>OZ005758.1:18088782-18794191 GCA_963930825.1 Silvanus unidentatus | reverse complement strand
GTGGTTTTCACCAGTGGATTTAGCACCTCATTTTACATAAAATAGGTCCTATAAGTCTACTCTCAAATGTTGATAAAGGTACAAACGAATAAAATGTTTATATATCACATTTTCAAATATCTATTATTCTCCAATTTACTCGATCTCCTAAACGGTTAAAGATAGGACATCGCAGTTTTCACCAGTGGATTTAGCACCTCATTTTACTTAAAATAAGTCTTACAAGTCTACTCTCAAGAGTTGATAAAGGGACAAACGAATAAAATGTTTATATATCACATTATCAAATATCTATTATTCTCCATTTTACTCGATCTCCTAAACGGTTAAAGATAGGACATCGCGGTTTTCACCAGTGGGTTTAGCACCTCATTTTACATAAAATAACTCCTATAAGTCAACTCTCAAGAGTTGATAAAGTTACAAACGAATAAAATGTTTATATATCACATTTTCAAATATCTGTTATTATCAATTTTACTCGATCTCTTAAACGGTTAAAGATAGGAAATCGCTGTTTTTACCAGTGGATTTAGCACCTTTTTTTACATAAAATAAGTCCTATAAGTCTACTCTCAAGAGTTGATAAAGGTACAAACGAATAAAATGTTTATATATCACATTTTCAAATATCTATTATTCTCCATTTTACTCCATCTCCTAAACGGTTAAAGATAGGACATCGCGGTTTTCATCAGTGGATTAAGCACCCCATTTTACATAAAATAAGTCCTATAAGTCTACTCTCAAGAGTTGATAAAGGTACTAACGAATAAAATGTTTATATATCACATTTTCAAATATCTATTAATATCCATTTTACTCGATCTCCTAAACGGTTAAAGATAGGACATCGCGGTTTTCACCAGAGGATTTAGAACCTCATTTTACATAAAATAAGACCTATAAGTCTACTATCAAGAGTTGATAAAGGTACAAATGAATAAAATGTTTATATATCACATTTTCAAATATCTATTATTCTCCATTTTACTCGATCTCTTAAACGGTTAAAGATAGGACATCGCTGTTTTTACCAGTGGATTAAGCACCTCATTTTACATAAAATAAGTCCTATAAGTCTACTCTCAAGGGTTGATCAAGGTACAAACGAACAAAATGTTTATATATCACATTTTCAAATATCTATTATTCTCCATTTTACTCGATCTCCTAAACGGTTCAAGATAGGACATCGCGGTTTTCACCAGTAAATTTAGCACCTCATTTTACATAAAAATAAGTCCTATAAGTCTACTCTCAAGAGTTGATAAAGGTACAAAATAATAAAATGTTTATATATCACATTTTCAAATATCTATTATTCTCCATTTTACTTGATCTCCTAAACGGTTAAAGATAGGACATCGCGGTTTTCACCAGTGGATTTAGCACTATATTTTACATAAAATAACTCCTATAAGTCTACTCTCAAGAGTTGATAAAGGTACAAACGAATAAAATGTTTATATATCACATTTTCAAATATCTATTATCATCCATTTTACTCGATCTCCTAAACGGTTAAAAATAGAACATCGCGGTTTTTACCAGTTGATTTAGAACCTCTTTTTACCTAAAATAAGTCCTATAAGTCTACTCTTAAGAGTTGATAAAGGTACAAACGAATAAAATGTTTATATATCACATTTTCAAATATCTATTATTCTCCATTTTACTCCATCTCCTAAACGGTTAAAGATAGGACATCGCGGTTTTCATCAGTGGATTAGGCACCCCATTTTACATAAAATAAGTCCTATAAGTCTATTCTCAAGAGTTGATAAAGGTAAAAACGAATAAAATGTTTATATATCACATTTTCAAATATCTATTAATATCCATATTACTCGATATCCTAAACGGTTAAAGATAGGACATTGCGGTTTTCACCAGTGGATTTAGAACCCCATTTTACATAAAATAACTCCTATAAAACTACTCTCAAGAGTTGATAAAGGTACAAACGAATAAAATGTTTATATATCACATTTTCAAATATCTATTATTCTCCATTTTACTCGATCTCCTAAACGGTTCAAGATAGAACATCGGGGTTTTCACCAGTGAATTTAGCACCTCATTTTACATAAAATAACTCCTATAAGTCTACTCTCAAGAGTTGATAAAGGTACAAACGAATAAAATGTTTATATATCACATTTTCAAATAACTATTTTTATACATTTTACTCGATCTCCTAAACGGATCAAGATAGAACATCGGGGTTTTCACCAGTGGATTTAGCACCTCATTTAACATAAAATAAGTCCTATAAGTCTACTCTCAAGAGTTGATCAAGGTACATACGAACAAAATGTTTATATATCACATTTTCAAATATCTATTATTTTCCATTTTACTCGATCTCCTAAACGGTTAAAGATAGGACATCGTGGTTCTCACCAGTGGATTTAGCACCTCATTTTACATAAAATAGGTCCTATAAGTCTACTCTCAAATGTTGATAAAGGTACAAACGAATAAAATATTTATATATCACATTTTCAAATATCTATTATTCTCCATTTTACTCGATCTCCTAAACGGTTAAAGATAGGACATCGAGGTTTTCACCAGTGGATTTAGCACCTCATTTTACATAAAATAGGTCCTATAAGTCTACTCTCAAGAGTTGATAATGGTAAAAACGAATAAAATGTATATATATCTCATTTTCAAATTTCTATTTTTCTCCATTTTAGTCGATCTCCTAAACGGTTCAAGATAGGACATCGCGGTTTTCACCAATGGATTTAGCACCTCATTTCTCATAAAATAGGTCCTATAAGTCTACTCTCAAAAGTTGATAAAGGTACAAACGAATAAAATGTTTATATATCACATTTTCAAATATCTATTATTCTCCATTTTACTCCATCTCCTAAACGGTTAAAGATAGGACATCGCGGTTTTCATCAGTGGATTAAGCACCCCATTTTACATAAAATAAGTCCTATAAGTCTATTCTCAAGAGTTGATAAAGGTAAAAACGAATAAAATGTTTATATATCACATTTTCAAATATCTATTATTTTCCATTTTACTCGATCTCCTAAACGGTTAAAGATAGGACATCGTGGTTTTCACCAGTGGATTTAGCACCTCATTTTACATAAAATAGGTCCTATAAGTCTACTCTCAAGAGTTGATAATGGTAAAAACGAATAAAATGTATATATATCTCATTTTCAAATTTCTATTTTTCTCCATTTTAGTCGATCTCCTAAACGGTTCAAGATAGGACATCGCGGTTTTCACCAGTGGATTTAGCACCTCATTTCACATAAAATAGGTCCTATAAGTCTACTCTCAAAAGTTGATAAAGGTACAAACGAATAAAATGTTTATATATCACATTTTCAAATATCTATTATTCTCCATTTTACTCGATCTCCTAAACGGTTAAAGATAGGACATCGAGGTTTTCACCAGTGGATTTAGCACCTCATTTTACATAAAATAGGTTCTATAAGTCTACTCTCAAAAGTTGATAAAGGTACAAACGAATAAAATGTTTATATATCACATTTTCAAATATCTATTATTCTCCAATTTACTCGATCTCCTAAACGGTTAAAGATAGGACATCGCAGTTTTCACCAGTGGATTTAGCACCTCATTTTACTTAAAATAAGTCTTACAAGTCTACTCTCAAGAGTTGATAAAGGGACAAACGAATAAAATGTTTATATATCACATTATCAAATATCTATTATTCTCCATTTTACTCGATCTCCTAAACGGTTAAAGATAGGACATCGCGGTTTTCACCAGTGGGTTTAGCACCTCATTTTACATAAAATAACTCCTATAAGTCAACTCTCAAGAGTTGATAAAGTTACAAACGAATAAAATGTTTATATATCACATTTTCAAATATCTGTTATTATCAATTTTACTCGATCTCTTAAACGGTTAAAGATAGGAAATCGCTGTTTTTACCAGTGGATTTAGCACCTTTTTTTACATAAAATAAGTCCTATAAGTCTACTCTCAAGAGTTGATAAAGGTACAAACGAATAAAATGTTTATATATCACATTTTCAAATATCTATTATTCTCCATTTTACTCCATCTCCTAAACGGTTAAAGATAGGACATCGCGGTTTTCATCAGTGGATTAAGCACCCCATTTTACATAAAATAAGTCCTATAAGTCTACTCTCAAGAGTTGATAAAGGTACAAACGAATAAAATGTTTATATATCACATTTTCAAATATCTATTAATATCCATTTTACTCGATCTCCTAAACGGTTAAAGATAGGACATCGCGGTTTTCACCAGAGGATTTAGAACCTCATTTTACATAAAATAAGACCTATAAGTCTACTCTCAAGAGTTGATAAAGGTACAAATGAATAAAATGTTTATATATCACATTTTCAAATATCTATTATTCTCCATTTTACTCGATCTCTTAAACGGTTAAAGATAGGACATCGCTGTTTTTACCAGTGGATTTAGCACCTCATTTTACATAAAATAAGTCCTATAAGTCTACTCTCAAGAGTTGATCAAGGTACAAACGAACAAAATGTTTATATATCACATTTTCAAATATCTATTATTCTCCATTTTACTCAATCTCCTAAACGGTTCAAGATAGGACATCGCGGTTTTCACCAGTAAATTTAGCACCTCATTTTACATAAAAATAAGTCCTATAAGTCTACTCTCAAGAGTTGATAAAGGTACAAAATAATAAAATGTTTATATATCACATTTTCAAATATCTATTATTCTCCATTTTACTTGATCTCCTAAACGGTTAAAGATAGGACATCGCGGTTTTCACCAGTGGATTTAGCACTATATTTTACATAAAATAACTCCTATAAGTCTACTCTCAAGAGTTGATAAAGGTACAAACGAATAAAATGTTTATATATCACATTTTCAAATATCTATTATCATCCATTTTACTCGATCTCCTAAACGGTTAAAAATAGGACATCGCGGTTTTTACCAGTTGATTTAGAACCTCTTTTTACCTAAAATAAGTCCTATAAGTCTACTCTTAAGAGTTGATAAAGGTACAAACGAATAAAATGTTTATATATCACATTTTCAAATATCTATTATTCTCCATTTTACTCCATCTCCTAAACGGTTAAAGATAGGACATCGCGGTTTTCATCAGTGGATTATGCACCCCATTTTACACAAAATAAGTCCTATAAGTCTATTCTCAAGAGTTGATAAAGGTAAAAACGAATAAAATGTTTATATATCACATTTTCAAATATCTATTATTTTCCATTTTACTCGATCTCCTAAACGGTTAAAGATAGGACATCGTGGTTTTCACCAGTGGATTTAGCACCTCATTTTACATAAAATAGGTTCTATAAGTCTACTCTCAAATGTTGATAAAGGTACAAACGAATAAAATGTTTATATATCACATTTTCAAATATCTATTATTCTTCATTTTACTCGATCTCCTAAACGGTTAAAGATAGGACATCGAGGTTTTCACCAGTGGATTTAGCACCTCATTTTACATAAAATAGGTCCTATAAGTCTACACTCAAGAGTTGATAATGGTAAAAACGAATAAAATGTATATATATCTCATTTTCAAATTTCTATTTTTCTCCATTTTAGTCGATCTCCTAAACGGTTCAAGATAGGACATCGCGGTTTTCACCAGTGGATTTAGCACCTCATTTCACATAAAATAGGTCCTATAAGTCTACTCTCAAAATTTGATAAAGGTACAAACGAATAAAATGTTTATATATCACATTTTCAAATATCTATTATTCTCCATTTTACTCGATCTCCTAAACGGTTAAAGATAGGACATCGCGGTTTTTAACAGTGGATTTAGCACCTCATTTTACATAAAAATAAGTCCTATAAGTCTACTCTCAAGAGTTGATAAAGGTACAAAATAATAAAATGTTTATATATCACATTTTCAAATATCTATTATTCTCCATTTTACTCGATCTCCTAAACGGTTAAAGATAGGACATCGCGGTTTTTAACAGTGGATTTAGCACCTCATTTTACATAAAAATAAGTCCTATAAGTCTACTCTCAAGAGTTGATAAAGGTACAAAATAATAAAATGTTTATATATCACATTTTCAAATATCTATTATCATCCATTTTACTCGATCTCCTAAACGGTTAAAAATAGGACATCGCGGTTTTTACCAGTTGATTTAGAACCTCTTTTTACCTAAAATAAGTCCTATAAGTCTACTCTTAAGAGTTGATAAAGGTACAAACGAATAAAATGTTTATATATCACATTTTTAAATATCTATTTATCTCCATTTTACTCCATCTCCTAAACGGTTAAAAATAGGACATCGCGGTTTTTACCAGTTGATTTAGAACCTCTTTTTACCTAAAATATGTCCTATAAGTCTACTCTTAAGAGTTGATAAAGGTACAAAATAATAAAATGTTTATATATCACATTTTCAAATATCTATTATCATCCATTTTACTCGATCTCCTAAACGGTTAAAAATAGGACATCGCGGTTTTTACCAGTTGATTTAGAACCTCTTTTTACCTAAAATAAGTCCTATAAGTCTACTCTTAAGAGTTGATAAAGGTACAAACGAATAAAATGTTTATATATCACATATTCAAATATCTATTATTTTCCATTTTACTCGATCTCCTAAACGGTTAAAGATAGGACATCGTGGTTTTCACCAGTGGATTTAGCACCTCATTTTACATAAAATAGGTCCTATAAGTCTACTCTCAAATGTTGATAAAGGTACAAACGAATAAAATGTTTATATATCACATTTTCAAATATCTATTATTCTCCATTTTACTCGATCTCCTAAACGGTTAAAGATAGGACATCGAGGTTTTCACCAGTGGATTTAGCACCTCATTTTACATAAAATAGGTCCTATAAGTCTACTCTCAAGAGTTGATAATGGTAAAAACGAATAAAATGTATATATATCTCATTTTCAAATTTCTATTTTTCTTGATTTTAGTCGATTTCCTAAACGGTTCAAGATAGGACATCGCGGTTTTCACCAGTGGATTTAGCACCTCATTTCACATAAAATTGGTCCTATAAGTCTACTCTCAAAAGTTGATAAAGGTACAAACGAATAAAATGTTTATATATCACATTTTCAAATATCTATTATTCTCCATTTTACTCGATCTCCTAAACGGTTAAAGATAGGACATCGAGGTTTTCACCAGTGGATTTAGCACCTCATTTTACATAAAATAGGTCCTATAAGTCTACTCTCAAAAGTTGATAAAGGTACAAACGAATAAAATGTTTATATATCACATTTTCAAATATCTATTATTCTCCAATTTACTCGATCTCCTAAACGGTTAAAGATAGGACATCGCAGTTTTCACCAGTGGATTTAGCACCTCATTTTACTTAAAATAAGTCTTACAAATCTACTCTCAAGAGTTGATAAAGGGACAAACGAATAAAATGTTTATATATCACATTATCAAATATCTATTATTCTCCATTTTACTCGATCTCCTAAACGGTTAAAGATAGGACATCGCGGTTTTCACCAGTGGGTTTAGCAACTTTTTTTACATAAAATAAGTCCTATAAGTCTATTCTCAAGAGTTGATAAAGGTACAAACGAATAAAATGTTTATATATCACATTTTCAAATATCTATTATTCTCCATTTTACTCGATCTCCTAAACGGTTAAAGATAGGACATCGCAGTTTTAACCAGTGGATTTAGCACCTCATTTTACTTAAAATAAGTCTTACAAGTCTACTCTCAAGAGTTGATAAAGGGACAAACGAATAAAATGTTTATATATCACATTATCAAATATCTATTATTCTCCATTTTACTCGATCTCTTAAACGGTTAAAGATAGGAAATCGCTGTTTTAACCAGTGGATTTAGCACCTTTTTTTACATAAAATAAGTCCTATAAGTCTACTCTCAAGAGTTGATAAAGGTACAAACGAATAAAATGTTTATATATCACATTTTCAAATATCTATTATTCTCCATTTTACTCCATCTCCTAAACGGTTAAAGATAGGACATCGCGGTTTTCATCAGTGGATTAAGCACCCCATTTTACATAAAATAAGTCCTATAAATCTATTCTCAAGAGTTGATAAAGGTAAAAACGAATAAAATGTTTATATATCACATTTTCAAATATCTATTATTTTCCATTTTACTCGATCTCCTAAACGGTTAAAGATAGAACATCGTAATTTTCACCAGTGGATTTAGCACCTCATTTTACATAAAATAGGTCCTATAAGTCTACTTTTAAATGTTGATAAAGGTACAAACGAATAAAATGTTTATATGTCACATTATCAAATATCTATTATTCTCCATTTTACTTGATCTCCTAAACGGTTAAAGATAGGACATCGCGGTTTTCACCAGTGGATTTAGAACCTTATTTTACATAAAATAGGTCCTATAAGTCTACACTCAAGAGTTGATAAAGGTAAAAACGAATAAAATGTTTATATATCACATTTTCAAACATCTATTATTCTCCATTTTACTCGATCTCCTAAATGGTTATAGATAGGACATCGCGGTTTTCACCAGTGGATTTAGCACCTCATTTTACATAAAATAGGTCCTATAAGTCTACTCTCAAGAGTTGATAAAGGTAAAAACGAATAAAATGTTTATACATCACATTTTCAAATATCTATTTTTCTCCATTTTACTCGATCTCCTTAACGGTTAAAGATATGACATCGAGGTTTTCACCAGTGGATTTAGCACTTCATTTTACATAAAATAGGTCCTATAACTCTACTCTCAAAAGTTGATAAAGGTACAAACGAATAAAATGTTTATATATCACATTTTCAAATATCTATTATTCTCCATTTTACTCGATCTTCTAAACGGTTAAAGATAGGACATCGAGGTTTTCACCAGTGGATTTAGCACCTCATTTTACATAAAATAGGTCCTATAAGTCTACTCTCAAGAGTTGATAAAGGTAAAAACGAATAAAATGTTTATATATCACATTTTCAAATATCTATTTTTCTCCATTTTACTCGATCTCCTAAACGGTTCAAGATAGGACATCGCGGTTTTCACCAGTGGATTTAGCACCTCATTTTACATAAAATAGGTCCTATAAGTCTACTCTCAAGAGTTGATAAAGGTACAAACGAATAAAATGTTTATATATCACATTTTCAAATAACTAATTTTATCCATTTTACTCGATCTCCTAAACGGTTCAAGATAGGACATCGCGGTTTTCACCAGTGGATTTAGCACTATATTTTACATAAAATAACTCCTATAAGTCTACTCTCAAGAGTTGATAAAGGTACAAACGAATAAAATGTTTATATATCACATTTTCAAATATCTATTATTCTCCATTTTACTCGATCTCCTAAACGGTTAAAGATAGGACATCGAGGTTTTCACCAGTGGATTTAGCACCTTATTTTACATAAAATAGGTCCTATAAGTCTACTCTCAAAAGTTGATAAAGGTACAAACGAATAAAATGTTTATATATCACATTTTCAAATATCTATTATTCTCCAATTTACTCGATCTCCTAAACGGTTAAAGATAGGACATCGCAGTTTTCACCAGTGGATTTAGCACCTCATTTTACTTAAAATAAGTCTTACAAGTCTACTCTCAAGAGTTGATAAAGGGACAAACGAATAAAATGTTTATATATCACATTATCAAATATCTATTATTCTCCATTTTACTCGATCTCCTAAACGGTTAAAGATAGGACATCGCGGTTTTCACCAGTGGGTTTAGCACCTTTTTTTACATAAAATAAGTCCTATAAGTCTATTCTCAAGAGTTGATAAAGGTACAAACGAATAAAATGTTTATATATCACATTTTCAAATATCTATTATTCTCCATTTTACTCGATCTCCTAAACGGTTAAAGATAGGACATCGCAGTTTTCACCAGTGGATTTAGCACCTCATTTTACTTAAAATAAGTCTTACAAGTCTACTCTCAAGAGTTGATAAAGGGACAAACGAATAAAATGTTTATATATCACATTATCAAATATCTATTATTCTCCATTTTACTCGATCTCTTAAACGGTTAAAGATAGGAAATCGCTGTTTTAACCAGTGGATTTAGCACCTCATTTTACATAAAATAAGTCCTATAAGTCTACTCTCAAGAGTTGATAAAGGTACAAACGAATAAAATGTTTATATATCACATTTTCAAATATCTATTATTCTCCATTTTACTCGATCTCCTAAACGGTTAAAGATAGGACATCGCAGTTTTCACCAGTGGATTTAGCACCTCATTTTACATAAAATAAGTCCTATAAGTCTACTCTCAAGAGTTGATAAAGGTACAAACGAATAAAATGTTTATATATCTCATTTTCAAATATCTATTATTCTCCATTTTACTCCATCTCCTAAACGGTTAAAGATAGGACATCGCGGTTTTCATCAGTGGATTAAGCACCCCATTTTACATAAAATAAGTCCTATAAATCTATTCTCAAGAGTTGATAAAGGTAAAAACGAATAAAATGTTTATATATCACATTTTCAAATATCTATTATTTTCCATTTTACTCGATCTCCTAAACGGTTAAAGATAGAACATCGTAATTTTCACCAGTGGATTTAGCACCTCATTTTACATAAAATAGGTCCTATAAGTCTACTTTTAAATGTTGATAAAGGTACAAACGAATAAAATGTTTATATGTCACATTATCAAATATCTATTATTCTCCATTTTACTTGATCTCCTAAACGGTTAAAGATAGGACATCGCGGTTTTCACCAGTGGATTTAGAACCTTATTTTACATAAAATAGGTCCTATAAGTCTACACTCAAGAGTTGATAAAGGTAAAAACGAATAAAATGTTTATATATCACATTTTCAAACATCTATTATTCTCCATTTTACTCGATCTCCTAAATGGTTATAGATAGGACATCGCGGTTTTCACCAGTGGATTTAGCACCTCATTTTACATAAAATAGGTCCTATAAGTCTACTCTCAAGAGTTGATAAAGGTAAAAACGAATAAGATGTTTATATATCACATTTTCAAATATCTATTTTTCTCCATTTTACTCGATCTCCTTAACGGTTAAAGATATGACATCGAGGTTTTCACCAGTGGATTTAGCACTTCATTTTACATAAAATAGGTCCTATAACTCTACTCTCAAAAGTTGATAAAGGTACAAACGAATAAAATGTTTATATATCACATTTTCAAATATCTATTATTCTCCATTTTACTCGATCTTCTAAACGGTTAAAGATAGGACATCGAGGTTTTCACCAGTGGATTTAGCACCTCATTTTACATAAAATAGGTCCTATAAGTCTACTCTCAAGAGTTGATAAAGGTAAAAACGAATAAAATGTTTATATATCACATTTTCAAATATCTATTTTTCTCCATTTTACTCGATCTCCTAAACGGTTCAAGATAGGACATCGCGGTTTTCACCAGTGGATTTAGCACCTCATTTTACATAAAATAGGTCCTATAAGTCTACTCTCAAGAGTTGATAAAGGTACAAACGAATAAAATGTTTATATATCACATTTTCAAATAACTAATTTTATCCATTTTACTCGATCTCCTAAATGGTTTAAGATAGGACATCGCGGTTTGCACCAGTGGATTTAGCACCTCATTTTACTTAAAATAAGTCTTATAAGTCTACTCTCAAGAGTTGATAAAGGTACAAACGAATAAAATGTTTATATATCACATTTTCAAATATCTATTATTCTCCATTTTACTCGATCTCCTAAACGATTAAAGATAGGACATCGCGGTTTTCACCAGTGGATTTAGCACCTCATTTTACATATAATAAGTCCTATTAGTCTACTCTCAAAAGTTGATAAAGGTACAAACGAATAAAATGTTTATATATCACATTTTCAAATATCTATTAATATCCATTTTACTCGATCTCCTAAACGGTTCAAGATAGGACATCGCGGTTTTCACCAGTAGATTTAGCACCTCATTTTACATGAAATAAGTCTTATAAGTCTACTCTCAAGAGTTGATAAAGGTACAAACGAATAAAATGTTTATATATCACATTTTCAAATATCTATTATTCTCCATTTTACTCGATCTCCTAAACGGTTAAAGATAGGACATCGCGGTTTTCACCAGTGGATTTAGCACCTCATTTTACATAAAATAAGTCCTATAAGTCTACTCTTAAGAGTTGATAAAGGTACAAACGAATAAAATGTTTATATATCACATTTTCAAATATCTATTATTCTCCAATTTACTCGATCTCCTAAACGGTTAAAGATAGGACATCGCAGTTTTCACCAGTGGATTTAGCACCTCATTTTACTTAAAATAAGTCTTACAAGTCTACTCTCAAGAGTTGATAAAGGGACAAACGAATAAAATGTTTATATATCACATTATCAAATATCTATTATTCTCCATTTTACTCGATCTCCTAAACGGTTAAAGATAGGACATCGCGGTTTTCACCAGTGGGTTTAGCACCTTTTTTTACATAAAATAAGTCCTATAAGTCTATTCTCAAGAGTTGATAAAGGTACAAACGAATAAAATGTTTATATATCACATTTTCAAATATCTATTATTCTCCATTTTACTCGATCTCCTAAACGGTTAAAGATAGGACATCGCAGTTTTCACCAGTGGATTTAGCACCTCATTTTACTTAAAATAAGTCTTACAAGTCTACTCTCAAGAGTTGATAAAGGGACAAACGAATAAAATGTTTATATATCACATTATCAAATATCTATTATTCTCCATTTTACTCGATCTCTTAAACGGTTAAAGATAGGAAATCGCTGTTTTAACCAGTGGATTTAGCACCTCATTTTACATAAAATAAGTCCTATAAGTCTACTCTCAAGAGTTGATAAAGGTACAAACGAATAAAATGTTTATATATCACATTTTCAAATATCTATTATTCTCCATTTTACTCGATCTCCTAAACGGTTAAAGATAGGACATCGCAGTTTTCACCAGTGGATTTAGCACCTCATTTTACATAAAATAAGTCCTATAAGTCTACTCTCAAGAGTTGATAAAGGTACAAACGAATAAAATGTTTATATATCACATTTTCAAATATCTATTATTCTCCATTTTACTCCATCTCCTAAACGGTTAAAGATAGGACATCGCGGTTTTCATCAGTGGATTAAGCACCCCATTTTACATAAAATAAGTCCTATAAATCTATTCTCAAGAGTTGATAAAGGTAAAAACGAATAAAATGTTTATATATCACATTTTCAAATATCTATTATTTTCCATTTTACTCGATCTCCTAAACGGTTAAAGATAGAACATCGTAATTTTCACCAGTGGATTTAGCACCTCATTTTACATAAAATAGGTCCTATAAGTCTACTTTTAAATGTTGATAAAGGTACAAACGAATAAAATGTTTATATGTCACATTATCAAATATCTATTATTCTCCATTTTACTTGATCTCCTAAACGGTTAAAGATAGGACATCGCGGTTTTCACCAGTGGATTTAGAACCTTATTTTACATAAAATAGGTCCTATAAGTCTACACTCAAGAGTTGATAAAGGTAAAAACGAATAAAATGTTTATATATCACATTTTCAAACATCTATTATTCTCCATTTTACTCGATCTCCTAAATGGTTATAGATAGGACATCGCGGTTTTCACCAGTGGATTTAGCACCTCATTTTACATAAAATAGGTCCTATAAGTCTACTCTCAAGAGTTGATAAAGGTAAAAACGAATAAGATGTTTATATATCACATTTTCAAATATCTATTTTTCTCCATTTTACTCGATCTCCTTAACGGTTAAAGATATGACATCGAGGTTTTCACCAGTGGATTTAGCACTTCATTTTACATAAAATAGGTCCTATAACTCTACTCTCAAAAGTTGATAAAGGTACAAACGAATAAAATGTTTATATATCACATTTTCAAATATCTATTATTCTCCATTTTACTCGATCTTCTAAACGGTTAAAGATAGGACATCGAGGTTTTCACCAGTGGATTTAGCACCTCATTTTACATAAAATAGGTCCTATAAGTCTACTCTCAAGAGTTGATAAAGGTAAAAACGAATAAAATGTTTATATATCACATTTTCAAATATCTATTTTTCTCCATTTCACTCGATCTCCTAAACGGTTCAAGATAGGACATCGCGGTTTTCACCAGTGGATTTAGCACCTCATTTTACATAAAATAGGTCCTATAAGTCTACTCTCAAGAGTTGATAAAGGTACAAACGAATAAAATGTTTATATATCACATTTTCAAATAACTAATTTTATCCATTTTACTCGATCTCCTAAATGGTTTAAGATAGGACATCGCGGTTTGCACCAGTGGATTTAGCACCTCATTTTACTTAAAATAAGTCTTATAAGTCTACTCTCAAGAGTTGATAAAGGTACAAACGAATAAAATGTTTATATATCACATTTTCAAATATCTATTATTCTCCATTTTACTCGATCTCCTAAACGATTAAAGATAGGACATCGCGGTTTTCACCAGTGGATTTAGCACCTCATTTTACATATAATAAGTCCTATTAGTCTACTCTCAAAAGTTGATAAAGGTACAAACGAATAAAATGTTTATATATCACATTTTCAAATATCTATTAATATCCATTTTACTCGATCTCCTAAACGGTTCAAGATAGGACATCGCGGTTTTCACCAGTAGATTTAGCACCTCATTTTACATGAAATAAGTCTTATAAGTCTACTCTCAAGAGTTGATAAAGGTACAAACGAATAAAATGTTTATATATCACATTTTCAAATATCTATTATTCTCCATTTTACTCGATCTCCTAAACGGTTGAAGATAGGACATCGCGGTTTTCACCAGTGGATTTAGCACCTCATTTTACTTAAAATAAGTCTTATAAGTCTACTCTCAAGAGTTGATAAAGGTACAAACCAATAAAATGTTTATATATCACATTAAAAAATATCTATTATTCTCCATTTTACTCGATCTCCTAAACGGTTAAAGATAGGACATCTCGGTTTTCACCAGTGGATTTAGCACCTCATTTTACATAAAATAACTCCTATAAGTCTACTCTCAAGAGTTGATAAAGGTACAAACGAATAAAATGTTTATATATCACATTTTCAATTATCTATTAATATCCATATTACTCGATATCCTAAACGGTTAAAGATAGGACATTGCGGTTTTCACCAGAGGATTTAGAACCCCATTTTACATAAAATAACTCCTATAAAACTACTCTCAAGAGTTGATAAAGGTACAATCGAATAAAATGTTTATATATCACATTTTCAAATATCTATTATTCTCCATTTTACTCGATCTCATAAACGGTTCAAGATAGAACATCGGGGTTTTCACCAGTGAATTTAGCACCTCATTTTACATAAAATAAGTCCTATAAGTCTACTCTCAAGAGTTGATAAAGGTACAAACGAATAAAATGTTTATATATCACATTTTCAAATATCTATTATTCTCCATTTTACTCCATCTCCTAAACGGTTAAAGATAGGACATCGCGGTTTTCATCAGTGGATTAAGCACCCCATTTTACATAAAATAAGTCCTATAAATCTATTCTCAAGAGTTGATAAAGGTAAAAACGAATAAAATGTTTATATATCACATTTTCAAATATCTATTATTTTCCATTTTACTCGATCTCCTAAACGGTTAAAGATAGAACATCGTAATTTTCACCAGTGGATTTAGCACCTCATTTTACATAAAATAGGTCCTATAAGTCTACTTTTAAATGTTGATAAAGGTACAAACGAATAAAATGTTTATATGTCACATTATCAAATATCTATTATTCTCCATTTTACTTGATCTCCTAAACGGTTAAAGATAGGACATCGCGGTTTTCACCAGTGGATTTAGAACCTTATTTTACATAAAATAGGTCCTATAAGTCTACACTCAAGAGTTGATAAAGGTAAAAACGAATAAAATGTTTATATATCACATTTTCAAACATCTATTATTCTCCATTTTACTCGATCTCCTAAATGGTTATAGATAGGACATCGCGGTTTTCACCAGTGGATTTAGCACCTCATTTTACATAAAATAGGTCCTATAAGTCTACTCTCAAGAGTTGATAAAGGTAAAAACGAATAAGATGTTTATATATCACATTTTCAAATATCTATTTTTCTCCATTTTACTCGATCTCCTTAACGGTTAAAGATATGACATCGAGGTTTTCACCAGTGGATTTAGCACTTCATTTTACATAAAATAGGTCCTATAACTCTACTCTCAAAAGTTGATAAAGGTACAAACGAATAAAATGTTTATATATCACATTTTCAAATATCTATTATTCTCCATTTTACTCGATCTTCTAAACGGTTAAAGATAGGACATCGAGGTTTTCACCAGTGGATTTAGCACCTCATTTTACATAAAATAGGTCCTATAAGTCTACTCTCAAGAGTTGATAAAGGTAAAAACGAATAAAATGTTTATATATCACATTTTCAAATATCTATTTTTCTCCATTTTACTCGATCTCCTAAACGGTTCAAGATAGGACATCGCGGTTTTCACCAGTGGATTTAGCACCTCATTTTACATAAAATAGGTCCTATAAGTCTACTCTCAAGAGTTGATAAAGGTACAAACGAATAAAATGTTTATATATCACATTTTCAAATAACTAATTTTATCCATTTTACTCGATCTCCTAAATGGTTTAAGATAGGACATCGCGGTTTGCACCAGTGGATTTAGCACCTCATTTTACTTAAAATAAGTCTTATAAGTCTACTCTCAAGAGTTGATAAAGGTACAAACGAATAAAATGTTTATATATCACATTTTCAAATATCTATTATTCTCCATTTTACTCGATCTCCTAAACGATTAAAGATAGGACATCGCGGTTTTCACCAGTGGATTTAGCACCTCATTTTACATAAAATAAGTCCTATAAGTCTACTCTCAAGAGTTGATAAAGGTACAAACGAATAAAATGTTTATATATCACATTATCAAATATCTATTATTCTCCAATTTACTCGATCTCCTAAACGGTTAAAGATAGGACATCGCGGTTTTCACCAGTGGATTAAGCACCTCATTTTACATAAAATAAGTCCTATAAGTCTACTCTCAAGAGTTGATAAAGGTACAAACGAATAAAATGTTTATATATCACATTATCAAATATCTATTATTCTCCAATTTACTCGATCTCCTAAACGGTTAAAGATAGGACATCGCGGTTTTCACCAGTGAATTTAGCACCTCATTTTACATAAAATAGGTCCTATAAGTCTACTTTCAAGAGTTGATAAAGGTAAAAACGAATAAAATGTTTATATATCACATTTTCAAATATCTATTTTTCTCCATTTTACTCGATCTCCTAAACGGTTCAAGATAGGACATCGCAGTTTTCACCAGTGGATGTAGCACCTCATTTTACATAAAATATGTCCTATAAGTCTACTCTCAAGAGTTGATAAAGGTACAAACGAACAAAATGTTTATATATCACATTTTCAAATATCTAAATTTCTACATTTTACTCGATCTCCTAAACGGTTTAAGATAGGACATCGGGGTTTTCACCAGTGGATTTAGCACCTCATTTTACATAAAATAAGTCCTATAAGTCTACTCTCAAGAGTTGATCAAGGTACAAACGAACAAAATGTTTATATATCACATTTTCAAATATCTATTATTCTCCATTTTACTCAATCTCCTAAACGGTTCAAGATAGGACATCGTGGTTTTCACCAGTGGATTTAGCACCTCATTTTACATAAAATAAGTTCTATAAGTCTACTCTTAAGAGTTGATAAAGGTTCAAACGAATAAAATGTTTATATATCACATTATAAAATATCTATTATTCTCCATTTTACTCGATCTTCTAAACGGTTAAAGATAGGACATCGCGGTTTTCACCAGTGGATTTAGCACCTCAATTTACATAAAATAACTCCTATAAGTCTACTCTCAAGAGTTGATAAAGGTACAAACGAATAAAATGTTTGTATATCACATTTTCAAATATCTATTAATATCCATTTTACTCGATATCCTAAACGGTTAAAGATAGGACATCGCGGTTCTCACCAGTGGATTTAGCACCTCATTTTACATAAAGTAAGTCCTATAAGTCTACTCTCAAGAGTTGATCAAGGTACAAACGGACAAAATGTTTATATATCACATTTTCAAATATCTATTATTCTCCATTTTACTCGATCTCCTAAACGGTTGAAGATAGGACATCGCGGTTTTCACCAGTGGATTTAGCACCTCATTTTACTTAAAATGAGTCTTATAAGTCTACTCTCAAGAGTTGATAAAGGTACAAACGAATAAAATGTTTATATATCACATTATAAAATATCTATTATTCTCCATTTTACTCGATCTCCTAAACGGTTAAAGATAGGACATCGCGGTTTTCACCAGTGGATTTAGCACCTCAATTTACATAAAATAACTCCTATAAGTCTACTCTCAAGAGTTGATAAAGGTACAAACGAATAAAATGTTTGTATATCACATTATCAAATATCTATTATTCTCCATTTTACTTGATCTCCTAAACGGTTAAAGATAGGACATCGCGGTTTTCACCAGTGGATTTAGCACCTCATTTTACATAAAATAACTGCTATAAGTCTACTCTCAAGAGTTGATAAAGGTACAAACGAATAAAATGTTTATATATCACATTATCAAATATCTATTATTCTCCATTTTACTTGATCTCCTAAACGGTTAAAGATAGGACATCGCGGTTTTCACCAGTGGATTTAGCACCTCATTTTACATAAAATAACTGCTATAAGTCTACTCTCAAGAGTTGATAAAGGTACAAACGAATAAAATGTTTATATATCACATTTTCAAATATCTATTAATATCCATTTTACTCGATATCCTAAACGGTTAAAGATAGGACATCGCGGTTTTCACCAGTTGATTTAGCACGTCATTTTACATATTATAAGTCCTATTAGTCTACTCTCAAAAGTTGATAAAGGTACAAACGAATAAATTGTTTATATACCACATTTTCAAATATCTATTAATATTCATTTTACTCGATATCCTAAACGGTTAAAGATAGGACATCGCGGTTTTCACCAGTGGATTTAGCACCTCATTTTACATAAAATAAGTCCTATAAGTCTACTTTTAAGAGCTGATAAAGGTACAAACGAATAAAATGTTTATATATCACATTTTCAAATATCTATTATTCTCCATTTTACTCCATCTCCTAAACGGTTAAAGATAGGACATCCCGGTTTTCATCAGTGGACTAAGCACCCCATTTTACATAAAATAAGCCCTATAAGTCTATTCTCAAGAGTTGATAAAGGTAAAAACGAATAAAATGTTTATATATCACATTTTCAAATATCTATTACTCTCCATTTTACTCGATCTCCTAAACGGTTAAAGATTGGACATCGAGGTTTTTACCAGTGGATTTAGCACCTCATTTTACATAAAATAGGTCCTATAAGTCTACTTTCAAGAGTTGATAAAGATACAAACGAATAAAATGTTTATATATCACATTTTCAAATATCTATTATTCTCCATTTTACTCGATCTCCTAAACGGTTAAAGATAGGACATCGAGGTTTTCACCAGTGGATTTAGCACCTCATTTTACATAAAATAGGTCCTATAAGTCTACTCTCAAGAGTTGATAAAGGTAAAAACGAATAAAATGTTTATATATCACATTTTCAAATTTCTATTTTTTTCCATTTTACTCGATCTCCTAAACGGTTCAAGATAGGACATCGCGGTTTTCACCAGTGGATTTAGCACCTCATTTTACATAAAATAGGTCCTATAAGTCTACCCTCAAGAATTGATCAAGGTACAAACGAATAAAATGTTTATATATCACATTTTCAAATATCTATTATTTTCCATTTTATTCGATCTCCTAAACTGTTAAAGATAGGACATCGCGGTTTCCACAAGAGGATTTAGCACCTCATTTTACATAAAATAACTCATATAAGTCTACTCTCAAGAGTTGATAAAGGTACAAACGAATAAAATGTTTATATATCACATTTTCAAATATCTATTATTCTCCATTTTACTCCATCTCCTAAACGGTTAAAGATAGGACATCGCGGTTTTCACCAGTATATTTAGCACCTCATTTTACATAAAATAAGTCCTATAAGTCTACTCTCAAGAGTTGATAAAGGTACAAACGAATAAAATGTATATATATCACATTTTCAAATATCTATTTTTCTCCATTTTACTCGATCTCCTAAACGGTTAAAGATAGGACATCGCGGTTTTTACCAGTGGATTTAGCACCTCATTTAACATATAATAAGTCCCATAAGTCTACTCTCAAAAGTTGATAAAGGTACAAACGAATTAAATGTTTATATATCACATTTTAAAATATCTAATATTCTCCATTTCACTCGATCTTCTAAACGGTTAAAGATAGGACATCGCGGTTTTCACCAGTGAATTTTGCACTATATTTTACATAAAATAACTCCTATAAGTCTACTCTCAAGAGTTGATAAAGGTACAAACGAATAAAATGTTTATATATCACATTTTCAAATATCTATTATTCTCCATTTTACTCGATCTCCTAAACGGTTAGAGATAGGACATCGCGGATTCCACAAGAGGATTTAGCACCTCATTTTACATAAAATAACTCCTATAAGTCTACTCTCAAGAGTTGATAAAGGTACAAACGAATAAAATGTTTATATATCACATTTTCAAATATCTATTTTTCTCCATTTTACTCGATCTCCTAAACGGTTAGAGATAGGACATCGCGGTTTCCACAAGAGGTTTTAGCTCCTCATTTTACATAAAATAAGACCTATAAGTCTACTCTCAAGAGTTGATAAAGGTACAAATGAATAAAATGTTTATATATCACATTTTCAAATATCTATTATTCTCCATTTTACTCGATCTCCTAAACGGTTAAAGATAGGACATCGCGGTTTTTACCAGTGGATTTAGCACCTCATTTAACATATAATAAGTCCCATAAGTCTACTCTCAAAAGTTGATAAAGGTACAAACGAATAAAATGTTTATATATCACATTTTCAAATATCTATTATTCTCCATTTTACTCGATCTCCTAAACGGTTAGAGATAGGACATCGCGGTTTCCACAAGAGGTTTTAGCTCCTCATTTTACATAAAATAAGACCTATAAGTCTACTCTCAAGAGTTGATAAAGGTACAAATGAATAAAATGTTTATATATCACATTTTCAAATATCTATTATTCTCCATTTTACTCGATCTCTTAAACGGTTAAAGATAGGACATCGAGGTTTTCACCAGTGGATTTAGCACCTCATTTTACATAATATAGGTCCTATAAGTCTACTCTCAAGAGTTGATAAAGGTACAAACGAATAAAATGTTTATATATCACATTTACAAATATCTGTTATTCTCCATTTTACTCGATCTCCTAAACGGTTCAAGATAGGACATCGCGGTTTTCACCTGTGGATTTAGCACCTCAATTTACATAAATTAGGTCCTATAAGTCTACTCTCAAGAGTTGATATAGGTACAAACGAATAAAATGTTTATATATCACATTTTCAAATATCTATTTTTCTCCATTTTACTCGATCTCCTAAACGGTTAAAGATAGGACATCGAGGTTTTCACCAGTGGATTTAGCACCTCATTTTACATAAAATAAGTCCTATAAGTCTACTCTTAAGAGTTGATAAAGGTACAAACGAATAAAATGTTTATATATAACATATTCAAATATCTATTATATTCCATTTTACTCGATCTCCAAAAAGGTTAAAAATAGGACATCGCGGTTTTCACCAGTGGATTTAGCACCTCATTTCACATAAAATAAGTCCTATAAGTCTACTCTTTAGAGTTGATAAAGGTACAAACGAATAAAATGTTTATATATCACATTTTCAAATATCTATTATTCTCCATTTTACTCGATCTCCTAAACGGTTAAAGATAGGACATCGCGGATATTACCAGTGGATTTAGCACCTCATTTTACATAAAATAAGTCCTATAAGTCTACTCTCAAGAGTTGATAAAGGTACAAACGAATAAAATGTTTATATATCACATTTTCAAATATCTATTATTCTCCATTTTACTCGATCTCCTAAACGGTTCAAGATAGAACATCGGGGTTTTCACCAGTGAATTTAGCACCTCATTTTACATAAAATAACTCCTATAAGTCTACTCTCAAGAGTTGATAAAGGTACAAACGAATAAAATGTTTATATATCACATTTTCAAATATCTATTAATATCCATATTACTCGATGTCCTAAACGGTTAAAGATAGGACATTGCGGTTTTCACCAGTGGATTTAGAACCCCATTTTACATAAAATAACTCCTATAAAACTACTCTCAAGAGTTGATAAAGGTACAATCGAATAAAATGTTTATATATCACATTTTCAAATATCTATTATTCTCCATTTTACTCGATCTCATAAACGGTTCAAGATAGAACATCGGGGTTTTCACCAGTGAATTTAGCACCTCATTTTACATAAAATAACTCCTATAAGTCTACTCTCAAGAGTTGATAAAGGTACAAACGAATAAAATGTTTATATATCACATTTTCAAATAACTATTTTTATCCATTTTACTCGATCTCCTAAACGGATCAAGATAGGACATCGCGGTTTTCACCAGTGGATTTAGCACCTCATTTTACATAAAATATGTCCTATAAGTCTACTCTTAAGAGTTGATAAAGGTACAAACGAATAAAATGTTTATATATAACATATTCAAATATCTATTATATTCCATTTTACTCGATCTCCAAAAAGGTTAAAAATAGGACATCGCGGTTTTCACCAGTGGATTTAGCACCTCATTTCACATAAAATAAGTCCTATAAGTCTACTCTTTAGAGTTGATAAAGGTACAAACGAATAAAATGTTTATATATCACATTTTCAAATATCTATTATTCTCCATTTTACTCGATCTCCTAAACGGTTAAAGATAGGACATCGCGGTTTTCACCAGTTGATTTAGCACCTCATTTTACATATAATAAGTCCTATAATTCTACTCTCAAGAGTTGATAAAGGTACAAACGAATAAAATGTTTATATATCACATTTTCAAATATCTATTATTCTCCATTTTACTCCATCTCCTAAACGGTTAAAGATAGGACATCGCGGTTTTTATCAGTGGATTAAGCACCCCATTTTAAATAAAATAAGTCCTATAAGTCTATTCTCAAGAGTTGATAAAGGTAAAAACGAATAAAATGTTTATATATCACATTTTCAAATATCTATTATTCTCCATTTTACTTGATCTCCTAAACGGTTAAAGATAGGACATCGCGGTTTTTATCAGTGGATTAAGCACCCCATTTTAAATAAAATAAGTCCTATAAGTCTATTCTCAAGAGTTGATAAAGGTAAAAACGAATAAAATGTTTATATATCACATTTTCAAATATCTATTATTCTCCATTTTACTTGATCTCCTAAACGGTTAAAGATAGGACATCGCGGTTTTCACCAGTGGATTTAGCACCTCATTTTACATAAAATAAGTCCTATAAGTCTACTTTTAAGAGCTGATAAAGGTACAAACGAATAAAATGTTTATATATCACATTTTCAAATATCTATTATTCTCCATTTTACTCCATCTCCTAAACGGTTAAAGATAGGACATCCCGGTTTTCATCAGTGGACTAAGCACCCCATTTTACATAAAATAAGTCCTATAAGTCTATTCTCAAGAGTTGATAAAGGTAAAAACGAATAAAATGTTTATATATCACATTTTCAAATATCTATTACTCTCCATTTTACTCGATCTCCTAAACGGTTAAAGATTGGACATCGAGGTTTTCACCAGTGGATTTAGCACCTCATTTTACATAAAATAGGTCCTATAAGTCTACTTTCAAGAGTTGATAAAGATACAAACGAATAAAATGTTTATATATCACATTTTCAAATATCTATTATTCTCCATTTTACTCGATCTCCTAAACGGTTAAAGATAGGACATCGAGGTTTTCACCAGTGGATTTAGCACCTCATTTTACATAAAATAGGTCCTATAAGTCTACTCTCAAGAGTTGATAAAGGTAAAAACGAATAAAATGTTTATATATCACATTTTCAAATTTCTATTTTTTTCCATTTTACTCGATCTCCTAAACGGTTCAAGATAGGACATCGCGGTTTTCACCAGTGGATTTAGCACCTCATTTTACATAAAATAGGTCCTATAAGTCTACCCTCAAGAATTGATCAATTTACAAACGAATAAAATGTTTATATATCACATTTTCAAATATCTATTATTTTCCATTTTATTCGATCTCCTAAACTGTTAAAGATAGGACATCGCGGTTTCCACAAGAGGATTTAGCACCTCTTTTTACATAAAATAACTCCTATAAGTCTACTCTCAAGAGTTGATAAAGGTACAAACGAATAAAATGTTTATATATCACATTTTCAAATATCTATTTTTCTCCATTTTACTCGATCTCCTAAACGGTTAAAGATAGGACATCGCGGTTTTTACCAGTGGATTTAGCACCTCATTTAACATATAATAAGTCCCATAAGTCTACTCTCAAAAGTTGATAAAGGTACAAACGAATTAAATGTTTATATATCACATTTTAAAATATCTAATATTCTCCATTTCACTCGATCTTCTAAACGGTTAAAGATAGGACATCGCGGTTTTCACCAGTGAATTTAGCACTATATTTTACATAAAATAACTCCTATAAGTCTACTCTCAAGAGTTGATAAAGGTACAAACGAATAAAATGTTTATATATCACATTTTCAAATATCTATTATTCTCCATTTTACTCGATCTCCTAAACGGTTAGAGATAGGACATCGCGGTTTCCACAAGAGGATTTAGCACCTCATTTTACATAAAATAACTCCTATAAGTCTACTCTCAAGAGTTGATAAAGGTACAAACGAATAAAATGTTTATATATCACATTTTCAAATATCTATTTTTCTCCATTTTACTCGATCTCCTAAACGGTTAAAGATAGGACATCGCGGTTTTTACCAGTGGATTTAGCACCTCATTTAACATATAATAAGTCCCATAAGTCTACTCTCAAAAGTTGATAAAGGTACAAACGAATAAAATGTTTATATATCACATTTTCAAATATCTATTTTTCTCCATTTTACTCGATCTCCTAAACGGTTAAAGATAGGACATCGAGGTTTTCACCAGTGGATTTAGCACCTCATTTTACATAATATAGGTCCTATAAGTCTACTCTCAAGAGTTGATAAAGGTACAAACGAATAAAATGTTTATATATCACATTTTCAAATATCTATTATTCTCCATTTTACTCGATCTCCTAAACGGTTAGAGATAGGACATCGCGGTTTCCACAAGAGGTTTTAGCTCCTCATTTTACATAAAATAAGACCTATAAGTCTACTCTCAAGAGTTGATAAAGGTACAAATGAATAAAATGTTTATATATCACATTTTCAAATATCTATTATTCTCCATTTTACTCGATCTCCTAAACGGTTAAAGATAGGACATCGCGGTTTTTACCAGTGGATTTAGCACCTCATTTAACATATAATAAGTCCCATAAGTCTACTCTCAAAAGTTGATAAAGGTACAAACGAATAAAATGTTTATATATCACATTTTCAAATATCTATTATTCTCCATTTTACTCGATCTCCTAAACGGTTAAAGATAGGACATCGAGGTTTTCACCAGTGGATTTAGCACCTCATTTTACATAATATAGGTCCTATAAGTCTACTCTCAAGAGTTGATAAAGGTACAAACGAATAAAATGTTTATATATCACATTTACAAATATCTGTTATTCTCCATTTTACTCGATCTCCTAAACGGTTCAAGATAGGACATCGCGGTTTTCACCTGTGGATTTAGCACCTCAATTTACATAAATTAGGTCCTATAAGTCTACTCTCAAGAGTTGATATAGGTACAAACGAATAAAATGTTTATATATCACATTTTCAAATATCTATTTTTCTCCATTTTACTCGATCTCCTAAACGGTTAAAGATAGGACATCGAGGTTTTCACCAGTGGATTTAGCACCTCATTTTACATAAAATAAGTCCTATAAGTCTACTCTTAAGAGTTGATAAAGGTACAAACGAATAAAATGTTTATATATAACATATTCAAATATCTATTATATTCCATTTTACTCGATCTCCAAAAAGGTTAAAAATAGGACATCGCGGTTTTCACCAGTGGATTTAGCACCTCATTTCACATAAAATAAGTCCTATAAGTCTACTCTTTAGAGTTGATAAAGGTACAAACGAATAAAATGTTTATATATCACATTTTCAAATATCTATTATTCTCCATTTTACTCGATCTCCTAAACGATTAAAGATAGGACATCGCGGATATTACCAGTGGATTTAGCACCTCATTTTACATAAAATAAGTCCTATAAGTCTACTCTCAAGAGTTGATAAAGGTACAAACGAATAAAATGTTTATATATCACATTTTCAAATATCTATTATTCTCCATTTTACTCGATCTCCTAAACGGTTCAAGATAGAACATCGGGGTTTTCACCAGTGAATTTAGCACCTCATTTTACATAAAATAACTCCTATAAGTCTACTCTCAAGAGTTGATAAAGGTACAAACGAATAAAATGTTTATATATCACATTTTCAAATATCTATTAATATCCATATTACTCGATGTCCTAAACGGTTAAAGATAGGACATTGCGGTTTTCACCAGTGGATTTAGAACCCCATTTTACATAAAATAACTCCTATAAAACTACTCTCAAGAGTTGATAAAGGTACAATCGAATAAAATGTTTATATATCACATTTTCAAATATCTATTATTCTCCATTTTACTCGATCTCCTAAACGGTTAAAGATTGGACATCGAGGTTTTCACCAGTGGATTTAGCACCTCATTTTACATAAAATAGGTCCTATAAGTCTACTTTCAAGAGTTGATAAAGGTACAAACGAATAAAATGTTTATATATCACATTTTCAAATAACTATTTTTATCCATTTTACTCGATCTCCTAAACGGATCAAGATAGGACATCGCGGTTTTCACCAGTGGATTTAGCACCTCATTTTACATAAAATATGTCCTATAAGTCTACTCTTAAGAGTTGATAAAGGTACAAACGAATAAAATGTTTATATATAACATATTCAAATATCTATTATATTCCATTTTACTCGATCTCCAAAAAGGTTAAAAATAGGACATCGCGGTTTTCACCAGTGGATTTAGCACCTCATTTCACATAAAATAAGTCCTATAAGTCTACTCATTAGAGTTGATAAAGGTACAAACGAATAAAATGTTTATATATCACATTTTCAAATATCTATTATTCTCCATTTTACTCGATCTCCTAAACGGTTAAAGATAGGACATCGCGGATATTACCAGTGGATTTAGCACCTCATTTTACATAAAATAAGTCCTATAAGTCTACTCTCAAGAGTTGATAAAGGTACAAACGAATAAAATGTTTATATATCACATTTTCAAATATCTATTATTCTCCATTTTACTCGATCTCCTAAACGGTTCAAGATAGAACATCGGGGTTTTCACCAGTGAATTTAGCACCTCATTTTACATAATATAAGTCCTATAAGTCAACTCTCAAGAGTTGATCAAGGTACAAACGAACAAAATGTTTATATATCACATTTTCAAATAACTATTTTTATCCATTTTACTCGATCTCCTAAACGGATCAAGATAGGACATCGCGGTTTTCACCAGTGGATTTAGCACCTCATTTTACATAAAATAAGTCCTATAAGTCTACTCTCAAGAGTTGATAAAGGTACAAACGAATAAAATGTTTATATATCACATTATCAAATATCTATTATTCTCCAATTTACTCGATCTCCTAAACGGTTAAAGATAGGACATCGCGGTTTTCACCAGTGAATTAAGCACCTCATTTTACATAAAATAGGTCCTATAAGTCTACTTTCAAGAGTTGATAAAGGTAAAAACGAATAAAATGTTTATATATCACATTTTCAAATATCTATTTTTCTCCATTTTACTCGATCTCCTAAACGGTTCAAGATATTACATCGCAGTTTTCACCAGTGGATGTAGCACCTCATTTTACATAAAATATGTCCTATAAGTCTACTCTCAAGAGTTGATAAAGGTACAAACGAATAAAATGTTTATATATCACATTATAAAATATCTATTATTCTCCATTTTACTCGATCTCCTAAACGGTTAAAGATAGGACATCGCGGTTTTCACCAGTAGATTTAGCACCTCATTTTACATTAAATAAGTCTTATAAGTCTACTCTCAAGAGTTGATAAAGGTACAAACGAATAAAATGTTTATATATCACATTATCAAATATCTATTATTCTCCATTTTACTTGATCTCCTAAACGGTTAAAGATAGGACATCGCGGTTTTCACCAGTGGATTTAGCACCTCATTTTACATAAAATAACTGCTATAAGTCTACTCTCAAGAGTTGATAAAGGTACAAACGAATAAAATGTTTATATATCACATTTTCAAATATCTATTAATATCCATTTTACTCGATATCCTAAACGGTTAAAGATAGGACATCGCGGTTTTCACCAGTTGATTTAGCACGTCATTTTACATATTATAAGTCCTATTAGTCTACTCTCAAAAGTTGATAAAGGTACAAACGAATAAATTGTTTATATATCACATTTTCAAATATCTATTAATATTCATTTTACTCGATATCCTAAACGGTTAAAGATAGGACATCGCGGTTTTCACCAGTTGATTTAGCACCTCATTTTACATATAATAAGTCCTATAATTCTACTCTCAAGAGTTGATAAAGGTACAAACGAATAAAATGTTTATATATCACATTTTCAAATATCTATTATTCTCCATTTTACTCCATCTCCTAAACGGTTAAAGATAGGACATCGCGGTTTTTATCAGTGGATTAAGCACCCCATTTTAAATAAAATAAGTCCTATAAGTCTATTCTCAAGAGTTGATAAAGGTAAAAACGAATAAAATGTTTATATATCACATTTTCAAATATCTATTATTCTCCATTTTACTTGATCTCCTAAACGGTTAAAGATAGGACATCGCGGTTTTTATCAGTGGATTAAGCACCCCATTTTAAATAAAATAAGTCCTATAAGTCTATTCTCAAGAGTTGATAAAGGTAAAAACGAATAAAATGTTTATATATCACATTTTCAAATATCTATTATTCTCCATTTTACTTGATCTCCTAAACGGTTAAAGATAGGACATCGCGGTTTTCACCAGTGGATTTAGCACCTCATTTTACATAAAATAAGTCCTATAAGTCTACTTTTAAGAGCTGATAAAGGTACAAACGAATAAAATGTTTATATATCACATTTTCAAATATCTATTATTCTCCATTTTACTCCATCTCCTAAACGGTTAAAGATAGGACATCCCGGTTTTCATCAGTGGACTAAGCACCCCATTTTACATAAAATAAGTCCTATAAGTCTATTCTCAAGAGTTGATAAAGGTAAAAACGAATAAAATGTTTATATATCACATTTTCAAATATCTATTACTCTCCATTTTACTCGATCTCCTAAACGGTTAAAGATTGGACATCGAGGTTTTCACCAGTGGATTTAGCACCTCATTTTACATAAAATAGGTCCTATAAGTCTACTTTCAAGAGTTGATAAAGATACAAACGAATAAAATGTTTATATATCACATTTTCAAATATCTATTATTCTCCATTTTACTCGATCTCCTAAACGGTTAAAGATAGGACATCGAGGTTTTCACCAGTGGATTTAGCACCTCATTTTACATAAAATAGGTCCTATAAGTCTACTCTCAAGAGTTGATAAAGGTAAAAACGAATAAAATGTTTATATATCACATTTTCAAATTTCTATTTTTTTCCATTTTACTCGATCTCCTAAACGGTTCAAGATAGGACATCGCGGTTTTCACCAGTGGATTTAGCACCTCATTTTACATAAAATAGGTCCTATAAGTCTACCCTCAAGAATTGATCAAGGTACAAACGAATAAAATGTTTATATATCACATTTTCAAATATCTATTATTTTCCATTTTATTCGATCTCCTAAACTGTTAAAGATAGGACATCGCGGTTTCCACAAGAGGATTTAGCACCTCATTTTACATAAAATAACTCCTATAAGACTACTCTCAAGAGTTGATAAAGGTACAAACGAATAAAATGTTTATATATCACATTTTCAAATATCTATTATTCTCCATTTTACTCCATCTCCTAAACGGTTAAAGATAGGACATCGCGGTTTTCACCAGTATATTTAGCACCTCATTTTACATAAAATAAGTCCTATAAGTCTACTCTCAAGAGTTGATAAAGGTACAAACGAATAAAATGTATATATATCACATTTTCAAATATCTATTTTTCTCCATTTTACTCGATCTCCTAAACGGTTAAAGATAGGACATCGCGGTTTTTACCAGTGGATTTAGCACCTCATTTAACATATAATAAGTCCCATAAGTCTACTCTCAAAAGTTGATAAAGGTACAAACGAATTAAATGTTTATATATCACATTTTAAAATATCTAATATTCTCCATTTCACTCGATCTTCTAAACGGTTAAAGATAGGACATCGCGGTTTTCACCAGTGAATTTAGCACTATATTTTACATAAAATAACTCCTATAAGTCTACTCTCAAGAGTTGATAAAGGTACAAACGAATAAAATGTTTATATATCACATTTTCAAATATCTATTATTCTCCATTTTACTCGATCTCCTAAACGGTTAGAGATAGGACATCGCGGTTTCCACAAGAGGATTTAGCACCTCATTTTACATAAAATAACTCCTATAAGTCTACTCTCAAGAGTTGATAAAGGTACAAACGAATAAAATGTTTATATATCACATTTTCAAATATCTATTTTTCTCCATTTTACTCGATCTCCTAAACGGTTAAAGATAGGACATCGCGGTTTTTACCAGTGGATTTAGCACCTCATTTAACATATAATAAGTCCCATAAGTCTACTCTCAAAAGTTGATAAAGGTACAAACGAATAAAATGTTTATATATCACATTTTCAAATATCTATTTTTCTCCATTTTACTCGATCTCCTAAACGGTTAAAGATAGGACATCGAGGTTTTCACCAGTGGATTTAGCACCTCATTTTACATAATATAGGTCCTATAAGTCTACTCTCAAGAGTTGATAAAGGTACAAACGAATAAAATGTTTATATATCACATTTTCAAATATCTATTATTCTCCATTTTACTCGATCTCCTAAACGGTTAGAGATAGGACATCGCGGTTTCCACAAGAGGTTTTAGCTCCTCATTTTACATAAAATAAGACCTATAAGTCTACTCTCAAGAGTTGATAAAGGTACAAATGAATAAAATGTTTATATATCACATTTTCAAATATCTATTATTCTCCATTTTACTCGATCTCCTAAACGGTTAAAGATAGGACATCGCGGTTTTTACCAGTGGATTTAGCACCTCATTTAACATATAATAAGTCCCATAAGTCTACTCTCAAAAGTTGATAAAGGTACAAACGAATAAAATGTTTATATATCACATTTTCAAATATCTATTATTCTCCATTTTACTCGATCTCCTAAACGGTTAAAGATAGGACATCGAGGTTTTCACCAGTGGATTTAGCACCTCATTTTACATAATATAGGTCCTATAAGTCTACTCTCAAGAGTTGATAAAGGTACAAACGAATAAAATGTTTATATATCACATTTACAAATATCTGTTATTCTCCATTTTACTCGATCTCCTAAACGGTTCAAGATAGGACATCGCGGTTTTCACCTGTGGATTTAGCTCCTCAATTTACATAAATTAGGTCCTATAAGTCTACTCTCAAGAGTTGATATAGGTACAAACGAATAAAATGTTTATATATCACATTTTCAAATATCTATTTTTCTCCATTTTACTCGATCTCCTAAACGGTTAAAGATAGGACATCGAGGTTTTCACCAGTGGATTTAGCACCTCATTTTACATAAAATAAGTCCTATAAGTCTACTCTTAAGAGTTGATAAAGGTACAAACGAATAAAATGTTTATATATAACATATTCAAATATCTATTATATTCCATTTTACTCGATCTCCAAAAAGGTTAAAAATAGGACATCGCGGTTTTCACCAGTGGATTTAGCACCTCATTTCACATAAAATAAGTCCTATAAGTCTACTCTTTAGAGTTGATAAAGGTACAAACGAATAAAATGTTTATATATCACATTTTCAAATATCTATTATTCTCCATTTTACTCGATCTCCTAAACGGTTAAAGATAGGACATCGCGGATATTACCAGTGGATTTAGCACCTCATTTTACATAAAATAAGTCCTATAAGTCTACTCTCAAGAGTTGATAAAGGTACAAACGAATAAAATGTTTATATATCACATTTTCAAATATCTATTATTCTCCATTTTACTCGATCTCCTAAACGGTTCAAGATAGAACATCGGGGTTTTCACCAGTGAATTTAGCACCTCATTTTACATAAAATAACTCCTATAAGTCTACTCTCAAGAGTTGATAAAGGTACAAACGAATAAAATGTTTATATATCACATTTTCAAATATCTATTAATATCCATATTACTCGATGTCCTAAACGGTTAAAGATAGGACATTGCGGTTTTCACCAGTGGATTTAGAACCCCATTTTACATAAAATAACTCCTATAAAACTACTCTCAAGAGTTGATAAAGGTACAATCGAATAAAATGTTTATATATCACATTTTCAAATATCTATTATTCTCCATTTTACTCGATCTCATAAACGGTTCAAGATAGAACATCGGGGTTTTCACCAGTGAATTTAGCACCTCATTTTACATAAAATAACTCCTATAAGTCTACTCTCAAGAGTTGATAAAGGTACAAACGAATAAAATGTTTATATATCACATTTTCAAATAACTATTTTTATCCATTTTACTCGATCTCCTAAACGGATCAAGATAGGACATCGCGGTTTTCACCAGTGGATTTAGCACCTCATTTTACATAAAATATGTCCTATAAGTCTACTCTTAAGAGTTGATAAAGGTACAAACGAATAAAATGTTTATATATAACATATTCAAATATCTATTATATTCCATTTTACTCGATCTCCAAAAAGGTTAAAAATAGGACATCGCGGTTTTCACCAGTGGATTTAGCACCTCATTTCACATAAAATAAGTCCTATAAGTCTACTCTTTAGAGTTGATAAAGGTACAAACGAATAAAATGTTTATATATCACATTTTCAAATATCTATTATTCTCCATTTTACTCGATCTCCTAAACGGTTAAAGATAGGACATCGCGGTTTTCACCAGTTGATTTAGCACCTCATTTTACATATAATAAGTCCTATAATTCTACTCTCAAGAGTTGATAAAGGTACAAACGAATAAAATGTTTATATATCACATTTTCAAATATCTATTATTCTCCATTTTACTTGATCTCCTAAACGGTTAAAGATAGGACATCGCGGTTTTTATCAGTGGATTAAGCACCCCATTTTAAATAAAATAAGTCCTATAAGTCTATTCTCAAGAGTTGATAAAGGTAAAAACGAATAAAATGTTTATATATCACATTTTCAAATATCTATTATTCTCCATTTTACTTGATCTCCTAAACGGTTAAAGATAGGACATCGCGGTTTTCACCAGTGGATTTAGCACCTCATTTTACATAAAATAAGTCCTATAAGTCTACTTTTAAGAGCTGATAAAGGTACAAACGAATAAAATGTTTATATATCACATTTTCAAATATCTATTATTCTCCATTTTACTCCATCTCCTAAACGGTTAAAGATAGGACATCCCGGTTTTCATCAGTGGACTAAGCACCCCATTTTACATAAAATAAGTCCTATAAGTCTATTCTCAAGAGTTGATAAAGGTAAAAACGAATAAAATGTTTATATATCACATTTTCAAATATCTATTACTCTCCATTTTACTCGATCTCCTAAACGGTTAAAGATTGGACATCGAGGTTTTCACCAGTGGATTTAGCACCTCATTTTACATAAAATAGGTCCTATAAGTCTACTTTCAAGAGTTGATAAAGATACAAACGAATAAAATGTTTATATATCACATTTTCAAATATCTATTATTCTCCATTTTACTCGATCTCCTAAACGGTTAAAGATAGGACATCGAGGTTTTCACCAGTGGATTTAGCACCTCATTTTACATAAAATAGGTCCTATAAGTCTACTCTCAAGAGTTGATAAAGTTAAAAACGAATAAAATGTTTATATATCACATTTTCAAATTTCTATTTTTTTCCATTTTACTCGATCTCCTAAACGGTTCAAGATAGGACATCGCGGTTTTCACCAGTGGATTTAGCACCTCATTTTACATAAAATAGGTCCTATAAGTCTACCCTCAAGAATTGATCAATTTACAAACGAATAAAATGTTTATATATCACATTTTCAAATATCTATTATTTTCCATTTTATTCGATCTCCTAAACTGTTAAAGATAGGACATCGCGGTTTCCACAAGAGGATTTAGCACCTCTTTTTACATAAAATAACTCCTATAAGTCTACTCTCAAGAGTTGATAAAGGTACAAACGAATAAAATGTTTATATATCACATTTTCAAATATCTATTATTCTCCATTTTACTCCATCTCCTAAACGGTTAAAGATAGGACATCGCGGTTTTCACCAGTATATTTAGCACCTCATTTTACATAAAATAAGTCCTATAAGTCTACTCTCAAGAGTTGATAAAGGTACAAACGAATAAAATGTTTATATATCACATGTTCAAATATCTATTTTTCTCCATTTTACTCGATCTCCTAAACGGTTAAAGATAGGACATCGCGGTTTTTACCAGTGGATTTAGCACCTCATTTAACATATAATAAGTCCCATAAGTCTACTCTCAAAAGTTGATAAAGGTACAAACGAATTAAATGTTTATATATCACATTTTAAAATATCTAATATTCTCCATTTCACTCGATCTTCTAAACGGTTAAAGATAGGACATCGCGGTTTTCACCAGTGAATTTAGCACTATATTTTACATAAAATAACTCCTATAAGTCTACTCTCAAGAGTTGATAAAGGTACAAACGAATAAAATGTTTATATATCACATTTTCAAATATCTATTATTCTCCATTTTACTCGATCTCCTAAACGGTTAGAGATAGGACATCGCGGTTTCCACAAGAGGATTTAGCACCTCATTTTACATAAAATAACTCCTATAAGTCTACTCTCAAGAGTTGATAAAGGTACAAACGAATAAAATGTTTATATATCACATTTTCAAATATCTATTTTTCTCCATTTTACTCGATCTCCTAAACGGTTAAAGATAGGACATCGCGGTTTTTACCAGTGGATTTAGCACCTCATTTAACATATAATAAGTCCCATAAGTCTACTCTCAAAAGTTGATAAAGGTACAAACGAATAAAATGTTTATATATCACATTTTCAAATATCTATTTTTCTCCATTTTACTCGATCTCCTAAACGGTTAAAGATAGGACATCGAGGTTTTCACCAGTGGATTTAGCACCTCATTTTACATAATATAGGTCCTATAAGTCTACTCTCAAGAGTTGATAAAGGTACAAACGAATAAAATGTTTATATATCACATTTTCAAATATCTATTATTCTCCATTTTACTCGATCTCCTAAACGGTTAGAGATAGGACATCGCGGTTTCCACAAGAGGTTTTAGCTCCTCATTTTACATAAAATAAGACCTATAAGTCTACTCTCAAGAGTTGATAAAGGTACAAATGAATAAAATGTTTATATATCACATTTTCAAATATCTATTATTCTCCATTTTACTCGATCTCCTAAACGGTTAAAGATAGGACATCGCGGTTTTTACCAGTGGATTTAGCACCTCATTTAACATATAATAAGTCCCATAAGTCTACTCTCAAAACTTGATAAAGGTACAAACGAATAAAATGTTTATATATCACATTTTCAAATATCTATTATTCTCCATTTTACTCGATCTCCTAAACGGTTAAAGATAGGACATCGAGGTTTTCACCAGTGGATTTAGCACCTCATTTTACATAATATAGGTCCTATAAGTCTACTCTCAAGAGTTGATAAAGGTACAAACGAATAAAATGTTTATATATCACATTTACAAATATCTGTTATTCTCCATTTTACTCGATCTCCTAAACGGTTCAAGATAGGACATCGCGGTTTTCACCTGTGGATTTAGCACCTCAATTTACATAAATTAGGTCCTATAAGTCTACTCTCAAGAGTTGATATAGGTACAAACGAATAAAATGTTTATATATCACATTTTCAAATATCTATTTTTCTCCATTTTACTCGATCTCCTAAACGGTTAAAGATAGGACATCGAGGTTTTCACCAGTGGATTTAGCACCTCATTTTACATAAAATAAGTCCTATAAGTCTACTCTTAAGAGTTGATAAAGGTACAAACGAATAAAATGTTTATATATAACATATTCAAATATCTATTATATTCCATTTTACTCGATCTCCAAAAAGGTTAAAAATAGGACATCGCGGTTTTCACCAGTGGATTTAGCACCTCATTTCACATAAAATAAGTCCTATAAGTCTACTCTTTAGAGTTGATAAAGGTACAAACGAATAAAATGTTTATATATCACATTTTCAAATATCTATTATTCTCCATTTTACTCGATCTCCTAAACGGTTAAAGATAGGACATCGCGGATATTACCAGTGGATTTAGCACCTCATTTTACATAAAATAAGTCCTATAAGTCTACTCTCAAGAGTTGATAAAGGTACAAACGAATAAAATGTTTATATATCACATTTTCAAATATCTATTATTCTCCATTTTACTCGATCTCCTAAACGGTTCAAGATAGAACATCGGGGTTTTCACCAGTGAATTTAGCACCTCATTTTACATAAAATAACTCCTATAAGTCTACTCTCAAGAGTTGATAAAGGTACAAACGAATAAAATGTTTATATATCACATTTTCAAATATCTATTAATATCCATATTACTCGATGTCCTAAACGGTTAAAGATAGGACATTGCGGTTTTCACCAGTGGATTTAGAACCCCATTTTACATAAAATAACTCCTATAAAACTACTCTCAAGAGTTGATAAAGGTACAATCGAATAAAATGTTTATATATCACATTTTCAAATATCTATTATTCTCCATTTTACTCGATCTCATAAACGGTTCAAGATAGAACATCGGGGTTTTCACCAGTGAATTTAGCACCTCATTTTACATAAAATAACTCCTATAAGTCTACTCTCAAGAGTTGATATAGGTACAAACGAATAAAATGTTTATATATCACATTTTCAAATAACTATTTTTATCCATTTTACTCGATCTCCTAAACGGATCAAGATAGGACATCGCGGTTTTCACCAGTGGATTTAGCACCTCATTTTACATAAAATATGTCCTATAAGTCTACTCTTAAGAGTTGATAAAGGTACAAACGAATAAAATGTTTATATATAACATATTCAAATATCTATTATATTCCATTTTACTCGATCTCCAAAAAGGTTAAAAATAGGACATCGCGGTTTTCACCAGTGGATTTAGCACCTCATTTCACATAAAATAAGTCCTATAAGTCTACTCTTTAGAGTTGATAAAGGTACAAACGAATAAAATGTTTATATATCACATTTTCAAATATCTATTATTCTCCATTTTACTCGATCTCCTAAACGGTTAAAGATAGGACATCGCGGATATTACCAGTGGATTTAGCACCTCATTTTACATAAAATAAGTCCTATAAGTCTACTCTCAAGAGTTGATAAAGGTACAAACGAATAAAATGTTTATATATCACATTTTCAAATATCTATTATTCTCCATTTTACTCGATCTCCTAAACGGTTCAAGATAGAACATCGGGGTTTTCACCAGTGAATTTAGCACCTCATTTTACATAATATAAGTCCTATAAGTCAACTCTCAAGAGTTGATCAAGGTACAAACGAACAAAATGTTTATATATCACATTTTCAAATAACTATTTTTATCCATTTTACTCGATCTCCTAAACGGATCAAGATAGGACATCGCGGTTTTCACCAGTGGATTTAGCACCTCATTTTACATAAAATAAGTCCTATAAGTCTACTCTCAAGAGTTGATAAAGGTACAAACGAATAAAATGTTTATATATCACATTATCAAATATCTATTATTCTCCAATTTACTCGATCTCCTAAACGGTTAAAGATAGGACATCGCGGTTTTCACCAGTGAATTAAGCACCTCATTTTACATAAAATAGGTCCTATAAGTCTACTTTCAAGAGTTGATAAAGGTAAAAACGAATAAAATGTTTATATATCACATTTTCAAATATCTATTTTTCTCCATTTTACTCGATCTCCTAAACGGTTCAAGATATTACATCGCAGTTTTCACCAGTGGATGTAGCACCTCATTTTACATAAAATATGTCCTATAAGTCTACTCTCAAGAGTTGATAAAGGTACAAACGAACAAAATGTTTATATATCACATTTTCAAATATCTAAATTTCTACATTTTACTCGATCTCCTAAACGGTTTAAGATAGGACATCGGGGTTTTCACCAGTGGATTTAGCACCTCATTTTACATTAAATAAGTCCTATAAGTCTACTCTCAAGAGTTGATCAAGGTACAAACGAACAAAATGTTTATATATCACATTTTCAAATATCTATTATTCTCCATTTTACTCAATCTCCTAAACGGTTCAAGATAGGACATCGTGGTTTTCACCAGTGGATTTAGCACCTCATTTTACATAAAATAAGTTCTATAAGTCTACTCTTAAGAGTTGATAAAGGTTCAAACGAATAAAATGTTTATATATCACATTATAAAATATCTATTATTCTCCATTTTACTCGATCTTCTAAACGGTTAAAGATAGGACATCGCGGTTTTCACCAGTGGATTTAGCACCTCAATTTACATAAAATAACTCCTATAAGTCTACTCTCAAGAGTTGATAAAGGTACAAACGAATAAAATGTTTGTATATCACATTTTCAAATATCTATTAATATCCATTTTACTCGATATCCTAAACGGTTAAAGATAGGACATCGCGGTTCTCACCAGTGGATTAAGCACCTCATTTTACATAAAGTAAGTCCTATAAGTCTACTCTCAAGAGTTGATCAAGGTACAAACGGACAAAATGTTTATATATCACATTTTCAAATATCTATTATTCTCCATTTTACTCGATCTCCTAAACGGTTAGAGATAGGACATCGCGGTTTTTACCAGTGGATTTAGCACCTCATTTAACATATAATAAGTCCCATAAGTCTACTCTCAAAAGTTGATAAAGGTACAAACGAATAAAATGTTTATATATCACATTTTCAAATATCTATTATTCTCCATTTTACTCGATCTCCTAAACGGTTAGAGATAGGACATCGCGGTTTCCACAAGAGGATTTAGCACCTCATTTTACATAAAATAACTCCTATAAGTCTACTCTCAAGAGTTGATAAAGGTACAAACGAATAAAATGTTTATATATCACATTTTCAAATATCTATTATTCTCCATTTTACTCGATCTCCTAAACGGTTAGAGATAGGACATCGCGGTTTCCACAAGAGGATTTAGCACCTCATTTTACATTAAATAAGTCCTATAAGTCTACTCTCAAGAGTTGATCAAGGTACAAACGAACAAAATGTTTATATATCACATTTTCAAATATCTATTATTCTCCATTTTACTCAATCTCCTAAACGGTTCAAGATAGGACATCGTGGTTTTCACCAGTGGATTTAGCACCTCATTTTACATAAAATAAGTTCTATAAGTCTACTCTTAAGAGTTGATAAAGGTTCAAACGAATAAAATGTTTATATATCACATTATAAAATATCTATTATTCTCCATTTTACTCGATCTTCTAAACGGTTAAAGATAGGACATCGCGGTTTTCACCAGTGGATTTAGCACCTCAATTTACATAAAGTAACTCCTATAAGTCTACTCTCAAGAGTTGATAAAGGTACAAACGAATAAAATGTTTGTATATCACATTTTCAAATATCTATTAATATCCATTTTACTCGATATCCTAAACGGTTAAAGATAGGACATCGCGGTTCTCACCAGTGGATTTAGCACCTCATTTTACATAAAGTAAGTCCTATAAGTCTACTCTCAAGAGTTGATCAAGGTACAAACGGACAAAATGTTTATATATCACATTTTCAAATATCTATTATTCTCCATTTTACTCGATCTCCTAAACGGTTAGAGATAGGACATCGCGGTTTTTACCAGTGGATTTAGCACCTCATTTAACATATAATAAGTCCCATAAGTCTACTCTCAAAAGTTGATAAAGGTACAAACGAATAAAATGTTTATATATCACATTTTCAAATATCTATTATTCTCCATTTTACTCGATCTCCTAAACGGTTAGAGATAGGACATCGCGGTTTCCACAAGAGGATTTAGCACCTCATTTTACATAAAATAACTCCTATAAGTCTACTCTCAAGAGTTGATAAAGGTACAAACGAATAAAATGTTTATATATCACATTTTCAAATATCTATTATTCTCCATTTTACTCGATCTCCTAAACGGTTAGAGATAGGACATCGCGGTTTCCACAAGAGGATTTAGCACCTCATTTTACATTAAATAAGTCCTATAAGTCTACTCTCAAGAGTTGATCAAGGTACAAACGAACAAAATGTTTATATATCACATTTTCAAATATCTATTATTCTCCATTTTACTCAATCTCCTAAACGGTTCAAGATAGGACATCGTGGTTTTCACCAGTGGATTTAGCACCTCATTTTACATAAAATAAGTTCTATAAGTCTACTCTTAAGAGTTGATAAAGGTTCAAACGAATAAAATGTTTATATATCACATTATAAAATATCTATTATTCTCCATTTTACTCGATCTTCTAAACGGTTAAAGATAGGACATCGCGGTTTTCACCAGTGGATTTAGCACCTCAATTTACATAAAATAACTCCTATAAGTCTACTCTCAAGAGTTGATAAAGGTACAAACGAATAAAATGTTTATATATCACATTTTCAAATATCTATTAATATCCATTTTACTCGATATCCTAAACGGTTAAAGATAGGACATCGCGGTTTTCACCAGTTGATTTAGCACGTCATTTTACATTAAATAAGTCTTATAAGTCTACTCTCAAGAGTTGATAAAGGTACAAACGAATAACATGTTTATATATCACATTATCAAATATCTATTATTCTCCATTTTACTTGATCTCCTAAACGGTTAAAGATAGGACATCGCGGTTTTCACCAGTGGATTTAGCACCTCATTTTACATAAAATAACTGCTATAAGTCTACTCTCAAGAGTTGATAAAGGTACAAACGAATAAAATGTTTATATATCACATTTTCAAATATCTATTAATATCCATTTTACTCGATATCCTAAACGGTTAAAGATAGGACATCGCGGTTTTCACCAGTTGATTTAGCACGTCATTTTACATATAATAAGTTCTATTAGTCTACTCTCAAAAGTTGATAAAGGTACAAACGAATAAATTGTTTATATATCACATTTTCAAATATCTATTAATATTCATTTTACTCGATATCCTAAACGGTTAAAGATAGGACATCGCGGTTTTCACCAGTTGATTTAGCACCTCATTTTACATATAATAAGTCCTATAATTCTACTCTCAAGAGTTGATAAAGGTACAAACGAATAAAATGTTTATATATCACATTTTCAAATATCTATTATTCTCCATTTTACTCCATCTCCTAAACGGTTAAAGATAGGACATCGCGGTTTTTATCAGTGGATTAAGCACCCCATTTTAAATAAAATAAGTCCTATAAGTCTATTCTCAAGAGTTGATAAAGGTAAAAACGAATAAAATGTTTATATATCACATTTTCAAATATCTATTATTCTCCATTTTACTTGATCTCCTAAACGGTTAAAGATAGGACATCGCGGTTTTTATCAGTGGATTAAGCACCCCATTTTAAATAAAATAAGTCCTATAAGTCTATTCTCAAGAGTTGATAAAGGTAAAAACGAATAAAATGTTTATATATCACATTTTCAAATATCTATTATTCTCCATTTTACTTGATCTCCTAAACGGTTAAAGATAGGACATCGCGGTTTTCACCAGAGGATTTAGCACCTCATTTTACATAAAATAAGTCCTATAAGTCTACTTTTAAGAGCTGATAAAGGTACAAACGAATAAAATGTTTATATATCACATTTTCAAATATCTATTATTCTCCATTTTACTCCAGCTCCTAAACGGTTAAAGATAGGACATCCCGGTTTTCATCAGTGGACTAAGCACCCCATTTTACATAAAATAAGTCCTATAAGTCTATTCTCAAGAGTTGATAAAGGTAAAAACGAATAAAATGTTTATATATCACATTTTCAAATATCTATTACTCTCCATTTTACTCGATCTCTTAAACGGTTAAAGATTGGACATCGAGGTTTTCACCAGTGGATTTAGCACCTCATTTTACATAAAATAGGTCCTATAAGTCTACTTTCAAGAGTTGATAAAGATACAAACGAATAAAATGTTTATATATCACATTTTCAAATATCTATTATTTTCCATTTTACTCGATCTCCTAAACGGTTAAAGATAGGACATCGAGGTTTTCACCAGTGGATTTAGCACCTCATTTTACATAAAATAGGTCCTATAAGTCTACTCTCAAGAGTTGATAAAGGTAAAAACGAATAAAATGTTTATATATCACATTTTCAAATTTCTATTTTTTTCCATTTTACTCGATCTCCTAAACGGTTCAAGATAGGACATCGCGGTTTTCACCAGTGGATTTAGCACCTCATTTTACATAAAATAGGTCCTATAAGTCTACCCTCAAGAATTGATCAAGGTACAAACGAATAAAATGTTTATATATCACATTTTCAAATATCTATTATTTTCCATTTTATTCGATCTCCTAAACTGTTAAAGATAGGACATCGCGGTTTCCACAAGAGGATTTAGCACCTCTTTTTACATAAAATAACTCCTATAAGTCTACTCTCAAGTGTTGATAAAGGTACAAACGAATAAAATGTTTATATATCACATTTTCAAATATCTATTATTCTCCATTTTACTCCATCTCCTAAACGGTTAAAGATAGGACATCGCGGTTTTCACCAGTATATTTAGCACCTCATTTTACATAAAATAAGTCCTATAAGTCTACTCTCAAGAGTTGATAAAGGTACAAACGAATAAAATGTTTATATATCACATTTTCAAATATCTATTTTTCTCCATTTTACTCGATCTCCTAAACGGTTAAAGATAGGACATCGCGGTTTTTACCAGTGGATTTAGCACCTCATTTAACATATAATAAGTCCCATAAGTCTACTCTCAAAAGTTGATAAAGGTACAAACGAATTAAATGTTTATATATCACATTTTAAAATATCTAATATTCTCCATTTCACTCGATCTTCTAAACGGTTAAAGATAGGACATCGCGGTTTTCACCAGTGAATTTAGCACTATATTTTACATAAAATAACTCCTATAAGTCTACTCTCAAGAGTTGATAAAGGTACAAACGAATAAAATGTTTATATATCACATTTACAAATATCTGTTATTCTCCATTTTACTCGATCTCCTAAACGGTTCAAGATAGGACATCGCGGTTTTCACCTGTGGATTTAGCACCTCAATTTACATAAATTAGGTCCTATAAGTCTACTCTCAAGAGTTGATATAGGTACAAACGAATAAAATGTTTATATATCACATTTTCAAATATCTATTTTTCTCCATTTTACTCGATCTCCTAAACGGTTAAAGATAGGACATCGAGGTTTTCACCAGTGGATTTAGCACCTCATTTTACATAAAATAAGTCCTATAAGTCTACTCTTAAGAGTTGATAAAGGTACAAACGAATAAAATGTTTATATATAACATATTCAAATATCTATTATATTCCATTTTACTCGATCTCCAAAAAGGTTAAAAATAGGACATCGCGGTTTTCACCAGTGGATTTAGCACCTCATTTCACATAAAATAAGTCCTATAAGTTTACTCTTTAGAGTTGATAAAGGTACAAACGAATAAAATGTTTATATATCACATTTTCAAATATCTATTATTCTCCATTTTACCCGATCTCCTAAACGGTTAAAGATAGGACATCGCGGATATTACCAGTGGATTTAGCACCTCATTTTACATAAAATAAGTCCTATAAGTCTACTCTCAAGAGTTGATAAAGGTACAAACGAATAAAATGTTTATATATCACATTTTCAAATATCTATTATTCTCCATTTTACTCGATCTCCTAAACGGTTCAAGATAGAACATCGGGGTTTTCACCAGTGAATTTAGCACCTCATTTTACATAAAATAACTCCTATAAGTCTACTCTCAAGAGTTGATAAAGGTACAAACGAATAAAATGTTTATATATCACATTTTCAAATATCTATTAATATCCATATTACTCGATGTCCTAAACGGTTAAAGATAGGACATTGCGGTTTTCACCAGTGGATTTAGAACCCCATTTTACATAAAATAACTCCTATAAAACTACTCTCAAGAGTTGATAAAGGTATAATCGAATAAAATGTTTATATATCACATTTTCAAATATCTATTATTCTCCATTTTACTCGATCTCATAAACGGTTCAAGATAGAACATCGGGGTTTTCACCAGTGAATTTAGCACCTCATTTTACATAAAATAACTCCTATAAGTCTACTCTCAAGAGTTGATAAAGGTACAAACGAATAAAATGTTTATATATCACATTTTCAAATAACTATTTTTATCCATTTTACTCGATCTCCTAAACGGATCAAGATAGGACATCGCGGTTTTCACCAGTGGATTTAGCACCTCATTTTACATAAAATATGTCCTATAAGTCTACTCTTAAGAGTTGATAAAGGTACAAACGAATAAAATGTTTATATATAACATATTCAAATATCTATTATATTCCATTTTACTCGATCTCCAAAAAGGTTAAAAATAGGACATCGCGGTTTTCACCAGTGGATTTAGCACCTCATTTCACATAAAATAAGTCCTATAAGTCTACTCTTTAGAGTTGATAAAGGTACAAACGAATAAAATGTTTATATATCACATTTTCAAATATCTATTATTCTCCATTTTACTCGATCTCCTAAACGGTTAAAGATAGGACATCGCGGATATTACCAGTGGATTTAGCACCTCATTTTACATAAAATAAGTCCTATAAGTCTACTCTCAAGAGTTGATAAAGGTACAAACGAATAAAATGTTTATATATCACATTTTCAAATATCTATTATTCTCCATTTTACTCGATCTCCTAAACGGTTCAAGATAGAACATCGGGGTTTTCACCAGTGAATTTAGCACCTCATTTTACATAAAATAAGTCCTATAAGTCAACTCTCAAGAGTTGATCAAGGTACAAACGAACAAAATGTTTATATATCACATTTTCAAATAACTATTTTTATCCATTTTACTCGATCTCCTAAACGGATCAAGATAGGACATCGCGGTTTTCACCAGTGGATTTAGCACCTCATTTTACATAAAATAAGTCCTATAAGTCTACTCTCAAGAGTTGATAAAGGTACAAACGAATAAAATGTTTATATATCACATTATCAAATATCTATTATTCTCCAATTTACTCGATCTCCTAAACGGTTAAAGATAGGACATCGCGGTTTTCACCAGTGAATTAAGCACCTCATTTTACATAAAATAGGTCCTATAAGTCTACTTTCAAGAGTTGATAAAGGTAAAAACGAATAAAATGTTTATATATCACATTTTCAAATATCTATTTTTCTCCATTTTACTCGATCTCCTAAACGGTTCAAGATATTACATCGCAGTTTTCACCAGTGGATGTAGCACCTCATTTTACATAAAATATGTCCTATAAGTCTACTCTCAAGAGTTGATAAAGGTACAAACGAACAAAATGTTTATATATCACATTTTCAAATATCTAAATTTCTACATTTTACTCGATCTCCTAAACGGTTTAAGATAGGACATCGGGGTTTTCACCAGTGGATTTAGCACCTCATTTTACATAAAATAAGTCCTATAAGTCTACTCTCAAGAGTTGATCAAGGTACAAACGAACAAAATGTTTATATATCACATTTTCAAATATCTATTATTCTCCATTTTACTCAATCTCCTAAACGGTTCAAGATAGGACATTGTGGTTTTCACCAGTGAATTTAGCACCTCATTTTACATAAAATAAGTTCTATAAGTCTACTCTTAAGAGTTGATAAAGGTTCAAACGAATAAAATGTTTATATATCACATTATAAAATATCTATTATTCTCCATTTTACTCGATCTTCTAAACGGTTAAAGATAGGACATCGCGGTTTTTACCAGTGGATTTAGCACCTCATTTTACATAAAGTAAGTCCTATAAGTCTACTCTCAAGAGTTGATAAAGGTACAAACGAATAAAATGTTTGTATATCACATTTTCAAATATCTATTAATATCCATTTTACTCGATATCCTAAACGGTTAAAGATAGGACATCGCGGTTCTCACCAGTGGATTTAGCACCTCATTTTACATAAAGTAAGTCCTATAAGTCTACTCTCAAGAGTTGATCAAAGTACAAACGGACAAAATGTTTATATATCACATTTTCAAATATCTATTATTCTCCATTTTACTCGATCTCCTAAACGGTTGAAGATAGGACATCGCGGTTTTCACCAGTGGATTTAGCACCTCATTTTACTTAAAATGAGTCTTATAAGTCTACTCTCAAGAGTTGATAAAGGTACAAACGAATAAAATGTTTATATATCACATTATAAAATATCTATTATTCTCCATTTTACTCGATCTCCTAAACGGTTTAAGATAGGACATCGCGGTTTTCACCAGTAGATTTAGCACCTCATTTTACATTAAATAAGTCTTATAAGTCTACTCTCAAGAGTTGATAAAGGTACAAACGAATAAAATGTTTATATATCACATTATCAAATATCTATTATTCTCCATTTTACTTGATCTCCTAAACGGTTAAAGATAGGACATCGCGGTTTTCACCAGTGGATTTAGCACCTCATTTTACATAAAATAACTCCTATAAGTCTACTCTCAAGAGTTGATAAAGGTACAAACGAATAAAATGTTTATATATCACATTTTCAAATATCTATTAATATTCATTTTACTCGATATCCTAAACGGTTAAAGATAGGACATCGCGGTTTTCACCAGTTGATTTAGCACCTCATTTTACATATAATAAGTCCTATAATTCTACTCTCAAGAGTTGATAAAGGTACAAACGAATAAAATGTTTATATATCACATTTTCAAATATCTATTATTCTCCATTTTACTCCATCTCCTAAACGGTTAAAGATAGGACATCGCGGTTTTTATCAGTGGATTAAGCACCCCATTTTAAATAAAATAAGTCCTATAAGTCTATTCTCAAGAGTTGATAAAGGTAAAAACGAATAAAATGTTTATATATCACATTTTCAAATATCTATTATTCTCCATTTTACTTGATCTCCTAAACGGTTAAAGATAGGACATCGCGGTTTTTATCAGTGGATTAAGCACCCCATTTTAAATAAAATAAGTCCTATAAGTCTATTCTCAAGAGTTGATAAAGGTAAAAACGAATAAAATGTTTATATATCACATTTTCAAATATCTATTATTCTCCATTTTACTTGATCTCCTAAACGGTTAAAGATAGGACATCGCGGTTTTCACCAGTGGATTTAGCACCTCATTTTACATAAAATAAGTCCTATAAGTCTACTTTTAAGAGCTGATAAAGGTACAAACGAATAAAATGTTTATATATCACATTTTCAAATATCTATTATTCTCCATTTTACTCCATCTCCTAAACGGTTAAAGATAGGACATCCCGGTTTTCATCAGTGGACTAAGCACCCCATTTTACATAAAATAAGTCCTATAAGTCTATTCTCAAGAGTTGATAAAGGTAAAAACGAATAAAATGTTTATATATCACATTTTCAAATATCTATTACTCTCCATTTTACTCGATCTCCTAAACGGTTAAAGATTGGACATCGAGGTTTTCACCAGTGGATTTAGCACCTCATTTTACATAAAATAGGTCCTATAAGTCTACTCTCAAGAGTTGATAAAGGTAAAAACGAATAAAATATTTATATATCACGTTTTCAAATTTCTATTTTTCTCCATTTTACTCGATCTGCTAAACGGTTCAAGATAGGACATCGCGGTTTTCACCAGTGAATTTAGCACTATATTTTACATAAAATAACTCCTATTAGTCTACTCTCAAAAGTTGATAAAGGTACAAACGAATAAAATGTATATATAACACATTTTCAAATATCTATTATTCTCCATTTTACTCGATCTCCTAAACGGTTAATGATAGGACATCGCGGTTTCCACAAGAGGATTTAGCACCTCATTTTACATAAAATAACTCCTATAAGTCTACTTTCAAGAGTTGATAAAGATACAAACGAATAAAATGTTTATATATCACATTTTCAAATATCTATTATTCTCCATTTTACTCGATCTCCTAAACGGTTAAAGATAGGACATCGAGGTTTTCACCAGTGGATTTAGCACCTCATTTTACATAAAATAGGTCCTATAAGTCTACTCTCAAGAGTTGATAAAGGTAAAAACGAATAAAATGTTTATATATCACATTTTCAAATTTCTATTTTTTTCCATTATACTCGATCTCCTAAACGGTTCAAGATAGGACATCGCGGTTTTCACCAGTGGATTTAGCACCTCATTTTACATAAAATAGGTCCTATAAGTCTACCCTCAAGAATTGATCAAGGTACAAACGAATAAAATGTTTATATATCACATTTTCAAATATCTATTATTTTCCATTTTACTCGATCTCCTAAACTGTTAAAGATAGGACATCGCGGTTTCCACAAGAGGATTTAGCACCTCTTTTTACATAAAATAACTCCTATAAGTCTACTCTCAAGAGTTGATAAAGGTACAAACGAATAAAATGTTTATATATCACATTTTCAAATATCTATTATTCTCCATTTTACTCCATCTCCTAAACGGTTAAAGATAGGACATCGCGGTTTTCACCAGTATATTTAGCACCTCATTTTACATAAAATAAGTCCTATAAGTCTACTCTCAAGAGTTGATAAAGGTACAAACGAATAAAATGTTTATATATCACATTTTCAAATATCTATTTTTCTCCATTTTACTCGATCTCCTAAACGGTTAAAGATAGGACATCGCGGTTTTTACCAATGGATTTAGCACCTCATTTAACATATAATAAGTCCCATAAGTCTACTCTCAAAAGTTGATAAAGGTACAAACGAATTAAATGTTTATATATCACATTTTAAAATATCTAATATTCTCCATTTCACTCGATCTTCCAAACGGTTAAAGATAGGACATCGCGGTTTTCACCAGTGAATTTAGCACTATATTTTACATAAAATAACTCCTATAAGTCTACTCTCAAGAGTTGATAAAGGTACAAACGAATAAAATGTTTATATATCACATTTTCAAATATCTATTATTCTCCATTTTACTCGATCTCCTAAACGGTTAGAGATAGGACATCGCGGTTTCCACAAGAGGATTTAGCACCTCATTTTACATAAAATAACTCCTATAAGTCTACTCTCAAGAGTTGATAAAGGTACAAACGAATAAAATGTTTATATATCACATTTTCAAATATCTATTTTTCTCCATTTTACTCGATCTCCTAAACGGTTAAAGATAGGACATCGCGGTTTTTACCAGTGGATTTAGCACCTCATTTAACATATAATAAGTCCCATAAGTCTACTCTCAAAAGTTGATAAAGGTACAAACGAATAAAATGTTTATATATCACATTTTCAAATATCTATTTTTCTCCATTTTACTCGATCTCCTAAACGGTTAAAGATAGGACATCGAGGTTTTCACCAGTGGATTTAGCACCTCATTTTACATAATATAGGTCCTATAAGTCTACTCTCAAGAGTTGATAAAGGTACAAACGAATAAAATGTTTATATATCACATTTTCAAATATCTATTTTTCTCCATTTTACTCGATCTCCTAAACGGTTAAAGATAGGACATCGCGGTTTTTACCAGTGGATTTAGCACCTCATTTAACATATAATAAGTCCCATAAGTCTACTCTCAAAAGTTGATAAAGGTACAAACGAATTAAATGTTTATATATCACATTTTAAAATATCTAATATTCTCCATTTTACTCGATCTCCTAAACGGTTAAAGATAGGACATCGAGGTTTTCACCAGTGGATTTAGCACCTCATTTTACATAATATAGGTCCTATAAGTCTACTCTCAAAAGTTGATAAAGGTACAAACGAATTAAATGTTTATATATCACATTTTAAAATATCTAATATTCTCCATTTTACTCGATCTCCTAAACGGTTAAAGATAGGACATCGAGGTTTTTACCAGTGGATTTAGCACCTCATTTAACATATAATAAGTCTCATAAGTCTACTCTCAAAAGTTGATAAAGGTACAAACGAATAAAATGTTTATATATCACATTTTCAAATATCTATTTTTCTCCATTTTACTCGATCTCCTAAACGGTTAAAAATAGGACATCGAGGTTTTCACCAGTGGATTTAGCACCTCATTTTACATAATATAGGTCCTATAAGTCTACTCTCAAGAGTTGATAAAGGTACAAACGAATTAAATGTTTATATATCACATTTTAAAATATCTAATATTCTCCATTTCACTCGATCTTCTAAACGGTTAAAGATAGGACATCGCGGTTTTCACCAGTGAATTTAGCACTATATTTTACATAAAATAACTCCTATAAGTCTACTCTCAAGAGTTGATAAAGGTACAAACGAATAAAATGTTTATATATCACATTTTCAAATATCTATTACTCTCCATTTTACTCGATCTCCTAAACGGTTAAAGATAGGACATCGAGGTTTTCACCAGTGGATTTAGCACCTCATTTTACATAATATAGGTCCTATAAGTCTACTCTCAAGAGTTGATAAAGGTACAAACGAATAAAATGTTTATATATCACATTTACAAATATCTGTTATTCTCCATTTTACTCGATCTCCTAAACGGTTCAAGATAGGACATCGCGGTTTTCACCTGTGGATTTAGCACCTCAATTTACATAAATTAGGTCCTATAAGTCTACTCTCAAGAGTTGATATAGGTACAAACGAATAAAATGTTTATATATCACATTTTCAAATATCTATTTTTCTCCATTTTACTCGATCTCCTAAACGGTTCAAGATAGGACATCGCGGTTTTCACCAGTGGATTTAGCACCTCATTTTACATAAAATAAGTCCTATAAGTCTACTCTTAAGAGTTGATAAAGGTACAAACGAATAAAAGGTTTATAAATCACATTTTCAAATATCTATTTTTCTCCATTTTACTCGATCTCCTAAACGGTTCAAGATAGGACATCGCGGTTTTCACCAGTGGATTTAGCACCTCATTTTACATAAAATAAGTCCTATAAGTCTACTCTCAAGAGTTGATAAAGGTACAAACGAATAAAATGTTTATATATCACATTTTCAAATATCTATTTTTCTCCATTTTACTCGATATCCTAAACGGTTCAAGATAGGACATCGCGGTTTTCACCAGTGGATTTAGCACCTCATTTTACATAAAATAGGTCTTATAAGTCTACTCTCAAGAGTTGATAAAGGTACAAACGAATAAAATGTTTATATATCACATTTTCAAATATCTATTTTTCTCCATTTTACTCGATATCCTAAACGGTTCAAGATAGGACATCGCGGTTTTCACCAGTGGATTTAGCACCTCATTTTACATAGAATAAGTCCTATAAGTCTACTCTTAAGAGTTGATAAAGGTACAAACGAATAAAATGTTTATATATCACATTTTCAAATATCTTTTATTCTCCATTTTACTCAATCTCCTAAACGGTTAAAAATAGGACATCGCGGTTTTCACCAGTGGATTTAGCACCTCATTTTACATAAAATAAGTTCTATAAGTCTACTCTTAAGAGTTGATAAAGGTACAAACGAATAAAGTGTTTAAATATCACATTTTCAAATATCTATTATTCTCCAATTTACTCGATCTCCTAAATAGTTAAAGATATCACATCGCGGTTTTCACCAGTGGATTTAGCACCTAATTTTACATAAAATAGGTCCTATAAGTCTACTCTCAAGAGTTGATAAAGGTACAAACGAATAAAATGTTCATATATCACATTTTTAAATATCTATTATTCCCATTTTACTCGATCTCCTCAACGGTTAAAGATATCACATCGCGGTTTTCACCAGTGGATTTAGCACCTCATTTTACATAAAATAGGTCCTATAAGTCTACTCTCAAGAGTTGATAAAGGTAAAAACGAATAAAATGTTTATATGTCACATTTTCAAATTTCTATTATTCTCCATTTTACTCGATCTCCTAAACGGTTAAAGATAGGACATCGCGGTTTTCACCAGTGGATTTAGCACCTCATTTTACATAAAATAGGTCCTATAAGTCTACCCTCAAGAGTTGATCAAGGTACAATCGTATAAAATGTTTATATATCACATTTCCAAGTATCTATTATTCTCCATTTTACTCGATCTCCTAAACGGTTAAAGATATCACATCGCGGTTTTCACCAGTGGATTTAGCACCTCATTTTACATAAAATAGGTCTTATAAGTCTACTCTCAAGAGTTGATAAAGGTACAAACGAATAAAATGTTTATATATCACATTTTCAAATATCTATTTTTCTCCATTTTACTCGATATCCTAAACGGTTCAAGATAGGACATCGCGGATTTCAGCAGTGGATTTAGCACCTCATTTTACATAAAATAAGTCCTATAAGTCTACTCTTAAGAGTTGATAAAGGTACAAACGAATAAAATGTTTATATATCACATTTTCAAATATCTTTTATTCTCCATTTTACTCAATCTCCTAAACGGTTAAAAATAGGACATCGCGGTTTTCACCAGTGGATTTAGCACCTCATTTTACATAAAATAAGTCCTATAAGTCTACTCTTAAGAGTTGATAAAGGTACAAACGAATAAAATGTTTAAATATCACATTTTCAAATATCTATTATTCTCCATTTTACTCGATCTCCTAAACGGTTAAAGATATCACATCGCGGTTTTCACCAGTGGATTTAGCAATTCATTTTACATAAAATAGGTCCTATAAGTCTACTCTCAAGAGTTGATAAAGGTACAAACGAATAAAATGTTCATATATCACATTTTCAAATATCTATTATTCCCATTTTACTCGATCTCCTAAACGGTTAAAGATATCACATCGCGGTTTTCACCAGTGGATTTAGCACCTCATTTTACATAAAATAGGTCCTATAAGTCTACTCTCAAGAGTTGATAATGGTAAAAACGAATAAAATGTTTATATGTCACATTTTCAAATTTCTATTATTCTCCAATTTACTCGATCTCCTAAACGGTTAAAGATAGGACATCGCGGTTTTCACCAGTGGATTTAGCACCTCATTTTACATAAAATAGGTCCTATAAGTCTTCCCTCAAGAGTTGATCAAGGTACAATCGAATAAAATGTTTATATATCACATTTTCAAGTATCTATTATTCTCCATTTTACTCGATCTCCTAAACGGTTAAAGATATCACATCGCGGTTTTCACCAGTGGATTTAGCACCTCATTTTACATAAAATAGGTCCTATAAGTCTACTCTCAAGAGTTGATAAAGGTGCAAACGAATAAAATGTTTATATATCACATTATCAAATATAAATTATTCTCCATTTTACTCGATCTCCTAAACGGTTAAAGATAGGACATCGCGGTTTTCACCAGTGGATTTAAAACCTCATTTTACATAAAATAGGTCCTATAAGTCTACTCTCAAGAGTTGATAAAGGTAAAAACGAATAAAATGTTTATATATCACATTTTCAAATATCTATTATTCTCCATTTTACTCGATCTCCTAAACGGTTAAAGATATCACAACGTGGTTTTCACCAGTGGATTTAGCACCTCATTTTACATAAAATAAGTCCTATAAGTCTACTCTCAAGAGTTGATAAAGGTAAAAACGAATAAAATGTTTATATATCACATTTTCAAATATCTATTATTTTCCATTTTACTCGATCTCCTAAACGGTTCAAGATAGGACATCGCGGTTTTCTCCAGTGGATTTAGCACCTCATTTTACATAAAATAGGTCCTATGAGTCTACTCTCAAGAGTTGATAAAGGTAAAAACGAATAAAATGTTTATATATCACATTTTCAAATATCTATTTTTCTCCATTTTACGCGATCTCCAAAACGGTTCAAGATAGGACATCGCGGTTTTCACCAGTAGATTTAGCACCTCATTTTACATTAAATAGGTCCTATATGTCTACTTTCAAGAGTTGATAAAGGTACAAACGAATAAAATGTTTATATATCACATTTATAAATATCTATTTTTCTCCATTTTACTCGATCTCCTAAACGGTTCAAGATAGGACATCGCGGATTTCACCAGTGGATTTAGCACCTCATTTTACATAAAACAGGTCCTATAAGTCTACCCTCAAGAGTTGATCAAGGTACAAACGAATAAAATGTTTATATATACATTTTCAAATATTTATTATTTTCCATTTTACTCGATCTCCTAAACGGTTCAAGATAGGACATCGCGGTTTTCACCAGTGGATTTAGCACCTCATTTTACATAAAATAGGTACTATAAGTCTACTCTCAAATGTTGATAAAGGTACAAACGAATAAAATGTTTATATATCACATTTTCAAATATCTATTATTCTCCATTTTACTCGATCTCCTAAACGGTTCAAGATAGGACATCGCGGATTTCACCAGTGGATTTAGCACCTCATTTTACATAAAATAAGTCCTATAAGTCTACTCTTAATAGTTGATAAAGGTACAAACGAATAAAATGTTTATATATCACATTTTCAAATATCTATTATTCTCCATTTTACTCAATCTCCTAAACGGTTAAAAATAGGACATCGCGGTTTTCACCAGTGGATTTAGCACCTCATTTTACATAAAACAGGTCCTATAAGTTATCCTCAAGAGTTGATCATGGTACAAACGAATAAAATGTTTATATATACATTTTCAAATATTTATTATTTTCCATTTTACTCGATCTCCTAAACGGTTCAAGATAGGACATCGCGGTTTTCACCAGTGGATTTAGCACCTCATTTTACATAAAATAGGTCCTATAAGTCTACTCTCAAATGTTGATAAAGGTACAAACGAATAAAATGTTTATATTTCACATTTTCAAATATCTATTTTTCTCCATTTTACTCGATCTCCTAAACGGTTAAAGATATCACATCGCGGTTTTCACCAGTGGATTTAGCACCTCATTTTACATAAAATAGGTCCTATAGGTCTACTCTCAAGAGTTAATAAAGGTACAAACGAATAAAATGTTTATATATCACATTATCAAATATCTATTACTCTCCATTTTACTCGATATCCTAAACGGTTCAAGATAGGACATCGCGGATTTCACCAGTGGATTTAGCACCTCATTTTACATAAAATAAGTCCTATAAGTCTACTATTAAGAGTTGATAAAGGTACAAACGAATAAAATTTTTAAATATCACATTTTCAATTATCTATTATTTTCCATATTACTCGATCTCCTAAACGGTTAAAGATAGAACATCGCGGTTTTCACCAGTGGATTAAGCACCTCATTTTACATAAAATATGTCCTCTAAGTCTACTCTCAAGGGTTGATAAAGGTACAAACAAATAAAATGTTTATATATCACATTTTCAAATATCTATTATTCTCCATTTTACTCGATCTCCTAAACGGTTAAAGATAGGACATCGCGGTTTTCACCAGTGGATCTAGAACCTCATTTTACATAAAACAGGTCCTATAAGTCTACCCTCATGAGTTGATCAAGGTACATACGAATAAAATGTTAATATATCACATTTTCACATATTTATTATTCTCCATTTTACTCGATCTCCTAAACGGTAAAAGATAGGACATCGCGGTTTTCATCAGTGGAATAAGCACCCCATTTTACATAAAATAAGTCCTATAAGTCAACTCTCAAGAGTTGATAAAGGTAAAAACGAATAAAATGTTTATATATCACATTTTCAAATATCTATTATTCTCCATTTTACTCGATCTCCTAAACGGTTAAAGATATCACATCGCGGTTTTCACCAGTGGATTTAGCACCTCATTTTACATATAATAGGTCCTATAAGTCAACTCTCAAGAGTTGATAAAGGTACAAACGAATAAAATGTTCATATATCACATTTTCAAATATCTTTTATTCCCATTTTACTCGATATCCTAAACGGTTAAAGATATCACATCGCGGTTTTCACCAGTGGATTTAGCACCTCATTTTACATATAATAGGTCCTATAAGTCAACTCTCAAGAGTTGATAAAGGTACAAACGAATAAAATGTTTATATATCACATTTTCAAATATCTATTATTCTCCATTTTACTCGATCTCCTAAACGGTTAAAGATATCACATCGCGGTTTTCACCAGTGGATTTAGCACCTCATTTTACATATAATAGGTCATATAAGTCAACTCTCAAGAGTTGATAAAGGTACAAACGAATAAAATGTTCATATATCACATTTTCAAATATCTTTTATTCCCATTTTACTCGATCTCCTAAACGGTTAAAGATATCACATCGCGGTTTTTACCAGTGGATTTAGAACCTCATTTTACATAAAATAGGTCCTATAAGTCTACTCTCAAGAGTTAATAAAGGTAAAGACGAATAAAATGTTTATATATACATTTTCAAATATCTATTATTTTCCATTTTACTCGATCTCCTAAACGGTTCAAGATAGGACATCGCGGTTTTCTCCAGTGGATTTAGCACCTCATTTTACATAAAATAGGTCCTATGAGTCTACTCTCAAGAGTTGATAAAGGTAAAAACGAATAAAATGTTTATATATCACATTTTCAAATATCTATTATTCTCCATTTTACTCGATCTCCTAAACGGTTGAAGATATCACATCGCGGTTTTCACCAGTGGATTTAGCACCTCATTTTACATAAAATAAGTCCTACAAGTCTACTCTCAAGAGTTGATCAAGGTACAAACGAATAAAATGTTTATATATCACATTTTCAAATATCTATTATTCTCCATTTTACTCGATCTCCTAAACGGTTCAAGATAGGACATCGCGGATTTCACCAGTGGATTTAGCACCTCATTTTACATAAAATAAGTCCTATAAGTCTACTCTTAATAGTTGATAAAGGTACAAACGAATAAAATGTTTATATATCACATTTTCAAATATCTATTATTCTCCATTTTACTCAATCTCCTAAACGGTTAAAAATAGGACATCGCGGTTTTCACCAGTGGATTTAGCACCTCATTTTACATAAAACAGGTCCTATAAGTTATCCTCAAGAGTTGATCAAGGTACAAACGAATAAAATGTTTATATATACATTTTCAAATATTTATTATTTTCCATTTTACTCGATCTCCTAAACGGTTCAAGATAGGACATCGCGGTTTTCACCAGTGGATTTAGCACCTCATTTTACATAAAATAGGTCCTATAAGTCTACTCTCAAATGTTGATAAAGGTACAAACGAATAAAATGTTTATATTTCACATTTTCAAATATCTATTTTTCTCCATTTTACTCGATCTCCTAAACGGTTAAAGATATCACATCGCGGTTTTCACCAGTGGATTTAGCACCTCATTTTACATAAAATAGGTCCTATAGGTCTACTCTCAAGAGTTAATAAAGGTACAAACGAATAAAATGTTTATATATCACATTATCAAATATCTATTACTCTCCATTTTACTCGATATCCTAAACGGTTCAAGATAGGACATCGCGGATTTCACCAGTGGATTTAGCACCTCATTTTACATAAAATAAGTCCTATAAGTCTACTATTAAGAGTTGATAAAGGTACAAACGAATAAAATTTTTAAATATCACATTTTCAATTATCTATTATTCTCCATATTACTCGATCTCCTAAACGGTTAAAGATAGAACATCGCGGTTTTCACCAGTGGATTAAGCACCTCATTTTACATAAAATATGTCCTCTAAGTCTACTCTCAAGGGTTGATAAAGGTACAAACAAATAAAATGTTTATATATCACATTTTCAAATATCTATTATTCTCCATTTTACTCGATCTCCTAAACGGTTAAAGATAGGACATCGCGGTTTTCACCAGTGGATCTAGAACCTCATTTTACATAAAACAGGTCCTATAAGTCTACCCTCATGAGTTGATCAAGGTACATACGAATAAAATGTTAATATATCACATTTTCACATATTTATTATTCTCCATTTTACTCGATCTCCTAAACGGTAAAAGATAGGACATCGCGGTTTTCATCAGTGGAATAAGCACCCCATTTTACATAAAATAAGTCCTATAAGTCAACTCTCAAGAGTTGATAAAGGTAAAAACGAATAAAATGTTTATATATCACATTTTCAAATATCTATTATTCTCCATTTTACTCGATCTCCTAAACGGTTAAAGATATCACATCGCGGTTTTCACCAGTGGATTTAGCACCTCATTTTACATATAATAGGTCCTATAAGTCAACTCTCAAGAGTTGATAAAGGTACAAACGAATAAAATGTTCATATATCACATTTTCAAATATCTTTTATTCCCATTTTACTCGATATCCTAAACGGTTAAAGATATCACATCGCGGTTTTCACCAGTGGATTTAGCACCTCATTTTACATAAAATAGGTCTTATAAGTCTACTCTCAAGAGTTGATAAAGGTACAAACGAATAAAATGTTTATATATCACATTTTCAAATATCTATTTTTCTCCATTTTACTCGATATCCTAAACGGTTCAAGATAGGACATCGCGGTTTTCACCAGTGGATTTAGCACCTCATTTTACATAGAATAAGTCCTATAAGTCTACTCTTAAGAGTTGATAAAGGTACAAACGAATAAAATGTTTATATATCACATTTTCAAATATCTTTTATTCTCCATTTTACTCAATCTCCTAAACGGTTAAAAATAGGACATCGCGGTTTTCACCAGTGGATTTAGCACCTCATTTTACATAAAATAAGTTCTATAAGTCTACTCTTAAGAGTTGATAAAGGTACAAACGAATAAAGTGTTTAAATATCACATTTTCAAATATCTATTATTCTCCAATTTACTCGATCTCCTAAATAGTTAAAGATATCACATCGCGGTTTTCACCAGTGGATTTAGCACCTAATTTTACATAAAATAGGTCCTATAAGTCTACTCTCAAGAGTTGATAAAGGTACAAACGAATAAAATGTTCATATATCACATTTTTAAATATCTATTATTCCCATTTTACTCGATCTCCTCAACGGTTAAAGATATCACATCGCGGTTTTCACCAGTGGATTTAGCACCTCATTTTACATAAAATAGGTCCTATAAGTCTACTCTCAAGAGTTGATAAAGGTAAAAACGAATAAAATGTTTATATGTCACATTTTCAAATTTCTATTATTCTCCATTTTACTCGATCTCCTAAACGGTTAAAGATAGGACATCGCGGTTTTCACCAGTGGATTTAGCACCTCATTTTACATAAAATAGGTCCTATAAGTCTACCCTCAAGAGTTGATCAAGGTACAATCGTATAAAATGTTTATATATCACATTTCCAAGTATCTATTATTCTCCATTTTACTCGATCTCCTAAACGGTTAAAGATATCACATCGCGGTTTTCACCAGTGGATTTAGCACCTCATTTTACATAAAATAGGTCTTATAAGTCTACTCTCAAGAGTTGATAAAGGTACAAACGAATAAAATGTTTATATATCACATTTTCAAATATCTATTTTTCTCCATTTTACTCGATATCCTAAACGGTTCAAGATAGGACATCGCGGATTTCAGCAGTGGATTTAGCACCTCATTTTACATAAAATAAGTCCTATAAGTCTACTCTTAAGAGTTGATAAAGGTACAAACGAATAAAATGTTTATATATCACATTTTCAAATATCTTTTATTCTCCATTTTACTCAATCTCCTAAACGGTTAAAAATAGGACATCGCGGTTTTCACCAGTGGATTTAGCACCTCATTTTACATAAAATAAGTCCTATAAGTCTACTCTTAAGAGTTGATAAAGGTACAAACGAATAAAATGTTTAAATATCACATTTTCAAATATCTATTATTCTCCATTTTACTCGATCTCCTAAACGGTTAAAGATATCACATCGCGGTTTTCACCAGTGGATTTAGCAATTCATTTTACATAAAATAGGTCCTATAAGTCTACTCTCAAGAGTTGATAAAGGTACAAACGAATAAAATGTTCATATATCACATTTTCAAATATCTATTATTCCCATTTTACTCGATCTCCTAAACGGTTAAAGATATCACATCGCGGTTTTCACCAGTGGATTTAGCACCTCATTTTACATAAAATAGGTCCTATAAGTCTACTCTCAAGAGTTGATAATGGTAAAAACGAATAAAATGTTTATATGTCACATTTTCAAATTTCTATTATTCTCCAATTTACTCGATCTCCTAAACGGTTAAAGATAGGACATCGCGGTTTTCACCAGTGGATTTAGCACCTCATTTTACATAAAATAGGTCCTATAAGTCTTCCCTCAAGAGTTGATCAAGGTACAATCGAATAAAATGTTTATATATCACATTTTCAAGTATCTATTATTCTCCATTTTACTCGATCTCCTAAACGGTTAAAGATATCACATCGCGGTTTTCACCAGTGGATTTAGCACCTCATTTTACATAAAATAGGTCCTATAAGTCTACTCTCAAGAGTTGATAAAGGTGCAAACGAATAAAATGTTTATATATCACATTATCAAATATAAATTATTCTCCATTTTACTCGATCTCCTAAACGGTTAAAGATAGGACATCGCGGTTTTCACCAGTGGATTTAAAACCTCATTTTACATAAAATAGGTCCTATAAGTCTACTCTCAAGAGTTGATAAAGGTAAAAACGAATAAAATGTTTATATATCACATTTTCAAATATCTATTATTCTCCATTTTACTCGATCTCCTAAACGGTTCAAGATAGGACATCGCGGTTTTCTCCAGTGGATTTAGCACCTCATTTTACATAAAATAGGTCCTATGAGTCTACTCTCAAGAGTTGATAAAGGTAAAAACGAATAAAATGTTTATATATCACATTTTCAAATATCTATTTTTCTCCATTTTACGCGATCTCCAAAACGGTTCAAGATAGGACATCGCGGTTTTCACCAGTAGATTTAGCACCTCATTTTACATTAAATAGGTCCTATATGTCTACTTTCAAGAGTTGATAAAGGTACAAACGAATAAAATGTTTATATATCACATTTATAAATATCTATTTTTCTCCATTTTACTCGATCTCCTAAACGGTTCAAGATAGGACATCGCGGATTTCACCAGTGGATTTAGCACCTCATTTTACATAAAACAGGTCCTATAAGTCTACCCTCAAGAGTTGATCAAGGTACAAACGAATAAAATGTTTATATATACATTTTCAAATATTTATTATTTTCCATTTTACTCGATCTCCTAAACGGTTCAAGATAGGACATCGCGGTTTTCACCAGTGGATTTAGCACCTCATTTTACATAAAATAGGTACTATAAGTCTACTCTCAAATGTTGATAAAGGTACAAACGAATAAAATGTTTATATATCACATTTTCAAATATCTATTATTCTCCATTTTACTCGATCTCCTAAACGGTTCAAGATAGGACATCGCGGATTTCACCAGTGGATTTAGCACCTCATTTTACATAAAATAAGTCCTATAAGTCTACTCTTAATAGTTGATAAAGGTACAAACGAATAAAATGTTTATATATCACATTTTCAAATATCTATTATTCTCCATTTTACTCAATCTCCTAAACGGTTAAAAATAGGACATCGCGGTTTTCACCAGTGGATTTAGCACCTCATTTTACATAAAACAGGTCCTATAAGTTATCCTCAAGAGTTGATCAAGGTACAAACGAATAAAATGTTTATATATACATTTTCAAATATTTATTATTTTCCATTTTACTCGATCTCCTAAACGGTTCAAGATAGGACATCGCGGTTTTCACCAGTGGATTTAGCACCTCATTTTACATAAAATAGGTCCTATAAGTCTACTGTCAAATGTTGATAAAGGTACAAACGAATAAAATGTTTATATTTCACATTTTCAAATATCTATTTTTCTCCATTTTACTCGATCTCCTAAACGGTTAAAGATATCACATCGCGGTTTTCACCAGTGGATTTAGCACCTCATTTTACATAAAATAGGTCCTATAGGTCTACTCTCAAGAGTTAATAAAGGTACAAACGAATAAAATGTTTATATATCACATTATCAAATATCTATTACTCTCCATTTTACTCGATATCCTAAACGGTTCAAGATAGGACATCGCGGATTTCACCAGTGGATTTAGCACCTCATTTTACATAAAATAAGTCCTATAAGTCTACTATTAAGAGTTGATAAAGGTACAAACGAATAAAATTTTTAAATATCACATTTTCAATTATCTATTATTTTCCATATTACTCGATCTCCTAAACGGTTAAAGATAGAACATCGCGGTTTTCACCAGTGGATTAAGCACCTCATTTTACATAAAATATGTCCTCTAAGTCTACTCTCAAGGGTTGATAAAGGTACAAACAAATAAAATGTTTATATATCACATTTTCAAATATCTATTATTCTCCATTTTACTCGATCTCCTAAACGGTTAAAGATAGGACATCGCGGTTTTCACCAGTGGATCTAGAACCTCATTTTACATAAAACAGGTCCTATAAGTCTACCCTCATGAGTTGATCAAGGTACATACGAATAAAATGTTAATATATCACATTTTCACATATTTATTATTCTCCATTTTACTCGATCTCCTAAACGGTAAAAGATAGGACATCGCGGTTTTCATCAGTGGAATAAGCACCCCATTTTACATAAAATAAGTCCTATAAGTCAACTCTCAAGAGTTGATAAAGGTAAAAACGAATAAAATGTTTATATATCACATTTTCAAATATCTATTATTCTCCATTTTACTCGATCTCCTAAACGGTTAAAGATATCACATCGCGGTTTTCACCAGTGGATTTAGCACCTCATTTTACATATAATAGGTCCTATAAGTCAACTCTCAAGAGTTGATAAAGGTACAAACGAATAAAATGTTCATATATCACATTTTCAAATATCTTTTATTCCCATTTTACTCGATATCCTAAACGGTTAAAGATATCACATCGCGGTTTTCACCAGTGGATTTAGCACCTCATTTTACATATAATAGGTCCTATAAGTCAACTCTCAAGAGTTGATAAAGGTACAAACGAATAAAATGTTTATATATCACATTTTCAAATATCTATTATTCTCCATTTTACTCGATCTCCTAAACGGTTAAAGATATCACATCGCGGTTTTCACCAGTGGATTTAGCACCTCATTTTACATATAATAGGTCATATTAGTCAACTCTCAAGAGTTGATAAAGGTACAAACGAATAAAATGTTCATATATCACATTTTCAAATATCTTTTATTCCCATTTTACTCGATCTCCTAAACGGTTAAAGATATCACATCGCGGTTTTTACCAGTGGATTTAGAACCTCATTTTACATAAAATAGGTCCTATAAGTCTACTCTCAAGAGTTAATAAAGGTAAAGACGAATAAAATGTTTATATATACATTTTCAAATATCTATTATTTTCCATTTTACTCGATCTCCTAAACGGTTCAAGATAGGACATCGCGGTTTTCTCCAGTGGATTTAGCACCTCATTTTACATAAAATAGGTCCTATGAGTCTACTCTCAAGAGTTGATAAAGGTAAAAACGAATAAAATGTTTATATATCACATTTTCAAATATCTATTATTCTCCATTTTACTCGATCTCCTAAACGGTTGAAGATATCACATCGCGGTTTTCACCAGTGGATTTAGCACCTCATTTTACATAAAATAAGTCCTACAAGTCTACTCTCAAGAGTTGATCAAGGTACAAACGAATAAAATGTTTATATATCACATTTTCAAATATCTATTATTCTCCATTTTACTCGATCTCCTAAACGGTTCAAGATAGGACATCGCGGATTTCACCAGTGGATTTAGCACCTCATTTTACATAAAATAAGTCCTATAAGTCTACTCTTAATAGTTGATAAAGGTACAAACGAATAAAATGTTTATATATCACATTTTCAAATATCTATTATTCTCCATTTTACTCAATCTCCTAAACGGTTAAAAATAGGACATCGCGGTTTTCACCAGTGGATTTAGCACCTCATTTTACATAAAACAGGTCCTATAAGTTATCCTCAAGAGTTGATCAAGGTACAAACGAATAAAATGTTTATATATACATTTTCAAATATTTATTATTTTCCATTTTACTCGATCTCCTAAACGGTTCAAGATAGGACATCGCGGTTTTCACCAGTGGATTTAGCACCTCATTTTACATAAAATAGGTCCTATAAGTCTACTCTCAAATGTTGATAAAGGTACAAACGAATAAAATGTTTATATTTCACATTTTCAAATATCTATTTTTCTCCATTTTACTCGATCTCCTAAACGGTTAAAGATATCACATCGCGGTTTTCACCAGAGGATTTAGCACCTCATTTTACATAAAATAGGTCCTATAGGTCTACTCTCAAGAGTTAATAAAGGTACAAACGAATAAAATGTTTATATATCACATTATCAAATATCTATTACTCTCCATTTTACTCGATATCCTAAACGGTTCAAGATAGGACATCGCGGATTTCACCAGTGGATTTAGCACCTCATTTTACATAAAATAAGTCCTATAAGTCTACTATTAAGAGTTGATAAAGGTACAAACGAATAAAATTTTTAAATATCACATTTTCAATTATCTATTATTCTCCATATTACTCGATCTCCTAAACGGTTAAAGATAGAACATCGCGGTTTTCACCAGTGGATTAAGCACCTCATTTTACATATAATAGGTCCTATAAGTCAACTCTCAAGAGTTGATAAAGGTACAAACGAATAAAATGTTCATATATCACATTTTCAAATATCTTTTATTCCCATTTTACTCGATCTCCTAAACGGTTAAAGATATCACATCGCGGTTTTCACCAGTGGATTTAGCACCTCATTTTACATATAATAGGTCCTATAAGTCAACTCTCAAGAGTTGATAAAGGTACAAACGAATAAAATGTTTATATATCACATTTTCAAATATCTATTATTCTCCATTTTACTCGATCTCCTAAACGGTTAAAGATATCACATCGCGGTTTTCACCAGTGGATTTAGCACCTCATTTTACATATAATAGGTCCTATAAGTCAACTCTCAAGAGTTGATAAAGGTACAAACGAATAAAATGTTCATATATCACATTTTCAAATATCTTTTATTCCCATTTTACTCGATCTCCTAAACGGTTAAAGATATCACATCGCGGTTTTTACCAGTGGATTTAGAACCTCATTTTACATAAAATAGGTCCTATAAGTCTACTCTCAAGAGTTAATAAAGGTAAAGACGAATAAAATGTTTATATATACATTTTCAAATATCTATTATTTTCCATTTTACTCGATCTCCTAAACGGTTCAAGATAGGACATCGCGGTTTTCTCCAGTGGATTTAGCACCTCATTTTACATAAAATAGGTCCTATGAGTCTACTCTCAAGAGTTGATAAAAGAAAAAACGAATAAAATGTTTATATATCACATTTTCAAATATCTATTATTCTCCATTTTACTCGATCTCCTAAACGGTTCAAGATAGGACATCGCGGATTTCACCAGTGGATTTAGCACCTTAATTTACATAAAATAAGTCCTATAAGTCTACTCTTAATAGTTGATAAAGGTACAAACGAATAAAATGTTTATATATCACATTTTCAAATATCTATTATTCTCCATTTTACTCGATCTCCTAAACGGTTAAAGATAGGACATCGCGGTTTTCACCAGTGGATTTACCACCTCATTTTACATAAAATAAGTCCTATAAGTCTACTCTCAAGAGTTGATAAAAGTACAAACAAATAAAATGTTTATATATCACATTTTCAAATATCTATTATTCTCCATTTTACTCGATCTCCTAAACGGTTCAAGATAGGACATCGCGGATTTCACCAGTGGATTTAGCACCTTAATTTACATAAAATAAGTCCTATAAGTCTACTCTTAATAGTTGATAAAGGTACAAACGAATAAAATGTTTATATATCACATTTTCAAATATCTATTATTCTCCATTTTACTCAATCTCCTAAACGGTTAAAAATAGGACATCGCGGTTTTCACCAGTGGATTTAGCACCTCATTCTACATAAAATAAGTCCTATAAGTCTACTCTTAAGAGTTGATAAAGGTACACACGAATAAAATGTTTATATATCACATTTTCAAATATCTATTATTCTCCATTTTACTCGATCACCTAAACGGTTAAAGATATCACATCGCGGTTTTCACCAGTGGATTTAGCACCTCATTTTACATAAAAAAGGTCCTATAAGTCTACTCTCAAGAGTTGATAAAGGTACAAACGAATAAAATGTTTATATATCACATTATCAAATATCTATTCTCCATTTTACTCGATCTCCTAAACGGTTAAAGATAGGACATCGCGGTTTTCACCAGTGGATCTAGAACCTCATTTTACATAAAATAGGTCCTATAAGTCTACTCTCAAGAGTTGATAAAGGAACAAACGAATAAAATGTTTATATGTCACATTTTCAAATTTCTATTATTTTCCATTTTACTCGATCTCCTAAACGGTTAAAGATAGGACATCGCGGTTTTCACCAGTGGATTTAGCACCTCATTTTACATAAAACAGGTCCTATAAGTCTACCCTCATGAGTTGATCAAGGTACAAACGAATAAAATGTTAATAAATCACATTTTCAAATATCTATTATTCTCCATTTTACTCGATCTCCTAAACGGTTAAAGATATTACATCGCGGTTTTCACCAGTGGATTAAGAACCTCATTTTACATAAAATAGGTCCTATAAGTCTACTCTCAAGAGTTGATAAAGGTAAAAACGAATAAAATGTTTATATATCACATTTTCAAATATCTATTATTTTCCATTTTACTCGATCTCCTAAACGGTTAAAGATATCACATCGCGGTTTTCACTAGTGGATTTAGCACCTCATTTTACATAAAATAGGTTTTATAGTCCTACCTTCATGAGTTGATCAAGGTACAAACGAATAAAATGTTAATATATTACATTTTCAAATATCTATTATTCTCCATTTTACTCGATCTCCTAAACGGTTAAAGATAGGACATCGCGGTTTTCACCAGTGGATTTACCACCTCATTTTACATAAAATAAGTCCTATAAGTCTACTCTCAAGAGTTGATAAAAGTACAAACAAATAAAATGTTTATATATCACATTTTCAAATATCTATTATTCTCCATTTTACTCGATCTCCTAAACGGTTCAAGATAGGACATCGCGGATTTCACCAGTGGATTTAGCACCTTAATTTACATAAAATAAGTCCTATAAGTCTACTCTTAATAGTTGATCAAGGTACAAACGAATAAAATGTTAATATATCACATTTTCAAATATCTATTATTCTCCATTTTACTCGATCTCCTAAACGGTAAAAGATAGGACATCGCAATTTTCATCAGTGGATTAAGCACCCCATTTTACATAAAATAGGTCCTATAAGTCTACTCTTAAGAGTTGATAAAGGTAAAAACGAATAAAATGTTTATATATCATATTTTCAAATATCTATTATTCTCCATTTTACTTGATCTCCTAAACGGTTAAAGATATCACATCGCGGTTTTCACCAGTGGATTTAGCACCTCATTTTACATAAAATAGGTCCTATAATCTACTCTCAAGAGTTGATAAAGGTAAAAACGAATAAAATTTTTATATATCATATTTTCAAATATCGATTATTCTCCTTTTTACTCGATCTCCTAAACGGTTAAAGATATCACATCGCGGTTTTCACCAGTGGATTTAGCACCTCATTTTACATAAAATAGGTCCTATAATCTACTCTCAAGAGTTGATAAAGGTAAAAGCGAATAAAATGTTTATATATCACATTTTCAAATATCCATTATTCTCCATTTTACTCGATCTCCTAAACTGTTAAAGATAGGACATCGCGGTTTTCACCAGTAAATTTAGCACCTCATTTTACATAAAATAGGTCCTATAAGTCTACCCTCATGAGTTGATCAAGGTACAAACGAATAAAATGTTAATATATCACATTTTCAAATATCTATTATTCTCCATTTTACTCGATCTCCTAAACGGTTAAAGATAGGACATCGCGGTTTTCACCAGTGGATTTAGCACCTCATTTAACATAAAATAGGTCCTATAAGTCTACTCTCAAGAGTTGATAAAGGTACAAACGAATAAAATGGTTATATATCACATTTTCAAATATCTATTATTCTCCATTTTACTCAATTTTCTAAACGGTTAAAAATAGGACATCGCGGTTTTCACCAGTGGATTTAGCACCTCATTTTACATAAAATAAGTCCTATAAGTCTACTCTTAAGAGTTGATAAAGGTACAAACGAATAAAATGTTTATATATCACATTTTCAAATATCTATTATTCTCCATTTTACTCGATCTCCTAAACGGTTAAAGATATCACATCGCGGTTTTCACCAGTGGATTTAGCACCTCATTTTACATAAAATAGGTCCAATAAGTCTACTCTCAAGAGTTGATAAAGGTACAAACGAATAAAATGTTTATATATCACATTTTCAAATATCTATTATTTTCCATTTTACTCGATCTCCTAAACGGTAAAAGATAGGACATCGCGGTTTTCATCAGTGGATTAAGCACCCCATTTTACATAAAATAAGTCCTATAAGTCTACTCTCAAATGTAGATAAAGGTACAAACGAATAAAATGTTTATATATCACATTTTCAAATATCTATTATTATCCATTTTACTCGATCTCCTAAACGGTTAAAGATATTACATCGCGGCTTTCACCAGTAAATTTAGCACCTCATTTTACATAAAATAGGTCCTATAAGTCTACTCTCAAGAGTTGATAAAGGTAAAAACGAATAAAATGATTATATATCACATTTTCAAATATCTATTTTTCTCCATTTTACTCGATCACCTAAACGGTTCAAGATAGGACATCGCGGTTTTCACCAGTGAATTGAGCACCTCATTTTACATAAAATAGGTATTATAAGTCTACTCTCAAGAGTTGATAAAGGTACAAAAGAATAAAATGTTTATATATCACATTTTCAAATATCCATTTTTTTCCATTTTACTCGATCTCCTAAACGGTTCAAGATAGGACATCGCGGTTTTCACCAGTGGATTACGCACCTCATTTAACATAAAATAAGTCCTATAAGTCTACTCTCAAGAGTTGATAAAGGAACAAACGAATAAAATGTTTATATATCATATTATCAAATATCTATTATTCTCCATTATATGCGATCTCTTAAACGGTTAAAGATAGGACATCGCGGATTTCACCAGTGGATTTAGCACCTCATTTTACATAAAATAAGTCCTATAAGTCTACTCTCAAGAGTTGATAAAGGTAAAAACGAATAAAATGTTTATATATCACATTTTCAAATATCTATTAATATCCAATTTTCTCGATCTCCTAAACGGTTAAAGATAGGACATCGAGGTTTTTACCAGTGGATTTAGCACCTCATTTTACATAAAATAGGTCCTATAATCTACTCTCCAGAGTTGATAAAGGTAAAAACGAATAAAATGTTTATATATCACATTTTCAAATATCCATTATTCTCCATTTTACTCGATCTCCTAAACTGTTAAAGATAGGACATCGCGGATTTCACCAGTGGATTTAGCACCTCATTTAACATAAAATAAGTCCCATAAGTCTACTCTCAAGAGTTGATAAAGGAACAAACGAATAAAATGTTTATATATCACATTTTCAAATATGTATTGTTTTCCATTTTACTCGATGTCCTAAACGGTTAAAGATAGGACATCGCGGTTTTTACCAGTGGATTTAGCACCTCATTTTACATAAAATAGGTTTTATAAGTCTACTCTCAAGAGTTGATAAAGGTACAAACGAATAAAATGTTTATATATCACATTTTCAAATATCTATTATTTTCCATTTTGCTCGATCTCCTAAACGGTAAAAGATAGGACATCGCGGTTTTCATCAGTGGATTAAGCACCCCATTTTACATAAAATAAGTCCTATAAGTCTACTCTCAAGAGTTGAAAAAAGGTAAAAACGAATAAAATGTTTATATATCACATTTTCAAATATCTATTTTTCTCCATTTTACTCGATCACCTAAACGGTTCAAGATAGGACATCGCGGTTTTCACCAGTGGATTGAGCACCTCATTTTACATAAAATAGGTATTATAAGTCTACTCTCAACAGTTGAAAAAGGTACAAACGAATAAAATGTTTATATATCACATTTTCAAATATCTATATTTCTCCATTTTACTCGATCACCTAAACGGTTCAAGATAGGACATCGCGGTTTTCACCAGTGGATTACGCACCTCATTTAACATAAAATAAGTCCTATAAGTCTACTCTCAAGAGTTGATAAAGGAACAAACGAATAAAATGTTTATATATCATATTATCAAATATCTATTATTCTCCATTATACGCGATCTCTTAAACGGTTAAAGATAGGACATCGCGGATTTCACCAGTGGATTTAGCACCTCATTTAACATAAAATAAGTCCCAAAAGTCTACTCTCAAGAGTTGATAAAGGAACAAACGAATAAAATGTTTATATATCACATTTTCAAATAAGTATTATTTTCCATTTTACTCGATGTCCTAAACGGTTAAAGATAGGACATCGCGGTTTTTACCAGTGGATTTAGCACCTCATTTTACATAAAATAGGTTTTATAAGTCTACTCTCAAGAGTTGATAAAGGTACAAACGAATAAAATGTTAATATATGACATTTTCAAATATCTATTATTCTCCATATTACTCGATCTCCTAAACGGTTAAAGATATCACATCGCGGTTTTCACAAGTGAATTTAGCACTTCATTTTACATAAAATATGTCCTATAAGTTTTCTCTTAAGAGTTGATAAACTTACAAACGAATAAAATGTATATATATCACATTTTCAAATATCTATTATTCTCCATTTTACTCGATCTCCTAAACGGTTAAAAATAGGACATCGCGGTTTTCACCAGTGGATTTAGCACCTCATTTTACATAAAATAAGTCCTATAAGTCTACTCTTAAGAGTTGATAAAGGCACAAACGATTAAAATGTTTATATATCACATTTTCAAATATCTATTATTCTCCATATTACTCGATCTCCTAAACGGTTATAGATAAGACATCGCGGATTTCACCAGTGGATTTAGCACCTCATTTTACATAAAATAGGTCCTATAAGTCTACCCTCAAGAGTTGATCAAGGTAAAAACGAATAAAAGGTTTATATATCACATTTTCAAATATCTATTTTTCTCCTATTAACTCGATCTCCTAAACGGTTCAAGATAGGACATCGCGGTTTTCACCAGTGGATTTAGCACCCCATTTTACATAAAACAGGTCCTATAAGTCTACCCTCATGAGTTGATCAAGGTACAAACGAATAAAATGTTAATATATGACATTTTCAAATATCTATTATTCTTCATTTTACTCGATCTCCTAAACGGTTAAAGATAGGACATCGCGGTTTTCACCAGTGGATTTAGCACTTCATTTTACATAAAATAAGTTCTATAAGTCTACTCTCAAGAGTTGATAAAGGTACAAACGAATAAAATGCTTATATATCACATTTCCAAATATCAATTATTTTCTATTTTACTCGATCTCCTAAACGGTTAAAGATAGGACATCGCGGTTTTCCCCAGTGGATTTAGCACTTCATTTTACACAAAATAAGTCCTATAAGTCTACTCTTAAGAGTTGATAAAGGTACAAACGAATAAATTGTTTATATATCACATTTTCAAATATCTATTATTCTCCATTTTACTCAATCTCCTAAACGGTTAAAAATAGGACATCGCGGTTTTCACCAGTGGATTTAGCACCTCATTTTACATAAAATAAGTCCTATAAGTCTACTCTTAAGAGTTGATAAAGGTACAAACGAATAAAATGTTTATATATCACATTTTCAAATATCTATTATTTTCCATTTTACTCGATCTCCTAAACGGTAAAAGATAGGACATCGCGGTTTTCATCAGTGGATTAAGCACCCCATTTTACATAAAATAAGTTTTATAAGTCTACTCTCAAATGTTGATAAATGTACAAACGAATAAAATGTTTATATATCACATTTTCAAATATCTATTATTATCCATTTTACTCGATCTCCTAAACGGTTAAAGATATTACATCGCGGTTTTCACCAGTAAAATTAGCACCTCATTTTACATAAAATAGGTCCTATAAGTCTACTCTCAAGAGTTGATAAAGGAACAAACGAATAAAATGTTTATATATCATATTATCAAATATCTATTATTCTCCATAATACTCGATCTCTTAAACGGTTAAAGATAGGACATCGAGGATTTCACCAGTGGATTTAGCACCTCACTTTACATAAAATAAGTCCTATAAGTCTACTCTCAAGAGTTGATAAAGGTAAAAACGAATAAAATGTTTATATATCATATTATCAAATATCTATTATTCTCCATTATACTCGATCTCCTAAACGGTTAAAGATAGGACATCGAGGTTTTCACCAGTGGATTTAGCACCTCATTTTACATAAAATAGGTCCTATAAGTCTACTCTTAAATGTTGATAAAGGTACAAACGAATAAAATGTTTATATATCACATTTTCAAATATCTATTATTCTCCATTTTACTCGATCTCCTAAACTGTTAATGATAGGACATCGCGGTTTTCACCAGTAAATTTAGCACCTCATTTTACATAAAATAATTCCCATAAGTCTACCCTCATGAGTTGATCAAGGTACAAACGAATAAAATGTTAATATATCACATTTTCAAATATCTATTATTCTCCATTTTACTCGATCTCCTAAACGGTAAAAGATAGGACATCGCGGTTTTCATCAGTGGATTAAGCACCCCATTTTACATAAAATAAGTCCTATAAGTCTACTCTCAAGAGTTGATAAAGGTACAAACGAATAAAATGTTTATATACCACATTATCAAATATCTATTATTCTCCATTTTACTCGATCTCCTAAACGGTTAAAGATAGGACATCGCGGTTTTCACCAGTGGATTTAGAACCTCATTTTACATAAAATAAGTCCTATAAGTCTACTCTCAAGAGTTGATAAAGGTACAAACGAATAAAGTGTTTATATATCACATTTTCAAATATCTATTATTCTCCATTTTACTCGATCTCCTAAACGGTTAAAGATAGGACATCGCGGTTTCCACCAATGGATTTAGCACTATATTTTACATAAAATAAGTCCTATAAGTCTACTCTCAAGAGTTGATAAAGGTACAAACGAATAAAATTTTTATATATCACATTTTCAAATATCTATTATTCTCAATTTTACTTGATCTCCTAAACGGTTAAAGATAGGACATCGCGGTTTTTACCAGTGGATTTAGCACCTCATTTTACATAAAATAAGTTTTATAAGTCTACCCTCAAAAATTGATCAAGGTACAAACGAATAAAATGTTTATATATCACATTTACAAATACCTATTATTCTCCATTTTACTCGATCTCCTAAACGGTTAAAGATAGGACATCGCGGTTTTCACCAGTGGATTTAGAACCTCATTTTACATAAAATAAGTCCTATAAGTCTACTCTCAAAAGTTGATAAAGGTACAAACAAATAAAATGTTTATATATCACATTTTCAAATATCTATTATTCTCCATTTTACTCGATCTCCTAAACTGTTAAAGATAGGACATCGCGGTTTTTACCAGTGGATTTAGCACCTCATTTTACATAAAATAGGTCTTATAAGTCTACTCTCAAATGTTGATAAAGGTACAAACGAATAAAATGTTTATATATCACATTTTCAAATATCTATTATTCTCCATTTTACTCGATCTTCTAAACGGTTAAAGATAGGACATCGCGGTTTTCACCAGTGGATTTAGCACCTCATTTTACATAAAACAGGTCCTATAAGTCTACCCTCATGAGTTGATCAAGGTACAAACGAATAAAATGTTTATATATCACATTTTTAAATATCTATTTTTCTCCATTTTACTCGATCTCCTAAACGGTTCAAGATAGCACATCGCGGTTTTCACCAGTGGATTTAGCACCTCATTTTACATAAAATAAGTCTTATAAGTCTTCTCTCAAGAGTTGATAAAGGTACAAACGAATAAAATGTTTATATATCACATTGTCAAATATCTATTATTCTCCATTTTACTCGATCTCCTAAACGGTTCAAGATAGGACATCGCGGTTTTCACCAGTGGATTTAGCACCTCATTTTACATAAAATAGGTCCTATAAGTCTACTCTCAAGAGTTGATAAAGGTACAAACAAATAAAATGTTTATATATCACATTTTCAAATATCTATTAATATCCATTTTACTCGATCTCCTAAACGGTTAAAGATAGGACATCGCGGTTTTCTCCAGAGGATTAAGTACCTCATTTTACATAAAATAAGACCTATAAGTCTACTCTCAAGAGTTGATAAAGGTACAAACGAATAAAATGTTTATATATCACATTTTCAAATATCTCTTCTCCATTTTACTCGATCTCCTAAAAGGTTAAAGATAGGACATCGCGGTTATCAGTCAATTTAGCATACCATTTTATATAAAATTAGTTATATAACAACTGTCATTTTTAGACATCTGTCATTCTTGACATCTATGATTTTTTGACAGCTGTCATTTTTGACATCTGTCAGTTTTTGACAGTTGTCAATCTTGACATTTGTCATTTTTTGACATCTGTTATTCTTGACATCTGTCACTCATGACATCAGTCATTCTTGACATTTGTCATTTTTGACATCTGTCATTTTTTGACATCTGTCAATTTTTACATCTGTCATTTTTGACATTTGTCATTCTTGACAGCCGTCATTCTTTGACAACTGAATAAAATATTTATATATCACATTTTTAAATATCTATTATTCTCCATTTTACTTAATCTCCTAAACGGTTAAAGATAGGACATCGCGGTTTTCTCCAGTGGATTTAGCACCTTATTTTACATAAAATAAGTCCTATAAGTCTACTCTCAAGAGTTGATAAAGGTACAAACAAATAAAATGTTTATATATCACATTTTCAAATATCTATTATTTTCCATTTTACTCGATCTCCTTAACGGTTAAAGATAGGACATCGCGGTTTTCACCAGTGGATTAAGCACCTCATTTTACATAAAATAGGTCCTATAAGTCTACTCTCAAGAGTTGATAAAGGTACAAACAAATAAAATGTTTATATATCACATTTTCAAATATCTATTAATATCCATTTTACTCGATCTCCTAAACGGTTAAAGATAGGACATCGCGGTTTTCTCCAGAGGATTTAGTACCTCATTTTACATAAAATAAGACCTATAAGTCTACTCTCAAGAGTTGATAAAGGTACAAACAAATAAAATGTTTATATACCACATTATCAAATATCTATTATTCTCCATTTTACTCGATCTCCTTAACGGTTAAAGATAAGACTTCGCGGTTTTTACCAGTGGATTTAGCACCTCATTTTACATAAAATAAGTCCTATATGTTATATATCTCAAGAGTTGATAAGGGTACAAACGAATAAAATGTTAATATATCACATTTTCAAATATCTATTATTCTTTATTTTACTCGATCTCCTAAATGGTAATAGATAGGACATCGCGGTTTTCATCAGTGGATTAAGCACCCCATTTTACATAAAATAAGACCTATAAGTCTACTCTCAAGAGTTGATAATGGTAAAAACGAATAAAATTTTTATATATCACATTTTCAAATATCTATTATTCTCCATTTTACTCGATCTCCTTAACGGTTAAAGATAGGACATTGCGGTTTTTACCAGTGGATTTAGCACCTCATTTTACATAAAATAAGTCCTATAAGTCTACTCTTAAGAGTTGATAAAGGTACAAACGAATAAAATGTTTATATATCACATTTTCAAATATCTATTATTCTCCATTTTACTCGATCTCCTAAACGGTTAAAGATAGGACATCGCGGTTTTCACCAGTGGATTTAGCACCTCATTTTACATAAAATAAGTCCTATAAGTCTACTCTTAAGAGTTGATAAAGGTACAAACGAATAAAATGTTTATATATCACATTTTCAAATATCTATTATTCTCCATTTTACTCGATCTCCTAAACGGTTAAAGATAGGACATCGCGGTTTTCACCAGTGGATTTAGCACCTCATTTTACATGAAAAAGGACCTATAAGTCTACTCTCAAGAGTTGATAAAGGTACAAACAAATAAAATGTTTATATATCACATTTTCAAATATCTATTAATATCCATTTTACTCGATCTCCTAAACGGTTAAAGATAGGACATCGCGGTTTTCTCCAGAGGATTTAGTACCTCATTTTACATAAAATAAGACCTATAAGTCTACTCTCAAGAGTTGATAAAGGTACAAACAAATAAAATGTTTATATACCACATTATCAAATATCTATTTTTCTCCATTTTACTCGATCTCCTTAACGGTTAAAGATAAGACTTCGCGGTTTTTACCAGTGGATTTAGCACCTCATTTTACATAAAATAAGTCCTATATGTTATATATCTCAAGAGTTGATAAGGGTACAAACGAATAAAATGTTTATATACCACATTATCAAATATCTATTATTCTCCATTTTACTCGATCTCCTAAACGGTTAAAGATAGGACATCGCGGTTTTCTCCAGAGGATTAAGCACCTCATTTTACATAAAATAAGTCCTATATGTTATATATCTCAAGAGTTGATAAGGGTACAAACGAATAAAATGTTTATATACCTCATTATCAAATATCTATTATTCTCCATTTTACTCGATCTCCTTAACGGTTAAAGATAGGACATCGCGGTTTTCACCAGTGGATTTAGCACCTCATTTTACATAAAATAGGTCCTATAAGTCTACTCTCAAGAGTTGATAAAGGTACAAACAAATAAAATGTTTATATATCACATTTTCAAATATCTATTAATATCCATTTTACTCGATCTCCTAAACGGTTAAAGATAGGACATCGCGGTTTTCTCCAGAGGATTTAGTACCTCATTTTACATAAAATAAGACCTATAAGTCTACTCTCAAGAGTTGATAAAGGTACAAACAAATAAAATGTTTATATATCACATTATCAAATATCTATTATTCTTTATTTTACTCGATCTCCTAAATGGTAATAGATAGGACATCGCGGTTTTCACCAGTGGATTTAGCACCTCATTTTACATAAAATAAGTCCTATATGTCTACTCTCAAGAGTTGATAAGGGTACAAACGAATAAAATGTTTATATACCACATTATCAAATATCTATTATTCTCCATTTTACTCGATATCCTAAACGGTTAAAGATAGGACATCGCGGTTTTCTCCAGAGGATTTAGTACCTCATTTTACATAAAATAAGACCTATAAGTCTACTCTCAAGAGTTGATAAAGGTACAAACAAATAAAATGTTTATATACCACATTATCAAATATCTATTATTCTCCATTTTACTCGATCTCCTTAACGGTTAAAGATAGGACATCGCGGTTTTCACCAGTGGATTTAGCACCTCATTTTACATAAAATAGGTCCTATAAGTCTACTCTCAAGAGTTGATAAAGGTACAAACAAATAAAATGTTTATATATCACATTTTCAAATATCTATTAATATCCATTTTACTCGATCTCCTAAACGGTTAAAGATAGGACATCGCGGTTTTCTCCAGAGGATTTAGTACCTCATTTTACATAAAATAAGACCTATAAGTCTACTCTCAAGAGTTGATAAAGGTACAAACAAATAAAATGTTTATATATCACATTATCAAATATCTATTATTCTTTATTTTACTCGATCTCCTAAATGGTAATAGATAGGACATCGCGGTTTTCACCAGTGGATTTAGCACCTCATTTTACATAAAATAAGTCCTATATGTCTACTCTCAAGAGTTGATAAGGGTACAAACGAATAAAATGTTTATATACCACATTATCAAATATCTATTATTCTCCATTTTACTCGATATCCTAAACGGTTAAAGATAGGACATCGCGGTTTTCTCCAGAGGATTTAGTACCTCATTTTACATAAAATAAGACCTATAAGTCTACTCTCAAGAGTTGATAAAGGTACAAACAAATAAAATGTTTATATACCACATTATCAAATATCTATTATTCTCCATTTTACTCGATCTCCTTAACGGTTAAAGATAGGACTTCGCGGTTTTCACCAGTGGATTTAGCACCTCATTTTACATAAAATAAGTCCTATATGTCTACTCTCAAGAGTTGATAAGGGTACAAACGAATAAAATGTTTATATACCACATTATCAAATATCTATTAATATCCATTTTACTCGATCTCCTAAACGGTTAAAGATAGGACATCGCGGTTTTCTCCAGAGGATTTAGTACCTCATTTTACATAAAATAAGACCTATAAGTCTACTCTCAAGAGTTGATAAAGGTACAAACAAATAAAATGTTTATATATCACATTATCAAATATCTATTATTATCCATTTTACTCGATCTCCTAAACGGTTAAAGATAGGACATCGCGGTTTTCACCAGTGGATTTAGCACCTCATTTTACATAAAACAGGTCCTATAATTCTACCCTCATGAGTTGATCAAGGTACAAACGAATAAAATGTTAATATATCACATTTTCAAATATCTATTATTCTTTATTTTACTCGATCTCCTAAATGGTAATAGATAGGACATCGCGGTTTTCACCAGTGGATTTAGCACCTCATTTTACATAAAATAAGTCCTATATGTCTACTCTCAAGAGTTGATAAGGGTACAAACGAATAAAATGTTTATATACCACATTATCAAATATCTATTATTCTCCATTTTACTCGATCTCCTTAACGGTTAAAGATAGGACATCGCGGTTTTCACGAGTGGATTTAGCACCTCATTTTACATAAAATAAGTCTTATAAGTCTACTCTCAAGAGTTGATAAAGGTACAAACGAATAAAATGTTTATATATCACAATATCAAATATCTATTATTCTCCATTTTACTCGATCTCCTAAACGGTTAAAGATAGGACATCGCGGTTTTCACCAGTGGATTTAGCACCTTATTTTACATAAAATAAGTCCTATAAGTCTACTCTCAAGAGTTGATAAAGGTACAAACGAATAAAATGCTTATATATCACATTTTCAAATATCTATTATTCTCCATTTCACTCGATCTCCTAAACGGTTAAAGATAGGACATCGCGGTTTTCACCAGTGGATTAAGCACCTCATTTTACATATAATAGGCCCTATAAGTCTACTCTCAAGAGTTGATAAAGGTACAAACGAATAAAATGTTTATATATCACATTTTCAAATATCTCTTCTCCATTTTACTCGATCTCTTAAAAGGTTAAAGATAGGACATCGCGGTTATCAGTCAATTTAGCATACCATTTTATATAAAATTAGTTATATAACAACTGTCATTTTTAGACATCTGTCATTCTTGACATCTATGATTTTTTGACAGCTGTCATTTTTGACATCTGTCAGTTTTTGACAGTTGTCAATCTTGACATTTGTCATTTTTTGACATCTGTTATTCTTGACATCTGTCACTCATGACATCAGTCATTCTTGACATTTGTCATTTTTGACATCTGTCATTTTTTGACATCTGTCAATTTTTACATCTGTCATTTTTGACATTTGTCAGTTTTTGACAGTTGTCAATCTTGACATTTGTCATTTTTTGACATCTGTTATTCTTGACATCTGTCACTCATGACATCAGTCATTCTTGACATTTGTCATTTTTGACATCTGTCATTTTTTGACATCTGTCAATTTTTACATCTGTCATTTTTGACATTTGTCATTCTTGACATCTGTCATTTTTTGACAGCTGACATTTTTGACAGCCGTCATTCTTTGACAACTGAATAAAATATTTATATATCACATTTTTAAATATCTATTATTCTCCATTTTACTCAATCTCCTAAACGGTTAAAGATAGGACATCGCGGTTTTCTCCAGTGGATTTAGCACCTTATTTTACATAAAATAAGTCCTATAAGTCTACTCTCAAGAGTTGAAAAAGGTACAAACAAATAAAATGTTTATATATCACATTTTCAAATATCTATTATTCTCCATTTTACTCAATCTCCTAAACGGTTAAAGATAGGACATCGCGGTTTTCTCCAGTGGATTTAGCACCTTATTTTACATAAAATAAGTCCTAAAAGTCTACTCTCAAGAGTTGATAAAGGTACAAACGAATAAAATGCTTATATATCACATTTTCAAATATCTATTATTTTCTATTTTACTCGATCTCCTAAACGGTTAAAGATAGGACATCGCGGTTTTCACCAGTGGATTTAGCACCTTATTTTACTTAAAATAAGTCCTATAAGTACTCTCAAAAGTTGATAAAGGTACAAACAAATAAAATGTTTATATATCACATTTTCAAATATCTATTATTCTCCATTTTACTCGATCTCCTAAACGGTTAAAGATAGGACATCGCGGTTTCCACCAATGGATTTAGCACTATATTTTACATAAAATAAGTCCTATAAGTCTACTCTCAAGAGTTGATAAAGGTACAAACGAATAAAATTTTTATATATCACATTTTCAAATATCTATTATTCTCAATTTTACTTGATCTCCTAAACGGTTAAAGATAGGACATCGCGGTTTTTACCAGTGGATTTAGCACCTCATTTTACATAAAATAAGTTTTATAAGTCTACCCTCAAAAATTGATAAAGGTACAAACGAATAAAATTTTTATATATCACATTTTCAAATATCTATTATTCTCAATTTTACTTGATCTCCTAAACGGTTAAAGATAGGACATCGCGGTTTTCACCAGTGGATTGAGCACCTCATTTTACATAAAATAGGTCCTATAAGTCTACTTTCAAGAGTTGATAAGGGTACAAACGAATAAAATGTTTATATACCACATTATCAAATATCTATTATTCTCCAATTTAACCCAATCTCCTAAACGGTTAAAGATAGGACATCGCGGTTTTCACCAGTGGATTTAGCACCTCATTTTACATAAAATAAGTCTTATAAGTCTACTCTCAAGAGTTGATAAAGGTACAAACGAATAAAATGTTTATATATCACTTATCAAATATCTATTATTCTCCATTTTACTCGATCTCCTAAACGGTTAAAGATAGGACATCGCGTTTTTTACCAGTGGATTTAGCACCCCATTTTACATAAAATAAGTCCTATAAGTCTACTCTCAAGAGTTGATAAAGGTACAAACGAATAAAATGTTTATATATCACTTATCAAATATCTATTATTCTCCATTTTACTCGATCTCCTAAACGGTTAAAGATAGGACATCGCGGTTTTTACCAGTGGATTTAGCACCTCATTTTACATAAAATAAGTCTTATAAGTCTACTCTCAAGAGTTGATAAAGGTACAAACGAATAAAATGTTTATATATCACTTATCAAATATCTATTATTCTCCATTTTACTCGATCTCCTAAACGGTTAAAGATAGGACATCGCGGTTTTTACCAGTGGATTTAGCACCCCATTTTACATAAAATAAGTCCTATAAGTCTACTCTCAAGAGTTGATAAAGGTACAAACGAATAAAGTTTTTATATATCACATTTTCAAATATCTATTATTCTCAATTTTACTTGATCTCCTAAACGGTTAAAGATAGGACATCGCGGTTTTTACCAGTGGATTTAGCACCTCATTTTACATAAAATAGGTCCTATAAGTCTACTCTCAAGAGTTGATAAAGGTAAAAACGAATAAAATGTTTATATATCACATTTTCAAATATCAATTTTTTTCTATTTTACTCGATCTCCTAAACGGTAAAAGATAGGACATCGCGGTTTTCACCAGTGGATTTAGAACCTCATTTTACATAAAATATGTCCTATAAGTCTACTCTCAAGGGTTGATAAAGGTACAAACGAATAAAATGTTTATATATCACATTTTCAAATATCCATTATTCTCCATTTTACTCGATCTCCTAAACAGTTAAAGATATCACCTCGCGGTTTTCACCAGTGGATTTAGCACCTCATTTTACATAAAATAAGTCCTATAAGTCTACTTTCAAGAGTTGATAAGGGTACAAACGAATAAAATGTTTATATACCACATTATCAAATATCTATTATTCTCCATTTCACTCGATCTCCTAAACGGTTAAAGATAGGACATCGCGGTTTTCACCAGTGGATTAAGCACCTCAATTTACATATAATAGGTCCTATAAGTCTACTCTCAAGAGTTGATAAAGGTACAAACGAATAAAGTGTTTATATATCACATTTTCAAATATCTCATCTCCATTTTACTCGATCTCCTAAAAGGTTAAAGATAGGACATCGCGGTTTTCACCAGTGGATTTAGCACCTCATTTTACATAAAATAGGTCCAACAAGTCTACTCTCAAGAGTTGATAAAGGTACAAACGAATAAAATGTTTATATATCACATTTTCAAATATCTATTATTCTCCAATTAACTCGATCTCCTAAACGGTTTAAGATATCACATCGCGGTTTTCACCAGTGGATTTAGCACCTCATTTTACATAAAATAATTCCTATAAGTCTACTTTCAAGAGTTGATAAGGGTACAAACGAATAAAATGTTTATATACCACATTATCAAATATCTATTATTCTCCATTTTACTCGATCTCCTAAACGGTTAAAGATAGGACATCGCGGTTTTTACCAGTGGATTTAGCACCTCATTTTACATAAAATAATTCCTATAAGTCTACTTTCAAGAGTTGATAAGGGTACAAACGAATAAAATGTTTATATACCACATTATCAAATATCTATTATTCTCCATTTTACTCGATCTCCTAAACGGTTAAAGATAGGACATCGCGGTTTTCACCAGTGGATTTAGCACCTCATTTTACATAAAATAATTCCTATAAGTCTACTTTCAAGAGTTGATAAGGGTACAAACGAATAAAATGTTTATATACCACATTATCAAATATCTATTATTCTCCATTTTACTCGATCTCCTAAACGGTTAAAGATAGGACATCGCGGTTTTTACCAGTGGATTTAGCACCTCATTTTACATAAAATAGGTCCTATAAGTCTACCCTCAAGAGTTGATCAAGGTACAAACGAATAAAATGTTTATATATACATTTTAAAATATCTATTATTTTCCATTTTACTCGATCTCCTAAACGGTTCAAGATAGGACATCGCGGTTTTTACCAGTGGATTTAGCACCTCATTTTACATAAAATATGTCCTATAAGTCTACTCTCAAGGGTTGATAAAGGTACAAACGAATAAAATGTTTATATATCACAATTTCAAATATCCATTATTCTCCATATTACTCGATCTCCTAAACGTTTAAAGATAGGACATCGCGGTTTTCACCAGTGGATTTAGAACCTCATTTTACATAAAATAGGTCCTATAAGTCTACTCTCAAGAGTTGATAAAGGTAAAAACGAATAAAATGTTTATATATCACATTATCAATTATCTATTATTCTTCATTTTACTCAATCTCCTAAACGGTTTAAGATAGGACATCGCGGTTTTCACCAGTGGATTTATAACCTCATTTTACATAAAATAGGTCCCATAAGTCTACTCTCAAGAGTTGATAAAGGTAAAAACGAATAAAATGTTTATATATCACATTTTCAAATATCAATTTTTTTCTATTTTGCTCGATCTCCTAAACGGTAAAAGATAGGACATCGCGGTTTTCACCAGTGGATTTAGAACCTCATTTTACATAAAATAAGTCCTATAAGTCTACTCTCAAGAGTTGATAAAGGTAAAAACGAATAAAATGTTTATATATCAAATTTTCAAATATCTATTATTCTCCATTTTACTCGATCTCCTAAACGGTTAAAGATATCACATCGCGGTTTTCACCAGTGGATTTAGCACCTCTTTTTACATAAAATAAGTCCTATAAGTCTACTCTCAAGAGTTGATAAAGGTACAAACGAATAAAATGTTTATATATCACATTTTCAAATATCTATTATATTCCATTTTACTCGATCTCCTAAACGGTTAAAGATAGGACATCGCGGTTTTTACCAGTGGATTTAGCACCTCATTTTACATAAAATAGGTCCTATAAGTCTACTCTCAAATGTTGATAAAGGTTCAAACGAATAAAATGTTTATATATCACAATTTCAAATATCTATTATTTTCTATTTTACTAGATCTCCTAAACGGTAAAAGATAGGACATAGCGGTTTTCACCAGTTGATTTAGCACCTCATTTTACCTAAAATAAGTCTTATAAGTCTACTCTCAAGAGTTGATAAAGATACAAACGAATAAAATGTTTATAAATCACATTTTCAAATATCTATTATTCTCCATTTTACTCGATCTCCTAAACGGTTAAAGATAGGACATCGCGGTTTTCACCAGTGGATTGAGCACCTCATTTTACATAAAATAGGTCCTATAAGTCTACTCTCAAGAGTTGATAAAGGTAAAAACGAATAAAATGTTTATATATCACATTTTCAAATATCAATTATTCTCCATTTTACTCGATCTCCTAAACGGTTAAAGATAGGACATCGCGGTTTTCACCAGTGGATTTAGCACCTCATTTTACATAAAATAAGTCCTATAAGTCTACTCTCAAGAGTTGATAAAGGTACAAACGAATAAAATGTTTATATATCACTTATCAAATATCTATTATTCTCCATTTTACTCGATCTCCTAAACGGTTAAAGATAGGACATCGCGGTTTTCACCAGTGGATTTAGCACCTCATTTTACATAAAATAAGTCCTATAAGTCTACTCTCAAGAGTTGATAAAGGTACAAACGAATAAAATGTTTATATATCACTTATCAAATATCTATTATTCTCCATTTTACTCGATCTCCTAAACTGTTAATGATAGGACATCGCGGTTTTCACCAGTAAATTTAGCACCTCATTTTACATAAAATAATTCCCATAAGTCTACCCTCATGAGTTGATCAAGGTACAAACGAATAAAATGTTAATATATCACATTTTCAAATATCTATTATTCTCCATTTTACTCGATCTCCTAAACGGTTAAAGATAGGACATCGCGGTTTTCACCAGTGGATTTAGAACCTCATTTTACATAAAATAAGTCCTATAAGTCTACTCTCAAAAGTTGATAAAGGTACAAACAAATAAAATGTTTATATATCACATTTTCAAATATCTATTATTCTCCATTTTACTCGATCTCCTAAACTGTTAAAGATAGGACATCGCGGTTTTTACCAGTGGATTTAGCACCTCATTTTACATAAAATAGGTCTTATAAGTCTACTCTCAAATGTTGATAAAGGTACAAACGAATAAAATGTTTATATATCACATTTTCAAATATCTATTATTCTCCATTTTACTCGATCTTCTAAACGGTTAAAGATAGGACATCGCGGATTTCACCAGTGGATTTAGCACCTCATTTTACATAAAACAGGTCCTATAAGTCTACCCTCATGAGTTGATCAAGGTACAAACGAATAAAATGTTTATATATCACATTTTTAAATATCTATTTTTCTCCATTTTACTCGATCTCTTAAACGGTTCAAGATAGGACATCGCGGTTTTCACCAGTGGATTTAGCACCTCATTTTACATAAAATAGGTCCTATAAGTCTACTCTCAAGAGTTGATAAAGGTACAAACGAATAAAATGTCTATATATTACATTTTCAAATATCTATTTTTCTCCATTTTACTCGATCTCCTAAACGGTTCAAGATAGCACATCGCGGTTTTCACCAGTGGATTAAGCACCTCATTTAACATAAAATAAGTCCTATAAGTCTACTCTCAAGAGTTGATAAAGGTACAAACGAATAAAGTGATTATATATCACATTTTCAAATATCTATTATTCTGCATTTTACTCGATCTCCTAAACGGTTAAAGATAGGACATCGCGGTTTTCACCAATGGATTTAGCACTATATTTTACATAAAATAAGTCCTATAAGTCTACTCTCAAGAGTTGATAAAGGTACAAACGAATAAAATTTTTATATATCACATTTTCAAATATCTATTATTCTCAATTTTACTTGATCTCCTAAACGGTTAAAGATAGGACATCGCGGTTTTTACCAGTGGATTTAGCACCTCATTTTACATAAAATAAGTTTTATAAGTCTACCCTCAAAAATTGATCAAGGTACAAACGAATAAAATGTTTATATATCACATTTACAAATACCTATTATTCTCCATTTTACTCGATCTCCTAAACGGTTAAAGATAGGACTTCGCGGTTTTCACCAGTGGATTTAGAACCTCATTTTACATAAAATAAGTCCTATAAGTCTACCCTCAAGAGTTGATTAAGGTACAAACGAATAAAATGTTTATATATCACATTTTCAAATATCTATTATTCTCCATTTTACTCGATCTTCTAAACGGTTACAAATAGGACATCGCGGTTGTCACCAGTGGATTTAGCACCTCATTTTACATAAAATATGTCCTATAAGTCTACTCTCAAGGGTTGATAAAGGTACAAACGAATAAAATGTTTATATATCACAATTTCAAATATCCATTATTCTCCATATTACTCGATCTCCTAAACGTTTAAAGATAGGACATCGCGGTTTTCACCAGTGGATTTAGAACCTCATTTTACATAAAATATGTCCTATAAGTCTACTCTCAAGAGTTGATAAAGGTAAAAACGAATAAAATGTTTATATATCACATTATCAATTATCTATTATTCTTCATTTTACTCAATCTCCTAAACGGTTTAAGATAGGACATCGCGGTTTTCACCAGTGGATTTATAACCTCATTTTACATAAAATAGGTCCCATAAGTCTACTCTCAAGAGTTGATAAAGGTAAAAACGAATAAAATGTTTATATATCACATTTTCAAATATCAATTTTTTTCTATTTTGCTCGATCTCCTAAACGGTAAAAGATAGGACATCGCGGTTTTCACCAGTGGATTTAGAACCTCATTTTACATAAAATAAGTCCTATAAGTCTACTCTCAAGAGTTGATAAAGGTAAAAACGAATAAAATGTTTATATATCAAATTTTCAAATATCTATTATTCTCCATTTTACTCGATCTCCTAAACGGTTAAAGATATCACATCGCGGTTTTCACCAGTGGATTTAGCACCTCTTTTTACATAAAATAAGTCCTATAAGTCTACTCTCAAGAGTTGATAAAGGTACAAACGAATAAAATGTTTATATATCACATTTTCAAATATCTATTATATTCCATTTTACTCGATCTCCTAAACGGTTAAAGATAGGACATCGCGGTTTTTACCAGTGGATTTAGCACCTCATTTTACATAAAATAGGTCCTATAAGTCTACTCTCAAATGTTGATAAAGGTTCAAACGAATAAAATGTTTATATATCACATTTTCAAATATCTATTATTTTCTATTTTACTAGATCTCCTAAACGGTAAAAGATAGGACATAGCGGTTTTCACCAGTTGATTTAGCACCTCATTTTACCTAAAATAAGTCTTATAAGTCTACTCTCAAGAGTTGATAAAGATACAAACGAATAAAATGTTTATAAATCACATTTTCAAATATCTATTATTCTCCATTTTACTCGATCTCCTAAACGGTTAAAGATAGGACATCGCGGTTTTCACCAGTGGATTGAGCACCTCATTTTACATAAAATAGGTCCTATAAGTCTACTCTCAAGAGTTGATAAAGGTAAAAACGAATAAAATGTTTATATATCACATTTTCAAATATCAATTATTCTCCATTTTACTCGATCTCCTAAACGGTTAAAGATAGGACATCGCGGTTTTCACCAGTGGATTTAGCACCTCATTTTACATAAAATAAGTCCTATAAGTCTACTCTCAAGAGTTGATAAAGGTACAAACGAATAAAATGTTTATATATCACTTATCAAATATCTATTATTCTCCATTTTACTCGATCTCCTAAACGGTTAAAGATAGGACATCGCGGTTTTTACCAGTGGATTTAGCACCCCATTTTACATAAAATAAGTCCTATAAGTCTACTCTCAAGAGTTGATAAAGGTACAAACGAATAAAATGTTTATATATCACTTATCAAATATCTATTATTCTCCATTTTACTCGATCTCCTAAACGGTTAAAGATAGGACATCGCGGTTTTTACCAGTGGATTTAGCACCTCATTTTACATAAAATAAGTCTTATAAGTCTACTCTCAAGAGTTGATAAAGGTACAAACGAATAAAATGTTTATATATCACTTATCAAATATCTATTATTCTCCATTTTACTCGATCTCCTAAATGGTTAAAGATTGGACATCGCGGTTTTTACCAGTGGATTTAGCACCCCATTTTACATAAAATAAGTCCTATAAGTCTACTCTCAAGAGTTGATAAAGGTACAAACGAATAAAGTTTTTATATATCACATTTTCAAATATCTATTATTCTCAATTTTACTTGATCTCCTAAACGGTTAAAGATAGGACATCGCGGTTTTTACCAGTGGATTTAGCACCTCATTTTACATAAAATAGGTCCTATAAGTCTACTCTCAAGAGTTGATAAAGGTAAAAACGAATAAAATGTTTATATATCACATTTTCAAATATCTATTATTCTCCATTTTACTCGATCTCCTAAACGGTTAAAGATATCACATCGCGGTTTTCACCAGTGGATTTAGCACCTCATTTTACACAAAATAGGTCCTATAAGTCTACTCTCAAGAGTTGATAAAGGTACAAACGAATAAAGTTTTTATATATCACATTTTCAAATATCTATTATTCTCAATTTTACTTGATCTCCTAAACGGTTAAAGATAGGACATCGCGGTTTTTACCAGTGGATTTAGCACCTCATTTTACATAAAATAGGTCCTATAAGTCTACTCTCAAAAGTTGATAAAGGTACAAACGAATAAAATGTTTTTATATCACATTATCAAATATCTATTATTCTCCATTTTACTCGATCTCCTAAACTGTTAATGATAGGACATCGCGGTTTTCACCAGTAAATTTAGCACCTCATTTTACATAAAATAATTCCCATAAGTCTACCCTCATGAGTTGATCAAGGTACAAACGAATAAAATGTTTATATATCACATTTACAAATACCTATTATTCTCCATTTTACTCGATCTCCTAAACGGTTAAAGATAGGACTTCGCGGTTTTCACCAGTGGATTTAGAACCTCATTTTACATAAAATAAGTCCTATAAGTCTATTCTCAAAAGTTGATAAAGGTACAAACGAATAAAATGTTTATATATCACATTTTCAAATATCTATTATTCTCCATTTTACTCGATCTTCTAAACGGTTAAAGATAGGACATCGCGGTTTTCACCAGTGGATTTAGCACCTCATTTTACATAAAACAGGTCCTATAAGTCTACCCTCATGAGTTGATCAAGGTACAAACGAATAAAATGTTTATATATCACATTTTTAAATATCTATTTTTCTCCATTTTACTCGATCTCTTAAACGGTTCAAGATAGGACATCGCGGTTTTCACCAGTGGATTTAGCACCTCATTTTACATAAAATAGGTCCTATAAGTCTACTCTCAAGAGTTGATAAAGGTACAAACGAATAAAATGTTTATATATCACATTTTCAAATATCTATTTTTCTCCATTTTACTCGATCTCCTAAACGGTTCAAGATAGCACATCGCGGTTTTCACCAGTGGATTAAGCACCTCATTTAACATAAAATAAGTCCTATAAGTCTACTCTCAAGAGTTGATAAAGGTACAAACGAATAAAATGTTTATATATTACATTTTCAAATATCTATTATTCTCCATTTTACTCGATCTCCTAAACGGTGAAAGATAGGACATCGCGGTTTTCACCAGTGGATTTAGCACCTCATTTTACATAAAACAGGTCCTATAAGTCTACCCTCATGAGTTGATCAAGGTACAAACGAATAAAATGTTAATATATCACATTTTCAAATATCTATTATTCTATATTTTACTCGATCTCCTAAATGGTAATAGATAGGACATCGCGGTTTTCAGCAGTGGATTAAGCACCCCATTTTACATAAAATAAATCCTATAAGTCTACTCTCAAGAGTTGATATTGGTAAAAACGAATAAAATTTTTATATATCACATTTTCAAATATCTATTATTCTCCATTTTACTCGATCTCCTAAACGGTTAAAGATAGGATCGCTGTTTTTACCAGTGGATTTAGCACCTCATTTTACATAAAATAAGTCTTATAAGTCTTCTCTCAAGAGTTGATAAAGGTACAAACGAATAAAATGTTAATATATCACATTTTCAAATATCTATTATTCTATATTTTACTCGATCTCCTAAATGGTAATAGATAGGACATCGCGGTTTTCAGCAGTGGATTAAGCACCCCATTTTACATAAAATAAATCCTATAAGTCTACTCTCAAGAGTTGATATTGGTAAAAACGAATAAAATTTTTATATATCACATTTTCAAATATCTATTATTCTCCATTTTACTCGATCTCCTAAACGGTTAAAGATAGGATCGCTGTTTTTACCAGTGGATTTAGCACCTCATTTTACATAAAATAAGTCTTATAAGTCTTCTCTCAAGAGTTGATAAAGGTACAAACGAATAAAATGTTTATATATCACATTGTCAAATATCTATTATTCTCCATTTTACTCGATCTCCTAAACGGTTCAAGATAGGACATCGCGGTTTTCACCAGTGGATTTAGCACCTCATTTTACATAAAATAGGTCCTATAAGTCTACTCTCAAGAGTTGATAAAGGTACAAACAAATAAAATGTTTATATATCACATTTTCAAATATCTATTAATATCCATTTTACTCGATCTCCTAAACGGTTAAAGATAGGACATCGCGGTTTTCTCCAGAGGATTTAGTACCTCATTTTACATAAAATAAGACCTATAAGTCTACTCTCAAGAGTTGATAAGGGTACAAACGAATAAAATGTTTATATACCACATTATCAAATATCTATTATTCTCCATTTTACTCGATCTCCTAAACGGTAAAAGATAGGACATCGCGGTTTTCATCAGTGGATTAAGCACCCCATTTTACATAAAATAGGTCCTATAAGTCTACTCTCAAGAGTTGATAAAGGTACAAACGAATAAAATTTTTATATATCACATTTTCAAATATCTCTTCTCCATTTTACTCGATCTCCTAAAAGGTTAAAGATAGGACATCGCGGTTATCAGTCAATTTAGCATACCATTTTATATAAAATTAGTTATATAACAACTGTCATTTTTAGACATCTGTCATTCTTGACATCTATGATTTTTTGACAGCTGTCATTTTTGACATCTGTCAGTTTTTGACAGTTGTCAATCTTGACATTTGTCATTTTTTGACATCTGTTATTCTTGACATCTGTCACTCATGACATCAGTCATTCTTGACATTTGTCATTTTTGACATCTGTCATTTTTTGACATCTGTCAATTTTTACATCTGTCATTTTTGACATTTGTCATTCTTGACATTTGTCATTCTTGACATCTGTCATTTTTTGACAGCTGACATTTTTGACAGCCGTCATTCTTTGACAACTGAATAAAATATTTATATATCACATTTTTAAATATCTATTATTCTCCATTTTACTTAATCTCCTAAACGGTTAAAGATAGGACATCGCGGTTTTTTCCAGTGGATTTAGCACCTTATTTTACATAAAATAAGTCCTATAAGTCTACTCTCAAGAGTTGATAAAGGTACAAACAAATAAAATGTTTATATATCACATTTTCAAATATCTATTATTTTCCATTTTACTCGATCTCCTTAATGGTTAAAGATAGGACATCGCGGTTTTCACCAGTGGATTTAGCACCTCATTTTACATAAAATAAGTCTTATATGTTATATATCTCAAGAGTTGATAAGGGTACAAACGAATAAAATGTTTATATACCTCATTATCAAATATCTATTATTCTCCATTTTACTCGATCTCCTTAACGGTTAAAGATAGGACATCGCGGTTTTCACCAGTGGATTTAGCACCTCATTTTACATAAAATAGGTCCTATAAGTCTACTCTCAAGAGTTGATAAAGGTACAAACAAATAAAATGTTTATATATCACATTTTCAAATATCTATTAATATCCATTTTACTCGATCTCCTAAACGGTTAAAGATAGGACATCGCGGTTTTTACCAGTGGATTTAGCACCTCATTTTACATAAAATAAGTTTTATAAGTCTACCCTCAAAAATTGATCAAGGTACAAACGAATAAAATGTTTATATATCACATTTACAAATACCTATTATTCTCCATTTTACTCGATCTCCTAAACGGTTAAAGATAGGACATCGCGGTTTTCACCAGTGGATTTAGAACCTCATTTTACATAAAATAAGTCCTATAAGTCTACTCTCAAAAGTTGATAAAGGTACAAACAAATAAAATGTTTATATATCACATTTTCAAATATCTATTATTCTCCATTTTACTCGATCTCCTAAACTGTTAAAGATAGGACATCGCGGTTTTTACCAGTGGATTTAGCACCTCATTTTACATAAAATAGGTCTTATAAGTCTACTCTCAAATGTTGATAAAGGTACAAACGAATAAAATGTTTATATATCACATTTTCAAATATCTATTATTTTCCATTTTACTCGATCTTCTAAACGGTTAAAGATAGGACATCGCGGTTTTCACCAGTGGATTTAGCACCTCATTTTACATAAAACAGGTCCTATAAGTCTACCCTCATGAGTTGATCAAGGTACAAACGAATAAAATGTTTATATACCTCATTATCAAATATCTATTATTCTCCATTTTACTCGATCTCCTTAACGGATAAAGATAGGACATCGCGGTTTTCACCAGTGGATTTAGCACCTCATTTTACATAAAATAAGTCCTATAAGTCTATTCTCAAAAGTTGATAAAGGTACAAACAAATAAAATGTTTATATATCACATTTTTAAATATCTATTTTTCTCCATTTTACTCGATCTCTTAAACGGTTCAAGATAGGACATCGCGGTTTTCACCAGTGGATTTAGCACCTCATTTTACATAAAATAGGTCCTATAAGTCTACTCTCAAGAGTTGATAAAGGTACAAACGAATAAAATGTTTATATATCACATTTTCAAATATCTATTTTTCTCCATTTTACTCGATCTCCTAAACGGTTCAAGATAGCACATCGCGGTTTTCACCAGTGGATTTAGCACCTCATTTTACATAAAACAGGTCCTATAAGTCTACCCTCATGAGTTGATCAAGGTACAAACGAATAAAATGTTAATATATCACATTTTCAAATATCTATTATTCTATATTTTACTCGATCTCCTAAATGGTAATAGATAGGACATCGCGGTTTTCAGCAGTGGATTAAGCACCCCATTTTACATAAAATAAGTCCTATAAGTCTACTCTCAAGAGTTGATATTGGTAAAAACGAATAAAATTTTATATATCACATTTTCAAATATCTATTATTCTCCATTTTACTCGATCTCCTAAACGGTTAAAGATAGGCCATCGCTGTTTTTACCAGTGGATTTAGCACCTCATTTTACATAAAATAAGTCTTATAAGTCTTCTCTCAAGAGTTGATAAAGGTACAAACGAATAAAATGTTTATATATCACATTGTCAAATATCTTTTATTCTCCATTTTACTCGATCTCCTAAACGGCTTAAGATAGGACATCGCGGTTTTCACCAGTGGATTAAGCACCTCATTTAACATAAAATAAGTCCTATAAGTCTACTCTCAAGAGTTGATAAAGGTACAAACGAATAAAATGTTTATATATCACATTTTCAAATATCTATTTTTCTCCATTTTACTCGATCTCCTAAACGGTTCAAGATAGCACATCGCGGTTTTCACCAGTGGATTAAGCACCTCATTTAACATAAAATAAGTCCTATAAGTCTACTCTCAAGAGTTGATAAAGGTACAAACGAATAAAATGTTTATATATTACATTTTCAAATATCTATTATTCTCCATTTTACTCGATCTCCTAAACGGTTAAAGATAGGACATCGCGGTTTTCACCAGTGGATTTAGAACCTCATTTTACATAAAATAAGTCCTATAAGTCTACTCTCAAGAGTTGATAAAGGTACAAACGAATAAAGTGTTTATTTATCACATTTTCAAATATCTATTATTCTCCATTTTACTCGATCTCCTAAACGGTTAAAGATAGGACATCGCCGTTTTCACCAATGGATTTAGCACTATATTTTACATAAAATAAGTCCTATAAGTCTACTCTCAAGAGTTGATAAAGGTACAAACGAATAAAATTTTTATATATCACATTTTCAAATATCTATTATTCTCAATTTTACTTGATCTCCTAAACGGTTAAAGATAGGACATCGCGGTTTTTACCAGTGGATTTAGCACCTCATTTTACATAAAATAAGTTTTATAAGTCTACCCTCAAAAATTGATCAAGGTACAAACGAATAAAATGTTTATATATCACATTTACAAATACCTATTATTCTCCATTTTACTCGATCTCCTAAACGGTTAAAGATAGGACATCGCGGTTTTCACCAGTGGATTTAGAACCTCATTTTACATAAAATAAGTCCTATAAGTCTATTCTCAAATGTTGATAAAGGTACAAACGAATAAAATGTTTATATATCACATTTTCAAATATCTATTATTCTCCATTTTACTCGATCTTCTAAACGGTTAAAGATAGGACATCGCGGTTTTCACCAGTGGATTTAGCACCTCATTTTACATAAAACAGGTCCTATAAGTCTACCCTCATGAGTTGATCAAGGTACAAACGAATAAAATGTTTATATATCACATTTTTAAATATCTATTTTTCTCCATTTTACTCGATCTCTTAAACGGTTCAAGATAGGACATCGCGGTTTTCACCAGTGGATTTAGCACCTCATTTTACATAAAATAGGTCCTATAAGTCTACTCTCAAGAGTTGATAAAGGTACAAACGAATAAAATGTTTATATATCACATTTTCAAATATCTATTTTTCTCCATTTTACTCGATCTCCTAAACGGTTCAAGATAGCACATCGCGGTTTTCACCAGTGGATTTAGCACCTCATTTTACATAAAACAGGTCCTATAAGTCTACCCTCATGAGTTGATCAAGGTACAAACGAATAAAATGTTAATATATCACATTTTCAAATATCTATTATTCAATATTTTACTCGATCTCCTAAATGGTAATAGATAGGACATCGCGGTTTTCAGCAGTGGATTAAGCACCCCATTTTACATAAAATAAGTCCTATAAGTCTACTCTCAAGAGTTGATATTGGTAAAAACGAATAAAATTTTATATATCACATTTTCAAATATCTATTATTCTCCATTTTACTCGATCTCCTAAACGGTTAAAGATAGGCCATCGCTGTTTTTACCAGTGGATTTAGCACCTCATTTTACATAAAATAAGTCTTATAAGTCTTCTCTCAAGAGTTGATAAAGGTACAAACGAATAAAATGTTTATATATCACATTGTCAAATATCTATTATTCTCCATTTTACTCGATCTCCTAAACGGTTTAAGATAGGACATCGCGGTTTTCACCAGTGGATTTAGCACCTTATTTTACATAAAATAGGTCCTATAAGTCTACTCTCAAGAGTTGATAAAGGTACAAACAAATAAAATGTTTATATATCACATTTTCAAATATCTATTAATATCGATTTTACTCGATCTCCTAAACGGTTAAAGATAGGACATCGCGGTTTTCTCCAGAGGATTTAGTACCTCATTTTACATAAAATAAGACCTATAAGTCTACTCTCAAGAGTTGATAAAGGTACAAACAAATAAAATGTTTATATACCACATTATCAAATATCTATTATTCTCCATTTTACTCGATTTCCTAAACTGTTAAAGATAGGACATCGCGGTTTTTACCAGTGGATTTAGCACCTCATTTTACATAAAATAAGTCCTATATGTTATATATCTCAAGAGTTGATAAGGGTACAAACGAATAAAATGTTTATATACCACATTATCAAATATCTATTATTCTCCATTTTACTCGATTTCCTAAACTGTTAAAGATAGGACATCGCGGTTTTTACCAGTGGATTTAGCACCTCATTTTACATAAAATAAGTCCTATATGTTATATATCTCAAGAGTTGATAAGGGTACAAACGAATAAAATGTTTATATACCACATTATCAAATATCTATTATTCTCCATTTTACTCGATCTCCTAAACGGTTAAAGATAGGACATCGCGGTTTTCATCAGTGGATTAAGCACCCCATTTTACATAAAATAGGTCCTATAAGTCTACTCTCAAGAGTTGATAAAGGTACAAACGAATAAAATGTTTATATATCACATTTTCAAATATCTCTTCTCCATTTTACTCGATCTCCTAAAAGGTTAAAGATAGGACATCGCGGTTATCAGTCAATTTAGCATACCATTTTATATAAAATTAGTTATATAACAACTGTCATTTTTAGACATCTGTCATTCTTGACATCTATGATTTTTTGACAGCTGTCATTTTTGACATCTGTCAGTTTTTGACAGTTGTCAATCTTGACATTTGTCATTTTTTGACATCTGTTATTCTTGACATCTGTCACTCATGACATCAGTCATTCTTGACATTTGTCATTTTTGACATCTGTCAATTTTTACAGCTGTCATTTTTGACATTTGTCATTCTTGACATTTGTCATTCTTGACATCTGTCATTTTTTGACAGCTGACATTTTTGACAGCCGTCATTCTTTGACAACTGAATAAAATATTTATATACCACATTTTTAAATATCTATTATTCTCCATTTTACTTAATCTCCTAAACGGTTAAAGATAGGACATCGCGGTTTTCTCCAGTGGATTTAGCACCTTATTTTACATAAAATAAGTCCTATAAGTCTACTCTCAAGAGTTGATAAAGGTACAAACAAATAAAATGTTTATATATCACATTTTCAAATATCTATTATTTTCCATTTTACTCGATCTCCTTAACGGTTAAAGATAGGACATCGCGGTTTTCACCAGTGGATTTAGCACCTCATTTTACGTAAAATAGGTCCTATAAGTCTACTCTCAAGAGTTGATAAAGGAACAAACAAATAAAATGTTTATATATCACATTTTCAAATATCTATTAATATCCATTTTACTCGATCTCCTAAACGGTTAAAGATAGGACATCGCGGTTTTCTCCAGAGGATTTAGTACCTCATTTTACATAAAATAAGACCTATAAGTCTACTCTCAAGAGTTGATAAAGGTACAAACAAATAAAATGTTTATATACCACATTATCAAATATCTATTATTCTCCATTTTACTCGATCTCCTTAACGGTTAAAGATAAGACTTCGCGGTTTTTACCAGTGGATTTAGCACCTCATTTTACATAAAATAAGTCCTATATGTTATATATCTCAAGAGTTGATAAGGGTACAAACGAATAAAATGTTAATATATCACATTTTCAAATATCTATTATTCTTTATTTTACTCGATCTCCTAAATGGTAATAGATAGGACATCGCGGTTTTCATCAGTGGATTAAGCACCCCATTTTACATAAAATAAGTCCTATAAGTCTACTCTCAAGAGTTGATAATGGTAAAAACGAATAAAATTTTTATATATCACATTTTCAAATATCTATTATTCTCCATTTTACTCGATCTCCTAAACGGTTAAAGATAGGACATCGCGGTTTTTACCAGTGGATTTAGCACCTCATTTTACATAAAATAAGTCCTATAAGTCTACTCTTAAGAGTTGATAAAGGTACAAACGAATAAAATGTTTATATATCACATTTTCAAATATCTATTATTCTCCATTTTACTCGATCTCCTAAACGGTTAAATATAGGACATCGCGGTTTTCACCAGTGGATTTAGCACCTCATTTTACATAAAATAAGTCCTATAAGTCTACACTTAAGAGTTGATAAAGGTACAAACGAATAAAATGTTAATATATCACATTTTCAAATATCTATTATTCTTTATTTTACTCGATCTCCTAAATGGTAATATATAGGACATCGCGGTTTTCACCAGTGGATTTAGCACCTCATTTTACATAAAATAAGTCCTATATGTCTACTCTCAAGAGTTGATAAGGGTACAAACGAATAAAATGTTTATATACCACATTATCAAATATCTATTATTCTCCATTTTACTCGATCTCCTTAACGGTTAAAGATAGGACATCGCGGTTTTCACCAGTGGATTTAGCACCTCATTTTACATAAAATAAGTCTTATAAGTCTACTCTCAAGAGTTGATAAAGGTACAAACGAATAAAATGTTTATATATCACAATATCAAATATCTATTATTCTCCATTTTACTCGATCTCCTAAACGGTTAAAGATAGGACATCGCGGTTTTCACCAGTGGATTTAGCACCTTATTTTACATAAAATAAGTCCTATAAGTCTACTCTCAAGAGTTGATAAGGGTACAAACGAATAAAATTTTTATATACCACATTATCAAATATCTATTATTCTCCATTTTACTCGATCTCCTTAACGGTTAAAGATAGGACATTGCGGTTTTCACCAGTGGATTTAGCACCTCATTTTACATAAAATAAGTCCTATATGTCTACTCTCAAGAGTTGATAAAGGTACAAACGAATAAAATGCTTATATATCACATTTTCAAATATCTATTAATTTCTATTGTACCCGATCTCCTAAACGGTTAGAGATAGGACATCGCGGTTTTCACCAGTGGATTTAGCACCTTATTTTACATAAAATAAGTTCTATAAGTCTACTCTTAAAAGTTGATAAAGGTACAAACGAATAAAATGTTTATATATCACATTTTAAAATATCTATTATTCTCCATTTCACTCGATCTCCTAAACGGTTAAAGATAGGACATCGCGGTTTTCACCAGTGGATTAAGCACCTTATTTTACATAAAATAAGTCCTATAAGTCTTCTCTCAAGAGTTGATAAAGGTACAAACAAATAAAATGTTTATATATCACATTTTCAAATATCTATTAATATCCATTTTACTCGATCTCCTAAACGGTTAAAGATAGGACATCGCGGTTTTCTCCAGAGGATTTAGTACCTCATTTTACATAAAATAAAACCTATAAGTCTACTCTCAAGAGTTGATAAGCGTACAAACAAATAAAATGTTTATATACCACATTATCAAATATCTATTATTCTCCATTTTACTCGATCTCCTTAACGGTTAAAGATAGGACATCGCGGTTTTCACCAGTGGATTTAGCACCTCATTTTACATAAAATAAGTCCTATATGTCTACTCTCAAGAGTTGATAAAGGTACAAACGAATAAAATGCTTATATATCACATTTTCAAATATCTCTTCTCCATTTTACTTGATCTCCTAAACGGTTCAAGATAGGACATCGCGGTTTTCACCAGTGGATTTAGCACCTCATTTTACATAAAATAAGTCCTATAAGTCTACTCTCAAGAGTTGATAAAGGTACAAACGAATAAAATTTTTATATATCACATTTTCAAATATCTATTATTCTCCATTTTACTTGATCTCCTAAACGGTTCAAGATAGGACATCGCGGTTTTCACCAGTGGATTTAGCACCTCATTTTACATAAAATAAGTCCTATAAGTCTACTCTCAAGAGTTGATAAAGGTACAAACGAATAAAATTTTTATATATCACATTTTCAAATATCTATTATTCTCCATTTTACTCGATCTCCTAAACGGTTAAAGATAGGATATCGCGGTTTTCACCAGTGGATTTAGCAGCTTATTTTACATAAAATAAGTCCTATAAGTCTACTCTCAAGAGTTGATAAAGGTACAAACAAATAAAATGTTTATATATCACATTTTCAAATATCTATTAATATCCATTTTACTCGATCTCCTAAACGGTTAAAGATAGGACATCGCGGTTTTCTCTAGAGGATTTAGTACCTCATTTTACATAAAATAAGACCTATAAGTTTACTCTCAAGAGTTTTTAAGGGTACAAACGAATAAAATGTTTATATACCACATTATCAAATATCTATTATTCTCCATTTTACTCGATCTCCTTAACGGTTAAAGATAGGACATCGCGGATTTTACCAGTGGATTTAGCACCTCATTTTACATAAAATAAGTCTTATAAGTCTACTCTCAAGAGTTGATAAAGGTACAAACGAATAAAATGTTTATATATCACATTATCAAATATGTATTATTCTCCATTTTACTCGATCTCCTAAACGGTTAATAATAGGACATCGCGGATTTCACCAGTGGATTTAGCACCTCATTTTACATAAAATAAGTCTTATAAGTCTACTCTCAAGAGTTGATAAAGGTACAAACGAATAAAATGTTTATATATCACATTTTCAAATATCTGTTATTATTAATTTTACTCGATCTCTTAAACTGTTAGAGATAGGACATCGCGGTTTTTACCAGTGGATTTAGCACCTTATTTTACATAAAATAAGTCCTATAAGTCTACTCTCAAGAGTTGATAAAGGAACAAACGAATAAAATGTTTATATATCATATTATCAAATATCTATTATTCTCCATTATACTCGATCTCCTAAACGATTAAAGATAGGACATCGCGGATTTCACCAGTGGATTTAGCACCTCATTTTACATAAAATAAGTCCTATAAGTCTACTCTCAAGAGTTGATAAAAGTACAAACAAATAAAATGTTTATATATCACATTTTCAAATATCTATTATTCTCCATTTTACTCCATCTCCTAAACGGTTAAAGATTGGACATCGCGGTTTTCACCAGTGGATTTAGAACCTCATTTTACATAAAATAGGTCCTATAAGTCTACTCTCAAGAGTTGATAAAGGTTAAAACGAATAAAATGTATATATATCACATTTTCAAATATCTATTATTCTCCATTTTACTCGATCTCCTAAACGGTTAAAGATAGGACATCGCGGTTTTCACCAGTGAATTTAGCACCTCATTTTACATAAAATAAGTCTTATAAGTCTACTCTCAAGAGTTGATAAAGGTACAAACAAATAAAATGTTTATATATCACATTTTCAAATATCTATTAATATCCATTTTACTCGATCTCCTAAACGGTTAAAGATAGGACATCGCGGTTTTCTCCAGAGGATTTAGTACCTCATTTTACATAAAATAAAACCTATAAGTCTACTCTCAAGAGTTGATAAGGGTACAAACGAATAAAATTTTTATATACCACATTATCAAATATCTATTATTCTCCATTTTACTCGATCTCCTTAACGGTTAAAGATAGGACATCGCGGTTTTCACCAGTGGATTTAGCACCTCATTTTACATAAAATAAGTCCTATATGTCTACTCTCAAGAGTTGATAAAGGTACAAACGAATAAAATGCTTATATATCACATTTTCAAATATCTATTATTTTCTATTGTACCCGATCTCCTAAACGGTTAGAGATAGGACATCGCGGTTTTCACCAGTGGATTTAGCACCTTATTTTACATAAAATAAGTTCTATAAGTCTACTCTTAAAAGTTGATAAAGGTACAAACGAATAAAATGTTTATATATCACATTTTAAAATATCTATTATTCTCCATTTCACTCGATCTCCTAAACGGTTAAAGATAGGACATCGCGGTTTTCACCAGTGGATTAAGCACCTTATTTTACATAAAATAAGTCCTATAAGTCTTCTCTCAAGAGTTGATAAAGGTACAAACAAATAAAATGTTTATATATCACATTTTCAAATATCTATTAATATCCATTTTACTCGATCTCCTAAACGGTTAAAGATAGGACATCGCGGTTTTCTCCAGAGGATTTAGTACCTCATTTTACATAAAATAAAACCTATAAGTCTACTCTCAAGAGTTGATAAGCGTACAAACAAATAAAATGTTTATATACCACATTATCAAATATCTATTATTCTCCATTTTACTCGATCTCCTTAACGGTTAAAGATAGGACATCGCGGTTTTCACCAGTGGATTTAGCACCTCATTTTACATAAAATAAGTCCTATATGTCTACTCTCAAGAGTTGATAAAGGTACAAACGAATAAAATGCTTATATATCACATTTTCAAATATCTCTTCTCCATTTTACTTGATCTCCTAAACGGTTCAAGATAGGACATCGCGGTTTTCACCAGTGGATTTAGCACCTCATTTTACATAAAATAAGTCCTATAAGTCTACTCTCAAGAGTTGATAAAGGTACAAACGAATAAAATTTTTATATATCACATTTTCAAATATCTATTATTCTCCATTTTACTTGATCTCCTAAACGGTTCAAGATAGGACATCGCGGTTTTCACCAGTGGATTTAGCACCTCATTTTACATAAAATAAGTCCTATAAGTCTACTCTCAAGAGTTGATAAAGGTACAAACGAATAAAATTTTTATATATCACATTTTCAAATATCTATTATTCTCCATTTTACTCGATCTCCTAAACGGTTAAAGATAGGATATCGCGGTTTTCACCAGTGGATTTAGCAGCTTATTTTACATAAAATAAGTCCTATAAGTCTACTCTCAAGAGTTGATAAAGGTACAAACAAATAAAATGTTTATATATCACATTTTCAAATATCTATTAATATCCATTTTACTCGATCTCCTAAACGGTTAAAGATAGGACATCGCGGTTTTCTCTAGAGGATTTAGTACCTCATTTTACATAAAATAAGACCTATAAGTTTACTCTCAAGAGTTTTTAAGGGTACAAACGAATAAAATGTTTATATAACACATTATCAAATATCTATTATTCTCCATTTTACTCGATCTCCTTAACGGTTAAAGATAGGACATCGCGGATTTCACCAGTGGATTTAGCACCTCATTTTACATAAAATAAGTCTTATAAGTCTACTCTCAAGAGTTGATAAAGGTACAAACGAATAAAATGTTTATATATCACATTATCAAATATGTATTATTCTCCATTTTACTCGATCTCCTAAACGGTTAATAATAGGACATCGCGGTTTTCACCAGTGGATTTAGCACCTCATTTTACATATAATAAGTCCTATAAGTCTACTCTCAAAAGTTGATAAAGGTACAAACGAATAAAATGTTAATATACCACATTATCAAATATCTATTATTCTCAATTTTACTCGATCTCCTTAACGGTTAAAGATAGGACATCGCGGATTTCACCAGTGGATTTAGCACCTCATTTTACATAAAATAAGTCTTATAAGTCTACTCTCAAGAGTTGATAAAGGTACAAACGAATAAAATGTTTATATATCACATTATCAAATATCTTTTATTCTCCATTTTACTCGATCTCCTAAACGGTTAATAATAGGACATCGCGGTTTTCACCAGTGGATTTAGCACCTCATTTTACATATAATAAGTCCTATAAGTCTACTCTCAAAAGTTGATAAAGGTACAAACGAATAAAATGTTTATATATCACATTTTCAAATATCTATTAATATCCATTTTACTCGATCTCCTAAACGGTTAAAGATAGGACATCGCGGTTTTCTCCAGAGGATTTAGTACCTCATTTTACCTAAAATAAGACCTGTAAGTCTACTCTCAAGAGTTGATAAAGGTACAAACGAATAAAATGTTTATATATCACATTTTCAAATATCTATTATTCTCCATTTTACTCGATCTCCTAAACGGTTAAAGATAGGACATCGCGGTTTTTACCAGTGGATTTAGCACCTCATTTTACATAAAAAAGGTCCTATAAGTCTACTCTCAAGAGTTGATAAAGGTAAAAACGTATAAAATATTTATATATCACATTTTCAAATATCTATTATTTTCCATTTTACTCGATCTCCTAAACGGTAAAAGATAGGACATCGCGGTTATCACCAGTGGATTTAGCACCTCATTTTACATTAAATAAGTCCTATAAGTCTACTCTCAAGAGTTGATAAAGGTACAAACGAATAAAATGTTTATATATCACATTATCAAATATCTATTATTCTCCATTTTACTCGATCTCCAAAACGGTAAAAGATAGGACATCTCGGTTCTCACCAGTGGATTTAGCACCTCATTTTACATAAAATAAGTCTTATAAGTCTACTCTCAAGAGTTGATAAAGGTACAAACGAATAAAATGTTTATATATCACAATATCAAATATCTATTATTCTCCATTTTACTCGATCTTATAAACGGTTAAAGATAGGACATCGCGGTTTTCACCAGTGGATTTAGCACCTTATTTTACATAAAATAAGTCCTTTAAGTCTACTCTCAAGAGTTGATAAAGGTACAAACGAATAAAATGCTTATATATCACATTTTCAAATATCTATTATTCTCCATTTCACTCGATCTCCTAAACGGTTTAAGATAGGACATCGCGGTTTTCACCAGTGGATTAAGCACCTCATTTTACATATAATAGGTCCTATAAGTCTAGTCTCAAGAGTTGATAAAGGTACAAACGAATAAAATGTTTATATATCACATTTTCAAATATCTCTTCTCCATTTTACTCGATCTCCTAAAAGGTTAAAGATAGGACATCGCGGTTATCAGTCAATTTAGCATACCATTTTATATAAAATTAGTTATATAACAACTGTCATTTTTAGACATCTGTCATTCTTGACATCTATGATTTTTTGACAGCTGTCATTTTTGACATCTGTCAGTTTTTGACAGTTGTCAATCTTGACATTTGTCATTTTTTGACATCTGTTATTCTTGACATCTGTCACTCATGACATCAGTCATTCTTGACATTTGTCATTTTTGACATCTGTCATTTTTTGACATCTGTCAATTTTTACATCTGTCATTTTTGACATTTGTCATTCTTGACATTTGTCATTCTTGACATCTGTCATTTTTTGACAGCTGACATTTTTGACAGCCGTCATTCTTTGACAACTGAATAAAATATTTATATATCACATTTTCAAATATCTATTATTCTCCATTTTACTCAATCTCCTAAACGGTTAAAGATAGGACATCGCGGTTTTCTCCAGTGGATTTAGCACCTTATTTTACATAAAATAAGTCCTAAAAGTCTACTCTCAAGAGTTGATAAAGGTACAAACGAATAAAATGCTTATATATCTCATTTTCAAATATCTATTATTTTCTATTTTACTCGATCTCCTAAACGGTTAAAGATAGGACATCGCGGTTTTCACCAGTGGATTTAGCACCTTATTTTACTTAAAATAAGTCCTATAAGTCTACTCTTAAAAGTTGATAAAGGTACAAACGAATAAAATGTTTATATTTCACATTTTAAAATATCTATTATTCTCCATTTCACTCGATCTCCTAAACGGTTAAAGATAGGACATCGCGGTTTTCACCAGTGGATTTAGCACCTCATTTTACATATAATAAGTCTTATAAGTCTACTCTCAAGAGTTGATAAAGGTACAAACGAATAAAATGTTTATATATCACATTTTTAAATATCTATTAATATCCATTTTACTCGATCTCCTAAACGGTTAAAGATAGGACATCGCGGTTTTCACCAGTCGATTTAGCACCTCATTTTACATAAAATAACTCCTATAAGTCTACTCTCAAGAGTTGATAAAGGTACAAACGAATAAAATGTTTATATATCACATTTTCAAATATCTGTTATTATTAATTTTACTCGATCTCTTAAACTGTTAGAGATAGGACATCGCGGTTTTAACCAGTGGATTTAGCACCTTATTTTACATAAAATAAGTCCTATAAAACAACTCTCAAGAGTTGATAAAGGAACAAACGAATAAAATGTTTATATATCATATTATCAAATATCTATTATTCTCCATTATACTCGATCTCCTAAACGATTAAAGATAGGACATCGCGGATTTCACCAGTGGATTTAGCACCTCATTTTACATAAAATAAGTCCTATAAGTCTACTCTCAAGAGTTGATAAAAGTACAAACAAATAAAATGTTTATATATCACATTTTCAAATATCTATTATTCTCCATTTTACTCCATCTCCTAAACGGTTAAAGATTGGACATCGCGGTTTTCACCAGTGGATTTAGAACCTCATTTTACATAAAATAGGTCCTATAAGTCTACTCTCAAGAGTTGATAAAGGTTAAAACGAATAAAATGTATATATATCACATTTTCAAATATCTATTATTCTCCATTTTACTCGATCTCCTAAACGGTTAAAGATATCACATCGCGGTTTTCACCAGTGAATTTAGCACCTCATTTTACATAAAATAAGTCTTATAAGTCTACTCTCAAGAGTTGATAAAGGTACAAACGAATAAAATGTTTATATATCACATTATCAAATATCTATTAATATCCATTTTACTCGATCTCCTAAACGGTTAAAGATAGGACATCGCGGTTTTCACCAGTGAATTTAGCACCTCATTTTACATAAAATAAGTCTTATAAGTCTACTCTCAAGAGTTGATAAAGGTACAAACAAATAAAATGTTTATATATCACATTTTCAAATATCTATTAATATCCATTTTACTCGATCTCCTAAACGGTTAAAGATAGGACATCGCGGTTTTCTCCAGAGGATTTAGTACCTCATTTTACATAAAATAAAACCTATAAGTCTACTCTCAAGAGTTGATAAGGGTACAAACGAATAAAATGTTTATATACCACATTATCAAATATCTATTATTCTCCATTTTACTCGATCTCCTTAACGGTTAAAGATAGGACATCGCGGTTTTCACCAGTGGATTTAGCACCTCATTTTACATAAAATAAGTCCTATATGTCTACTCTCAAGAGTTGATAAAGGTACAAACGAATAAAATGCTTATATATCACATTTTCAAATATCTATTATTTTCTATTGTACCCGATCTCCTAAACGGTTAGAGATAGGACATCGCGGTTTTCACCAGTGGATTTAGCACCTTATTTTACATAAAATAAGTTCTATAAGTCTACTCTTAAAAGTTGATAAAGGTACAAACGAATAAAATGTTTATATATCACATTTTAAAATATCTATTATTCTCCATTTCACTCGATCTCCTAAACGGTTAAAGATAGGACATCGCGGTTTTCACCAGTGGATTAAGCACCTTATTTTACATAAAATAAGTCCTATAAGTCTACTCTCAAGAGTTGATAATGGTACAAACAAATAAAATGTTTATATATCACATTTTCAAATATCTATTAATATCCATTTTACTCGATCTCCTAAACGGTTAAAGATAGGACATCGCGGTTTTCTCCAGAGGATTTAGTACCTCATTTTACATAAAATAAAACCTATAAGTCTACTCTCAAGAGTTGATAAGCGTACAAACAAATAAAATGTTTATATACCACATTATCAAATATCTATTATTCTCCATTTTACTCGATCTCCTTAACGGTTAAAGATAGGACATCGCGGTTTTCACCAGTGGATTAAGCACCTCATTTTACATAAAATAAGTCCTATATGTCTACTCTCAAGAGTTGATAAAGGTACAAACGAATAAAATGCTTATATATCACATTTTCAAATATCTCTTCTCCATTTTACTTGATCTCCTAAACGGTTCAAGATAGGACATCGCGGTTTTCACCAGTGGATTTAGCACCTAATTTTACATAAAATAAGTCCTATAAGTCTACTCTCAAGAGTTGATAAAGGTACAAACGAATAAAATTTTTATATATCACATTTTCAAATATCTATTATTCTCCATTTTACTCGATCTCCTAAACGGTTAAAGATAGGACATCGCGGTTTTCACCAGTGGATTTAGCAGCTTATTTTACATAAAATAAGTCCTATAAGCCTACTCTCAAGAGTTGATAAAGGTACAAACAAATAAAATGTTTATATATCACATTTTCAAATATCTATTAATATCCATTTTACTCGATCTCCTAAACGGTTAAAGATAGGACATCGCGGTTTTCTCTAGAGGATTTAGTACCTCATTTTACATAAAATAAGACCTATAAGTTTACTCTCAAGAGTTTTTAAGGGTACAAACGAATAAAATGTTTATATACCACATTATTAAATATCTATTATTCTCCATTTTACTCGATCTCCTTAACGGTTAAAGATAGGACATCGCGGATTTCACCAGTGGATTTAGCACCTCATTTTACATAAAATAAGTCTTATAAGTCTACTCTCAAGAGTTGATAAAGGTACAAACGAATAAAATGTTTATATATCACATTATCAAATATGTATTATTCTCCATTTTACTCGATCTCCTAAACGGTTAATAATAGGACATCGCGGTTTTCACCAGTGGATTTAGCACCTCATTTTACATATAATAAGTCCTATAAGTCTACTCTCAAAAGTTGATAAAGGTACAAACGAATAAAATGTTTATATACCACATTATCAAATATCTATTATTCTCAATTTTACTCGATCTCCTTAACGGTTAAAGATAGGACATCGCGGATTTCACCAGTGGATTTAGCACCTCATTTTACATAAAATAAGTCTTATAAGTCTACTCTCAAGAGTTGATAAAGGTACAAACGAATAAAATGTTTATATATCACATTATCAAATATCTTTTATTCTCCATTTTACTCGATCTCCTAAACGGTTAATAATAGGACATCGCGGTTTTCACCAGTGGATTTAGCACCTCATTTTACATATAATAAGTCCTATAAGTCTACTCTCAAAAGTTGATAAAGGTACAAACGAATAAAATGTTTATATATCACATTTTCAAATATCTATTAATATCCATTTTACTCGATCTCCTAAACGGTAAAAGATAGGACATCGCGGTTTTCACCAGTGGATTTAGCACCTCATTTTACATAAAATATGTCCTATAAGTCTACTCTCAAGGGTTGATAAAGGTACAAACGAATAAAATGTTTATATATCACATTTTCAAATATCTATTTTTTTCTATTTTACTCGATCTCCTAAACGGTATAAGATAGGACATCGCGGTTTTCACCAGTGGATTTTGAACCTCATTTTACATAAAATAGGTCCTATAAGTCTACTCTCAAGAGTTGATAAAGGTAAAAACGAATAAAATGTTTATATATCACATTTTCAAATATCTATTTTTTTCTATTTTACTCGATCTCCTAAACGGTATAAGATAGGACGTCGCGGTTTTCACCAGTGGATTTAGAACCTCATTTTACATAAAATATGTCCTATAAGTCTACTTTCAAGGGTTGATAAAGGTACAAACGAATAAAATGTTTATATATCACATTTTCAAATATCCATTATTCTCCATTTTACTCGATCTCCAGAACGGTTAAAGATAGACATCGCGGTTCTCACCAGTGGATTTAGAACCTCATTTTACATAAAATATGTCCTATAAGTCTACTCTCAAGAGTTGATAAAGGTACAAACAAATAAAATGTTTATATATCACATTTTCAAATATCTATTATTCTCCATTTTACTCCATCTCCTAAACGGTAAAAGATAGGACATCGCGGTTCTCACCAGTGGATTTAGCACCTCATTTTACATAAAATAGGTCCTATAGGTCTACCCTCAAAAGTTGATCAAGGTACAAACGAATAAAATGTTTATATATCACATTTTCAAATATTCATTATTCTCCATTTCACTCGATCTCCTAAACGGTTAAAGATAGGACATCGCGGTTTTCACCAGTGGATTTAGCACCTCATTTTACATATAATGGGTCCTATAAGTCTACTCTCAAGAGTTGATAAAGGTACAAACAAATAAAATGTTTATATATCACATTTTTAAATATCTATTTTTCTCCATTTTACTCAATCTCCTAAACGGTTACAGATAGGACATCACGGTTTTCACCAGTGGATTTAGCACCTTATTTTACATAAAATAAGTCCTATAAGTCTACTCTCAAGAGTTGATAAAGGTACAAACAAATAAAATGTTTATATATCACATTTTCAAATATCTATTATTCTCCATTTTACTCCATCTCCTAAACGGTTAAAGATTGGACATCGCGGTTTTCACCAGTGGATTTAAAACCTCATTTTACATAAAATAGGTCCTATAAGTCTACTTTCAAGAGTTGGTAAGGGTACAAACGAATAAAATGTTTATATACCACATTATCAAATATCTATTATTCTCCATTTCACTCGATCTCCTAAACCGTTAAAGATAGGACATCGCGGTTTTCACCAGTGGATTTAGCACCTCATTTTACATATAATAGGTCCTATAAGTCTACTCTCAAGAGTTGATAAAGGTACAAACGAATAAAGTGTTTATATATCACATTTTCAAATATCTCTTCTCCATTTTACTCGATCTCCTAAAAGGTTAAAGATAGGACATCGCGGTTATCAGTCAATTTAGCATACCATTTTATATAAAATTAGTTATATAACAACTGTCATTTTTAGACATCTGTCATTCTTGACATCTATGATTTTTTGACAGCTGTCATTTTTGACATCTGTCATTTTTTGACAGTTGTCAATCTTGACATTTGTCATTTTTTGACATCTGTTATTCTTGACATCTGCCACTCTTGACATCTGTCATCCTTGACATCTGTCACTCATGACATCTGTCATTCTTGACATTTGTCATTTTTGACTTCTGTCATTTTTTGACATCTGTCAATTTTGACATCTGTCATTTTTGACATTTGTCATTCTTGACATTTGTCATTTTTTGACATCTGTCATTCTTGACATCTGTCATTTTTTGACAGCTGACATTTTTGACAGCCGTCATTCTTTGACAACTGAATAAAATGTTTATATATCACATTTTTAAATATCTATTATTCTCCATTTTACTCAATCTCCTAAACGGTTAAAGATAGGACATCACGGTTTTCACCAGTGGATTTAGCACCTTATTTTACATAAAATAAGTCCTATAAGTCTACTCTTAAGAGTTGATAAAGGCACAAACGAATAAAATGTTTATATATCACATTTTAAAATATCTATTATTTTCTAATTTACTCGATCTCCTAAACGGTTAAAGATAGGACATCGCGGTTTTCACCAGTGGATTTAGCACCTTATTTTACATAAAATAAGTCCTATAAGTCTACTCTTAAGAGTTGATAAAGGCACAAACGAATAAAATGTTTATATATCACATTTTAAAATATCTATTATTCTCCATTTCACTCGATCTCCTAAACGGTTAAAGATAGAACATCGCGGTTTTCACCAGTGGATTTAGCACCTCATTTTACATATAATAAGTCCTATAAGTCTTCTCTCAAAAGTTGATAAAGGTACAAACGAATAAAATGTTTATATATCACATTTTCAAATATTTATTATTCTCCATTTTACTCGATATCCTGAACGGTTAAACATAGGACATCGCGGTTTTAACCAGTGAATTTAGCACTATATTTTACATAAAATAAGTCCTATAAGTCTACTCACAAGAGTTGATAAAGGTACAAACGAATAAAATGTTTATATATCACATTTTCAAATATCTATTATTCTTCATTTTACTCGATCTCCTAAACGGTTAATGATAGGACATCGCGGTTTTCACCAGAGGATTTAGCACCTTATTTTACATATAATAAGTCCTATAAGTCTACTCTCAAAAGTTGATAAAGGTACAAACGAATAAAATGTTTATATATCACATTTTCAAATATCTATTAATATCCATTTTACTCGATCTTCTAAACGGTTAAATATAGGACATCGCGTTTGTTACCAGTGGATTTAGCACCTCATTTTACATAAAATAAGTCTTATAAGTCAACTCTCAAGAGTTGATAAAGGTACAAACGAATAAAATGTTTATATATCACATTTTCAAATATCTATTATTCTCCATTTTACTCGATCTCCTAAACGGTTAAAGATAGGACATCGCGGTTTTAACCAGTGGATTTAGCACCTCATTTTACATAAAATAAGTCCTATAAGTCTACTCTCAAGAGTTGATAAAGGTACAAACAAATAAAATGTTTATATATCACATTTTCAAATATCTATTATTCTCCATTTTACTCCATCTCCTAAACGGTTAAAGATTGGACATCGCGGTTTTCACCAGTGGATTTAGCACCTTATTTTACATAAAATAAGTCTTATAAGTCTACTCTTAAGAGTTGATAAAGGTACAAACGAATAAAATGTTTATATATCACATTTTAAAATATCTATTATTCTCCATTTCACTCGATCTCCTAAACGGTTAAAGATAGGACATCGCGGTTTTCACCAGTGGATTTAGCACCTCATTTTACATATAGTAGGTCCTATAAGTCTACTCTCAAGAGTTGATAAAAGTACAAACGAATAAAGTGTTTATATATCACATTTTCAAATATCTCTTCTCCATTTTACTCGATCTCCTAAAAGGTTAAAGATAGGACATCGCGGTTATCAGTCAATTTAGCATACCATTTTATATAAAATTAGTTATATAACAACTGTCATTTTTAGACATCTGTCATTCTTGACATCTATGATTTTTTGACAGCTGTCATTTTTGACATCTGTCATTTTTTGACAGTTGTCAATCTTGACATTTGTCATTTTTTGACATCTGTTATTCTTGACATCTGCCACTCTTGACATCTGTCATCCTTGACATCTGTCACTCATGACATCTGTCATTCTTGACATTTGTCATTTTTGACATCTGTCATTTTTTGACATCTGTCAATTTTGACATCTGTCATTTTTGACATTTGTCATTCTTGACATTTGTCATTTTTTGACATCTGTCATTCTTGACATCTGTCATTTTTTGACAGCTGACATTTTTGACAGACGTCATTCTTTGACAACTGAATAAAATGTTTATATATCACATTTTTAAATATCTATTATTCTCCATTTTACTCAATCTCCTAAACGGTTAAAGATAGGACATCACGGTTTTCACCATAGAATTTATTACCTTATTTTACATAAAATAAGTCCTATAAGCCTACTCTCAAGAGTTGATAAAGGTACAAACAAATAAAATGTTTATATATCACATTTTAAAATATCTATTATTTTCTAATTTACTCGATCTCCTAAACGGTTAAAGATAGGACATCGCGGTTTTCTCTAGAGGATTTAGTACCTCATTTTACATAAAATAAGACCTATAAGTTTACTCTCAAGAGTTTTTAAGGGTACAAACGAATAAAATGTTTATATACCACATTATTAAATATCTATTATTCTCCATTTTACTCGATCTCCTTAACGGTTAAAGATAGGACATCGCGGATTTCACCAGTGGATTTAGCACCTCATTTTACATAAAATAAGTCTTATAAGTCTACTCTCAAGAGTTGATAAAGGTACAAACGAATAAAATGTTTATATATCACATTATCAAATATGTATTATTCTCCATTTTACTCGATCTCCTAAACGGTTAATAATAGGACATCGCGGTTTTCACCAGTGGATTTAGCACCTCATTTTACATATAATAAGTCCTATAAGTCTACTCTCAAAAGTTGATAAAGGTACAAACGAATAAAATGTTTATATACCACATTATCAAATATCTATTATTCTCAATTTTACTCGATCTCCTTAACGGTTAAAGATAGGACATCGCGGATTTCACCAGTGGATTTAGCACCTCATTTTACATAAAATAAGTCTTATAAGTCTACTCTCAAGAGTTGATAAAGGTACAAACGAATAAAATGTTTATATATCACATTATCAAATATCTTTTATTCTCCATTTTACTCGATCTCCTAAACGGTTAATAATAGGACATCGCGGTTTTCACCAGTGGATTTAGCACCTCATTTTACATATAATAAGTCCTATAAGTCTACTCTCAAAAGTTGATAAAGGTACAAACGAATAAAATGTTTATATATCACATTTTCAAATATCTATTAATATCCATTTTACTCGATCTCCTAAACGGTAAAAGATAGGACATCGCGGTTTTCACCAGTGGATTTAGCACCTCATTTTACATAAAATATGTCCTATAAGTCTACTCTCAAGGGTTGATAAAGGTACAAACGAATAAAATGTTTATATATCACATTTTCAAATATCTATTTTTTTCTATTTTACTCGATCTCCTAAACGGTATAAGATAGGACATCGCGGTTTTCACCAGTGGATTTTGAACCTCATTTTACATAAAATAGGTCCTATAAGTCTACTCTCAAGAGTTGATAAAGGTAAAAACGAATAAAATGTTTATATATCACATTTTCAAATATCTATTTTTTTCTATTTTACTCGATCTCCTAAACGGTATAAGATAGGACGTCGCGGTTTTCACCAGTGGATTTAGAACCTCATTTTACATAAAATATGTCCTATAAGTCTACTTTCAAGGGTTGATAAAGGTACAAACGAATAAAATGTTTATATATCACATTTTCAAATATCCATTATTCTCCATTTTACTCGATCTCCAGAACGGTTAAAGATAGACATCGCGGTTCTCACCAGTGGATTTAGAACCTCATTTTACATAAAATATGTCCTATAAGTCTACTCTCAAGAGTTGATAAAGGTACAAACAAATAAAATGTTTATATATCACATTTTCAAATATCTATTATTCTCCATTTTACTCCATCTCCTAAACGGTAAAAGATAGGACATCGCGGTTCTCACCAGTGGATTTAGCACCTCATTTTACATAAAATAGGTCCTATAGGTCTACCCTCAAAAGTTGATCAAGGTACAAACGAATAAAATGTTTATATATCACATTTTCAAATATTCATTATTCTCCATTTCACTCGATCTCCTAAACGGTTAAAGATAGGACATCGCGGTTTTCACCAGTGGATTTAGCACCTCATTTTACATATAATGGGTCCTATAAGTCTACTCTCAAGAGTTGATAAAGGTACAAACAAATAAAATGTTTATATATCACATTTTTAAATATCTATTTTTCTCCATTTTACTCAATCTCCTAAACGGTTACAGATAGGACATCACGGTTTTCACCAGTGGATTTAGCACCTTATTTTACATAAAATAAGTCCTATAAGTCTACTCTCAAGAGTTGATAAAGGTACAAACAAATAAAATGTTTATATATCACATTTTCAAATATCTATTATTCTCCATTTTACTCCATCTCCTAAACGGTTAAAGATTGGACATCGCGGTTTTCACCAGTGGATTTAAAACCTCATTTTACATAAAATAGGTCCTATAAGTCTACTTTCAAGAGTTGGTAAGGGTACAAACGAATAAAATGTTTATATACCACATTATCAAATATCTATTATTCTCCATTTCACTCGATCTCCTAAACCGTTAAAGATAGGACATCGCGGTTTTCACCAGTGGATTTAGCACCTCATTTTACATATAATAGGTCCTATAAGTCTACTCTCAAGAGTTGATAAAGGTACAAACGAATAAAGTGTTTATATATCACATTTTCAAATATCTCTTCTCCATTTTACTCGATCTCCTAAAAGGTTAAAGATAGGACATCGCGGTTATCAGTCAATTTAGCATACCATTTTATATAAAATTAGTTATATAACAACTGTCATTTTTAGACATCTGTCATTCTTGACATCTATGATTTTTTGACAGCTGTCATTTTTGACATCTGTCATTTTTTGACAGTTGTCAATCTTGACATTTGTCATTTTTTGACATCTGTTATTCTTGACATCTGCCACTCTTGACATCTGTCATCCTTGACATCTGTCACTCATGACATCTGTCATTCTTGACATTTGTCATTTTTGACTTCTGTCATTTTTTGACATCTGTCAATTTTGACATCTGTCATTTTTGACATTTGTCATTCTTGACATTTGTCATTTTTTGACATCTGTCATTCTTGACATCTGTCATTTTTTGACAGCTGACATTTTTGACAGCCGTCATTCTTTGACAACTGAATAAAATGTTTATATATCACATTTTTAAATATCTATTATTCTCCATTTTACTCAATCTCCTAAACGGTTAAAGATAGGACATCACGGTTTTCACCAGTGGATTTAGCACCTTATTTTACATAAAATAAGTCCTATAAGTCTACTCTTAAGAGTTGATAAAGGCACAAACGAATAAAATGTTTATATATCACATTTTAAAATATCTATTATTTTCTAATTTACTCGATCTCCTAAACGGTTAAAGATAGGACATCGCGGTTTTCACCAGTGGATTTAGCACCTTATTTTACATAAAATAAGTCCTATAAGTCTACTCTTAAGAGTTGATAAAGGCACAAACGAATAAAATGTTTATATATCACATTTTAAAATATCTATTATTCTCCATTTCACTCGATCTCCTAAACGGTTAAAGATAGAACATCGCGGTTTTCACCAGTGGATTTAGCACCTCATTTTACATATAATAAGTCCTATAAGTCTTCTCTCAAAAGTTGATAAAGGTACAAACGAATAAAATGTTTATATATCACATTTTCAAATATTTATTATTCTCCATTTTACTCGATATCCTGAACGGTTAAACATAGGACATCGCGGTTTTAACCAGTGAATTTAGCACTATATTTTACATAAAATAAGTCCTATAAGTCTACTCACAAGAGTTGATAAAGGTACAAACGAATAAAATGTTTATATATCACATTTTCAAATATCTATTATTCTTCATTTTACTCGATCTCCTAAACGGTTAATGATAGGACATCGCGGTTTTCACCAGAGGATTTAGCACCTTATTTTACATATAATAAGTCCTATAAGTCTACTCTCAAAAGTTGATAAAGGTACAAACGAATAAAATGTTTATATATCACATTTTCAAATATCTATTAATATCCATTTTACTCGATCTTCTAAACGGTTAAATATAGGACATCGCGTTTGTTACCAGTGGATTTAGCACCTCATTTTACATAAAATAAGTCTTATAAGTCAACTCTCAAGAGTTGATAAAGGTACAAACGAATAAAATGTTTATATATCACATTTTCAAATATCTATTATTCTCCATTTTACTCGATCTCCTAAACGGTTAAAGATAGGACATCGCGGTTTTAACCAGTGGATTTAGCACCTCATTTTACATAAAATAAGTCCTATAAGTCTACTCTCAAGAGTTGATAAAGGTACAAACAAATAAAATGTTTATATATCACATTTTCAAATATCTATTATTCTCCATTTTACTCCATCTCCTAAACGGTTAAAGATTGGACATCGCGGTTTTCACCAGTGGATTTAGCACCTTATTTTACATAAAATAAGTCTTATAAGTCTACTCTTAAGAGTTGATAAAGGTACAAACGAATAAAATGTTTATATATCACATTTTAAAATATCTATTATTCTCCATTTCACTCGATCTCCTAAACGGTTAAAGATAGGACATCGCGGTTTTCACCAGTGGATTTAGCACCTCATTTTACATATAGTAGGTCCTATAAGTCTACTCTCAAGAGTTGATAAAAGTACAAACGAATAAAGTGTTTATATATCACATTTTCAAATATCTCTTCTCCATTTTACTCGATCTCCTAAAAGGTTAAAGATAGGACATCGCGGTTATCAGTCAATTTAGCATACCATTTTATATAAAATTAGTTATATAACAACTGTCATTTTTAGACATCTGTCATTCTTGACATCTATGATTTTTTGACAGCTGTCATTTTTGACATCTGTCATTTTTTGACAGTTGTCAATCTTGACATTTGTCATTTTTTGACATCTGTTATTCTTGACATCTGCCACTCTTGACATCTGTCATCCTTGACATCTGTCACTCATGACATCTGTCATTCTTGACATTTGTCATTTTTGACATCTGTCATTTTTTGACATCTGTCAATTTTGACATCTGTCATTTTTGACATTTGTCATTCTTGACATTTGTCATTTTTTGACATCTGTCATTCTTGACATCTGTCATTTTTTGACAGCTGACATTTTTGACAGACGTCATTCTTTGACAACTGAATAAAATGTTTATATATCACATTTTTAAATATCTATTATTCTCCATTTTACTCAATCTCCTAAACGGTTAAAGATAGGACATCACGGTTTTCACCATAGAATTTATTACCTTATTTTACATAAAATAAGTCCTATAAGTCTACTCTTAAGAGTTGATAAAGGCACAAACGAATAAAATGTTTATATATCACATTTTAAAATATCTATTATTTTCTAATTTACTCGATCTCCTAAACGGTTAAAGATAGGACATCGCGGTTTTCACCAGTGGATTTAGCACCTTATTTTACATAAAATAAGTCCTATAAGTCTACTCTTAAGAGTTGATAAAGGCACAAACGAATAAAATGTTTATATATCATATTTTAAAATATCTATTATTCTCCATTTCACTCGATCTCCTAAACGGTTAAAGATAGGACATCGCGGTTTTCACCAGTGGATTTAGCACCTCATTTTACATATAATAAGTCCTATAAGTCTTCTCTCAAAAGTTGATAAAGGTACAAACGAATAAAATGTTTATATATCACATTTTCAAATATTTATTATTCTCCATTTTACTCGATCTCCTAAACGGTTAAACATAGGACATCGCGGTTTTAACCAGTGAATTTAGCACTATATTTTACATAAAATAAGTCCTATAAGTCTACTCACAAGAGTTGATAAAGGTACAAACGAATAAAATGTTTATATATCACATTTTCAAATATCTATTATTCTTCATTTTACTCGATCTCCTAAACGGTTAATGATAGGACATCGCGGTTTTCACCAGTGGGTTTAGCACCTCATTTTACATAAAATAAGTCCTATATGTCTACTCTCAAGAGTTGATAAGGGTACAAACGAATAAAATGTTTATATACCACATTATCAAATATCTATTATTCTCCATTTTACTCGATCTCCTTAACGGTTAAAGATAGGACATCGCGGTTTTCACCAGTGGATTAAGCACCTCATTTTACATAAAATACGTCTTATAAGTCTACTCTCAAGAGTTGATAAAGGTACAAACGAATAAAATGTTTATATATCACATTATCAAATATCTATTATTCTCCATTTTACTCGATCTCCTAAACGGTTAATAATAGGACATGGCGGTTTTCACCAGTGGATTTAGCACCTCATTTTACATATAATAAGTCCTATAAGTCTACTCTCAAAAGTTGATAAAGGTACAAACGAATAAAATGTTTATATATCACATTTTCAAATATTTATTAATATCCATTTTACTCGATCTCCTAATCGGTTAAAGATAGGACATCGCGGTTTTCTCCAGAGGATTTAGTACCTCATTTTACATAAAATAAGACCTATAAGTCTACTCTCAAGAGTTGATAAAGGTACAAACGAATAAAATGTTTATATATCACATTTTCAAATATCTATTATTCTCCATTTTACTCGATCTCCTAAACGGTTAATGATAGGACATCGCGGTTTTTACCAGTGGATTTAGCACCTCATTTTACATAAAATAGGTCCTATAAGTCTACTCTCAAGAGTTGATAAAGGTAAAAACGTATAAAATAATTATATATCACATTTTCAAATATCTATTATTTTCCATTTTACTCGATCTCCTAAACGGTTAATGATAGGACATCGCGGTTTTCACCAGTGGATTTAGCACCTCATTTTACACAAAATAAGTCCTATAAGTCTACTCTCAAGAGTTGATAAAGGTACAAACGAAAAAAATGTTTATATATCATATTAACTAATATCTATTATTCTCCATTATACTCGATCTCCTAAACGGTTAAAGATATGACATCGCGGATTTCACCAGTGGATTTAGCACCTCATTTTACACAAAATAAGTCCTATAAGTCTACTCTCAAGAGTTGATAAAGGTACAAACGAATAAAATGTTTATATATCACATTTTCAAATATCAATTATTCTCCATTTTACTCGATCTCCTAAACGGTTAATGATAGGACATCGCGGTTTTTACCAGTGGATTTAGCACCTCATTTTACATAAAATTGGTCCTATAAGTCTACTCTCAAGAGTTGATAAAGGTCAAAACGTATAAAATATTTATATATCACATTTTCAAATATCTATTATTTTCCATTTTACTCGATCTCCTAAACGGTTAATGATAGGACATCGCGGTTTTCACCAGTGGATTTAGCACCTCATTTTACATAAAATAGGTCCTATAAGTCTACCCTCATGAGTTAATCAAGGTACAAACGAATAAAATGTTAATATATCACATTTTCAAATATCTATTATTCTCCATTTTACTCGATCTCCTAAACAGTAAAAGATAGGACATCAAGGTTTTCATCAGTGGATTAAGCACCCCATTTTAAAAAAATAAGTGCTATAAGTCTACTCTCAAGAGTTGATAAAGGTAAAAACGAATAAAATGTTTATATATCACATTTTCAAATATCTGTTATTATTAATTTTACTCGATCTCTTAAACGGTTAGAGATAGGACATCGCGGTTTTCACCAGTGGATTTAGAACCTCATTTTACATAAAATAGGTCCTATAAGTCTACTCTCAAAAGTTGATAAAGGTACAAACGAATAAAATGTTTATATATCACATTTTCAAATATCTATTATTCTCCATTTTACTCGATCTCCTAAACGGTTAAAGATAGGACATCGCGGTTTTAACCAGTGGATTTAGCACCTCATTTTACATAAAATAAGTCCTATAAGTCTACTCTCAAGAGTTGATAAAGGTTCAAACGAATAAAATGTTTATATATCACATTTTCAAATATCTATTATTTTCTATTTTACTCGATCTCCTAAACGGTTAAAGATAGGACATCGCGGTTTTCACCAGTGGATTTAGCACCTTATTTTACATAAAATAAGTCCTATAAGTCTACTCTTAAGAGTTGATAAAGGTACAAACGAATAAAATGTTTATATATCACATTTTAAAATATCTATTATTCTCCATTTCACTCGATCTCCTAAACGGTTAAAGATAAGACATCGCGGTTTTCACCAGTGGATTTAGCACCTCATTTTACATATAATAAGTCCTATAAGTCTACTCTCAAAAGTTGATAAAGGTACAAACGAATAAAAAGTTTATATATCACATTTTCAAATATCTATTATTTTCCATTTTACTCGATCTCCTAAACGGTTAAAGATAGGACATCGCGGTTTTAACCAGTGGATTCAGCACCTCATTTTACATAAAATAAGTCCTATAAGTCTACTCTCAAGAGTTGATAAAGGAACAAACGAATAAAATGTTTATATATCATATTAACTAATATCTATTATTCTCCATTATACTCGATCTCCTAAACGGTTAAAGATAGGACATCGCGGATTTCACCAGTGGATTTAGCACCTCATTTTCCACAAAATAAGTCCTATAAGTCTACTCTCAAGAGTTGATAAAGGTACAAACGAATAAAATGTTTATATATCACATTTTCAAATATCAATTATTCTCCATTTTACTCGATCTCCTAAACGGTTAATGATAGGACATCGCGGTTTTTACCAGTGGATTTAGCACCTCATTTTACATAAAATAGGTCCTATAAGTCTACTCTCAAGAGTTGATAAAGGTCAAAACGTATAAAATATTTATATATCACATTTTCAAATATCTATTATTTTCCATTTTACTCAATCTCCTAAACGGTTAATGATAGGACATCGCGGTTTTCACCAGTGGATTTAGCACCTCATTTTACATAAAATAGGTCCTATAAGTCTACCCTCATGAGTTAATCAAGGTACAAACGAATAAAATGTTAATATATCACATTTTCAAATATCTATTATTCTCCATTTTACTCGATCTCCTAAACGGTTAAAGATAGGACATCGCGGTTTTAACCAGTGGATTTAGCACCTCATTTTACATAAAATAAGTCCTATAAGTCTACTCTCAAGAGTTGATAAAGGTTCAAACGAATAAAATGTTTATATATCACATTTTCAAATATCTATTATTTTCTATTTTACTCGATCTCCTAAACGGTTAAAGATAGGACATCGCGGTTTTCACCAGTGGATTTAGCACCTTATTTTACATAAAATAAGTCCTATAAGTCTACTCTTAAGAGTTGATAAAGGTACAAACGAATAAAATGTTTATATATCACATTTTAAAATATCTATTATTCTCCATTTCACTCGATCTCCTAAACGGTTAAAGATAAGACATCGCGGTTTTCACCAGTGGATTTAGCACCTCATTTTACATATAATAAGTCCTATAAGTCTACTCTCAAAAGTTGATAAAGGTACAAACGAATAAAAAGTTTATATATCACATTTTCAAATATCTATTATTTTCCATTTTACTCGATCTCCTAAACGGTTAAAGATAGGACATCGCGGTTTTAACCAGTGGATTCAGCACCTTATTTTACATAAAATAAGTCCTATAAGTCTACTCTCAAGAGTTGATAAAGGAACAAACGAATAAAATGTTTATATATCATATTAACTAATATCTATTATTCTCCATTATACTCGATCTCCTAAACGGTTAAAGATAGGACATCGCGGATTTCACCAGTGGATTTAGCACCTCATTTTCCACAAAATAAGTCCTATAAGTCTACTCTCAAGAGTTGATAAAGGTACAAACGAATAAAATGTTTATATATCACATTTTCAAATATCAATTATTCTCCATTTTACTCGATCTCCTAAACGGTTAATGATAGGACATCGCGGTTTTTACCAGTGGATTTAGCACCTCATTTTACATAAAATAGGTCCTATAAGTCTACTCTCAAGAGTTGATAAAGGTCAAAACGTATAAAATATTTATATATCACATTTTCAAATATCTATTATTTTCCATTTTACTCAATCTCCTAAACGGTTAATGATAGGACATCGCGGTTTTCACCAGTGGATTTAGCACCTCATTTTACATAAAATAGGTCCTATAAGTCTACCCTCATGAGTTAATCAAGGTACAAACGAATAAAATGTTAATATATCACATTTTCAAATATCTATTATTCTCCATTTTACTCGATCTCCTAAACGGTAAAAGATAGGACATCAAGGTTTTCATCAGTGGATTAAGCACCCCATTTTACAAAAAATAAGTCCTATAAGTCTACTCTCAAGAGTTGATAAAGGTAAAAACGAATAAAATGTTTATATATCACATTTTCAAATATCTGTTATTATTAATTTTACTCGATCTCTTAAACGGTTAGAGATAGGACATCACGGTTTTTACCAGTGGATTAAGCACCTTATTTTACATAAAATAAGTCCTATAAGTCTACTCTCAAGAGTTGATAAAGGTACAAACGAATAAAGTGTTTATATATCACATTTTCAAATATCTATTATTCTCCATTTTACTCGATCTCCTAAACGGTTAAAGATAGGACATCGTGGTTTTCACCAGTGGATTTAGCACTATATTTTACATAAAATGAGTCCTATAAGTCTACTCTCAAGAGTTGATAAAGGTACAAACGAATAAAATGTTTTTATATCACATTTTCAAATATCTATTATTCTTCATTTTACTCGATCTCCTAAACGGTTAAAGATAGGACATCGCGGTTTTAACCAGTGGATTTAGCACCTCATTTTACATAAAATAAGTCCTATAAGTCTACTCTCAAGAGTTGATAAAGGTACAAACGAATAAATTGTTTATATATCACATTTTCAAATATCTGTTATTTTTTATTTTACTCGAACTCCTAAACGGTTAAAGATAGGACATCGCGGTTTTCAGCAGAGGATTTAGCGCCTTATTTTACATAAAATAAGTCCTATAAGTCTACTCTCAAGAGTTGATTAAGGTACAAACGAATAAAATGTTTATATATCACATTATCAAATATCTATTATTCTCCATTTTACTCGATCTCCTAAACGGTTAAAGATAGGACATCGCGGTTTTCACCAGTGGATTTAGAACCTCATTTTACATAAAATAGGTCTACTATAAGTCTACTCTCAAAAGTTGATAAAGGTATAAACGAATAAAATGTTTATATGTCACATTTTCAAATATCTATTATTCTCCATTTTACTCGATCTCCTAAACGGTTAAAGATATCACATCGCAATTTTCACTAGTGGATTTAGCACCTCATTTTACATAAAATAGGTACTATAAGTCTACTCTCAAGAGTTGATAAAGGTAAAAACGAATAAAATGTTAATATATCACATTTTCAAATATCTATTATTCTCCATTTTACTCGATCTCCTAAACGGTAAAAGATAGGACATCAAGGTTTTCACCAGTGGATTTAGCACCTCATTTTACATAAAATAAGTCCTATAAGTCTACTCTTAAGAGTTGATAAAGGTACAAACGAATAAAATGTTTATATACCACATTTTCAAATATCTATTATTCTCCATTTTACTCGATCCCCTAAACGGTTAAAAATAGGACATCGCGGTTTTCACCAGTTGATTTAGCAACTCATTTTACTTAAAATAAGTCCTATAAGTCTACTCTTAAAAGTTGATAAAGGTACAAACGAATAAAATGTTTATATATCACATTTTCAAATATCTATTTTTCTCCATTTTACTCGATCTCCTAAACGGTTCAAGATAGGACATCGCGGTTTTTACCAGTGGATTTAGCACCTCATTTTACATATAATAAGTCCTATAAGTCTACTCTCAAGAGTTGATAAAGGTACAAACGGATAAAATGTTTATATATCACATTTTCAAATATCTATTTTTATCCATTTTACTCGATCTCCTAAACGGTTCAAGATAGGACATCGCGGTTTTCACCAGTGGATTAAGCACCTCATTTTACATAAAATAGGTCCTATAAGTCTACTCTCAAATGTTGATAAAGGTACAAACGAATAAAATGTTTATATATCACATTATCAAATATCTATTTTTATCCATTTTACTCGATCTCCTAAACGGTTAAAGATAGGACATCGCGGTTTTCACCAGTGGATTTAGCACCTCATTTTACATAAAATAAGTCCTATAAGTCTACTTTCAAGAGTTGATAAAGGTAAAAACGAATAAAATGTTTATATATCACATTTTCAAATATCTATTATTCTCCATTTTACTCGATCTCCTAAACGGTTAAAGATAGGACATCGCGGTTTTCACCAGTAGATTTAGCACCTCATTTTACATGAAATAAGCCTTATAAGTCTACTCTCAAGAGTTGATAAAGGTACAAACGAATAAAATGTTTATATATCACATTTTCAAATATCTATTATTCTCCATTTTACTCCATCTCCTAAACAATTAAAGATAGGACATCGCGGTTTTCACCAGTGGATTTAGCACCTCATTTTACATATAATAAGTCCTATAAGTCTACTCTCAAAAGTTGATAAAGGTACAAACGAATAAAATGCTTATATATCACATTTTCAAATATCTATTATTCTCCATTTTACTCGATCTCCTAAACGGTTGAAGATAGGACATCGCGGTTTTCAGCAGAGGATTTAGCACCTCATTTTACATATAATAAGTCCTATAAGTCTACTCTCAAAAGTTGATAAAGGTACAAACGAATAAAATGTTTATATATCACATTTTCAAATATCTATTAATATCCATTTTACTCAATCTCCTAAACGGATAAAGATAGGACATCGCGGTTTTCACCAGTGGATTTAGCACCTTATTTTACATAAAATAAGTCCTATAAGTCTACTCTCAAAAAGTTAATAAAGGTAAAAACGAATAAAATGTTTATATATCACATTTTCAAATATCTGTTATTATTAATTTTACTCGATCTCTTAAACGGTTAGAGATAGGACATCGCGGTTTTTACCAGTGGATTAAGCACCTTATTTTACATAAAATAAGTCCTATAAGTCTACTCTCAAGAGTTGATAAAGGTACAAACGAATAAAGTGTTTATATATCACATTTTCAAATATCTATTATTCTCCATTTTACTCGATCTCCTAAACGGTTAAAGATAGGACATCGTGGTTTTCACCAGTGGATTTAGCACTATATTTTACATAAAATGAGTCCTATAAGTCTACTCTCAAGAGTTGATAAAGGTACAAACGAATAAAATGTTTTTATATCACATTTTCAAATATCTATTATTCTTCATTTTACTCGATCTCCTAAACGGTTAAAGATAGGACATCGCGGTTTTAACCAGTGGATTTAGCACCTCATTTTACATAAAATAAGTCCTATAAGTCTACTCTCAAGAGTTGATAAAGGTACAAACGAATAAATTGTTTATATATCACATTTTCAAATATCTGTTATTTTTTATTTTACTCGAACTCCTAAACGGTTAAAGATAGGACATCGCGGTTTTCAGCAGAGGATTTAGCACCTTATTTTACATAAAATAAGTCCTATAAGTCTACTCTCAAGAGTTGATTAAGGTACAAACGAATAAAATGTTTATATATCACATTATCAAATATCTATTATTCTCCATTTTACTCGATCTCCTAAACGGTTAAAGATAGGACATCGCGGTTTTCACCAGTGGATTTAGAACCTCATTTTACATAAAATAGGTCTACTATAAGTCTACTCTCAAAAGTTGATAAAGGTATAAACGAATAAAATGTTTATATGTCACATTTTCAAATATCTATTATTCTCCATTTTACTCGATCTCCTAAACGGTTAAAGATATCACATCGCAATTTTCACTAGTGGATTTAGCACCTCATTTTACATAAAATAGGTACTATAAGTCTACTCTCAAGAGTTGATAAAGGTAAAAACGAATAAAATGTTAATATATCACATTTTCAAATATCTATTATTCTCCATTTTACTCGATCTCCTAAACGGTAAAAGATAGGACATCAAGGTTTTCACCAGTGGATTTAGCACCTCATTTTACATAAAATAAGTCCTATAAGTCTACTCTTAAGAGTTGATAAAGGTACAAACGAATAAAATGTTTATATACCACATTTTCAAATATCTATTATTCTCCATTTTACTCGATCCCCTAAACGGTTAAAAATAGGACATCGCGGTTTTCACCAGTTGATTTAGCAACTCATTTTACGTAAAATAAGTCCTATAAGTCTACTCTTAAAAGTTGATAAAGGTACAAACGAATAAAATGTTTATATATCACATTTTCAAATATCTATTTTTCTCCATTTTACTCGATCTCCTAAACGGTTCAAGATAGGACATCGCGGTTTTTACCAGTGGATTTAGCACCTCATTTTACATATAATAAGTCCTATAAGTCTACTCTCAAGAGTTGATAAAGGTACAAACGGATAAAATGTTTATATATCACATTTTCAAATATCTATTTTTATCCATTTTACTCGATCTCCTAAACGGTTCAAGATAGGACATCGCGGTTTTCACCAGTGGATTAAGCACCTCATTTTACATAAAATAGGTCCTATAAGTCTACTCTCAAATGTTGATAAAGGTACAAACGAATAAAATGTTTATATATCACATTATCAAATATCTATTTTTATCCATTTAACTCGATCTCCTAAACGGTTAAAGATAGGACATCGCGGTTTTCACCAGTGGATTTAGCACCTCATTTTATATAAAATAAGTCCTATAAGTCTACTTTCAAGAGTTGATAAAGGTAAAAACGAATAAAATGTTTATATATCACATTTTCAAATATCTATTATTCTCCATTTTACTCGATCTCCTAAACGGTTAAAGATAGGACATCGCGGTTTTTACCAGTAGATTTAGCACCTCATTTTACATGAAATAAGCCTTATAAGTCTACTCTCAAGAGTTGATAAAGGTACAAACGAATAAAATGTTTATATATCACATTTTCAAATATCTATTATTCTCCATTTTACTCCATCTCCTAAACAATTAAAGATAGGACATCGCGGTTTTCACCAGTGGATTTAGCACCTCATTTTACATATAATAAGTCCTATAAGTCTACTCTCAAAAGTTGATAAAGGTACAAACGAATAAAATGCTTATATATCACATTTTCAAATATCTATTATTCTCCATTTTACTCGATCTCCTAAACGGTTGAAGATAGGACATCGCGGTTTTCAGCAGAGGATTTAGCACCTCATTTTACATATAATAAGTCCTATAAGTCTACTCTCAAAAGTTGATAAAGGTACAAACGAATAAAATGTTTATATATCACATTTTCAAATATCTATTAATATCCATTTTACTCAATCTCCTAAACGGATAAAGATAGGACATCGCGGTTTTCACCAGTGGATTTAGCACCTTATTTTACATAAAATAAGTCCTATAAGTCTACTCTCAAGAGTTGATAAAGGTACAAACGAATAAAATGTTTATATATCACATTTTCAAATATCTATTATTCTCCATTTTACTCGATCTCCTAAACGGTTAAAGATAGGACATCGCGGTTTTAACCAGTGGATTTAGCACCTCATTTTACATAAAATAAGTCCTATAAGTCTACTCTCAAGAGTTGATAAAGGTACAAACGAATAAAATGTTTATATATCACATTTTCAAATATCTATTATTTTCTATTTTACTGGATCTCCTAAACGGTTAAAGATAGGACATCGCGGTTTTCACCAGTGTATTTAGCACCTTATTTTACATAAAATAAGTCCTATAAGTCTACTCTTAAGAGTTGATAAAGGTACAAACGAATAAAATGTTTATATATCACATTTTAAAATATCAACTATTCTCCATTTCACTCGATCTCCTAAACGGTTAAAGATAAGACATCGCGGTTTTCACCAGTGGATTTAGCACCTCATTTTACATATAATAAGTCCTATAAGTCTACTCTCAAAAGTTGATAAAGGTACAAACGAATAAAATGTTTATATATCACATTTTCAAATATCTATTAATATCCATTTTACTCGATCTCCTAAACGGTTAAAGATAGGACATCGCGGTTTTCACCAGAGGATTTTGTACCTCATTTTACATAATATAAGACCTATAAGTCTCCTCTCATGAGTTGATAAAGGTACAAACGAATAAAATGTTTATATATCACATTTTCAAATATCTATTATTCTCAATTTTACTCGATCTCCTAAACGGTTAAAGATACTACATCGCGGTTTTCACCAGTGGATTCAGCACCTCATTTTACATAAAATAAGTCCTATAAGTCTACTCTCAAGTGTTGATAAAGGAACAAACGAATAAAATGTTTATATATCATATTAACTAATATCTATTATTCTCCAATATACTCGATCTCCTAAACGGTTAAAGATAGGACATCGCGGATTTCACCAGTTGATTTAGCACCTCATTTTACACAAAATAAGTCCTATAAGTCTACTCTTAAGAGTTGATAATGGTACAAACGAATAAAATGATTATATATCACATTTTCAAATATCTATTATTCTCAATTTTACTCGATCTCCTAAACGGTTAAAGATAGGACATTGCGGTTTTCACCAGTAAATTTAGCACCTTATTTTACATAAAATAGGTCCTATAAGTCTACTCTCAAGAGTTGATAAAGGTACAAACGAATAAAATGTTTATATTTCACATATTCAAATATCTATTATTCTCCATTTTTCTCGATCTCCTAAACGGTTAAAAATTGGACATCGCGGTTTTCACCAGTGGATTTAGCACCTCATTTTACATAAAATAAGTCCTATAAGTCTACTCTTAAGAGTTGATAAAGGTACAAAATAATAAAATGTTTATATATCACATTTTCAAATATCTATTATTCTCCATTTTACTCGATCTCCTAAACGGTTAAAGATAGGACATCGCGGTTTTCACCAGAGGATTTAGCACCTTATTTTACATAAAATAAGTCCTATAAGTCTACTCTTAAGAGTTGATAAAGGCACAAACGAATAAAATGTTTATATATCACATTTTAAAATATCTATTATTCTCCATTTCACTCTTTCTCCTAAACGGTTAAAGATAGGACATCGCGGTTTTAACCAGTGGATTCAGCACCTCATTTTACATAAAATAAGTCCTATAAGTCTACTCTCAAGAGTTGATAAAGGAACAAACGAATAAAATGTTTATATATCATATTAACTAATATCTATTATTCTCCATTATACTCGATCTCCTAAACGGTTAAAGATAGGACATCGCGGATTTCACCAGTGGATTTAGCACCTCATTTTCCACAAAATAAGTCCTATAAGTCTACTCTCAAGAGTTGATAAAGGTACAAACGAATAAAATGTTTATATATCACATTTTCAAATATCAATTATTCTCCATTTTACTCGATCTCCTAAACGGTTAATGATAGGACATCGCGGTTTTTACCAGTGGATTTAGCACCTCATTTTACATAAAATAGGTCCTATAAGTCTACTCTCAAGAGTTGATAAAGGTCAAAACGTATAAAATATTTATATATCACATTTTCAAATATCTATTATTTTCCATTTTACTCAATCTCCTAAACGGTTAATGATAGGACATCGCGGTTTTCACCAGTGGATTTAGCACCTCATTTTACATAAAATAGGTCCTATAAGTCTACCCTCATGAGTTAATCAAGGTACAAACGAATAAAATGTTAATATATCACATTTTCAAATATCTATTATTCTCCATTTTACTCGATCTCCTAAACGGTAAAAGATAGGACATCAAGGTTTTCATCAGTGGATTAAGCACCCCATTTTACAAAAAATAAGTCCTATAAGTCTACTCTCAAGAGTTGATAAAGGTAAAAACGAATAAAATGTTTATATATCACATTTTCAAATATCTGTTATTATTAATTTTACTCGATCTCTTAAACGGTTAGAGATAGGACATCACGGTTTTTACCAGTGGATTAAGCACCTTATTTTACATAAAATAAGTCCTATAAGTCTACTCTCAAGAGTTGATAAAGGTACAAACGAATAAAGTGTTTATATATCACATTTTCAAATATCTATTATTCTCCATTTTACTCGATCTCCTAAACGGTTAAAGATAGGACATCGTGGTTTTCACCAGTGGATTTAGCACTATATTTTACATAAAATGAGTCCTATAAGTCTACTCTCAAGAGTTGATAAAGGTACAAACGAATAAAATGTTTTTATATCACATTTTCAAATATCTATTATTCTTCTATTTACTCGATCTCCTAAACGGTTAAAGATAGGACATCGCGGTTTTAACCAGTGGATTTAGCACCTCATTTTACATAAAATAAGTCCTATAAGTCTACTCTCAAGAGTTGATAAAGGTACAAACGAATAAATTGTTTATATATCACATTTTCAAATATCTGTTATTTTTTATTTTACTCGAACTCCTAAACGGTTAAAGATAGGACATCGCGGTTTTCAGCAGAGGATTTAGCGCCTTATTTTACATAAAATAAGTCCTATAAGTCTACTCTCAAGAGTTGATTAAGGTACAAACGAATAAAATGTTTATATATCACATTATCAAATATCTATTATTCTCCATTTTACTCGATCTCCTAAACGGTTAAAGATAGGACATCGCGGTTTTCACCAGTGGATTTAGAACCTCATTTTACATAAAATAGGTCTACTATAAGTCTACTCTCAAAAGTTGATAAAGGTATAAACGAATAAAATGTTTATATGTCACATTTTCAAATATCTATTATTCTCCATTTTACTCGATCTCCTAAACGGTTAAAGATATCACATCGCAATTTTCACTAGTGGATTTAGCACCTCATTTTACATAAAATAGGTACTATAAGTCTACTCTCAAGAGTTGATAAAGGTAAAAACGAATAAAATGTTAATATATCACATTTTCAAATATCTATTATTCTCCATTTTACTCGATCTCCTAAACGGTAAAAGATAGGACATCAAGGTTTTCACCAGTGGATTTAGCACCTCATTTTACATAAAATAAGTCCTATAAGTCTACTCTTAAGAGTTGATAAAGGTACAAACGAATAAAATGTTTATATACCACATTTTCAAATATCTATTATTCTCCATTTTACTCGATCCCCTAAACGGTTAAAAATAGGACATCGCGGTTTTCACCAGTTGATTTAGCAACTCATTTTACTTAAAATAAGTCCTATAAGTCTACTCTTAAAAGTTGATAAAGGTACAAACGAATAAAATGTTTATATATCACATTTTCAAATATCTATTTTTCTCCATTTTACTCGATCTCCTAAACGGTTCAAGATAGGACATCGCGGTTTTTACCAGTGGATTTAGCACCTCATTTTACATATAATAAGTCCTATAAGTCTACTCTCAAGAGTTGATAAAGGTACAAACGGATAAAATGTTTATATATCACATTTTCAAATATCTATTTTTATCCATTTTACTCGATCTCCTAAACGGTTCAAGATAGGACATCGCGGTTTTCACCAGTGGATTAAGCACCTCATTTTACATAAAATAGGTCCTATAAGTCTACTCTCAAATGTTGATAAAGGTACAAACGAATAAAATGTTTATATATCACATTATCAAATATCTATTTTTATCCATTTTACTCGATCTCCTAAACGGTTAAAGATAGGACATCGCGGTTTTCACCAGTGGATTTAGCACCTCATTTTACATAAAATAAGTCCTATAAGTCTACTTTCAAGAGTTGATAAAGGTAAAAACGAATAAAATGTTTATATATCACATTTTCAAATATCTATTATTCTCCATTTTACTCGATCTCCTAAACGGTTAAAGATAGGACATCGCGGTTTTCACCAGTAGATTTAGCACCTCATTTTACATGAAATAAGCCTTATAAGTCTACTCTCAAGAGTTGATAAAGGTACAAACGAATAAAATGTTTATATATCACATTTTCAAATATCTATTATTCTCCATTTTACTCCATCTCCTAAACAATTAAAGATAGGACATCGCGGTTTTCACCAGTGGATTTAGCACCTCATTTTACATATAATAAGTCCTATAAGTCTACTCTCAAAAGTTGATAAAGGTACAAACGAATAAAATGCTTATATATCACATTTTCAAATATCTATTATTCTCCATTTTACTCGATCTCCTAAACGGTTGAAGATAGGACATCGCGGTTTTCAGCAGAGGATTTAGCACCTCATTTTACATATAATAAGTCCTATAAGTCTACTCTCAAAAGTTGATAAAGGTACAAACGAATAAAATGTTTATATATCACATTTTCAAATATCTATTAATATCCATTTTACTCAATCTCCTAAACGGATAAAGATAGGACATCGCGGTTTTCACCAGTGGATTTAGCACCTTATTTTACATAAAATAAGTCCTATAAGTCTACTCTCAAAAAGTTAATAAAGGTAAAAACGAATAAAATGTTTATATATCACATTTTCAAATATCTGTTATTATTAATTTTACTCGATCTCTTAAACGGTTAGAGATAGGACATCGCGGTTTTTACCAGTGGATTAAGCACCTTATTTTACATAAAATAAGTCCTATAAGTCTACTCTCAAGAGTTGATAAAGGTACAAACGAATAAAGTGTTTATATATCACATTTTCAAATATCTATTATTCTCCATTTTACTCGATCTCCTAAACGGTTAAAGATAGGACATCGTGGTTTTCACCAGTGGATTTAGCACTATATTTTACATAAAATGAGTCCTATAAGTCTACTCTCAAGAGTTGATAAAGGTACAAACGAATAAAATGTTTTTATATCACATTTTCAAATATCTATTATTCTTCATTTTACTCGATCTCCTAAACGGTTAAAGATAGGACATCGCGGTTTTAACCAGTGGATTTAGCACCTCATTTTACATAAAATAAGTCCTATAAGTCTACTCTCAAGAGTTGATAAAGGTACAAACGAATAAATTGTTTATATATCACATTTTCAAATATCTGTTATTTTTTATTTTACTCGAACTCCTAAACGGTTAAAGATAGGACATCGCGGTTTTCAGCAGAGGATTTAGCACCTTATTTTACATAAAATAAGTCCTATAAGTCTACTCTCAAGAGTTGATTAAGGTACAAACGAATAAAATGTTTATATATCACATTATCAAATATCTATTATTCTCCATTTTACTCGATCTCCTAAACGGTTAAAGATAGGACATCGCGGTTTTCACCAGTGGATTTAGAACCTCATTTTACATAAAATAGGTCTACTATAAGTCTACTCTCAAAAGTTGATAAAGGTATAAACGAATAAAATGTTTATATGTCACATTTTCAAATATCTATTATTCTCCATTTTACTCGATCTCCTAAACGGTTAAAGATATCACATCGCAATTTTCACTAGTGGATTTAGCACCTCATTTTACATAAAATAGGTACTATAAGTCTACTCTCAAGAGTTGATAAAGGTAAAAACGAATAAAATGTTAATATATCACATTTTCAAATATCTATTATTCTCCATTTTACTCGATCTCCTAAACGGTAAAAGATAGGACATCAAGGTTTTCACCAGTGGATTTAGCACCTCATTTTACATAAAATAAGTCCTATAAGTCTACTCTTAAGAGTTGATAAAGGTACAAACGAATAAAATGTTTATATACCACATTTTCAAATATCTATTATTCTCCATTTTACTCGATCCCCTAAACGGTTAAAAATAGGACATCGCGGTTTTCACCAGTTGATTTAGCAACTCATTTTACGTAAAATAAGTCCTATAAGTCTACTCTTAAAAGTTGATAAAGGTACAAACGAATAAAATGTTTATATATCACATTTTCAAATATCTATTTTTCTCCATTTTACTCGATCTCCTAAACGGTTCAAGATAGGACATCGCGGTTTTTACCAGTGGATTTAGCACCTCATTTTACATATAATAAGTCCTATAAGTCTACTCTCAAGAGTTGATAAAGGTACAAACGGATAAAATGTTTATATATCACATTTTCAAATATCTATTTTTATCCATTTTACTCGATCTCCTAAACAATTCAAGATAGGACATCGCGGTTTTCACCAGTGGATTAAGCACCTCATTTTACATAAAATAGGTCCTATAAGTCTACTCTCAAATGTTGATAAAGGTACAAACGAATAAAATGTTTATATATCACATTATCAAATATCTATTTTTATCCATTTAACTCGATCTCCTAAACGGTTAAAGATAGGACATCGCGGTTTTCACCAGTGGATTTAGCACCTCATTTTACATAAAATAAGTCCTATAAGTCTACTTTCAAGAGTTGATAAAGGTAAAAACGAATAAAATGTTTATATATCACATTTTCAAATATCTATTATTCTCCATTTTACTCGATCTCCTAAACGGTTAAAGATAGGACATCGCGGTTTTCACCAGTAGATTTAGCACCTCATTTTACATGAAATAAGCCTTATAAGTCTACTCTCAAGAGTTGATAAAGGTACAAACGAATAAAATGTTTATATATCACATTTTCAAATATCTATTATTCTCCATTTTACTCCATCTCCTAAACAATTAAAGATAGGACATCGCGGTTTTCACCAGTGGATTTAGCACCTCATTTTACATATAATAAGTCCTATAAGTCTACTCTCAAAAGTTGATAAAGGTACAAACGAATAAAATGCTTATATATCACATTTTCAAATATCTATTATTCTCCATTTTACTCGATCTCCTAAACGGTTGAAGATAGGACATCGCGGTTTTCAGCAGAGGATTTAGCACCTCATTTTACATATAATAAGTCCTATAAGTCTACTCTCAAAAGTTGATAAAGGTACAAACGAATAAAATGTTTATATATCACATTTTCAAATATCTATTAATATCCATTTTACTCAATCTCCTAAACGGATAAAGATAGGACATCGCGGTTTTCACCAGTGGATTTAGCACCTTATTTTACATAAAATAAGTCCTATAAGTCTACTCTCAAAAAGTTAATAAAGGTAAAAACGAATAAAATGTTTATATATCACATTTTCAAATATCTGTTATTATTAATTTTACTCGATCTCTTAAACGGTTAGAGATAGGACATCGCGGTTTTTACCAGTGGATTAAGCACCTTATTTTACATAAAATAAGTCCTATAAGTCTACTCTCAAGAGTTGATAAAGGTACAAACGAATAAAGTGTTTATATATCACATTTTCAAATATCTATTATTCTCCATTTTACTCGATCTCCTAAACGGTTAAAGATAGGACATCGTGGTTTTCACCAGTGGATTTAGCACTATATTTTACATAAAATGAGTCCTATAAGTCTACTCTCAAGAGTTGATAAAGGTACAAACGAATAAAATGTTTTTATATCACATTTTCAAATATCTATTATTCTTCATTTTACTCGATCTCCTAAACGGTTAAAGATAGGACATCGCGGTTTTAACCAGTGGATTTAGCACCTCATTTTACATAAAATAAGTCCTATAAGTCTACTCTCAAGAGTTGATAAAGGTACAAACGAATAAATTGTTTATATATCACATTTTCAAATATCTGTTATTTTTTATTTTACTCGAACTCCTAAACGGTTAAAGATAGGACATCGCGGTTTTCAGCAGAGGATTTAGCACCTTATTTTACATAAAATAAGTCCTATAAGTCTACTCTCAAGAGTTGATTAAGGTACAAACGAATAAAATGTTTATATATCACATTATCAAATATCTATTATTCTCCATTTTACTCGATCTCCTAAACGGTTAAAGATAGGACATCGCGGTTTTCACCAGTGGATTTAGAACCTCATTTTACATAAAATAGGTCTACTATAAGTCTACTCTCAAAAGTTGATAAAGGTATAAACGAATAAAATGTTTATATGTCACATTTTCAAATATCTATTATTCTCCATTTTACTCGATCTCCTAAACGGTTAAAGATATCACATCGCAATTTTCACTAGTGGATTTAGCACCTCATTTTACATAAAATAGGTACTATAAGTCTACTCTCAAGAGTTGATAAAGGTAAAAACGAATAAAATGTTAATATATCACATTTTCAAATATCTATTATTCTCCATTTTACTCGATCTCCTAAACGGTAAAAGATAGGACATCAAGGTTTTCACCAGTGGATTTAGCACCTCATTTTACATAAAATAAGTCCTATAAGTCTACTCTTAAGAGTTGATAAAGGTACAAACGAATAAAATGTTTATATACCACATTTTCAAATATCTATTATTCTCCATTTTACTCGATCCCCTAAACGGTTAAAAATAGGACATCGCGGTTTTCACCAGTTGATTTAGCAACTCATTTTACGTAAAATAAGTCCTATAAGTCTACTCTTAAAAGTTGATAAAGGTACAAACGAATAAAATGTTTATATATCACATTTTCAAATATCTATTTTTCTCCATTTTACTCGATCTCCTAAACGGTTCAAGATAGGACATCGCGGTTTTTACCAGTGGATTTAGCACCTCATTTTACATATAATAAGTCCTATAAGTCTACTCTCAAGAGTTGATAAAGGTACAAACGGATAAAATGTTTATATATCACATTTTCAAATATCTATTTTTATCCATTTTACTCGATCTCCTAAACAATTCAAGATAGGACATCGCGGTTTTCACCAGTGGATTAAGCACCTCATTTTACATAAAATAGGTCCTATAAGTCTACTCTCAAATGTTGATAAAGGTACAAACGAATAAAATGTTTATATATCACATTATCAAATATCTATTTTTATCCATTTAACTCGATCTCCTAAACGGTTAAAGATAGGACATCGCGGTTTTCACCAGTGGATTTAGCACCTCATTTTACATAAAATAAGTCCTATAAGTCTACTTTCAAGAGTTGATAAAGGTAAAAACGAATAAAATGTTTATATATCACATTTTCAAATATCTATTATTCTCCATTTTACTCGATCTCCTAAACGGTTAAAGATAGGACATCGCGGTTTTCACCAGTAGATTTAGCACCTCATTTTACATGAAATAAGCCTTATAAGTCTACTCTCAAGAGTTGATAAAGGTACAAACGAATAAAATGTTTATATATCACATTTTCAAATATCTATTATTCTCCATTTTACTCCATCTCCTAAACAATTAAAGATAGGACATCGCGGTTTTCACCAGTGGATTTAGCACCTCATTTTACATATAATAAGTCCTATAAGTCTACTCTCAAAAGTTGATAAAGGTACAAACGAATAAAATGCTTATATATCACATTTTCAAATATCTATTATTCTCCATTTTACTCGATCTCCTAAACGGTTGAAGATAGGACATCGCGGTTTTCAGCAGAGGATTTAGCACCTCATTTTACATATAATAAGTCCTATAAGTCTACTCTCAAAAGTTGATAAAGGTACAAACGAATAAAATGTTTATATATCACATTTTCAAATATCTATTAATATCCATTTTACTCAATCTCCTAAACGGATAAAGATAGGACATCGCGGTTTTCACCAGTGGATTTAGCACCTTATTTTACATAAAATAAGTCCTATAAGTCTACTCTCAAGAGTTGATAAAGGTACAAACGAATAAAATGTTTATATATCACATTTTCAAATATCTATTATTCTCCATTTTACTCGATCTCCTAAACGGTTAAAGATAGGACATCGCGGTTTTAACCAGTGGATTTAGCACCTCATTTTACATAAAATAAGTCCTATAAGTCTACTCTCAAGAGTTGATAAAGGTACAAACGAATAAAATGTTTATATATCACATTTTCAAATATCTATTATTTTCTATTTTACTGGATCTCCTAAACGGTTAAAGATAGGACATCGCGGTTTTCACCAGTGTATTTAGCACCTTATTTTACATAAAATAAGTCCTATAAGTCTACTCTTAAGAGTTGATAAAGGTACAAACGAATAAAATGTTTATATATCACATTTTAAAATATCTACTATTCTCCATTTCACTCGATCTCCTAAACGGTTAAAGATAAGACATCGCGGTTTTCACCAGTGGATTTAGCACCTCATTTTACATATAATAAGTCCTATAAGTCTACTCTCAAAAGTTGATAAAGGTACAAACGAATAAAATGTTTATATATCACATTTTCAAATATCTATTAATATCCATTTTACTCGATCTCCTAAACGGTTAAAGATAGGACATCGCGGTTTTCACCAGAGGATTTAGTACCTCATTTTACATAATATAAGACCTATAAGTCTCCTCTCATGAGTTGATAAAGGTACAAACGAATAAAATGTTTATATATCACATTTTCAAATATCTATTATTCTCAATTTTACTCGATCTCCTAAACGGTTAAAGATACTACATCGCGGTTTTCACCAGTGGATTCAGCACCTCATTTTACATAAAATAAGTCCTATAAGTCTACTCTCAAGTGTTGATAAAGGAACAAACGAATAAAATGTTTATATATCATATTAACTAATATCTATTATTCTCCAATATACTCGATCTCCTAAACGGTTAAAGATAGGACATCGCGGATTTCACCAGTTGATTTAGCACCTCATTTTACACAAAATAAGTCCTATAAGTCTACTCTTAAGAGTTGATAATGGTACAAACGAATAAAATGATTATATATCACATTTTCAAATATCTATTATTCTCAATTTTACTCGATCTCCTAAACGGTTAAAGATAGGACATTGCGGTTTTCACCAGTAAATTTAGCACCTTATTTTACATAAAATAGGTCCTATAAGTCTACTCTCAAGAGTTGATAAAGGTACAAACGAATAAAATGTTTATATTTCACATATTCAAATATCTATTATTCTCCATTTTTCTCGATCTCCTAAACGGTTAAAAATTGGACATCGCGGTTTTCACCAGTGGATTTAGCACCTCATTTTACATAAAATAAGTCCTATAAGTCTACTCTTAAGAGTTGATAAAGGTACAAAATAATAAAATGTTTATATATCACATTTTCAAATATCTATTATTCTCCATTTTACTCGATCTCCTAAACGGTTAAAGATAGGACATCGCGGTTTTCACCAGAGGATTTAGCACCTTATTTTACATAAAATAAGTCCTATAAGTCTACTCTTAAGAGTTGATAAAGGCACAAACGAATAAAATGTTTATATATCACATTTTAAAATATCTATTATTCTTCATTTCACTCGATCTCCTAAACGGTAAAAGATAGGACATCGCCGTTTTCGCCAGTGGATTTAGCACCTCATTTTACATAAAATAAGTCCTATAAGTCTACTCTCAAGTGTTGATAAAGGTTCAAACGAATAAAATGTTTATATATCACATTTTCAAATATCTATTATTCTCCATTTTACTCGATCTCCTAAACGGTTAAAGATAGGACATCGCGGTTTTCACCAGAGGATTTAGCACCTTATTTTACATAAAATAAGTCCTATAAGTCTACTCTTAAGAGTTGATAAAGGCACAAACGAATAAAATGTTTATATATCACATTTTAAAATATCTATTATTCTTCATTTCACTCGATCTCCTAAACGGTTAAAGATAGGACATCGCCGTTTTCGCCAGTGGATTTAGCACCTCATTTTACATAAAATAAGTCCTATAAGTCTACTCTCAAGAGTTGATAAAGGTACAAACGAATAAAATGTTTATATATCACATTTTCAAATATCTATTATTTTCTATTTTACTCGATCTCCTAAACGGTTAAAGATAGGACATCGCGGTTTTCACCAGTGGATTTAGCACCTCATTTTACACAAAATAAGTAATATAAGTCTACTCTCAAGAGTTGATAAAGGAACAAACGAATAAAATGTTTATATATCATATTAACTAATATCTATTATTCTCCATTATACTCGATCTCCTAAACGGTTAAAGATAGGACATCGCGGATTTCACCAGTGGATTTAGCACCTCATTTTACACAAAATAAGTAATATAAGTCTATTCTCAAAAGTTGATAATGGTACAAACGAATAAAATGTTTATATATCACATTTTCAAATATCTATTAATCTCCATTTTACTCGATCTCCTAAACGGTTAAAGATAGGACATCGCGGTTTTCACCAGTGAATTTAGCACCTCATTTTACATAAAATAGGTCCTATAAGTCTACTCTCAAGAGTTGATAAAGGTACAAACGAATAAAATGTTTATATATCACAATTTCAAATATTTATTTTTCTCCATTTTACTCCATCTCCTAAACGGTTCAATATAGGACATCGCGGTTTTCAAAAGTGAATTTAGCACCTCATTTTACATAAAATAGGTCCTATAAGTCTACTCTCAAGAGTTGATAAAGGTACAAACGAATAAAATGTTTATATATCACATTTTCAAATATCTATTATTATCCATTTTACTCGATCTCCTAAACGGTTAATGATAGGACATCGAGGTTTTCACCAGTAAATTTAGCACCTCATTTTACGTAAAATATGTCCTATAAGTCTACTCTTAAGAGTTGATAAACTTACAAACGAATAAAATGTTTATATACCACATTTTCAAATATCTATTATTCTCCATTTACCTCGATCTCCTAAACGGTTAAAAATAGGACATCGCGGTTTTCTCCAGTGGATTAAGCACCTCATTCTACATAAAATAGGTCCTATAAGTCTACTCTCAAGAGTTGATAAAGGTACAAACCAATAAAATGTTTATATATCACATTTTCAAATATCTATTATTCTCCATTTTACTCGATCTCCTAAACGGTTAAAGATAGGACATCGCGGTTTTCACCAGTGGATTTAGCACCTCATTTTACATATAAAAAGTCCTATAAGTCTACTCTCAAAAGTTGATAAAGGTACAAACGAATAAAATTTTTATATATCACATTTTCAAATATCTATTATTCTCAATTTTACTCGATCTCCTAAACGGTTAAAAATAGGACATCGCGGTTTTCACCAGTGGATTTAGCACCTCATTTTACATAAAATAAGTCCTATAAGTCTACTCTTAAGAGTTGATAAAGTTACAATAGAATAAAATGTTTATGTATCACATTTTCAAATATCTATTATTCTCCATTTTACTCGATCTCCTAAACGGTTAAAGATAGAACATCGCGGATTTCACCAGAGGATTTAGCACCTCATTTTACTTAAAATAAGTCCTATAAGTCTCCTCTCAAGAGTTGATAAAGGTACAAACGAATAAAATGTTTATATATCACATTTTCAAATATCTATTATTTTCCATTTTACTCGATCTCCTAAACGGTTAAAGATACTACATCGCGGTTTTTACCAGTGGATTTAGCACCTCATTTAACATAAAATAAGTCCTATAAGTCTACTCTCAAGAGTTGATAAAGGTACAAACGAATAAAATGTTTATATATCACATTTTCAAATATCTATTATTCTCCATTTTACTCGATCTCCTAAACGGTTAAAGATATCACATCGCGGTTTTCACCAGTGGATTTAGCACCTCATTTTACATAATATTATTCCTATAAGTCTACTCTCAAGAGTTGATAAAGGTAAAAACGAATAAAATGTTTATATATCACATTTTCAAATATCAATTATTTTCCATTTTACTCGATCTCCTAAACGATAAAAGATAGGACATCGCGGTTTTCACCAGTGGATTAAGCACCTCATTTTACATAAAATAAGTCCTATAAGTCTACTCTCAAGAGTTGATAAAGGTACAAACGAATAAAATGTTTATATATCACATTTTCAAATATCCATTATTCTCCATTTTACTCGATCTCCTAAACGGTTAAAGATAGGACATCGCGGTTTTGACCAGTGGATTAAGCACCTCATTTTACATAAAATAAGTCCTATAAGTCTACTCTCAAAAGTTGATAAAGGTACAAACGAATAAAATGTTTATATATCACATTATCAAATATCTATTATTCTTCATTTTACTCGATCTCCTAAACGGTTAAAGATAGGACATCGCGGTTTTCACCAGTGGATTTAGAACCTCATTTTACATAAAATAGGTCCTATAAGTCTACTCTCAAGAGTTGATAAAGGTAAAAACGAATAAAATGTTTATATATCACATTTTCAAATGTCTATTATTCTCCATTTTACTCGATCTCCTAAACGGTAAAAGACAGGACATCGCGGTTTTCACCAGTATATTTAGTACCTCATTTTACATAAAATAAGTCCTATAAGTCTTCTCTCAAGAGTTGATAAAGGTACAAACGAATAAAATGTTTATATATCACATTATCAAATATCTATTATTCTCCATTTTACTCGATCTCCAAAACGGTTAAAGATAGGACATCGCGGTTTTCACCAGTAGATTAAGCACCTCATTTTACATAAAATAGGTCCTATAAGTCTACCCTCAAGAGTTGATAAAGGTAAAAACGAATAAAATGTTTATATATCACAATTTCAAATATTTATTTTTCTCCATTTTACTCCATCTCCTAAACGGTTCAAGATAGGACATCGCGGTTTTCACCAGTGAATTTAGCACCTCATTTTACCTAAAATAGGTCCTATAAGTCTACTCTCAAGAGTTGATAAAGGTACAAACGAATAAAATGTTTATATATCACATTTTCAAATATCTATTATTATCCATTTTACTCGATCTCCTAAACGGTTAAAGATAGGACATCGCGGTTTTCACCAGTGAATTCAGCACCTCATTTTACATAAAATAGGTCCTATAAGTCTACTCTCAAGAGTTGATAAAGGTACAAACGAATAAAATGTTTATATATCACAATTTCAAATATTTATTTTTCTCCGTTTTACTCCATCTCCTAAACGGTTCAATATTGGACATCGCGGTTTTCAAAAGTGAATTTAGCACCTCATTTTACATAAAATAGGTCCTATAAGTCTACTCTCAAGAGTTGGTAAAGGTACAAACGAATAAAATGTTTATATATCACATTTTCAAATATCTATTATTATCCATTTTACTCGATCTCCTAAACGGTTAATGATAGGACATCGAGGTTTTCACCAGTAAATTTAGCACCTCATTTTACATAAAATATGTCCTATAAGTCTACTCTTAAGAGTTGATAAACTTACAAACGAATAAAATGTTTATATACCACATTTTCAAATATCTATTATTCTCCATTTACCTCGATCTCCTAAACGGTTAAAAATAGGACATCGCGGTTTTCTCCAGTGGATTAAGCACCTCATTCCACATAAAATAGGTCCTATAAGTCTACTCTCAAGAGTTGATAAAGGTACAAACCAATAAAATGTTTATATATCACATTTTCAAATATCTATTATTCTCCATTTTACTCGATCTCCTAAACGGTTAAAGATAGGACATCGCGGTTTTCACCAGTGGATTTAGCACCTCATTTTACATATAAAAAGTCCTATAAGTCTACTCTCAAAAGTTGATAAAGGTACAAACGAATAAAATGTTTATATATCACATTTTCAAATATCTATTATTCTCCATTTTACTCGATCTCCTAAACGGTTAAAGATAGGACATCGCGGTTTTCTCCAGAGGATTTAGTACCTCATTTTTCATAAAATAAGACCTATAAGTCTACTCTCAAGGGTTGATAAAGGTACAAACGATAAAAATGTTTATATATCACATTTTCAAATATCTATTATTCTCCATTTTACTCGATCTCCTAAACGGTTAAAGATATCACATCGCGGTTTTTACCAGTGGATTTAGCACCTCATTTAACATAATATTATTCCTATAAGTCTACTCTCAAGAGTTGATAAAGGTAAAAACGAATAAAATGTTTATATATCACATTTTCAAATATCAATTATTTTCCATTTTACTCGATCTCCTAAACGATAAAAGATAGGACATCGCGGTTTTCACCAGTGGATTAAGCACCTCATTTTACATAAAATAAGTCCTATAAGTCTACTCTCAAGAGTTGATAAAGGTACAAACGAATAAAATGTTTATATATCACATTTTCAAATATCCATTATTCTCCATTTTACTCGATCTCCTAAACGGTTAAAGATAGGACATCGCGGTTTTGACCAGTGGATTAAGCACCTCATTTTACATAAAATAAGTCCTATAAGTCTACTCTCAAAAGTTGATAAAGGTACAAACGAATAAAATGTTTATATATCACATTATCAAATATCTATTATTCTTCATTTTACTCGATCTCCTAAACGGTTAAAGATAGGACATCGCGGTTTTCACCAGTGGATTTAGAACCTCATTTTACATAAAATAGGTCCTATAAGTCTACTCTCAAGAGTTGATAAAGGTAAAAACGAATAAAATGTTTATATATCACATTTTCAAATGTCTATTATTCTCCATTTTACTCGATCTCCTAAACGGTAAAAGACAGGACATCGCGGTTTTCACCAGTATATTTAGTACCTCATTTTACATAAAATAAGTCCTATAAGTCTTCTCTCAAGAGTTGATAAAGGTACAAACGAATAAAATGTTTATATATCACATTATCAAATATCTATTATTCTCCATTTTACTCGATCTCCAAAACGGTTAAAGATAGGACATCGCGGTTTTCACCAGTGGATTAAGCACCTCATTTTACATAAAATAGGTCCTATAAGTCTACCCTCAAGAGTTGATAAAGGTAAAAACGAATAAAATGTTTATATATCACAATTTCAAATATTTATTTTTCTCCATTTTACTCCATCTCCTAAACGGTTCAAGATAGGACATCGCGGTTTTCACCAGTGAATTTAGCACCTCATTTTACCTAAAATAGGTCCTATAAGTCTACTCTCAAGAGTTGATAAAGGTAAAAACGAATAAAATGTTTATATATCACATTTTCAAATGTCTATTATTATCCATTTTACTCGATCTCCTAAACGGTTAAAAATCGGACATCGCGGTTTTCACCAGTGGATTTAGCACCTCATTTTACATAAAATATGTCCTATAAGTCTACTCTTAAGAGTTTATAAAGGTACAAACGAATAAACTGTTTATATATCTCATTTTCAAATATCTATTATTCTCCATTTTTCTCGATCTCCTAAACGGTTAAAGATATCACATCGCGGTTTTCACCAGTGGATTTAGCACCTCATTTTACATAAAATGGGTCCTATAAGTCTACTCTCAAGAGTTGATAAAGGTACAAACGAATAAAATGTTTATATATCACATTTTCAAATATCTATTATTCTCCATTTTTCTCGATCTCCTAAACGGTTAAAGATATCACATCGCGGTTTTCACCAGTGGATTTAGCACCTCATTTTACATAAAATAGGTCCTATAAGTCTACTCTCAAGAGTTGATAAAGGCAAAAACGAATAAAATGTTTATATATCACATTTTCAAATATCTATTATTCTCCATTTTACTCGATCTCCTAAACGGTTAAAGATATCACATCGCGGTTTTCACCAGTGGATTTAGCACCTCATTTTACATAAAATAGGTCCTATAAGTCTACTCTCAAGAGTTGATAAAGGTAAAAACGAATAAAATGTTTATATGTCACATTTTCAAATTTCTATTATTCTCCATTTTACTCGATCTCTTATACGGTTAAAGATAGGACATCGCGGTTTTCACCAGTGGATTTAGCACCTCATTTTACATAAAATAGGTCCTATAAGTCTACTCTCAAATGTTGATAAAGGTACAAACGAATAAAATGTTTATATATCACATTATCAAATATCTATTATTCTCCATTTTACTCGATCTCCTAAACGGATAAAGATAGGACATCGCGGTTTTCACCAGTGGATTTAGAACCTCATTTTACATAAAATAGTTCCTATAAGTCTACTCTCAAGAGTTGATAAAGGTAAAAACGAATAAAATGTTTATATATCACATTTTCAAATATCTATTACTCTCCATTTTACTCGATCTCCTAAACGGTCAAAGATAGGACATCGCGGTTTTCACCAGTGGATTTAGCACCTCATTTAACATAAAATAAGTCCTATAAGTCTACTCTCAAGAGTTCATAAAGGTACAAACGAATAAAATTTTTGTATATCACATTTTCAAATATCTATTTTTCTCCATTTTACTCGATCTCCTAAACGGTTCAAGATAGGACATCGCGGTTATCACCAGTGGATTTAGCACCTCATTTTACATAAAATAAGTCCTATAAGTCTACTCTTAAGAGTTGATAGAGGTACAAACGAATAAAATGTTTATATATCACATTTTCAAATATCTATTATTCTACATTTTACTCGATCTCCTAAACGGTTAAAGATTGGACATCGCGGATTTCACCAGTGGATTTAGCACCTCATTTTACATAAAATAAGACCTATAACTCTACTCTCAAGAGTTGATAAAGGTACAAACGAATAAAATGTATATATATCACATTATCAAATACCTATTATTTTCCATTTTACTCGATCTCCTAAACGGTTAAAGATAGGACATCGCGGTTTTCACCAGTGGATTTAGCACCTCATTTTACATATAAAAAGTCCTATAAGTCTACTCTCAATAGTTGATAAAGGTACAAACGAATAAAATGTTTATATATCACATTTTATAAAATCTATTATTCTCCATTTCACTCGATCTCCTAAACGGTTAAAGATAGGACATCGCGGTTTTCACCAGTATATTTAGCACCTCATTTTTCATATAAAAAGTCCTATAAGTCTACTCTCAATAGTTGATAAAGGTACAAACGAATAAAATGTTTATATATCACATTTTCAAATATCTGTTAATATCCATTTTACTCGATCTCCTAAACGGTTAAAGATAGGACATCGCGGTTTACACCAGTGGATTTAGCACCTCATTTTACATAAAATAAGACCTATAAGTCTACTCTCAAGAGTTGATAAAGGTACAAACGAAAAAAATGTTTATATATCACATATTCAAATATCTATTATTCTCCATTTTACTCGATCTTTTAAACGGTTAAAGATAGGACATCGCGGTTTTTACCAGTGGATTTAGCACCTCATTTAACATAAAATAGTCTTATAAGTCTACTCTCAAGAGTTAATAAAGGTACAATCGAATAAAATGTTTATATATCACATTTACAAATATCTATTATTCTCCATTTTACTCGATCTCCTAAACGGATAAAGATAGGACATCGCGGTTTTTACCAGTGGATTTAGCACCTCATTTTACATAAAATTAGTCGTATAAGTCTACTCTCAAGAGTTAATAAAGGTAAAAACGAATAAAATGTTTATATATCACATTTTCAAATATCTAATATTTTCTATTTTACTCGATCTCCTAAACGGTTGAAGATAGGACATCGCGGTTTTCACCAGTGGATTTAGCACCTCATTTTACATAAAATAAGTCTTATAAGTCTACTCTCAAGAGTTGATAAAGGTTCAAACGAATAAAATGTTTATATATCACATTTTCAAATATCTATTATTCTCCATTTTATTTGATCTCCTAAACAGTTAAAGATAGGACATCGCGGTTTTTACCAGTGGATTTAGCACCTCATTTTACATATAAAAAGTCCTATAAGTCTACTCTCAATAGTTGATAAAGGTACAAACGAATAAAATGTTTATATATCTCATATTCAAATATCTTTTATTCTCCATTTTACTCAATCTCCTAAACGGTTAAAAATCGGACATCGCGGTTTTCACCAGTGGATTTAGCACCTCATTTTACATAAAATATGTCCTATAAGTCTACTCTTAAGAGTTTATAAAGGTACAAACGAATAAAATGTTTATATATCTCATTTTCAAATATCTATTATTCTCCATTTTTCTCGATCTCCTAAACGGTTAAAGATATCACATCGCGGTTTTCACCAGTGGATTTAGCACCTCATTTTACATAAAATGGGTCCTATAAGTCTACTCTCAAGAGTTGATAAAGGTACAAACGAATAAAATGTTTATATATCACATTTTCAAATATCTATTATTCTCCATTTTTCTCGATCTCCTAAACGGTTAAAGATATCACATCGCGGTTTTCACCAGTGGATTTAGCACCTCATTTTACATAAAATAGGTCCTATAAGTCTACTCTCAAGAGTTGATAAAGGCAAAAACGAATAAAATGTTTATATATCACATTTTCAAATATCTATTATTTTCCATTTTACTCGATCTCCTAAACGGTTAAAGATATCACATCGCGGTTTTCACCAGTGGATTTAGCACCTCATTTTACATAAAATAGGTCCTATAAGTCTACTCTCAAGAGTTGATAAAGGTAAAAACGAATAAAATGTTTATATGTCACATTTTCAAATTTCTATTATTCTCCATGTTACTCGATCTCTTATACGGTTAAAGATAGGACATCGCGGTTTTCACCAGTGGATTTAGCACCTCATTTTACATAAAATAGGTCCTATAAGTCTACTCTCAAATGTTGATAAAGGTACAAACGAATAAAATGTTTATATATCACATTATCAAATATCTATTATTCTCCATTTTACTCGATCTCCTAAACGGATAAAGATAGGACATCGCGGTTTTCACCAGTGGATTTAGAACCTCATTTTACATAAAATAGTTCCTATAAGTCTACTCTCAAGAGTTGATAAAGGTAAAAACGAATAAAATGTTTATATATCACATTTTCAAATATCTATTATTCTCCATTTTACTCGATCTCCTAAACGGTCAAAGATAGGACATCGCGGTTTTCACCAGTGGATTTAGCACCTCATTTAACATAAAATAAGTCCTATAAGTCTACTCTCAAGAGTTCATAAAGGTACAAACGAATAAAATTTTTGTATATCACATTTTCAAATATCTATTTTTCTCCATTTTACTCGATCTCCTAAACGGTTCAAGATAGGACATCGCGGTTATCACCAGTGGATTTAGCACCTCATTTTACATAAAATAAGTCCTATAAGTCTACTCTTAAGAGTTGATAGAGGTACAAACGAATAAAATGTTTAGATATCACATTTTCAAATATCTATTATTCTACATTTTACTCGATCTCCTAAACGGTTAAAGATTGGACATCGCGGATTTCACCAGTGGATTTAGCACCTCATTTTACATAAAATAAGACCTATAACTCTACTCTCAAGAGTTGATAAAGGTACAAACGAATAAAATGTATATATATCACATTATCAAATACCTATTATTTTCCATTTTACTCGATCTCCTAAACGGTTAAAGATAGGACATCGCGGTTTTTACCAGTGGATTTAGCACCTCATTTTACATAAAATAAGTCTTATAAGTCTACTCTCAAGAGTTGATAAAGGTACAAACGAATAAAATTTTTATATATCACATTTTCAAATATCCATTATTCTTCATTTTACTCGATCTCCTAAACAGTTAAAGATAGGACATCGCGGTTTTCACCAGTGGATTAAGCACATCATTTTACATAAAATAAGTCCTATAAGTCTACTCTCAAGAGTTGATAAAGGTACAAACGAATAAAATGTTTATATATCATATTTTCAAATATCCATTATTCTCCATTTTACTCGATCTCCTAAACGGTTAAAGATATTACATCGCGGTTTTCACCAGTGGATTTAGCACCTCATTTTACATAAAATAGGTCCTATAAGTCTACTCTCAAGAGTTGATAAAGGTACAAACGAATAAAATGTTTATATATCACATTTTCAAATATCTATTATTCTCCATTTTACTTGATCTCCTAAACGGTTAAAGATAGGACATCGCGGTTTTCACCAGTGGATTTAGCACTATATTTTACATAAAATGAGTCCTATAAGTCTACTCTCAAGAGTTGATAAAGGTACAAACGAATAAAATGTTTATATATCACATTTTCAAATATCTATTATTCTTCATTTTACTCGATCTCCTAAACGGTTAAAGATAGGACATTGCGGTTTTAACCAGTGGATTTAGCACCTCATTTTACATAAAATAAGTCCTATAAGTCTACTCTCATGAGTTGATAAAGGTACAAACGAATAAAATGTTTATATATCACATTTTTAAATATCTATTATTTTCCATTTTACTCGATCTCCTAAACGGTTAAAGATAGGACATCGCGGTTTTCACCAGTGGATTTAGCACCTCATTTTACATAAAATAGGTCCTATAATCTACTCTCAAATGTTGATAAAGGTTCAAACGAATAAAATGTTTATATATCACATTTTCAAATATCTCTTCTCCATTTTACTCGATCTCCTAATAGGTTAAAGATAGGACATCGCGGTTATCAGTCAATTTAGCATACCATTTTATATAAAATTAGTTATATAACAACTGTCATTTTTAGACATATGTCATTCTTGACATCTATGATTTTTTGACAGCTGTCATTTTTGACATCTGTCATTTTTTGACAGTTGTCAATCTTGACATTTGTCATTTTTTGACATCTGTTATTCTTGACATCTGTCACTCTTGACATCTGTCATTCTTGACATCTGTCACTCTTGACATCTGTCATTCTTGACATTTGTCATTTTTGACATCTGTCATTTTTTGACATCTGTCAATTTTGACATCTGTCATTTTTGACATTTGTCATTCTTGACATTTGTCATTTTTTGACATCTGTCATTTTTTGACAGCTGACATTTTTGACAGCCGTCATTCTTTGACAACTGAATAAAATGTATATAAATCACATTTTCAAATATCTATTATTCTCCATTTTACTCAATCTCCTAAACGGTTAAAAATAGGACATCGCGGTTTTCACCAGTGGATTTAGCACCTCATTTTACATAAAATAAGTCCTATAAGTCTACTCTTAAGAGTTTATAAAGGTACAAACGAATAAAATGTTTATATATCTCATATTCAAATATCTATTATTCTCCATTTTACTCAATCTCCTAAACGGTTAAAAATCGGACATCGCGGTTTTCACCAGTGGATTAAGCACCTCATTTTACTTAAAATATGTCCTATAAGTCTACTCTTAAGAGTTTATGAAGGTACAAACGAATAAAATGTTTATATATCTCATTTTCAAATATCTATTATTCTCCATTTTACTCGATCTCCTAAACGGTTAAAGATGACACATCGCGGTTTTCACCAGTGGATTTAGCACCTCATTTTACATAAAATAGGTCCTATAAGTCTACTCTTAAGAGTTGATAAAGGTACAAACGAATAAAATGTTTATATATCACATTTTCAAATATTTATTATTCTCCATTTTTCTCGATCTCCTAAACGGTTAAAGATATCACATCGCGGTTTTCACCAGTGGATTTAGCACCTCATTTTACATAAAATAGGTCCTATAAGTCTACTCTCAAGAGTTGATAAAGGTAAAAACGAATAAAATGTTTATATATCACATTTTCAAATATCCATTATTCTCCATTTTACTCGATCTCCTAAACGGTTAAAGATATTACATCGCGGTTTTCACCAGTGGATTTAGAACCTCATTTTATATAAAATAGATCCTATAAGTCTACTCTCATGAGTTGATAAAGGTAAGAACGAATAAAATGTTTATATATCACATTTTCAAATATCTATTATTCTCCATTTTACTCGATCTCCTAAACGGTTAAAGATTGGACATCGCGGTTTTCACCAGTGGCTTTAGCACCTCATTTTACATAAAATAAGTCTTATAAGTCTACTCTCAAGGGTTTATAAAAGTTCAAACGAATAAAATGTTTATATATCACATTATCAAATATCTATTATTCTCCATATTATTTGATCTCCTAAACGGTTAAAGATAGGACATCGCGGTTTTCACCAGTGGATTTAGCACTATATTTTACATAAAATGAGTCCTATAAGTCTACTCTCAAGAGTTGATAAAGGTACAAACGAATAAAATGTTTATATATCACATTTTCAAATATCTATTATTCTTCATTTTACTCGATCTCCTAAACGGTTAAAGATAGGACATCGCGGTTTTAACCAGTGGATTTAGCACCTCATTTTACATAAAATAAGTCCTATAAGTCTACTCTCATGAGTTGATAAAGGTACAAACGAATAAAATGTTTATATATCACATTTTCAAATATCTATTATTCTCCTTTTTACTCGATCTCCTAAACGGTTAAAGATAGGACATCGCGGATTTCACCAGTGGATTTAGCACCTCATTTTACATAAAATAAGTCCTATAAGTCTACTCTCAAGAGTTGATAAAGGTACAAACGAATAAAGTGTTTATATATCACATTTTCAAATATCTCTTCTCCATTTTACTCGATCTCCTAATAGGTTAAAGATAGGACATCGCGGTTATCAGTCAATTTAGCATACCATTTTATATAAAATTAGTTATATAACAACTGTCATTTTAGACATATGTCATTCTTGACATCTATGATTTTTTGACAGCTGTCATTTTTTGACAGTTGTCAATCTTGACATTTGTCATTTTTTGACATCTGTTATTCTTGACATCTGTCACTCTTGACATCTGTCATTCTTGACATCTGTCACTCTTGACATCTGTCATTCTTGACATTTGTCATTTTTGACATCTGTCATTTTTTGACATCTGTCAATTTTGATATCTGTCATTTTTGACATTTGTCATTCTTGACATTTGTCATTTTTTGACATCTGTCATTTTTTGACAGTTGACATTTTTGACAGCCGTCATTCTTTGACAACTGAATAAAATGTTTATAAATCACATTTTTAAATATCTATTATTCTCCATTTTACTCGATCTCCTAAACGGTTAAAGATTGGACATCGCGGATTTCACCAGTGGATTTAGCACCTCATTTTACATAAAATAAGACCTATAACTCTACTCTCAAGAGTTGATAAAGGTACAAACGAATAAAATGTATATATATCACATTATCAAATATCTATTATTTTCCATTTTACTCGATCTCCTAAACGGTTAAAGATAGGACATCGCGGTTTTTACCAGTGGATTTAGCACCTCATTTTACATAAAATAAGTCTTATAAGTCTACTCTCAAGAGTTGATAAAGGAACAAACGAATAAAATTTTTATATATCACATTTTCAAATATCTATTATTTTCAATTTTACTTGATCTCCTAAACGGTTAAAGATAGGACATCGCGGTTTTTACCAGTAAATTTAGCACCTCATTTTACATAAAATAAGTCCTATAAGTCTACTCTCAAGGGTTGATAAAGGTACAAACGAATAAAATGTTTATATATCACATTTTCAAATATCCATTATTCTTCATTTTACTCGATCTCCTAAACGGTTAAAGATATTACATCGCGGTTTTCACCAGTGGATTTAGAACCTCATTTTACATAAAATAGGTCCTATAAGTCTACTCTCAAGAGTTGATAAAGGTAAAAACGAATAAAATGTTTATATATCACATTTTCATATATCTATTATTCTCCATTTTACTCGATCTCCTAAACGGTTAAAGATATCACATTGCGGTTTTCACCAGTGGATTTAGCACCTCATTTTACATAAAATAGGTCCTATAGGTCTACCCTCATGAGTTGATCAAGGTACAAACGAATAAAATGTTAATATATCACATTTTCAAATATCTATTATTCTCCATTTTACTCGATCTCCTAAACGGTTAAAGATAGGACATCGCGGTTTTCACCAGTAGATTTAGCACCTCATTTTACATAAAATAAGTCCTATAAGTCTACTCTCAAGAGTTGATAAAAGTACAAACAAATAAAATGTTAATATATCACATTTTCAAATATCTATTATTCTCCATTTTACTCCATCTCCTAAACGGTTAAAAATAGGATATCGCGGTTTTCGCCAGTGGATTTAGAACCTCATTTTATATAAAAAAAAGTCCTATAAGTCTACTCTCAATAGTTGATAAAAGTACAAACAAATAAAATGTTTATATATCACATTTTCAAATTTCTATTATTCTCCACTTTACTCCATCTCCTAAACGGTTAAAGATAGGACATCGCGGTTTTGACCAGTGGATTTAGAACCTCATTTTATATAAAATAGGTCCTATAAGTCTACTCTCATGAGTTGATAAAGGTAAGAACGAATAAAATGTTTATATATCACATTTTCAAATATCTATTATTCTCCATTTTACTCGATCTCCTAAACGGTTAAAGATAGGACATCGCGGTTTTCACCAGTGGATTTAGCACCTCATTTTACATAAAATAGGTCCTATAATCTACTCTCAAATGTTGATAAAGGTTCAAACGAATAAAATGTTTATATATCACATTTTCAAATATCTATTATTCTCCATTTTACTCGATCTCCTAAACGGTTAAAGATAGGACATCGCGGATTTCACCAGTGGATTTAGCACCTCATTTTACATAAAATAAGTCCTATAAGTCTACTCTCAAGAGTTGATAAAGGTACAAACGAATAAAGTGTTTATATATCACATTTTTAAATATCTCTTCTCCATTTTACTCGATCTCCTAATAGGTTAAAGATAGGACATCGCGGTTATCAGTCAATTTAGCATACCATTTTATATAAAATTAGTTATATAACAACTGTCATTTTTAGACATATGTCATTCTAGACATCTATGATTTTTTGACAGCTGTCATTTTTGACATCTGTCATTTTTTGACAGTTGTCAATCTTGACATTTGTCATTTTTTGACATCTGTTATTCTTGACATCTGTCACTCTTGACATCTGTCATTCTTGACATCTGTCACTCTTGACATCTGTCATTCTTGACATTTGTCATTTTTGACATCTGTCATTTTTTGACATCTGTCAATTTTGACATCTGTCATTTTTGACATTTGTCATTCTTGACATTTGTCATTTTTTGACATCTGTCATTTTTTGACAGTTGACATTTTTGACAGCCGTCATTCTTTGACAACTGAATAAAATGTTTATAAATCACATTTTTAAATATCTATTATTCTCCATTTTACTCAATCTCCTAAACGGTTAAAGATAGGACATCGCGGTTTTCACCAGTGGATTTAGCACCTTATTTTACATAGAATAAGTCCTATAAGTCTACTCTCAAGAGTTGATAAAGGTACAAACGAATAAAATGTTTATATATCACATTTTCAAATATCTATTATTCTACATTTTACTCGATCTCCTAAACGGTAAAAGATTGGACATCGCGGATTTCACCAGTGGATTTAGCACCTCATTTTACATAAAATAAGACCTATAACTCTACTCTCAAGAGTTGATAAAGGTACAAACGAATAAAATGTATATATATCACATTATCAAATATCTATTATTTTCCATTTTACTCGATCTCCTAAACGGTTAAAGATAGGACATCGCGGTTTTTACCAGTGGATTTAGCACCTCATTTTACATAAAATAAGTCTTATAAGTCTACTCTCAAGAGTTGATAAAGGAACAAACGAATAAAATTTTTATATATCACATTTTCAAATATCTATTATTTTCAATTTTACTTGATCTCCTAAACGGTTAAAGATAGGACATCGCGGTTTTTACCAGTAAATTTAGCACCTCATTTTACATAAAATAAGTCCTATAAGTCTACTCTCAAGGGTTGATAAAGGTACAAACGAATAAAATGTTTATATATCACATTTTCAAATATCCATAATTCTTCATTTTACTCGATCTCCTAAACGGTTAAAGATAGGACATCGCGGTTTTCACCAGTGGATTTAGCACCTTATTTTACATAGAATAAGTCCTATAAGTCTACTCTCAAGAGTTGATAAAGGTACAAACGAATAAAATGTTTATATATCACATTTTCAAATATCTATTATTTTCAATTTTACTTGATCTCCTAAACGGTTAAAGATAGGACATCGCGGTTTTCACCAGTGGATTTAGCACCTCATTTTACATAAAATAGGTCCTATAATCTACTCTCAAATGTTGATAAAGGTTCAAACGAATAAAATGTTTATATATCACATTTTCAAATATCTATTATTCTCCATTTTACTCGATCTCCTAAACGGTTGAAGATAGGACATCGCGGTTTTTACCAGTGGATTTAGCACCTCATTTTACATAAAATAAGTCCTATAAGTCTACCCTCAAGAGTTGATCAAGGTACAAACGAATAAAATGTTTATATATCACATTTTCAAATATCTATTATTCTCCATTTTACTCGATCTCCTAAACGGTTAAAGATAGGACATCGCGGTTTTCACCAGTGGATTTAGCACCTTATTTTACATAAAATATGTCCTATAAGTCTACTCTCAAGAGTTGATAAAGGTAATAACGAATAAAATGTTTATATATCACATTTTCAAATATCTAATATTTTCTATTTTACTCGATCTCCTAAACGGTTCAAGATAGGACATCGCGGTTTTCACCAGTGGATTTAGCACCTCATTTTACATATGATAGGTCCTATAAGTCTACTCTCAAGAGTTGATAAAGGTACAAACGAATAAAGTGTTTATATATCACCTTTTCAAATATCTAATATTTTCTATTTCACTCGATCTCCTAAACGGTTAAAGATAGGACATCGCGGTTTTTACCAGTGCATTTAGCACCTCATTTTACATTATATAAGTCTTATAAGTCTACCCTCAAGAGTTGATCAAGGTACAAACGAATAAAATGTTTATATATCACATTTTCAAATATCTATTATTCTCCATTTTACTCGATCTCCTAAACGGTTAAAGATAGGACATCGCTGTTTTCACCAGTGGATCTAGCACCTTATTTTACATAAAATAAGTCCTATAAGTCTACTCTCAAGAGTTGATAAAGGTACAAACGAATAAAATGTTTATATATCACATTTTAAAATATCTATTATTCTCCATTTCACTCGATCTCTTAAACGGTTAAAGATAGGACATCGCGGTTTTCACCAGTGGATTTAGCACCTCATTTTACATATGATAGGTCCTATAAGTCTACTCTCAAGAGTTGATAAAGGTACAAACGAATAAAGTGTTTATATATCACATTTTCAAATATCTCTTCTCCATTTTACTCGATCCCCTAAAAGGTTAAAGATAGGACATCGCGGTTATCAGTCAATTTAGCATACCATTTTATATAAAATTAGTTATATAACAACTGTCATTTTTAGACATCTGTCATTCTTGACATCTATGATTTTTTGACTGCTGTCATTTTTGACATCTGTTATTCTTGACATCTGTCATTCTTGACATCTGTCACTCATGACATCTGTCATTCTTGACATCTGTCATATTTTGACATCTGTCAATTTTGACATCTGTCATTTTTGACATTTGTCATTCTTGACATTTGTCATTTTTTGACATCTGTCATTCTTGACATCTGTCATTTTTTGACAGCTTACATTTTTGACAGCCGTCATTCTTTGACAACTGAATAAAATATTTATATATCACATTTTTAAATATCTATTATTCTCCATTTTACTCAATCTCCTAAACGGTTAAAGATAGGACATCGCGGTTTTCACCAGTGGATTTAGCACCTTATTTTACATAAAATAAGTCCTATAAGTCTACTCTTAAAAGTTGATAAAGGTACAAACGAATAAAATGTTTATATATCACATTTTAAAATATCTATTATTCTCCATTTCACTCGATCTCCTAAACGGTTAAAGATAGGACATCGCGGTTTTCACCAGTGGATTTAGCACCTCATTTTACATATGATAGGTCCTATAAGTCTACTCTCAAGAGTTGATAAAGGTACAAACGAATAAAGTGTTTATATATCACATTTTCAAATATCTAATATTTTCTATTTCACTCGATCTCCTAAACGGTTAAAGATAGGACATCGCGGTTTTTACCAGTGCATTTAGCACCTCATTTTACATTATATAAGTCCTATAAGTCTACCCTCAAGAGTTGATCAAGGTACAAACGAATATAATGTTTATATATCACATTTTCAAATATCTATTATTCTCCATTTTACTCGATCTCCTAAACGGTTAAAGATAGGACATCGCGGATTTCACCAGTGGATTTAGCACCTCATTTTACATAAAATAAGTCCTATAAGTCTACTCTCAAGAGTTGATAAAGGTACAAACGAATAAAATGTTTATATATCACATTTTCAAATATCTATTATTTTCTATTTTACTCGATCTCCTAAACGGTTAAAGATAGGACATCGCGGTTTTCACCAGTGGATTTAGCAACTTATTTTACATAAAATAAGTCCTATAAGTCTACTCTTAAGAGTTGATAAAGGTACAAACGAATAAAATGTTTATATATCACATTTTCAAATATCTATTATTCTCCATTTTACTCGATCTCCTAAACGGTTCAAGATAGGACATCGCGGTTTTCACCAGTGGATTTAGCACCTCATTTTACATAAAATAGGACCTATAAGTCTACTCTTAAGAGTTGATCAAGGTACAAACGAATAAAATGTTTATATATCACATTTTCAAATATCTATTATTCTCCATTTTACTCGATCTCCTAAACGGTTCAAGATAGGACATCGCGGTTTTCACCAGTGGATTTAGCACCTCATTTTACATAAAATAGGACCTATAAGTCTACTCTTAAGAGTTGATCAAGGTACAAACGAATAAAATGTTTATATATCACATTTTCAAATATCTATTATTCTCCATTTTACTCGATCTCCTAAACGGTTAAAGATAGGACATCGCGGTTTTCACCAGTGGATTTAGCACCTTATTTTACATAAAATAAGTCCTATAAGTCTACTCTCAAGAGTTGATAAAGGTACAAACTAATAAAATGTTTATATATCACATTTTCAAATATCTAATATTTTCTATTTTACTCGATCTCCTAAACGGTTGAAGATAGGACATCGCGGTTTTTACCAGTGGTAATAGCACCTCATTTTACATAAAATAAGTCCTGTAAGTCTACCCTCAAGAGTTGATCAAGGTACAAACGAATAAAATGTTTATATATCACATTTTCAAATATCTATTATTCTCCATTTTACTCGATCTCCTAAACGGTTAAAGATAGGACGTCGCGGTTTTCACCAGTGGATTTAGCACCTTATTTTACATAAAATAAGTCCTATAAGTCTACTCTCAAGAGTTGATAATGGTAAAAACCAATAAAATGTTTATATATCACATTTTCAAATATCTAATATTTTCTATTTTACTCGATCTCCTAAACGGTTGAAGATAGGACATCGCAGTTTACACCAGTGGATTTAGCACCTTATTTTACATAAAATAAGTCCTATAAGTTTACTCTCAAGAGTTGATAAAGGTACAAACTAATAAAATGTTTATATATCACATTTTCAAATATCTATTATTCTCCATTTTACTCCATCTCCAAAACGGTTAAAGATAGGACATCGCGGTTTTTACCAGTTAATTTAGCACCTCATTTTACATAAAATATGTCCTATAAGTCTACTCTCAAGGGTTGATAAAGGTACAAACGAATAAAATGTTTATATATCTCATTTTCAAATATCCATTATTCTCCATTTTACTCGATCTCCTAAACGGTTAAAGATAGGACATCGCGGTTTACACCAGTGGATTTAGCACCTTATTTTACATAAAATAAGTCCTATAAGTCTACTCTCAAGAGTTGATAAAGGTACAAACTAATAAAATGTTTATATATCACATTTTCAAATATCTAATATTTTCTATTTTACTCGATCTCCTAAACGGTTGAAGATAGGACATCGCGGTTTTTACCAGTGGTAATAGCACCTCATTTTACATAAAATAAGTCCTGTAAGTCTACTCTCAAGAGTTGATAATGGTAAAAACCAATAAAATGTTTATATATCACATTTTCAAATATCTAATATTTTCTATTTTACTCGATCTCCTGAACGGTTGAAGATAGGACATCGCAGTTTACACCAGTGGATTTAGCACCTTATTTTACATAAAATAAGTCCTATAAGTTTACTCTCAAGAGTTGATAAAGGTACAAACTAATAAAATGTTTATATATCACATTTTCAAATATCTATTATTCTCCATTTTACTCCATCTCCAAAACGGTTAAAGATAGGACATCGCGGTTTTTACCAGTTAATTTAGCACCTCATTTTACATAAAATATGTCCTATAAGTCTACTCTCAAGGGTTGATAAAGGTACAAACGAATAAAATGTTTATATATCTCATTTTCAAATATCCATTATTCTCCATTTTACTCGATCTCCTAAACGGTTAAAGATAGGACATCGCGGTTTTCACCAGTGGATTTAGCACCTCATTTTACATAAAATATGTCCTATAAGTCTACTCTCAAGGGTTGATAAAGGCAAAAACGAATAAAATGTTTATATATCACATTTTCAAATATCTAATATTTTCTATTTTACTCGATCTCCTAAACGGTTCAAGATAGGACATCGCGGTTTTCACCAGTGGATTTAGCACCTCATTTTACATATGATAGGTCCTATAAGTCTACTCTCAAGAGTTGATAAAGGTACAAACGAATAAAGTGTTTATATATCACCTTTTCAAATATCTAATATTTTCTATTTCACTCGATCTCCTAAACGGTTAAAGATAGGACATCGCGGTTTTCACCAGTGGATTTAGCACCTTATTTTACATAAAATAAGTCCTATAAGTCTACTCTCAAGAGTTGATAATGGTAAAAACCAATAAAATGTTTATATATCACATTTTCAAATATCTAATATTTTCTATTTTACTCGATCTCCTAAACGGTTGAAGATAGGACATCGCAGTTTACACCAGTGGATTTAGCACCTTATTTTACATAAAATAAGTCCTATAAGTTTACTCTCAAGAGTTGATAAAGGTACAAACTAATAAAATGTTTATATATCACATTTTCAAATATCTATTATTCTCCATTTTACTCCATCTCCAAAACGGTTAAAGATAGGACATCGCGGTTTTTACCAGTTAATTTAGCACCTCATTTTACATAAAATATGTCCTATAAGTCTACTCTCAAGGGTTGATAAAGGTACAAACGAATAAAATGTTTATATATCTCATTTTCAAATATCCATTATTCTCCATTTTACTCGATCTCCTAAACGGTTAAAGATAGGACATCGCGGTTTACACCAGTGGATTTAGCACCTTATTTTACATAAAATAAGTCCTATAAGTCTACTCTCAAGAGTTGATAAAGGTACAAACTAATAAAATGTTTATATATCACATTTTCAAATATCTAATATTTTCTATTTTACTCGATCTCCTAAACGGTTGAAGATAGGACATCGCGGTTTTTACCAGTGGTAATAGCACCTCATTTTACATAAAATAAGTCCTGTAAGTCTACTCTCAAGAGTTGATAATGGTAAAAACCAATAAAATGTTTATATATCACATTTTCAAATATCTAATATTTTCTATTTTACTCGATCTCCTAAACGGTTGAAGATAGGACATCGCAGTTTACACCAGTGGATTTAGCACCTTATTTTACATAAAATAAGTCCTATAAGTTTACTCTCAAGAGTTGATAAAGGTACAAACTAATAAAATGTTTATATATCACATTTTCAAATATCTATTATTCTCCATTTTACTCCATCTCCAAAACGGTTAAAGATAGGACATCGCGGTTTTTACCAGTTAATTTAGCACCTCATTTTACATAAAATATGTCCTATAAGTCTACTCTCAAGGGTTGATAAAGGTACAAACGAATAAAATGTTTATATATCTCATTTTCAAATATCCATTATTCTCCATTTTACTCGATCTCCTAAACGGTTAAAGATAGGACATCGCGGTTTTCACCAGTGGATTTAGCACCTCATTTTACATAAAATATGTCCTATAAGTCTACTCTCAAGGGTTGATAAAGGCAAAAACGAATAAAATGTTTATATATCACATTTTCAAATATCTAATATTTTCTATTTTACTCGATCTCCTAAACGGTTCAAGATAGGACATCGCGGTTTTCACCAGTGGATTTAGCACCTCATTTTACATATGATAGGTCCTATAAGTCTACTCTCAAGAGTTGATAAAGGTACAAACGAATAAAGTGTTTATATATCACCTTTTCAAATATCTAATATTTTCTATTTCACTCGATCTCCTAAACGGTTAAAGATAGGACATCGCGGTTTTTACCAGTGCATTTAGCACCTCATTTTACATTATATAAGTCTTATAAGTCTACCCTCAAGAGTTGATCAAGGTACAAACGAATAAAATGTTTATATATCACATTTTCAAATATCTATTATTCTCCATTTTACTCGATCTCCTAAACGGTTAAAGATAGGACATCGCTGTTTTCACCAGTGGATCTAGCACCTTATTTTACATAAAATAAGTCCTATAAGTCTACTCTCAAGAGTTGATAAAGGTACAAACGAATAAAATGTTTATATATCACATTTTCAAATATCTATTATTCTCCATTTTACTCGATCTCCTAAACGGTTAAAGATAGGACATCGCGGTTTTTACCAGTTAATTTAGCACCTCATTTTACATAAAATATGTCCTATAAGTCTACTCTCAAGGGTTGATAAAGGTACAAACGAATAAAATGTTTATATATCTCATTTTCAAATATCCATTATTCTCCATTTTACTCGATCTCCTAAACGGTTAAAGATAGGACATCGCGGTTTTCACCAGTGGATTTAGCACCTCATTTTACATAAAATATGTCCTATAAGTCTACTCTCAAGGGTTGATAAAGGCAAAAACGAATAAAATGTTTATATATCACATTTTCAAATATCTAATATTTTCTATTTTACTCGATCTCCTAAACGGTTCAAGATAGGACATCGCGGTTTTCACCAGTGGATTTAGCACCTCATTTTACATATGATAGGTCCTATAAGTCTACTCTCAAGAGTTGATAAAGGTACAAACGAATAAAGTGTTTATATATCACCTTTTCAAATATCTAATATTTTCTATTTCACTCGATCTCCTAAACGGTTAAAGATAGGACATCGCGGTTTTTACCAGTGCATTTAGCACCTCATTTTACATTATATAAGTCTTATAAGTCTACCCTCAAGAGTTGATCAAGGTACAAACGAATAAAATGTTTATATATCACATTTTCAAATATCTATTATTCTCCATTTTACTCGATCTCCTAAACGGTTAAAGATAGGACATCGCTGTTTTCACCAGTGGATCTAGCACCTTATTTTACATAAAATAAGTCCTATAAGTCTACTCTCAAGAGTTGATAAAGGTACAAACGAATAAAATGTTTATATATCACATTTTCAAATATCTATTATTCTCCATTTTACTCGATCTCCTAAACGGTTAAAGATAGGACATCGCTGTTTTCACCAGTGGATCTAGCACCTTATTTTACATAAAATAAGTCCTATAAGTCTACTCTCAAGAGTTGATAAAGGTACAAACGAATAAAATGTTTATATATCACATTTTAAAATATCTATTATTCTCCATTTCACTCGATCTCTTAAACGGTTAAAGATAGGACATCGCGGTTTTCACCAGTGGATTTAGCACCTCATTTTACATATGATAGGTCCTATAAGTCTACTCTCAAGAGTTGATAAAGGTACAAACGAATAAAGTGTTTATATATCACATTTTCAAATATCTCTTCTCCATTTTACTCGATCTCCTAAAAGGTTAAAGATAGGACATCGCGGTTATCAGTCAATTTAGCATACCATTTTATATAAAATTAGTTATATAACAACTGTCATTTTTAGACATCTGTCATTCTTGACATCTATGATTTTTTGACTGCTGTCATTTTTGACATCTGTTATTCTTGACATCTGTCATTCTTGACATCTGTCACTCATGACATCTGTCATTCTTGACATCTGTCATATTTTGACATCTGTCAATTTTGACATCTGTCATTTTTGACAATTGTCATTCTTGACATTTGTCATTTTTTGACATCTGTCATTCTTGACATCTGTCATTTTTTGACAGCTTACATTTTTGACAGCCGTCATTCTTTGACAACTGAATAAAATATTTATATATCACATTTTTAAATATCTATTATTCTCCATTTTACTCAATCTCCTAAACGGTTAAAGATAGGACATCGCGGTTTTCACCAGTGGATTTAGCACCTTATTTTACATAAAATAAGTCCTATAAGTCTACTCTTAAAAGTTGATAAAGGTACAAACGAATAAAATGTTTATATATCACATTTTAAAATATCTATTATTCTCCATTTCACTCGATCTCCTAAACGGTTAAAGATAGGACATCGCGGTTTTCACCAGTGGATTTAGCACCTCATTTTACATATGATAGGTCCTATAAGTCTACTCTCAAGAGTTGATAAAGGTACAAACGAATAAAGTGTTTATATATCACATTTTCAAATATCTAATATTTTCTATTTCACTCGATCTCCTAAACGGTTAAAGATAGGACATCGCGGTTTTTACCAGTGCATTTAGCACCTCATTTTACATTATATAAGTCCTATAAGTCTACCCTCAAGAGTTGATCAAGGTACAAACGAATATAATGTTTATATATCACATTTTCAAATATCTATTATTCTCCATTTTACTCGATCTCCTAAACGGTTAAAGATAGGACATCGCGGATTTCACCAGTGGATTTAGCACCTCATTTTACATAAAATAAGTCCTATAAGTCTACTCTCAAGAGTTGATAAAGGTACAAACGAATAAAATGTTTATATATCACATTTTCAAATATCTATTATTTTCTATTTTACTCGATCTCCTAAACGGTTAAAGATAGGACATCGCGGTTTTCACCAGTGGATTTAGCAACTTATTTTACATAAAATAAGTCCTATAAGTCTACTCTTAAGAGTTGATAAAGGTACAAACGAATAAAATGTTTATATATCACATTTTCAAATATCTATTATTCTCCATTTTACTCGATCTCCTAAACGGTTCAAGATAGGACATCGCGGTTTTCACCAGTGGATTTAGCACCTCATTTTACATAAAATAGGACCTATAAGTCTACTCTTAAGAGTTGATCAAGGTACAAACGAATAAAATGTTTATATATCACATTTTCAAATATCTATCATTCTCCATTTTACTCGATCTCCTAAACGGTTCAAGATAGGACATCGCGGTTTTCACCAGTGGATTTAGCACCTCATTTTACATAAAATAGGACCTATAAGTCTACTCTTAAGAGTTGATCAAGGTACAAACGAATAAAATGTTTATATATCACATTTTCAAATATCTAATATTCTCCATTTTACTCGATCTCCTAAACGGTTAAAGATAGGACATCGCGGTTTTCACCAGTGGATTTAGCACCTTATTTTACATAAAATAAGTCCTATAAGTCTACTCTCAAGAGTTGATAAAGGTACAAACTAATAAAATGTTTATATATCACATTTTCAAATATCTAATATTTTCTATTTTACTCGATCTCCTAAACGGTTGAAGATAGGACATCGCGGTTTTTACCAGTGGTAATAGCACCTCATTTTACATAGAATAAGTCCTGTAAGTCTACCCTCAAGAGTTGATCAAGGTACAAACGAATAAAATGTTTATATATCACATTTTCAAATATCTATTATTCTCCATTTTACTCGATCTCCTAAACGGTTAAAGATAGGACGTCGCGGTTTTCACCAGTGGATTTAGCACCTTATTTTACATAAAATAAGTCCTATAAGTCTACTCTCAAGAGTTGATAATGGTAAAAACCAATAAAATGTTTATATATCACATTTTCAAATATCTAATATTTTCTATTTTACTCGATCTCCTAAACGGTTGAAGATAGGACATCGCAGTTTACACCAGTGGATTTAGCACCTTATTTTACATAAAATAAGTCCTATAAGTTTACTCTCAAGAGTTGATAAAGGTACAAACTAATAAAATGTTTATATATCACATTTTCAAATATCTATTATTCTCCATTTTACTCCATCTCCAAAACGGTTAAAGATAGGACATCGCGGTTTTTACCAGTTAATTTAGCACCTCATTTTACATAAAATATGTCCTATAAGTCTACTCTCAAGGGTTGATAAAGGTACAAACGAATAAAATGTTTATATATCTCATTTTCAAATATCCATTATTCTCCATTTTACTCGATCTCCTAAACGGTTAAAGATAGGACATCGCGGTTTACACCAGTGGATTTAGCACCTTATTTTACATAAAATAAGTCCTATAAGTCTACTCTCAAGAGTTGATAAAGGTACAAACTAATAAAATGTTTATATATCACATTTTCAAATATCTAATATTTTCTATTTTACTCGATCTCCTAAACGGTTGAAGATAGGACATCGCGGTTTTTACCAGTGGTAATAGCACCTCATTTTACATGAAATAAGTCTTGTAAGTCTACTCTCAAGAGTTGATAATGGTAAAAACCAATAAAATGTTTATATATCACATTTTCAAATATCTAATATTTTCTATTTTACTCGATCTCCTAAACGGTTGAAGATAGGACATCGCAGTTTACACCGGTGGATTTAGCACCTTATTTTACATATAATAAGTCCTATAAGTTTACTCTCAAGAGTTGATAAAGGTACAAACTAATAAAATGTTTATATATCACATTTTCAAATATCTATTATTCTCCATTTTACTCCATCTCCAAAACGGTTAAAGATAGGACATCGCGGTTTTTACCAGTTAATTTAGCACCTCATTTTACATAAAATATGTCCTATAAGTCTACTCTCAAGGGTTGATAAAGGTACAAACGAATAAAATGTTTATATATCTCATTTTCAAATATCCATTATTCTCCATTTTACTCGATCTCCTAAACGGTTAAAGATAGGACATCGCGGTTTTCACCAGTGGATTTAGCACCTCATTTTACATAAAATATGTCCTATAAGTCTACTCTCAAGGGTTGATAAAGGCAAAAACGAATAAAATGTTTATATATCACATTTTCAAATATCTATTTTTCTCCATTTTACTCGATCTCCTAAACGGTTAAAAATAGGACATCGCGGTTTTCACCAGTGGATTTAGCACCTCATTTTACATTAAATAAGTCTTATAAGTGTACTCTCAAGAATTGATAAAGGTACAAACTAATAAAATGTTTATATATCACATTTTCAAATATCTAATATTTTCTATTTCACTCGATCTCCTAAACGGTTGAAGATAGGACATTGCGGTTTTTACCAGTGGATTTAGCACCTCATTTTACATAAAATAAGTCCTATAAGTCTACCCTCAAAAGTTGATCAAGGTACAAACGAATAAAATGTTTATATATCACATTTTCAAATATCTATTATTCTCCATTTTACTCGATCTCCTAAACGGTTAAAGATAGGACATCGCGGTTTTCACCAGTGGATTTAGCACCTTATTTTACATAAAATATGTCCTATAAGTCTACTCTCAAGAGTTGATAAAGGTAAAAACGAATAAAATGTTTATATATCACATTTTCAAATATCTAATATTTTCTATTTTACTCGATCTCCTAAACGGTTCAAGATAGGACATCGCGGTTTACACCAGTGGATTTAGCACCTTATTTTACATAAAATAAGTCCTATAAGTCTACTCTCAAGAGTTGATAAAGGTACAAACTAATAAAATGTTTATATATCACATTTTCAAATATCTATTATTCTCCATTTCACTCGATCTCCTAAACGGTTAAAGATAGGACATCGCGGTTTTCACCAGTGGATTTAGCACCTCATTTTACATATGATAGGTCCTATAAGTCTACTCTCAAGAGTTGATAAAGGTACAAACGAATAAAGTGTTTATATATCACATTTTCAAATATCTAATATTTTCTATTTCACTCGATCTCCTAAACGGTTGAAGATAGGACATCGCGGTTTTTACCAGTGGTAATAGCACCTCATTTTACATAAAATAAGTCCTGTAAGTCTACTCTCAAGAGTTGATAATGGTAAAAACCAATAAAATGTTTATATATCACATTTTCAAATATCTAATATTTTCTATTTTACTCGATCTCCTAAACGGTTGAAGATAGGACATCGCAGTTTACACCAGTGGATTTAGCACCTTATTTTACATAAAATAAGTCCTATAAGTTTACTCTCAAGAGTTGATAAAGGTACAAACTAATAAAATGTTTATATATCACATTTTCAAATATCTATTATTCTCCATTTTACTCCATCTCCAAAACGGTTAAAGATAGGACATCGCGGTTTTTACCAGTTAATTTAGCACCTCATTTTACATAAAATATGTCCTATAAGTCTACTCTCAAGGGTTGATAAAGGTACAAACGAATAAAATGTTTATATATCTCATTTTCAAATATCCATTATTCTCCATTTTACTCGATCTCCTAAACGGTTAAAGATAGGACATCGCGGTTTTCACCAGTGGATTTAGCACCTCATTTTACATAAAATATGTCCTATAAGTCTACTCTCAAGGGTTGATAAAGGCAAAAACGAATAAAATGTTTATATATCACATTTTCAAATATCTATTTTTCTCCATTTTACTCGATCTCCTAAACGGTTAAAAATAGGACATCGCGGTTTTCACCAGTGGATTTAGCACCTCATTTTACATTAAATAAGTCCTATAAGTGTACTCTCAAGAATTGATAAAGGTACAAACTAATAAAATGTTTATATATCACATTTTCAAATATCTAATATTTTCTATTTCACTCGATCTCCTAAACGGTTGAAGATAGGACATCGCGGTTTTTACCAGTGGATTTAGCACCTCATTTTACATAAAATAAGTCCTATAAGTCTACCCTCAAGAGTTGATCAAGGTACAAACGAATAAAATGTTTATATATCACATTTTCAAATATCTATTATTCTCCATTTTACTCGATCTCCTAAACGGTTAAAGATAGGACATCGCGGTTTTCACCAGTGGATTTAGCACCTTATTTTACATAAAATATGTCCTATAAGTCTACTCTCAAGAGTTGATAAAGGTAAAAACGAATAAAATGTTTATATATCACATTTTCAAATATCTAATATTTTCTATTTTACTCGATCTCCTAAACGGTTCAAGATAGGACATCGCGGTTTACACCAGTGGATTTAGCACCTTATTTTACATAAAATAAGTCCTATAAGTCTACTCTCAAGAGTTGATAAAGGTACAAACTAATAAAATGTTTATATATCACATTTTCAAATATCTATTATTCTCCATTTCACTCGATCTCCTAAACGGTTAAAGATAGGACATCGCGGTTTTCACCAGTGGATTTAGCACCTCATTTTACATATGATAGGTCCTATAAGTCTACTCTCAAGAGTTGATAAAGGTACAAACGAATAAAGTGTTTATATATCACATTTTCAAATATCTAATATTTTCTATTTCACTCGATCTCCTAAACGGTTATAGATAGGTCATCGCGGTTTTTACCAGTGCATTTAGCACCTCATTTTACATTATATAAGTCTTATAAGTCTACCGTCAAGAGTTGATCAAATTACAAACGAATAAAATGTTTATATATCACATTTTCAAATATCTATTATTCTCCATTTTACTCGATCTCCTAAACGGTTAAAGATAGGACATCGCTGTTTTCACCAGTGGATCTAGCACCTTATTTTACATAAAATAAGTCCTATAAGTCTACTCTCAAGAGTTGATAAAGGTACAAACGAATAAAATGTTTATATATCACATTTTAAAATATCTATTATTCTCCATTTCACTCGATCTCTTAAACGGTTAAAGATAGGACATCGCGGTTTTCACCAGTGGATTTAGCACCTCATTTTACATATGATAGGTCCTATAAGTCTACTCTCTAGAGTTGATAAAGGTACAAACGAATAAAGTGTTTATATATCACATTTTCAAATATCTAATATTTTCTATTTCACTCGATCTCCTAAACGGTTAAAGATAGGACATCGCGGTTTTTACCAGTGGATTTACCACCTCATTTTACATAAAATAAGTCCTATAAGTCTACCCTCAAGAGTTGATCAAGGTACAAACGAATAAAATGTTTATATATCACATTTTCAAATATCTATTATTCTCCATTTTACTCGATCTCCTAAACGGTTAAAGATAGGACATCGCGGATTTCACCAGTGGATTTAGCACCTCATTTTACATAAAATAAGTCCTATAAGTCTACTCTCAAGAGTTGATAAAGGTACAAACGAATAAAATGTTTATATATCACATTTTCAAATATCTATTATTTTCTATTTTACTCGATCTCCTAAACGGTTAAAGATAGGACATCGCGGTTTTCACCAGTGGATTTAGCAACTTATTTTACATAAAATAAGTCCTATAAGTCTACTCTTAAGAGTTGATAAAGGTACAAACGAATAAAATGTTTATATATCACATTATCAAATATCTATTATTCTCCATTTCACTCGATCTCCAAAACGGTTAAAGATAGGACATCGCGGTTTTCACCAGTGGATTTAGCACCTCATTTTACATAAAATAAGTCCTATAAGTCTACTCTCAAGAGTTGATAAAAGTAAAAACGAATAAAATGTTTATATATCACATTTTCAAATATCTATTTTTCTCCATTTTACTCGATCTCCTAAACGGTTCAAGATAGGACATCGCGGTTTTCACCAGTGGATTTAGCACCTCATTTTACATAAAATAGGTCCTATAAGTCTACTCTTAAGAGTTGATCAAGGTACAAACGAATAAAATGTTTATATATCACATTTTCAAATATCTATTATTCTCCATTTTACTCGATCTCCTAAACGGTTAAAGATAGGACATCGCGGTTTTCACCAGTGGATTTAGCACCTTATTTTACATAAAATAAGTCCTTTAAGTCTACTCTCAAGAGTTGATAAAGGTACAAACTAATAAAATGTTTATATATCACATTTTCAAATATCTAATATTTTCTATTTTACTCGATCTCCTAAACGGTTAAAGATTGGACATCGCGGATTTCACCAGTAAATTTAGCACCTCATTTTACATAAAATAAGACCTATAACTCTACTCTCAAGAGTTGATAAAGGTACAAACGAATAAAATGTATATATATCACATTATCAAATATCTATTATTTTCCATTTTACTCGATCTCCTAAACGGTTAAAGATAGGACATCGCGGTTTTTACCAGTGGATTTAGCACCTCATTTTACATAAAATAAGTCTTATAAGTCTACTCTCAAGAGTTGATAAAGGAACAAACGAATAAAATTTTTATATATCACATTTTCAAATATCTATTATTTTCAATTTTACTTGATCTCCTAAACGGTTAAAGATAGGACATCGCGGTTTTTACCAGTAAATTTAGCACCTCATTTTACATAAAATAAGTCCTATAAGTCTACTCTCAAGGGTTGATAAAGGTACAAACGAATAAAATGTTTATATATCACATTTTCAAATATCCATTATTCTTCATTTTACTCGATCTCCTAAACGGTTAAAGATAGGACATCGCGGTTTTCACCAGTGGATTAAGCACATCATTTTACATAAAATAAGTCCTATAAGTCTACTCTCAAGAGTTGATAAAGGTACAAACGAATAAAATGTTTATATATCATATTTTCAAATATCCATTATTCTCCATTTTACTCGATCTCCTAAACTGTTAAAGATATTACATCGCGGTTTTCACCAGTGGATTTAGAACCTCATTTTACATAAAATAGGTCCTATAAGTCTACTCTCAAGAGTTGATAAAGGTAAAAACGAATAAAATGTTTATATATCACATTTTCATATATCTATTATTCTCCATTTTACTCGATCTCCTAAACGGTTAAAGATATCACATCGCGGTTTTCACCAGTGGATTTAGCACCTCATTTTACATAAAATAGGTCCTATAGGTCTACCCTCATGAGTTGATCAAGGTACAAACGAATAAAATGTTAATATATCACATTTTCAAATATCTATTATTCTCCATTTTACTCGATCTCCTAAACGGTTAAAGATAGGACATCGCGGTTTTCACCAGTAGATTTAGCACCTCATTTTACATAAAATAAGTCCTATAAGTCTACTCTCAAGAGTTGATAAAAGTACAAACAAATAAAATGTTTATATATCACATTATCAAATATCTATTATTCTCCATTTTATTTGATCTCCTAAACGGTTAAAGATAGGACATCGCGGTTTTCACCAGTGGATTTAGCACTATATTTTACATAAAATGAGTCCTATAAGTCTACTCTCAAGAGTTGATAAAGGTACAAACGAATAAAATGTTTATATATCACATTTTCAAATATCTATTATTCTACATTTTACTCGATCTCCTAAACGGTTAAAGATTGGACATCGCGGATTTCACCAGTAGATTTAGCACCTCATTTTACATAAAATAAGACCTATAACTCTACTCTCAAGAGTTGATAAAGGTACAAACGAATAAAATGTATATATATCACATTATCAAATATCTATTATTTTCCATTTTACTCGATCTCCTAAACGGTTAAAGATAGGACATCGCGGTTTTTACCAGTGGATTTAGCACCTCATTTTACATAAAATAAGTCTTATAAGTCTACTCTCAAGAGTTGATAAAGGAACAAACGAATAAAATTTTTATATATCACATTTTCAAATATCTATAATTTTCAATTTTACTTGATCTCCTAAACGGTTAAAGATAGGACATCGCGGTTTTTACCAGTAAATTTAGCACCTCATTTTACATAAAATAAGTCCTATAAGTCTACTCTCAAGGGTTGATAAAGGTACAAACGAATAAAATGTTTATATATCACATTTTCAAATATCCATTATTCTTCATTTTACTCGATCTCCTAAACGGTTAAAGATAGGACATCGCGGTTTTCACCAGTGGATTAAGCACATCATTTTACATAAAATAAGTCCTATAAGTCTACTCTCAAGAGTTGATAAAGGTACAAACGAATAAAATGTTTATATATCATATTTTCAAATATCCATTATTCTCCATTTTACTCGATCTCCTAAACGGTTAAAGATATTACATCGCGGTTTTCACCAGTGGATTTAGAACCTCATTTTATATAAAATAGATCCTATAAGTCTACTCTCATGAGTTGATAAAGGTAAGAACGAATAAAATGTTTATATATCACATTTTCAAATATCTATTATTCTCCATTTTACTCGATCTCCTAAACGGTTAAAGATTGGACATCGCGGTTTTCACCAGTGGCTTTAGCACCTCATTTTACATAAAATAAGTCTTATAAGTCTACTCTCAAGAGTTGATAAAAGTTCAAACGAATAAAATGTTTATATATCACATTATCAAATATCTATTATTCTCCATTTTATTTGATCTCCTAGACGGTTAAAGATAGGACATCGCGGTTTTCACCAGTGGATTTAGCACTATATTTTACATAAAATGAGTCCTATAAGTCTACTCTCAAGAGTTGATAAAGGTACAAACGAATAAAATGTTTATATATCACATTTTCAAATATATATTATTCTTCATTTTACTCGATCTCCTAAACGGTTAAAGATAGGACATCGCGGTTTTAACCAGTGGATTTAGCACCTCATTTTACATAAAATAAGTCCTATAAGTCTACTCTCATGAGTTGATAAAGGTACAAACGAATAAAATGTTTATATATCACATTTTTAAATATCTATTATTCTCCATTTTACTCGATCTCCTAAACGGTTAAAGATAGGACATCGCGGTTTTCACCAGTGGATTTAGCACCTCATTTTACATAAAATAGGTCCTATAATCTACTCTCAAATGTTGATAAAGGTTCAAACGAATAAAATGTTTATATATCACATTTTCAAATATCTATTATTCTCCATTTTACTCGATCTCCTAAACGGTTAAAGATAGGACATCGCGGATTTCACCAGTGGATTTAGCACCTCATTTTACATAAAATAAGTCCTATAAGTCTACTCTCAAGAGTTGATAAAGGTACAAACGAATAAAGTGTTTATATATCACATTTTCAAATATCTCTTCTCCATTTTACTCGATCTCCTAATAGGTTAAAGATAGGACATCGCGGTTATCAGTCAATTTAGCATACCATTTTATATAAAATTAGTTATATAACAACTGTCATTTTTAGACATATGTCATTCTTGACATCTATGATTTTTTGACAGCTGTCATTTTTGACATCTGTCATTTTTTGACAGTTGTCAATCTTGACATTTGTCATTTATTGACATCTGTTATTCTTGACATCTGTCACTCTTGACATCTGTCATTCTTGACATCTGTCACTCTTGACATCTGTCATTCTTGACATTTGTCATTTTTGACATCTGTCATTTTTTGACATCTGTCAATTTTGACATCTGTCATTTTTGACATTTGTCATTCTTGACATTTGTCATTTTTTGACATCTGTCATTTTTTGACAGCTGACATTTTTGACAGCCGTCATTCTTTGACAACTGAATAAAATGTTTATAAATCACATTTTTAAATATCTATTATTCTCCATTTTACTCAATCTCCTAAACGGTTAAAGATAGGACATCGCGGTTTTCACCAGTGGATTTAGCACTTTATTTTACATAAAATAAGTCCTATAAGTCTACTCTCAAGAGTTGATAAAGGTACAAACAAATAAAATGTTTATATATCACATTTTTAAATATCTATTATTCTCCATTTTACTCAATCACCTAAACGGCTAAAGATAGAACATCGCGGTTTTCACCAGTGGATTTAGCACTTTATTTTACATAAAATAAGTCCTATAAGTCTACTCTTAAAAGTTGATAAAGGTACAAACAAATAAAATGTTTATATATCACATTTTTAAATATCTATTATTCTCCATTTTACTCAATCTCCTAAACGGTTAAAGATAGGACATCGCGGTTTTCACCAGTGGATTTAGCACCTTATTTTACATAAAATAAGTCCTATAAGTCTACTCTTAAAAGTTGATAAAGGTACAAACGAATAAAATGTTTATATATCAAATTTTAAAATATCTATTATTCTCCATTTCACTCGATCTCCTAAACGGTTAAAGATAGGACATCGCGGTTTTCACCAGTGGATTTAGCACCTCATTTTACATATGATAGGTCCTATAAGTCTACTCTCAAGAGTTGATAAAGGTACAAACGAATAAAGTGTTTATATATCACATTTTCAAATATCTCTTCTCCATTTTACTCGATCTCCTAAAAGGTTAAAGATAGGACATCGCGGTTATCAGTCAATTTAGCATACCATTTTATATAAAATTAGTTATATAACAACTGTCATTTTTAGACATCTGTCATTCTTGACATCTATGATTTTTTGACTGCTGTCATTTTTGACATCTGTTATTCTTGACATCTGTCATTCTTGACATCTGTCACTCATGACATCTGTCATTCTTGACATCTGTCATATTTTGACATCTGTCAATTTTGACATCTGTCATTTTTGACATTTGTCATTCTTGACATTTGTCATTTTTTGACATCTGTCATTCTTTGACAACTGAATAAAATATTTATATATCACATTTTTAAATATCTATTATTCTCCATTTTACTCAATCTCCTAAACGGTTAAAGATAGGACATCGCGGTTTTCACCAGTGGATTTAGCACCTTATTTTACATAAAATAAGTCCTTTAAGTCTACTCTCAAGAGTTGATAAAGGTACAAACTAATAAAATGTTTATATATCACATTTTCAAATATCTAATATTTTCTATTTTACTCGATCTCCTAAACGGTTGAAGATAGGACATCGCGGTTTTCACCAGTGGATTTAGCACCTTATTTTACATAAAATAAGTCCTATAAGTCTACTCTCAAGAGTTGATAAAGGTACAAACGAATAAAATGTTTATATATCACATTTTCAAATATCTATTATTCTCCATTTTACTCGATCTCCTAAACGGTTAAAGATAGGACATCGCGGTTTTCACCAGTGGATTTAGCACCTTATTTTACATATGATAGGTCCTATAAGTCTACTCTCAAGAGTTGATAAAGGTAAAAACGAATAAAATGTTTATATACCACATTTTCAAATATCTATTATTTTCCATTTTACTCGATCTCCTAAACGGTAAAAGATAGGACATCGCGGTTTTTACCAGTGGATTTAGCACCTCATTTTACATAAAATAAGTCCTATAAGTCTACTCTCAAGAGTTGATAAAGATACAAACGAATAAAATGTTTATATATCACATTATCAAATATCTATTATTCTCCATTTCACTCGATCTCCAAAACGGTTAAAGATAGGACATCGCGGTTTTCACCAGTGGATTTAGCACCTCATTTTACATAAAATAAGTCCTATAAGTCTACTCTCAAGAGTTGATAAAGGTAAAAACGAATAAAATGTTTATATATCACATTTTCAAATATCTATTTTTATCCATTTTACTCGATCTCCTAAACGGTTCAAGATAGGACATCGCGGTTTTCACCAGTGGATTTAGCACCTCATTTTACATATGATAGGTCCTATAAGTCTACTCTCAAGAGTTGATAAAGGTACAAACGAATAAAGTGTTTATATATCACATTTTCAAATATCTATTATTTTCCATTTTACTCGATCTCCTAAACGGTTAAAGATAGGACATCGCGGTTTTCACCAGTGGATTAAGCACATCATTTTACATAAAATAAGTCCTATAAGTCTACTCTCAAGAGTTGATAAAGGTACAAACGAATAAAATGTTTATATATCATATTTTCAAATATCCATTATTCTCCATTTTACTCGATCTCCTAAACTGTTAAAGATATTACATCGCGGTTTTCACCAGTGGATTTAGAACCTCATGTTACATAAAATAGGTCCTATAAGTCTACTCTCAAGAGTTGATAAAGGTAAAAACGAATAAAATGTTTATATATCACATTTTCATATATCTATTATTCTCCATTTTACTCGATCTCCTAATCGGTTAAAGATATCACATCGCGGTTTTCACCAGTGGATTTAGCACCTCATTTTACATAAAATAGGTCCTATAGGTCTACCCTCATGAGTTGATCAAGGTACAAACGAATAAAATGTTAATATATCACATTTTCAAATATCTATTATTCTCCATTTTACTCGATCTCCTAAACGGTTAAAGATAGGACATCGCGGTTTTCACCAGTAGATTTAGCACCTCATTTTACATAAAATAAGTCCTATAAGTCTACTCTCAAGAGTTGATAAAAGTACAAACAAATAAAATGTTTATATATCACATTATCAAATATCTATTATTCTCAATTTTATTTGATCTCCTAAACGGTTAAAGATAGGACATCGCGGTTTTCACCAGTGGATTTAGCACTGTATTTTACATAAAATGAGTCCTATAAGTCTACTCTCAAGAGTTGATAAAGGTACAAACGAATAAAATGTTTATATATCACATTTTCAAATATCTATTATTCTACATTTTACTCGATCTCCTAAACGGTTAAAGATTGGACATCGCGGATTTCACCAGTGGATTTAGCACCTCATTTTACATAAAATAAGACCTATAACTCTACTCTCAAGAGTTGATAAAGGTACAAACGAATAAAATGTATATATATCACATTATCAAATATCTATTATTTTCCATTTTACTCGATCTCCTAAACGGTTAAAGATAGGACATCGCGGTTTTTACCAGTGGATTTAGCACCTCCTTTTACATAAAATAAGTCTTATAAGTCTACTCTCAAGAGTTGATAAAGGAACAAACGAATAAAATTTTTATATATCACATTTTCAAATATCTATAATTTTCAATTTTACTTGATCTCCTAAACGGTTAAAGATAGGACATCGCGGTTTTTACCAGTAAATTTAGCACCTCATTTTACATAAAATAAGTCCTATAAGTCTACTCTCAAGGGTTGATAAAGGTACAAACGAATAAAATGTTTATATATCACATTTTCAAATATCCATTATTCTTCATTTTACTCGATCTCCTAAACGGTTTAAGATAGGACATCGCGGTTTTCACCAGTGGATTAAGCACATCATTTTACATAAAATAAGTCCTATAAGTCTACTCTCAAGAGTTGATAAAGGTACAAACGAATAAAATGTTTATATATCATATTTTCAAATATCCATTATTCTCCATTTTACTCGATCTCCTAAACGGTTAAAGATATTACATCGCGGTTTTCACCAGTGGATTTAGAACCTCATTTTACATAAAATAGGTCCTATAAGTCTACTCTCAAGAGTTGATAAAGGTACAAACGATTAAAATGTTTATATATCATATTTTCAAATATCCATTATTCTCCATTTTACTCGATCTCCTAAGCGGTTCAACATTGGACATCGCGGTTTTCACCAGTAGATTAAGCAGCTCATTTTACATAAAATAAGTCCTATAAGTCTACTCTCAAGAGTTGATCAAGGTACAAACGAACAAAATGTTTATATATCACATTTTCAAATATCTATTATTCTACATTTTACTCGATCTCCTAAACGGTTCAAGATTGGACATCGGGGTTTTCACCAGTGGATTTAGCACCTCATTTTACATAAAATAAGTCCTATAAGTCTACTCTCAAGAGTTGATCAAGGTACATACGAACAAAATGTTTATATATCACATTTTCAAATATCCATTTTTCTCCATTTTACTCGATCTCCTAAACGGTTCAAGATAGGACATCGCTGTTTTCACCAGTGGATGTAGCACCTCATTTTACATAAAATATGTCCTATAAGTCTACTCACAAGAGTTGATAAAGGTACAAACGAACAAAATGTTTATATATCACATTTTCAAATATCTATTATTCTACATTTTACTCGATCTCCTAAACGGTTCAAGATTGGACATCGGGGTTTTCACCAGTGGATTTAGCAACTCATTTTACAAAAAATAAGTCCTATAAGACTACTCTCAAGAGTTGATCAAGGTACAAACGAACAAAATGTTTATATATCTCATTTTCAAATATCTATTAATCTCCATTTTACTCGATCTCCTAAACGGTTCAAGATAGGACATCGCGCTTTTCACCAGTGGATTTAGCACCTCATTTTACATAAAATAGGTCCTATAAGTCTACTCTCAAGAGTTGATAAAGGTAAAAACGAATAAAATGTATATATATCACATCTTCAAATTTCTATTTTTCTCCATTTTAGTCGATCTCCTAAACGGTTCAAGATAGGACATCGCGGTTTTTACCAGTGGATTTAGCACCTCATTTCACATAAAATTGGTCCTATAAGTCTACTCTCAAAAGTTGATAAAGGTACAAGCGAATAAAATGTTTAAATATCACATTTTCAAATATCTATTATTCTCCATTTTACTCGATCTCCTAAACGGTTAAAGATAGGACATCGAGGTTTTTACCAGTGGATTTAGCACCTCATTTTACATAAAATAGGTCTTATAAGTCTACTCTCAAAAGTTGATAAAGGTACAAACGAATCAAATGTTTATATATCACATTTTCAAATATCTATTATTCTCCATTTTACTCAATCACCTAAACGGTTAAAGATAGGACATCGCGGTTTTCACCAGTGGATTTAGCACCTCATTTTACATAAAATAAGTCCTATAAGTCTACTCTCAAGAGTTGATAAAGGTAAAAACGAATAAAATGTTTATATATCACATTTTCAAATATCTATTTTTATCCATTTTACTCGATCTCCTAAACGGTAAAAGATAGGACATCGCGGTTTTTACCAGTGGATTTAGCACCTCATTTTACATAAAATAAGTCCTATAAGTCTACTCTCAAGAGTTGATAAAGATACAAACGAATAAAATGTTTATATATCACATTATCAAATATCTATTATTCTCCATTTCACTCGATCTCCAAAACGGTTAAAGATAGGACATCGCGGTTTTCACCAGTGGATTTAGCACCTCATTTTACATAAAATAAGTCCTATAAGTCTACTCTCAAGAGTTGATAAAGGTAAAAACGAATAAAATGTTTATATATCACATTTTCAAATATCTATTTTTATCCATTTTACTCGATCTCCTAAACGGTTCAAGATAGGACATCGCGGTTTTCACCAGTGGATTTAGCACCTCATTTTACATAAAATAGGTCCTATAAGTCTACTCTCAAGAGTTGATAAAGGTACAAACAAATAAAATGTTTATATATCACATTTTTAAATATCTATTATTCTCCATTTTACTCAATCTCCTAAACGGTTAAAGATAGGACATCGCGGTTTTCACCAGTGGATTTAGCACTTTATTTTACATAAAATAAGTCCTATAAGTCTACTCTCAAGAGTTGATAAAGGTACAAACAAATAAAATGTTTATATATCACATTTTTAAATATCTATTATTCTCCATTTTACTCAATCACCTAAACGGTTAAAGATAGGACATCGCGGTTTTCACCAGTGGATTTAGCACCTCATTTTACATAAAATAAGTCCTATAAGTCTACTCTCAAGAGTTGATAAAGGTAAAAACGAATAAAATGTTTATATATCACATTTTCAAATATCTATTTTTATCCATTATACTCGATCTCCTAAACGGTTCAAGATAGGACATCGCGGTTTTCACCAGTGGATTTAGCACCTCATTTTACATAAAATAGGTCCTATAAGTCTACTCTCAAGAGTTGATAAAGGTACAAACAAATAAAATGTTTATATATCACATTTTTAAATATCTATTATTCTCCATTTTACTCAATCTCCTAAACGGTTAAAGATAGGACATCGCGGTTTTCACCAGTGGATTTAGCACCTCATTTTACATAAAATAAGTCCTATAAGTCTACTCTCAAGAGTTGATAAAGGTAAAAACAAATAAAATGTTTATATATCACATTTTTAAATATCTATTATTCTCCATTTTACTCAATCTCCTAAACGGTTAAAGATAGGACATCGCGGTTTTCACCAGTGGATTTAGCACTTTATTTTACATAAAATAAGTCCTATAAGTCTACTCTCAAGAGTTGATAAAGATACAAACGAATAAAATGTTTATATATCACATTATCAAATATCTATTATTCTCCATTTCACTCGATCACCAAAACGGTTAAAGATAGGACATCGCGGTTTTCACCAGTGGATTTAGCACCTCATTTTACATAAAATAAGTCCTATAAGTCTACTCTCAAGAGTTGATAAAGGTAAAAACGAATAAAATGTTTATATATCACATTTTCAAATATCTATTTTTATCCATTTTACTCGATCTCCTAAACGGTTCAAGATAGGACATCGCGGTTTTCACCAGTGGATTTAGCACCTCATTTTACATAAAATAGGTCCTATAAGTCTACTCTTAAAAGTTGATAAAGGTACAAACAAATAAAATGTTTATATATCACATTTTTAAATATCTATTATTCTCCATTTTACTCAATCTCCTAAACGGTTAAAGATAGGACATCGCGGTTTTCACCAGTGGATTTAGCACCTCATTTTACATATGATAGGTCCTATAAGTCTACTCTCAAGAGTTGATAAAGGTACAAACGAATAAAGTGTTTATATATCACATTTTCAAATATCTATTATTTTCCATTTTACTCGATCTCCTAAACGGTTAAAGATAGGACATCGCGGTTTTCACCAGTGGATTAAGCACATCATTTTACATAAAATAAGTCCTATAAGTCTACTCTCAAGAGTTGATAAAGGTACAAACGAATAAAATGTTTATATATCATATTTTCAAATATCCATTATTCTCCATTTTACTCGATCTCCTAAACTGTTAAAGATATTACATCGCGGTTTTCACCAGTGGATTTAGAACCTCATGTTACATAAAATAGGTCCTATAAGTCTACTCTCAAGAGTTGATAAAGGTAAAAACGAATAAAATGTTTATATATCACATTTTCATATATCTATTATTCTCCATTTTACTCGATCTCCTAATCGGTTAAAGATATCACATCGCGGTTTTCACCAGTGGATTTAGCACCTCATTTTACATAAAATAGGTCCTATAGGTCTACCCTCATGAGTTGATCAAGGTACAAACGAATAAAATGTTAATATATCACATTTTCAAATATCTATTATTCTCCATTTTACTCGATCTCCTAAACGGTTAAAGATAGGACATCGCGGTTTTCACCAGTAGATTTAGCACCTCATTTTACATAAAATAAGTCCTATAAGTCTACTCTCAAGAGTTGATAAAAGTACAAACAAATAAAATGTTTATATATCACATTATCAAATATCTATTATTCTCAATTTTATTTGATCTCCTAAACGGTTAAAGATAGGACATCGCGGTTTTCACCAGTGGATTTAGCACTGTATTTTACATAAAATGAGTCCTATAAGTCTACTCTCAAGAGTTGATAAAGGTACAAACGAATAAAATGTTTATATATCACATTTTCAAATATCTATTATTCTACATTTTACTCGATCTCCTAAACGGTTAAAGATTGGACATCGCGGATTTCACCAGTGGATTTAGCACCTCATTTTACATAAAATAAGACCTATAACTCTACTCTCAAGAGTTGATAAAGGTACAAACGAATAAAATGTATATATATCACATTATCAAATATCTATTATTTTCCATTTTACTCGATCTCCTAAACGGTTAAAGATAGGACATCGCGGTTTTTACCAGTGGATTTAGCACCTCCTTTTACATAAAATAAGTCTTATAAGTCTACTCTCAAGAGTTGATAAAGGAACAAACGAATAAAATTTTTATATATCACATTTTCAAATATCTATTATTTTCAATTTTACTTGATCTCCTAAACGGTTAAAGATAGGACATCGCGGTTTTTACCAGTAAATTTAGCACCTCATTTTACATAAAATAAGTCCTATAAGTCTACTCTCAAGGGTTGATAAAGGTACAAACGAATAAAATGTTTATATATCACATTTTCAAATATCCATTATTCTTCATTTTACTCGATCTCCTAAACGGTTAAAGATAGGACATCGCGGTTTTCACCAGTGGATTAAGCACATCATTTTACATAAAATAAGTCCTATAAGTCTACTCTCAAGAGTTGATAAAGGTACAAACGAATAAAATGTTTATATATCATATTTTCAAATATCCATTATTCTCCATTTTACTCGATCTCCTAAACGGTTAAAGATATTACATCGCGGTTTTCACCAGTGGATTTAGAACCTCATTTTACATAAAATAGGTCCTATAAGTCTACTCTCAAGAGTTGATAAAGGTACAAACGATTAAAATGTTTATATATCATATTTTCAAATATCCATTATTCTCCATTTTACTCGATCTCCTAAACGGTTCAACATTGGACATCGCGGTTTTCACCAGTAGATTAAGCACCTCATTTTACATAAAATAAGTCCTATAAGTCTACTCTCAAGAGTTGATCAAGGTACAAACGAACAAAATGTTTATATATCACATTTTCAAATATCTATTATTCTACATTTTACTCGATCTCCTATACGGTTCAAGATTGGACATCGGGGTTTTCACCAGTGGATTTAGCACCTCATTTTACATAAAATAAGTCCTATAAGTCTACTCTCAAGAGTTGATCAAGGTACATACGAACAAAATGTTTATATATCACATTTTCAAATATCCATTTTTCTCCATTTTACTCGATCTCCTAAACGGTTCAAGATAGGACATCGCTGTTTTCACCAGTGGATGTAGCACCTCATTTTACATAAAATATGTCCTATAAGTCTACTCACAAGAGTTGATAAAGGTACATACGAACAAAATGTTTATATATCACATTTTCAAATATCTATTATTCTACATTTTACTCGATCTCCTAAACGGTTCAAGATTGGACATCGGGGTTTTCACCAGTGGATTTAGCAACTCATTTTACAAAAAATAAGTCCTATAAGACTACTCTCAAGAGTTGATCAAGGTACAAACGAACAAAATGTTTATATATCTCATTTTCAAATATCTATTAATCTCCATTTTACTCGATCTCCTAAACGGTTCAAGATAGGACATCGCGCTTTTCACCAGTGGATTTAGCACCTCATTTTACATAAAATAGGTCCTATAAGTCTACTCTCAAGAGTTGATAAAGGTAAAAACGAATAAAATGTATATATATCACATCTTCAAATTTCTATTTTTCTCCATTTTAGTCGATCTCCTAAACGGTTCAAGATAGGACATCGCGGTTTTTACCAGTGGATTTAGCACCTCATTTCACATAAAATTGGTCCTATAAGTCTACTCTCAAAAGTTGATAAAGGTACAAGCGAATAAAATGTTTAAATATCACATTTTCAAATATCTATTATTCTCCATTTTACTCGATCTCCTAAACGGTTAAAGATAGGACATCGAGGTTTTTACCAGTGGATTTAGCACCTCATTTTACATAAAATAGGTCTTATAAGTCTACTCTCAAAAGTTGATAAAGGTACAAACGAATCAAATGTTTATATATCACATTTTCAAATATCTATTATTCTCCATTTTACTCGATCTCCTAAACGGTTATAGATAGGACATCGCAGTTTTCACCAGTGGATTTAGCACCTTATTTTACTTAAAATAAGTCTTATAAGTCTACTCTCAAGAGTTGATAAAGGTACACACGAATAAAATGTTTATATATCACATTTTCAAATATCTATTATTCTCCATTTTACTCGATCTCCTAAACGGTTAAAAATAGGACATCGCGGTTTTCACCAGTGGGTTTAGCACCTCATTTTACTTAAAATAACTCTTATAAGTCAACTCTCAAGAGTTGATAAAGTTACAAACGATTAAAATGTTTATATATCACATTTTCAAATATCTGTTATTATCAATTTTACTCGATCTCTTAAACGGTTAAAGATAGGACATCGCGGTTTAAAACTGTGAATTTAGCACTATATTTTACATAAAATAAGTCCTATAAGTCTACTCTCAAGAGTTGATAAAGGTACAAACGAATAAAATGTTTATATATCACATTATCAAATATCTATTATCATCCATTTTACTCGATCTCCTAAACGGTTAAAAATAGGACATCGCGGTTTTCACCAGTGGATTTAGCACCTCATTTTACATAAAATAGGTCCTATAAGTCTACTCTCAAGAGTTGATAAAGGTAAAAACGAATAAAATGTCTATATATCACATTTTCAAATATCTGTTATTATCAATTTTACTCGATCTCTTAAACGGTTAAAGATAGGAAATCGCTGTTTTTACCAGTGGATTTAGCACCTTATTTTACATAAAATAAGTCCTATAAGTCTACTCTCAAGAGTTGATAAAGGTACACACGAATAAAATGTTTATATATCACATTTTCAAATATCTATTATTCTCCATTTTACTCCATCTCCTAAACGGTTAAAGATAGGAAATCGCTGTTTTTACCAGTGGATTTAGCACCTCATTTTACATAAAATAGGTCTTATAAGTCTATTCTTAAGAGTTGATAAAGGTAAAAACGAATAAAATGTTTATATATCACATTTTCAAATATATACTATTCTCCATTTTACTCGATCTCCTAAACGGTTAAAGATAGGAAATCGCTGTTTTTACCAGTGGATTTAGCACCTCATTTTACATAAAATAGGTCTTATAAGTCTACTCTCAAAAGTTGATAAAGGTACAAACGAATAAAATGTTTATATATCACATTTTCAAATATCTATTATTTTCCATTTTACTCGATCTCCTAAACGGTTAAAGATAGGACATCGTGGTTTTCACCAGTGGATTTAGCACCTCATTTTACATAAAATAGGTCCTATAAGTCTACTCTCAAATGTTGATAAAGGTACAAACGAATAAAATGTTTATATATCACATTTTCAAATTTCTATTATTTTCCATTTTACTCGATCTCCTAAACGGTTAAAGATAGGACATCGTGGTTTTCACCAGTGGATTTAGCACCTCATTTTACATAAAATAGGTCCTATTAGTCTACTCTCAAATGTTGATAAAGGTACAAACGAATAAAATGTTTATATATCACATTTTCAAATTTCTAATATTCTCCATTTTACTCGATCTCCTAAACGGTTAAAGATAGGACATCGAGATTTCACCAGTGGATTTAGCACCTCATTTTACATGAAATAAGTCTTATAAGTCTACTATCAAGAGTTGATAAAGGTACAAACGAATAAAATGTTTATATATCACATTATCAAATATCTATTATTCTCCATTTTACTCGATCTCCTAAACGGTTAAAGATAGGACATCGCGGTTTTTACCAGTGGATTTAGCACCTCATTTTACATAAAATAAGTCCTATAAGTCTACTCTCAAGAGTTGATAAAGGTACAAACGAATAAAATGTTTATATATCACACTTTCAAATATCTATTATTCTACATTTTACTCGATCTCCTAAACGGTTCAAGATTGGACATCGGGGTTTTCACCAGTGGATTTAGCACCTCATTTTACAAAAAATAGGTCCTATAAGTCTACTCTCAACAGTTGAACAAGGTACAAACGAACAAAATGTTTATATATCACATTTTCAAATATCTATTATTCTCCATTTTACTCGATCTCCTAAACGGTTCAACATTGGACATCGCGGTTTTCACCAGTAGATTAAGCACCTCATTTTACATAAAATAAGTCCTATAAGTCTACTCTCAAGAGTTGATCAAGGTACAAACGAACAAAATGTTTATATATCACATTTTCAAATATCTATTATTCTACATTTTACTCGATCTCCTAAACGGTTCAAGATTGGACATCGGGGTTTTCACCAGTGGATTTAGCACCTCATTTTACATAAAATAAGTCCTATAAGTCTACTCTCAAGAGTTGATCAAGGTACATACGAACAAAATGTTTATATATCACATTTTCAAATATCCATTTTTCTCCATTTTACTCGATCTCCTAAACGGTTCAAGATAGGACATCGCTGTTTTCACCAGTGGATGTAGCACCTCATTTTACATAAAATATGTCCTATAAGTCTACTCACAAGAGTTGATAAAGGTACAAACGAACAAAATGTTTATATATCACATTTTCAAATATCTATTATTCTACATTTTACTCGATCTCCTAAACGGTTCAAGATTGGACATCGGGGTTTTCACCAGTGGATTTAGCAACTCATTTTACAAAAAATAAGTCCTATAAGACTACTCTCAAGAGTTGATCAAGGTACAAACGAACAAAATGTTTATATATCTCATTTTCAAATATCTATTAATCTCCATTTTACTCGATCTCCTAAACGGTTCAAGATAGGACATCGCGCTTTTCACCAGTGGATTTAGCACCTCATTTTACATAAAATAGGTCCTATAAGTCTACTCTCAAGAGTTGATAAAGGTAAAAACGAATAAAATGTATATATATCACATCTTCAAATTTCTATTTTTCTCCATTTTAGTCGATCTCCTAAACGGTTCAAGATAGGACATCGCGGTTTTTACCAGTGGATTTAGCACCTCATTTCACATAAAATTGGTCCTATAAGTCTACTCTCAAAAGTTGATAAAGGTACAAGCGAATAAAATGTTTAAATATCACATTTTCAAATATCTATTATTCTCCATTTTACTCGATCTCCTAAACGGTTAAAGATAGGACATCGATGTTTTTACCAGTGGATTTAGCACCTCATTTTACATAAAATAGGTCTTATAAGTCTACTCTCAAAAGTTGATAAAGGTACAAACGAATCAAATGTTTATATATCACATTTTCAAATATCTATTATTCTCCATTTTACTCGATCTCCTAAACGGTTATAGATAGGACATCGCAGTTTTCACCAGTGGATTTAGCACCTTATTTTACTTAAAATAAGTCTTATAAGTCTACTCTCAAGAGTTGATAAAGGGACAAACGAATAAAATGTTTATATATCTTATTATCAAATATCTATTATTCTCCATTTTACTCGATCTCCTAAACGGTTAAAGATAGGACATCGCGGTTTTCACCAGTGGGTTTAGCACCTCATTTTACTTAAAATAACTCCTATAAGTCAACTCCCAAGAGTTGATAAAGTTACAAACGATTAAAATGTTTATATATCACATTTTCAAAATATCTGTTATTATCAATTTTACTCGATCTCTTAAACGGTTAAAGATAGGACATCGCGGTTTAAAACTGTGAATTTAGCACTATATTTTACATAAAATAAGTCCTATAAGTCTACTCTCAAGAGTTGATAAAGGTACAAACGAATAAAATGTTTATATATCACATTATCAAATATCTATTATCATCCATTTTACTCGATCTCCTAAACGGTTAAAAATAGGACATCGCGGTTTTCACCAGTGGATTTAGCACCTCATTTTTCATAAAATAGGTCCTATAAGTCTACTCTCAAGAGTTGATAAAGGTAAAAACGAATAAAATGTTTATATATCACATTTTCAAATATCTGTTATTATCAATTTTACTCGATCTCTTAAACATTTAAAGATAGGAAATCGCTGTTTTTACCAGTGGATTTAGCACCTTATTTTACATAAAATAAGTCCTATAAGTCTACTCTCAAGAGTTGATAAAGTTACACACGAATAAAATGTTTATATATCACATTTTCAAATATCTATTATTCTCCATTTTACTCGATCTCCTAAACGGTTCAAGATTGGACATCGGGGTTTTCACCAGTGGATTTAGCACCTCATTTTACATGAAATAAGTCTTATAAGTCTACTATCAAGAGTTGATAAAGGTACAAACGAATAAAATGTTTATATATCACATTATCAAATATCTATTATTCTCCATTTTACTCGATCTCCTAAACGGTTAAAGATAGGACATCGCGGTTTTTACCAGTGGATTTAGCACCTCATTTTACATAAAATAAGTCCTATAAGTCTACTCTCAAGAGTTGATAAAGGTACAAACGAATAAAATGTTTATATATCACATTTTCAAATATCTATTATTCTCCATTTTACTCGATCTCCTAAACGGTTAAAGATAGGACATCGCGGTTTTTACCAGTGGATTTAGCACCTCATTTTACATAAAATAAGTCCTATAAGTCTACTCTCAAGAGTTGATAAAGGTACAAACGAATAAAATGTTTATATATCACATTTTCAAATATCTATTATTCTACATTTTACTCGATCTCCTAAACGGTTCAAGATTGGACATCGGGGTTTTCACCAGTGGATTTAGCACCTCATTTTACAAAAAATAAGTCCTATAAGTCTACTCTCAACAGTTGATCAAGGTACAAACGAACAAAATGTTTATATATCACATTTTCAAATATCTATTATTCTCCATTTTACTCGATCTCCTAAACGGTTCAACATAGGACATCGCGGTTTTCACCGGTGGATTTAGCACCTCATTTTACATAAAATAGGTCCTATAAGTCTACTCTCAAGAGTTGATAAAGGTAAAAACGAATAAAATGATTATATATCACATTTTCAAACATCTATTATTCTCCATTTTACTCGATCTCCTAAATGGTTAAAGATAGAACATCGAGGTTTTCACCAGTGGATTTAGCACCTCATTTTACATAAAATAGGTCCTATAAGTCTACTCTCAAGAGTTGATAAAGGTAAAAACGAATAAAATGTTTATAAATCACATTTTCAAATTTCTATTATTCTCCATTTTACTCGATCTCCTAAACGGTTAAAGATAGGACATCGAGGTTTCACCAGTGGATTTAGCACCTTATTTTACATGAAATAAGTCTTATAAGTCTACTCTCAAGAGTTGATAAAGGTACAAACAAATAAAATGTTTATATATCACATTTATAAATATATACTATTCTCCATTTTACTCGATCTCCTAAACGGTTAAAGATAGGACATCGTTGTTTTCACCAGTGGATTTAGCACCTCATTTTACAAAAAATAAGTCCTATAAGTCTACTCTCAAGAGTTGATCAAGGTACAAACGAACAAAATGTTTATATATCACATTTTCAAATATCTATTATTCTCCATTTTACTCGATCTCCTAAACGGTTCAACATAGGACATCGCGGTTTTCACCAGTGGATTAAGCACCTCATTTTACATAAAATAAGTCCTATAAGTCTACTCTCAAGAGTTGATCAAGGTACAAACGAACAAAATGTTTATATATCACATTTTCAAATATCTATTATTCTACATTTTACTCGATCTCCTAAACGGTTCAAGATTGGACATCGCGGTTTTCACCAGTGGATTTAGCACCTCATTTTACATAAAATAAGTCCTATAAGTCTACTCTCAAGAGTTGATCAAGGTACATACGAACAAAATGTTTATATATCACATTTTCATATATCCATTTCTCTCCATTTTACTCGATCTCCTAAACGGTTTAAGATAGGACATCGCTGTTTTCACCAGTGGATGTAGCACCTCATTTTACATAAAATATGTCTTATAAGTCTACTCACAAGAGTTGATAAAGGTACAAACGAACAAAATGTTTATATATCACATTTTCAAATATCTATTATTCTACATTTTACTCGATCTCCTAAACGGTTCAAGATTGGACATCGGGGTTTTCACCAGTGGATTTAGCACCTCATTTTACAAAAATTAAGTCCTATTAGACTACTCTCAAGAGTTGATCAAGGTACAAACGAACAAAATGTTTATATATCACATTTTCAAATATCAATTATTCTCCATTTTACTCGATCTCCTAAACGGTTCAACATAGGACATCGCGGTTTTCACCAGTGGATTTAGCACCTCATTTTACATAAAATAGGTCCTATAAGTCTACTCTCAAATGTTGATAAAGGTACAAACGAATAAAATATTTATATATCACATTTTCAAATATCTATTATTCTCCATTTTACTCGATCTCCTAAACGGTTAAAGATAGGACATCGAGGTTTTCACCAGTGGATTTAGCACCTCATTTTACATAAAATAGGTCCTATAAGTCTACTCTCAAGAGTTGATAAAGGTAAAAACGAATAAAATGTATATATATCTCATTTTCAAATATCTATTATTCTCCATTTTACTCGATCTCCTAAACGGTTAAAGATAGGACATCGCGGTTTTTACCAGTGGATTTAGCACCTCATTTTACATAAAATAAGTCCTATAAGTCTACTCTCAAGAGTTGATAAAGGTACAAACGAATAAAATGTTTATATATCACATTTTCAAATATCTATTATTCTACATTTTACTCGATCTCCTAAACGGTTCAAGATTGGACATCGGGGTTTTCACCAGTGGATTTAGCACCTCATTTTACAAAAAATAAGTCCTATAAGTCTACTCTCAACAGTTGATCAAGGTACAAACGAACAAAATGTTTATATATCACATTTTCAAATATCTATTATTCTCCATTTTACTCGATCTCCTAAACGGTTCAACATAGGACATCGCGGTTTTCACCGGTGGATTTAGCACCTCATTTTACATAAAATAGGTCCTATAAGTCTACTCTCAAGAGTTGATAAAGGTAAAAACGAATAAAATGATTATATATCACATTTTCAAACATCTATTATTCTCCATTTTACTCGATCTCCTAAATGGTTAAAGATAGAACATCGAGGTTTTCACCAGTGGATTTAGCACCTCATTTTACATAAAATAGGTCCTATAAGTCTACTCTCAAGAGTTGATAAAGGTAAAAACGAATAAAATGTTTATAAATCACATTTTCAAATTTCTATTATTCTCCATTTTACTCGATCTCCTAAACGGTTAAAGATAGGACATCGAGGTTTCACCAGTGGATTTAGCACCTTATTTTACATGAAATAAGTCTTATAAGTCTACTCTCAAGAGTTGATAAAGGTACAAACAAATAAAATGTTTATATATCACATTTATAAATATATACTATTCTCCATTTTACTCGATCTCCTAAACGGTTAAAGATAGGACATCGTTGTTTTCACCAGTGGATTTAGCACCTCATTTTACAAAAAATAAGTCCTATAAGTCTACTCTCAAGAGTTGATCAAGGTACAAACGAACAAAATGTTTATATATCACATTTTCAAATATCTATTATTCTCCATTTTACTCGATCTCCTAAACGGTTCAACATAGGACATCGCGGTTTTCACCAGTGGATTAAGCACCTCATTTTACATAAAATAAGTCCTATAAGTCTACTCTCAAGAGTTGATCAAGGTACAAACGAACAAAATGTTTATATATCACATTTTCAAATATCTATTATTCTACATTTTACTCGATCTCCTAAACGGTTCAAGATTGGACATCGGGGTTTTCACCAGTGGATTTAGCACCTCATTTTACATAAAATAAGTCCTATAAGTCTACTCTCAAGAGTTGATCAAGGTACATACGAACAAAATGTTTATATATCACATTTTCATATATCCATTTCTCTCCATTTTACTCGATCTCCTAAACGGTTTAAGATAGGACATCGCTGTTTTCACCAGTGGATGTAGCACCTCATTTTACATAAAATATGTCTTATAAGTCTACTCACAAGAGTTGATAAAGGTACAAACGAACAAAATGTTTATATATCACATTTTCAAATATCTATTATTCTACATTTTACTCGATCTCCTAAACGGTTCAAGATTGGACATCGGGGTTTTCACCAGTGGATTTAGCACCTCATTTTACAAAAATTAAGTCCTATTAGACTACTCTCAAGAGTTGATCAAGGTACAAACGAACAAAATGTTTATATATCACATTTTCAAATATCAATTATTCTCCATTTTACTCGATCTCCTAAACGGTTCAACATAGGACATCGCGGTTTTCACCAGTGGATTTAGCACCTCATTTTACATAAAATAGGTCCTATAAGTCTACTCTCAAATGTTGATAAAGGTACAAACGAATAAAATATTTATATATCACATTTTCAAATATCTATTATTCTCCATTTTACTCGATCTCCTAAACGGTTAAAGATAGGACATCGAGGTTTTCACCAGTGGATTTAGCACCTCATTTTACATAAAATAGGTCCTATAAGTCTACTCTCAAGAGTTGATAAAGGTAAAAACGAATAAAATGTATATATATCTCATTTTCAAATTTCTATTTTTCTCCATTTTAGTCGATCTCCTAAACGGTTCAAGATAGGACATCGCGGTTTTCACCAGTGGATTTAGCACCTCATTTCTCATAAATTAGGTCCTATAAGTCTACTCTCAAAAGTTGATAAAGGTACAAACGAATAAAATGTTTATATATCACATTTTCAAATATCTATTATTCTCCATTTTACTCCATCTCCTAAACGGTTAAAGATAGGACATCGCGGTTTTCATCAGTGGATTAAGCACCCCATTTTACATAAAATAAGTCCTATAAGTCTATTCTCAAGAGTTGATAAAGGTAAAAACGAATAAAATGTTTATATATCACATTTTCAAATATCTATTATTTTCCATTTTACTCGATCTCCTAATCGGTTAAAGATAGGACATCGTGGTTTTCACCAGTGGATTTAGCACCTCATTTTACATAAAATAGGTCCTATAAGTCTACTCTCAAATGTTGATAAAGGTACAAACGAATAAAATGTTTATATATCACATTTTCAAATATCTATTATTCTCCATTTTACTCGATCTCCTAAACGGTTAAAGATAGGACATCGAGGTTTTCACCAGTGGATTTAGCACCTCATTTTACATAAAATAGGTCCTATAAGTCTACTCTCAAGAGTTGATAATGGTAAAAACGAATAAAATGTATATATATCTCATTTTCAAATTTCTATTTTTCTCCATTTTAGTCGATCTCCTAAACGGTTAAAGATAGGACATCGCGGTTTTCACCAGTGGGTTTAGCACCTCATTTTACATAAAATAACTCCTATAACTCAACTCTCAAGAGTTGATAAAGTTACAAACGAATAAAATGTTTATATATCACATTTTCAAATATCTGTTATTATCAATTTTACTCGATCTCTTAAACGGTTAAAGATTGGAAATCGCTGTTTTTACCAGTGGATTTAGCACCTTTTTTTACATAAAATAAGTCCTATAAGTCTACTCTCAAGAGTTGATAAAGGTACAAATGAATAAAATGTTTATATATCACATTTTCAAATATTTATTATTCTCCATTTTACTCGATCTCTTAAACGGTTAAAGATAGGACATCGCTGTTTTTACCAGTGGATTTAGCACCTCATTTTACATAAAATAAGTCCTATAAGTCAACTTTCAAGAGTTGATCAAGTTACAAACGATCAAAATGTTTATATATCACATTTTCAAATATCTATTATTCTCCATTTTACTCGATCTCCTAAACGGTCCAAGATAGGACATCGCGGTTTTCACCAGTGGATTTAGCACCTCATTTTACATAAGAATAAGTCCTATAAGTCTACTCTCAAGAGTTGATAAAGGTACAAAATAATAAAATGTTTATATATCACTTTTTGAAATATCTATTATTCTCCATTTTACTTGATCTCCTAAACGGTTAAAGATAGGACATCGCGGTTTTCACCAGTGGATTTAGCACTATATTTTACATAAAATAACTCCTATAAGTCTACTCTCAAGAGTTGATAAAGGTACAAACGAATAAAATGTTTATATATCACATTTTCAAATATCTATTATCATCCATTTTACTCGATCTCCTAAACGGTTAAAAATAGGACATCTCGGTTTTAACCAGTTGATTTAGAACCTCTTTTTACCTAAAATAAGTCCTATAAGTCTACTCTTAAGAGTTGATAAAGGTACAAACGAATAAAATGTTTATATATCACATTTTCAAATATCTATTATTCTCCATTTTACTCCATCTCCTAAACGGTTAAAGATAGGACATCGCGGTTTTCATCAGTGGATTAGGCACCCCATTTTACATAAAATAAGTCCTATAATTCTATTCTCAAGAGTTGATAAAGGTAAAAACGAATAAAATGTTTATATATCACATTTTCAAATATCTATTATTTTCCATTTTACTCGATCTCCTAAACGGTTAAAGATAGGACATCGTGGTTTTCACCAGTGGATTTAGCACCTCATTTTACATAAAATAGGTCCTATAAGTCTACTCTCAAATGTTGATAAAGGTACAAACGAATAAAATGTTTATATATCACATTTTCAAATATCTATTATTCTTCATTTTACTCGATCTCCTAAACGGTTAAAGATAGGACATCGAGGTTTTCACCAGTGGATTTAGCACCTCATTTTACATAAAATAGGTCCTATAAGTCTACACTCAAGAGTTGATAATGGTAAAAACGAATAAAATGTGTATATATCTCATTTTCAAATTTCTATTTTTCTCCATTTTAGTCGATCTCCTAAACGGTTCAAGATAGGACATCGCGGTTTTCACCAGTGGATTTAGCACCTCATTTCACATAAAATAGGTCCTATAAGTCTACTCTCAAAAGTTGATAAAGGTACAAACGAATAAAATGTTTATATATCACATTTTCAAATATCTATTATTCTCCATTTTACTCGATCTCCTAAACGGTTAAAGATAGGACATCGCGGTTTTTAACAGTGGATTTAGCACCTCATTTTACATAAAAATAAGTCCTATAAGTCTACTCTCAAGAGTTGATAAAGGTACAAAATAATAAAATGTTTATATATCACATTTTCAAATATCTATTTTCATCCATTTTACTCGATCTCCTAAACGGTTAAAAATAGGTCATCGCGGTTTTTACCAGTTGATTTAAAACCTCTTTTTACCTAAAATAAGTCCTATAAGTCTACTCTTAAGAGTTGATAAAGGTACAAACGAATAAAATGTTTATATATCACATTTTTAAATATCTATTATTCTCCATTTTACTCCATCTCCTAAACGGTTAAAGATAGGGCATCGCGGTTTTCATCAGTGGATTAAGCACACCATTTTACATAAAATATGTCCTATAAGACTATTCTCAAGAGTTGATAAAGGTAAAAACGAATAAAATGTTTATATATCACATATTCAAATATCTATTATTTTCCATTTTACTCGATCTCCTAAACGGTTAATGATAGGACATCGTGGTTTTTACCATTGGATTTAGCACCTCATTTTACATAAAATAGGTCCTATAAGTCTACTCTCAAATGTTGATAAAGGTAAAAACGAATAAAATATATATATATCTCATTTTCAAATTTCTATTTTTCTTGATTTTAGTCGATCTCCTAAACGGTTCAAGATAGGACATCGCGGTTTTCACCAGTGGATTTAGCACCCCATTTTACATAAAATAACTCCTATAAAACTACTCTCAAGAGTTGATAAAGGTACAAACGAATAAAATGTTTATATACCACATTTTCAAATATCTATTATTTTCCATTTTACTCGATCTCCTAAACGGTTCAAGATAGAACATCGGGGTTTTCACCAGTGAATTTAGCACCTCATTTTACATAAAATAACTCCTATAAGTCTACTCTCAAGAGTTGATAAAGGTACAAACGAATAAAATGTTTATATATCACATTTTCAAATAACTATTTTTATACATTTTACTCGATCTCCTAAACGGATCAAGATAGAACATCGGGGTTTTCACCAGTGGATTTAGCACCTCATTTAACATAAAATAAGTCCTATAAGTCTACTCTCAAGAGTTGATCAAGGTACATACGAACAAAATGTTTATATATCACATTTTCAAATATCTATTATTTTCCATTTTACTCGATCTCCTAAACGGTTAAAGATAGGACATCGTGGTTTTCACCAGTGGATTTAGCACCTCATTTTACATAAAATAGGTCCTATAAGTCTACTCTCAAATGTTGATAAAGGTACAAACGAATAAAATATTTATATATCACATTTTCAAATATCTATTATTCTCCATTTTACTCGATCTCCTAAACGGTTAAAGATAGGACATCGAGGTTTTCACCAGTGGATTTAGCACCTCATTTTACATAAAATAGGTCCTATAAGTCTACTCTCAAGAGTTGATAATGGTAAAAACGAATAAAATGTATATATATCTCATTTTCAAATTTCTATTTTTCTCCATTTTAGTCGATCTCCTAAACGGTTCAAGATAGGACATCGCGGTTTTCACCAATGGATTTAGCACCTCATTTCTCATAAAATAGGTCCTATAAGTCTACTCTCAAAAGTTGATAAAGGTACAAACGAATAAAACGTTTATATATCACATTTTCAAATATCTATTATTCTCCATTTTACTCCATCTCCTAAACGGTTAAAGATAGGACATCGCGGTTTTCATCAGTGGATTAAGCACCCCATTTTACATAAAATAAGTCATATAAGTCTATTCTCAAGAGTTGATAAAGGTAAAAACGAATAAAATGTTTATATATCACATTTTCAAATATCTATTATTTTCCATTTTACTCGATCTCCTAAACGGTTAAAGATAGGACATCGTGGTTTTCACCAGTGGATTTAGCACCGCATTTTACATAAAATAGGTCCTATAAGTCTACTCTCAAATGTTGATAAAGGTACAAACGAATAAAATGTTTATATATCACATTTTCAAATATCTATTATTCTCCATTTTACTCGATCTCCTAAACGGTTAAAGATAGGACATCGAGGTTTTCACCAGTGGATTTAGCACCTTATTTTACATAAAATAGGTCCTATAAGTCTACTCTCAAGAGTTGATAATGGTAAAAACGAATAAAATGTATATATATCTCATTTTCAAATTTCTATTTTTCTCCATTTTAGTCGATCTCCTAAACGGTTCAAGATAGGACATCGCGGTTTTCACCAGTGGATTTAGCACCTCATTTCACATAAAATAGGTCCTATAAGTCTACTCTCAAAAGTTGATATAGGTACAAACGAATAAAATGTTTATATATCACATTTTCAAATATCTATTATTCTCCATTTTACTCGATCTCCTAAACGGTTAAAGATAGGACATTGAGGTTTTCACCAGTGGATTTAGCACCTCATTTTACATAAAATAGGTTCTATAAGTCTACTCTCAAAAGTTGATAAAGGTACAAACGAATAAAATGTTTATAAATCACATTTTCAAATATCTATTATTCTCCAATTTACTCGATCTCCTAAACGGTTAAAGATAGGACATCGCAGTTTTCACCAGTGGATTTAGCACCTCATTTTACTTAAAATAAGTCTTACAAGTCTACTCTCAAGAGTTGATAAAGGGACAAACGAATAAAATGTTTATATATCACATTATCAAATATCTATTATTCTCCATTTTACTCGATCTCCTAAACGGTTAAAGATAGGACATCGCGGTTTTCACCAGTGGGTTTAGCACCTCATTTTACATAAAATAACTCATATAAGTCAACTCTCAAGAGTTGATAAAGTTACAAACGAATAAAATGTTTATATATCACATTTTCAAATATCTGTTATTATCAATTTTACTCGATCTCTTAAACGGTTAAAGATAGGAAATCGCTGTTTTTACCAGTGGATTTAGCACCTTTTTTTACATAAAATAAGTCCTATAAGTCTACTCTCAAGAGTTGATAAAGGTACATACGAACAAAATGTTTATATATCACATTTTCAAATATCTATTATTTTCCATTTTACTCGATCTCCTAAACGGTTAAAGATAGGACATCGTGGTTTTCACCAGTGGATTTAGCACCTCATTTTACATAAAATAGGTCCTATAAGTCTACTCTCAAATGTTGATAAAGGTACAAACGAATAAAATATTTATATATCACATTTTCAAATATCTATTATTCTCCATTTTACTCGATCTCCTAAACGGTTAAAGATAGGACATCGAGGTTTTCACCAGTGGATTTAGCACCTCATTTTACATAAAATAGGTCCTATAAGTCTACTCTCAAGAGTTGATAATGGTAAAAACGAATAAAATGTATATATATCTCATTTTCAAATTTCTATTTTTCTCCATTTTAGTCGATCTCCTAAACGGTTCAAGATAGGACATCGCGGTTTTCACCAATGGATTTAGCACCTCATTTCTCATAAAATAGGTCCTATAAGTCTACTCTCAAAAGTTGATAAAGGTACAAACGAATAAAATGTTTATATATCACATTTTCAAATATCTATAATTCTCCATTTTACTCCATCTCCTAAACGGTTAAAGATAGGACATCGCGGTTTTCATCAGTGGATTAAGCACCCCATTTTACATAAAATAAGTCATATAAGTCTATTCTCAAGAGTTGATAAAGGTAAAAACGAATAAAATGTTTATATATCACATTTTCAAATATCTATTATTTTCCATTTTACTCGATCTCCTAAACGGTTAAAGATAGGACATCGTGGTTTTCACCAGTGGATTTAGCACCGCATTTTACATAAAATAGGTCCTATAAGTCTACTCTCAAATGTTGATAAAGGTACAAACGAATAAAATGTTTATATATCACATTTTCAAATATCTATTATTCTCCATTTTAGTCGATCTCCTAAACGGTTAAAGATAGGACATCGAGGTTTTCACCAGTGGATTTAGCACCTTATTTTACATAAAATAGGTCCTATAAGTCTACTCTCAAGAGTTGATAATGGTAAAAACGAATAAAATGTATATATATCTCATTTTCAAATTTCTATTTTTCTCCATTTTAGTCGATCTCCTAAACGGTTCAAGATAGGACATCGCGGTTTTCACCAGTGGATTTAGCACCTCATTTCACATAAAATAGGTCCTATAAGTCTACTCTCAAAAGTTGATATAGGTACAAACGAATAAAATGTTTATATATCACATTTTCAAATATCTATTATTCTCCATTTTACTCGATCTCCTAAACGGTTAAAGATAGGACATTGAGGTTTTCACCAGTGGATTTAGCACCTCATTTTACATAAAATAGGTTCTATAAGTCTACTCTCAAAAGTTGATAAAGGTACAAACGAATAAAATGTTTATAAATCACATTTTCAAATATCTATTATTCTCCAATTTACTCGATCTCCTAAACGGTTAAAGATAGGACATCGCAGTTTTCACCAGTGGATTTAGCACCTCATTTTACTTAAAATAAGTCTTACAAGTCTACTCTCAAGAGTTGATAAAGGGACAAACGAATAAAATGTTTATATATCACATTATCAAATATCTATTATTCTCCATTTTACTCGATCTCCTAAACGGTTAAAGATAGGACATCGCGGTTTTCACCAGTGGGTTTAGCACCTCATTTTACATAAAATAACTCATATAAGTCAACTCTCAAGAGTTGATAAAGTTACAAACGAATAAAATGTTTATATATCACATTTTCAAATATCTGTTATTATCAATTTTACTCGATCTCTTAAACGGTTAAAGATAGGAAATCGCTGTTTTTACCAGTGGATTTAGCACCTTTTTTTACATAAAATAAGTCCTATAAGTCTACTCTCAAGAGTTGATAAAGGTACAAACGAATAAAATGTTTATATATCACATTTTCAAATATCTATTATTCTCCATTTTACTCCATCTCCTAAACGGTTAAAGATAGGACATCGCGGTTTTCATCAGTGGATTAAGCACCCCATTTTACATAAAATAAGTCCTATAAGTCTACTCTCAAGAGATGATAAAGGTACAAACGAATAAAATGTTTATATATCACATTTTCAAATATCTATTAATATCCATTTTACTCGATCTCCTAAACGGTTAAAGATAGGACATCGCGGTTTTCACCAGAGGATTTAGAACCTCATTTTACATAAAATAAGACCTATAAGTCTACTCTCAAGAGTTGATAAAGGTACAAATGAATAAAATGTTTATATATCACATTTTCAAATATCTATTATTCTCCATTTTACTCGATCTCTTAAACGGTTAAAGATAGGACATCGCTGTTTTTACCAGTGGATTTAGCACCTCATTTTACATAAAATAAGTCCTATAAGTCTACTCTCAAGAGTTGATCAAGGTACAAACGAACAAAATGTTTATATATCACATTTTCAAATATCTATTATTCTCCATTTTACTCGATCTCCTAAACGGTTCAAGATAGGACATCGCGGTTTTCACCAGTAAATTTAGCACCTCATTTTACATAAAAATAAGTCCTATAAGTCTACTCTCAAGAGTTGATAAAGGTACAAAATAATAAAATGTTTATATATCACATTTTCAAATATCTATTATTCTCCATTTTACTTGATCTCCTAAACGGTTAAAGATAGGACATCGCCGTTTTTTACCAGTGGATTTAGCACTATATTTTACATAAAATAACTCCTATAAGTCTACTCTCAAGAGTTGATAAAGGTACAAACGAATAAAATGTTTATATATCACATTTTCAAATATCTATTATCATCCATTTTACTCGATCTCCTAAACGGTTAAAAATAGGACATCGCGGTTTTTACCAGTTGATTTAGCACCTCATTTTACATAAAATAGGTCCTATAAGTCTACTCTCAAATGTTGATAAAGGTACAAACGAATAAAATGTTTATATATCACATTTTCAAATATCTATAATTCTCCATTTTACTCGATCTCCTAAACGGTTAAAGATAGGACATCGAGGTTTTCACCAGTGGATTTAGCACCTCATTTTACATAAAATAGGTCCTATAAGTCTACTCTCAAGAGTTGATAATGGTAAAAACGAATAAAATGTATATATATCTCATTTTCAAATTTCTATTTTTCTCCATTTTAGTCGATCTCCTAAACGGTTCAAGATAGGACATCGCGGTTTTCACCAGTGGATTTAGCACCTCATTTCACATAAAATAGGTCCTATAAGTCTACTCTCAAAAGTTGATAAAGGTACAAACGAATAAAATGTTTATATATCACATTTTCAAATATCTATTATTCTCCATTTTACTCGATCTCCTAAACGGTTAAAGATAGGACATAGAGGTTTTCACCAGTGGATTTAGCACCTCATTTTACATAAAATAGGTTCTATAAGTCTACTCTCAAAAGTTGATAAAGGTACAAACGAATAAAATGTTTATATATCACATTTTCAAATATCTATTATTCTCCAATTTACTCGATCTCCTAAACGGTTAAAGATAGGACATCGCGGTTTTCACCAGTGGATTTAGCACCTCATTTTACATAAAATAACTCCTATAAGTCTACTCTCAAGAGTTGATAAAGGTACAAACGAATAAAATGTTTATATATCACATTTTCAAATATCTATTAATATCCATATTACTCGATATCCTAAACGGTTAAAGATAGGACATTGCGGTTTTCACCAGTGGATTTAGAACCCCATTTTACATAAAATAACTCCTATAAAACTACTCTCAAGAGTTGATAAAGGTACAAACGAATAAAATGTTTATATACCACATTTTCAAATATCTATTATTTTCCATTTTACTCGATCTCCTAAACGGTTCAAGATAGAACATCGGGGTTTTCACCAGTGAATTTAGCACCTCATTTTACATAAAATAACTCCTATAAGTCTACTCTCAAGAGTTGATAAAGGTACAAACGAATAAAATGTTTATATATCACATTTTCAAATAACTATTTTTATACATTTTACTCGATCTCCTAAACGGATCAAGATAGAACATCGGGGTTTTCACCAGTGGATTTAGCACCTCATTTAACATAAAATAAGTCCTATAAGTCTACTCTCAAGAGTTGATCAAGGTACATACGAACAAAATGTTTATATATCACATTTTCAAATATCTATTATTTTCCATTTTACTCGATCTCCTAAACGGTTAAAGATAGGACATCGTGGTTTTCACCAGTGGATTTAGCACCTCATTTCTCATAAAATAGGTCCTATAAGTCTACTCTCAAAAGTTGATAAAGGTACAAACGAATAAAATGTTTATATATCACATTTTCAAATATCTATTATTCTCCATTTTACTCGATCTCCTAAACGGTTAAAGATAGGACATCGAGGTTTTCATTAGTGGATTTAGCACCTTATTTTACATAAAATAGGTCCTATAAGTCTACTCTCAAGAGTTGATAATGGTAAAAACGAATAAAATGTATATATATCTCATTTTCAAATTTCTATTTTTCTCCATTTTAGTCGATCTCCTAAACGGTTCAAGATAGGACATCGCGGTTTTCACCAGTGGATTTAGCACCTCATTTCACATAAAATAGGTCCTATAAGTCTACTCTCAAAAGTTGATATAGGTACAAACGAATAAAATGTTTATATATCACATTTTCAAATATCTATTATTCTCCATTTTACTCGATCTCCTAAACGGTTAAAGATAGGACATTGAGGTTTTCACCAGTGGATTTAGCACCTCATTTTACATAAAATAGGTTCTATAAGTCTACTCTCAAAAGTTGATAAAGGTACAAACGAATAAAATGTTTATAAATCACATTTTCAAATATCTATTATTCTCCAATTTACTCGATCTCCTAAACGGTTAAAGATAGGACATCGCAGTTTTCACCAGTGGATTTAGCACCTCATTTTACTTAAAATAAGTCTTACAAGTCTACTCTCAAGAGTTGATAAAGGGACAAACGAATAAAATGTTTATATATCACATTATCAAATATCTATTATTCTCCATTTTACTCGATCTCCTAAACGGTTAAAGATAGGACATCGCGGTTTTCACCAGTGGGTTTAGCACCTCATTTTACATAAAATAACTCATATAAGTCAACTCTCAAGAGTTGATAAAGTTACAAACGAATAAAATGTTTATATATCACATTTTCAAATATCTGTTATTATCAATTTTACTCGATCTCTTAAACGGTTAAAGATAGGAAATCGCTGTTTTTACCACTGGATTTAGCACCTTTTTTTACATAAAATAAGTCCTATAAGTCTACTCTCAAGAGTTGATAAAGGTACAAACGAATAAAATGTTTATATATCACATTTTCAAATATCTATTATTCTCCATTTTACTCCATCTCCTAAACGGTTAAAGATAGGACATCGCGGTTTTCATCAGTGGATTAAGCACCCCATTTTACATAAAATAAGTCCTATAAGTCTACTCTCAAGAGATGATAAAGGTACAAACGAATAAAATGTTTATATATCACATTTTCAAATATCTATTAATATCCATTTTACTCGATCTCCTAAACGGTTAAAGATAGGACATCGCGGTTTTCACCAGAGGATTTAGAACCTCATTTTACATAAAATAAGACCTATAAGTCTACTCTCAAGAGTTGATAAAGGTACAAATGAATAAAATGTTTATATATCACATTTTCAAATATCTATTATTCTCCATTTTACTCGATCTCTTAAACGGTTAAAGATAGGACATCGCTGTTTTTACCAGTGGATTTAGCACCTCATTTTACATAAAATAAGTCCTATAAGTCTACTCTCAAGAGTTGATCATGGTACAAACGAACAAAATGTTTATATATCACATTTTCAAATATCTATTATTCTCCATTTTACTCGATCTCCTAAACGGTTCAAGATAGGACATCGCGGTTTTCACCAGTAAATTTAGCACCTCATTTTACATAAAAATAAGTCCTATAAGTCTACTCTCAAGAGTTGATAAAGGTACAAAATAATAAAATGTTTATATATCACATTTTCAAATATCTATTATTCTCCATTTTACTTGATCTCCTAAACGGTTAAAGATAGGACATCGCGGTTTTCACCAGTGGATTTAGCACTATATTTTACATAAAATAACTCCTATAAGTCTACTCTCAAGAGTTGATAAAGGTACAAACGAATAAAATGTTTATATATCACATTTTCAAATATCTATTATCATCCATTTTACTCGATCTCCTAAACGGTTAAAAATAGGACATCGCGGTTTTTACCAGTTGATTTAGCACCTCATTTTACATAAAATAGGTCCTATAAGTCTACTCTCAAATGTTGATAAAGGTACAAACGAATAAAATGTTTATATATCACATTTTCAAATATCTATAATTCTCCATTTTACTCGATCTCCTAAACGGTTAAAGATAGGACATCGAGGTTTTCACCAGTGGATTTAGCACCTCATTTTACATAAAATAGGTCCTATAAGTCTACTCTCAAGAGTTGATAATGGTAAAAACGAATAAAATGTATATATATCTCATTTTCAAATTTCTATTTTTCTCCATTTTAGTCGATCTCCTAAACGGTTCAAGATAGGACATCGCGGTTTTCACCAGTGGATTTAGCACCTCATTTCACATAAAATAGGTCCTATAAGTCTACTCTCAAAAGTTGATAAAGGTACAAACGAATAAAATGTTTATATATCACATTTTCAAATATCTATTATTCTCCATTTTACTCGATCTCCTAAACGGTTAAAGATAGGACATAGAGGTTTTCACCAGTGGATTTAGCACCTCATTTTACATAAAATAGGTTCTATAAGTCTACTCTCAAAAGTTGATAAAGGTACAAACGAATAAAATGTTTATATATCACATTTTCAAATATCTATTATTCTCCAATTTACTCGATCTCCTAAACGGTTAAAGATAGGACATCGCAGTTTTCACCAGTGGATTTAGCACCTCATTTTACTTAAAATAAGTCTTACAAGTCTACTCTCAAGAGTTGATAAAGGGACAAACGAATAAAATGTTTATATATCACATTATCAAATATCTATTATTCTCCATTTTACTCGATCTCCTAAACGGTTAAAGATAGGACATCGCGGTTTTCACCAGTGGGTTTAGCACCTCATTTTACATAAAATAACTCCTATAAGTCAACTCTCAAGAGTTGATAAAGTTACAAACGAATAAAATGTTTATATATCACATTTTCAAATATCTGTTATTATCAATTTTACTCGATCTCTTAAACGGTTAAAGATAGGAAATCGCTGTTTTTACCAGTGGATTAAGCACCTTTTTTTTACATAAAATAAGTCCTATAAGTCTACTCTCAAGAGTTGATAAAGGTACAAACGAATAAAATGTTTATATATCACATTTTCAAATAACTAATTTTATCCATTTTACTCGATCTCCTAAACGGTTCAAGATAGGACATCGCGGTTTTCACCAGTGGATTTAGCACCTCATTTCACATAAAATAGGTCCTATAAGTCTACTCTCAAAAGTTGATAAAGGTACAAACGAATAAAATGTTTATATATCACATTTTCAAATATCTATTATTCTCCATTTTACTCGATCTCCTAAACGGTAAAAGATAGGACATCGAGGTTTTCACCAGTGGATTTAGCACCTCATTTTACATAAAATAGGTTCTATAAGTCTACTCTCAAAAGTTGATAAAGGTACAAACGAATAAAATGTTTATATATCACATTTTCAAATATCTATTATTCTCCAATTTACTCGATCTCCTAAACGGTTAAAGATAGGACATCGCAGTTTTCACCAGTGGATTTAGCACCTCATTTTACTTAAAATAAGTCTTACAAGTCTACTCTCAAGAGTTGATAAAGGGACAAACGAATAAAATGTTTATATATCACATTATCAAATATCTATTATTCTCCATTTTACTCGATCTCCTAAACGGTTAAAGATAGGACATCGCGGTTTTCACCAGTGGGTTTAGCACCTCATTTTACATAAAATAACTCCTATAAGTCAACTCTCAAGAGTTGATAAAGTTACAAACGAATAAAATGTTTATATATCACATTTTCAAATATCTGTTATTATCAATTTTACTCGATCTCTTAAACGGTTAAAGATAGGAAATCGCTGTTTTTACCAGTGGATTTAGCACCTTTTTTTACATAAAATAAGTCCTATAAGTCTACTCTCAAGAGTTGATAAAGGTACAAACGAATAAAATGTTTATATATCACATTTTCAAATATCTATTATTCTCCATTTTACTCCATCTCCTAAACGGTTAAAGATAGGACATCGCGGTTTTCATCAGTGGATTAAGCACCCCATTTTACATAAAATAAGTTCTATAAGTCTACTCTCAAGAGTTGATAAAGGTACTAACGAATAAAATGTTTATATATCACATTTTCAAATATCTATTAATATCCATTTTACTCGATCTCCTAAACGGTTAAAGATAGGACATCGCGGTTTTCACCAGAGGATTTAGAACCTCATTTTACATAAAATAAGACCTATAAGTCTACTCTCAAGAGTTGATAAAGGTACAAATGAATAAAATGTTTATATATCACATTTTCAAATATCTATTATTCTCCATTTTACTCGATCTCTTAAACGGTTAAAGATAGGACATCGCTGTTTTTACCAGTGGATTTAGCACCTCATTTTACATAAAATAAGTCCTATAAGTCTACTCTCAAGGGTTGATCAAGGTACAAACGAACAAAATGTTTATATATCACATTTTCAAATATCTATTATTCCCCATTTTACTCGATCTCCTAAACGGTTCAAGATAGGACATCGCGGTTTTCACCAGTAAATTTAGCACCTCATTTTACATAAAAATAAGTCCTATAAGTCTACTCTCAAGAGTTGATAAAGGTACAAAATAATAAAATGTTTATATATCACATTTTCAAATATCTATTATTCTCCATTTTACTTGATCTCCTAAACGGTTAAAGATAGGACATCGCGGTTTTCACCAGTGGATTTAGCACTATATTTTACATAAAATAACTCCTATAAGTCTACTCTCAAGAGTTGATAAAGGTACAAACGAATAAAATGTTTATATATCACATTTTCAAATATCTATTATCATCCATTTTACTCGATCTCCTAAACGGTTAAAAATAGAACATCGCGGTTTTTACCAGTTGATTTAGAACCTCTTTTTACCTAAAATAAGTCCTATAAGTCTACTCTTAAGAGTTGATAAAGGTACAAACGAATAAAATGTTTATATATCACATTTTCAAATATCTATTATTCTCCATTTTACTCCATCTCCTAAACGGTTAAAGATAGGACATCGCGGTTTTCATCAGTGGATTAGGCACCCCATTTTACATAAAATAAGTCCTATAAGTCTATTCTCAAGAGTTGATAAAGGTAAAAACGAATAAAATGTTTATATATCACATTTTCAAATATCTATTAATATCCATATTACTCGATATCCTAAACGGTTAAAGATAGGACATTGCGGTTTTCACCAGTGGATTTAGAACCCCATTTTACATAAAATAACTCCTATAAAACTACTCTCAAGAGTTGATAAAGGTACAAACGAATAAAATGTTTATATATCACATTTTCAAATATCTATTATTCTCCATTTTACTCGATCTCCTAAACGGTTCAAGATAGAACATCGGGGTTTTCACCAGTGAATTTAGCACCTCATTTTACATAAAATAACTCCTATAAGTCTACTCTCAAGAGTTGATAAAGGTACAAACGAATAAAATGTTTATATATCACATTTTAAAATAACTATTTTTATACATTTTACTCGATCTCCTAAACGGATCAAGATAGAACATCGGGGTTTTCACCAGTGGATTTAGCACCTCATTTAACATAAAATAAGTCCTATAAGTCTACTCTCAAGAGTTGATCAAGGTACATACTCACAAAATGTTTATATATCACATTTTCAAATATCTATTATTTTCCATTTTACTCGATCTCCTAAACGGTTAAAGATAGGACATCGTGGTTTTCACCAGTGGATTTAGCACCTCATTTTACATAAAATAGGTCCTATAAGTCTACTCTCAAATGTTGATAAAGGTACAAACGAATAAAATATTTATATATCACATTTTCAAATATCTATTATTCTCCATTTTACTCGATCTCCTAAACGGTTAAAGATAGGACATCGAGGTTTTCACCAGTGGATTTAGCACCTCATTTTACATAAAATAGGTCCTATAAGTCTACTCTCAAGAGTTGATAATGGTAAAAACGAATAAAATGTATATATATCTCATTTTCAAATTTCTATTTTTCTCCATTTTAGTCGATCTCCTAAACGGTTCAAGATAGGACATCGCGGTTTTCACCAATGGATTTAGCACCTCATTTCTCATAAAATAGGTCCTATAAGTCTACTCTCAAAAGTTGATAAAGGTACAAACGAATAAAATGTTTATATATCACATTTTCAAATATCTATTATTCTCCATTTTACTCCATCTCCTAAACGGTTAAAGATAGGACATCGCGGTTTTCATCAGTGGATTAAGCACCCCATTTTACATAAAATAAGTCCTATAAGTCTATTCTCAAGAGTTGATAAAGGTAAAAACGAATAAAATGTTTATATATCACATTTTCAAATATCTATTATTTTCCATTTTACTCGATCTCCTAAACGGTTAAAGATAGGACATCGTGGTTTTCACCAGTGGATTTAGCACCTCATTTTACATAAAATAGGTCCTATAAGTCTACTCTCAAATGTTGATAAAGGTACAAACGAATAAAATGTTTATATATCACATTTTCAAATATCTATTATTCTCCATTTTACTCGATCTCCTAAACGGTTAAAGATAGGACATCGAGGTTTTCACCAGTGGATTTAGCACCTCATTTTACATAAAATAGGTCCTATAAGTCTACTCTCAAGAGTTGATAATGGTAAAAACGAATAAAATGTATATATATCTCATTTTCAAATTTCTATTTTTCTCCATTTTAGTCGATCTCCTAAACGGTTCAAGATAGGACATCGCGGTTTTCACCAGTGGATTTAGCACCTCATTTCACATAAAATAGGTTCTATAAGTCTACTCTCAAAAGTTGATAAAGGTACAAACGAATAAAATGTTTATATATCACATTTTCAAATATCTATTATTCTCCATTTTACTCGATCTCCTAAACGGTTAAAGATAGGACATCGCAGTTTTCACCAGTGGATTTAGCACCTCATTTTACTTAAAATAAGTCTTACAAGTCTACTCTCAAGAGTTGATAAAGGGACAAACGAATAAAATGTTTATATATCACATTATCAAATATCTATTATTCTCCATTTTACTCGATCTCCTAAACGGTTAAAGATAGGACATCGCGGTTTTCACCAGTGGGTTTAGCACCTCATTTTACATAAAATAACTCCTATAAGTCAACTCTCAAGAGTTGATAAAGTTACAAACGAATAAAATGTTTATATATCACATTTTCAAATATCTGTTATTATCAATTTTACTCGATCTCTTAAACGGTTAAAGATAGGAAATCGCTGTTTTTACCAGTGGATTTAGCACCTTTTTTTACATAAAATAAGTCCTATAAGTCTACTCTCAAGAGTTGATAAAGGTACAAACGAATAAAATGTTTATATATCACATTTTCAAATATCTATTATTCTCCATTTTACTCCATCTCCTAAACGGTTAAAGATAGGACATCGCGGTTTTCATCAGTGGATTAAGCACCCCATTTTACATAAAATAAGTCCTATAAGTCTACTCTCAAGAGTTGATAAAGGTACTAACGAATAAAATGTTTATATATCACATTTTCAAATATCTATTAATATCCATTTTACTCGATCTCCTAAACGGTTAAAGATAGGACATCGCGGTTTTCACCAGAGGATTTAGAACCTCATTTTACATAAAATAAGACCTATAAGTCTACTCTCAAGAGTTGATAAAGGTACAAATGAATAAAATGTTTATATATCACATTTTCAAATATCTATTATTCTTTATTTTACTCGATCTCTTAAACGGTTAAAGATAGGACATCGCTGTTTTTACCAGTGGATTTAGCACCTCATTTTACATAAAATAAGTCCTATAAGTCTACTCTCAAGGGTTGATCAAGGTACAAACGAACAAAATGTTTATATATCACATTTTCAAATATCTATTATTCTCCATTTTACTCGATCTCCTAAACGGTTCAAGATAGGACATCGCGGTTTTCACCAGTAAATTTAGCACCTCATTTTACATAAAAATAAGTCCTATAAGTCTACTCTCAAGAGTTGATAAAGGTACAAAATAATAAAATGTTTATATATCACATTTTCAAATATCTATTATTCTCCATTTTACTTGATCTCCTAAACGGTTAAAGATAGGACATCGCGGTTTTCACCAGTGGATTTAGCACTATATTTTACATAAAATAACTCCTATAAGTCTACTCTCAAGAGTTGATAAAGGTACAAACGAATAAAATGTTTATATATCACATTTTCAAATATCTATTATCATCCATTTTACTCGATCTCCTAAACGGTTAAAAATAGAACATCGCGGTTTTTACCAGTTGATTTAGAACCTCTTTTTACCTAAAATAAGTCCTATAAGTCTACTCTTAAGAGTTGATAAAGGTACAAACGAATAAAATGTTTATATATCACATTTTCAAATATCTATTATTCTCCATTTTACTCCATCTCCTAAACGGTTAAAGATAGGACATCGCGGTTTTCATCAGTGGATTAGGCACCCCATTTTACATAAAATAAGTCCTATAAGTCTATTCTCAAGAGTTGATAAAGGTAAAAACGAATAAAATGTTTATATATCACATTTTCAAATATCTATTAATATCCATATTACTCGATATCCTAAACGGTTAAAGATAGGACATTGCGGTTTTCACCAGTGGATTTAGAACCCCATTTTACATAAAATAACTCCTATAAAACTACTCTCAAGAGTTGATAAAGGTACAAACGAATAAAATGTTTATATATCACATTTTCAAATATCTATTATTCTCCATTTTACTCGATCTCCTAAACGGTTCAAGATAGAACATCGGGGTTTTCACCAGTGAATTTAGCACCTCATTTTACATAAAATAACTCCTATAAGTCTACTCTCAAGAGTTGATAAAGGTACAAACGAATAAAATGTTTATATATCACATTTTCAAATAACTATTTTTATACATTTTACTCGATCTCCTAAACGGATCAAGATAGAACATCGGGGTTTTCACCAGTGGATTTAGCACCTCATTTAACATAAAATAAGTCCTATAAGTCTACTCTCAAGAGTTGATCAAGGTACATACGAACAAAATGTTTATATATCACATTTTCAAATATCTATTATTTTCCATTTTACTCGATCTCCTAAACGGTTAAAGATAGGACATCGTGGTTTTCACCAGTGGATTTAGCACCTCATTTTACATAAAATAGGTCCTATAAGTCTACTCTCAAATGTTGATAAAGGTACAAACGAATAAAATATTTATATATCACATTTTCAAATATCTATTATTCTCCATTTTACTCGATCTCCTAAACGGTTAAAGATAGGACATCGAGGTTTTCACCAGTGGATTTAGCACCTCATTTTACATAAAATAGGTCCTATAAGTCTACTCTCAAGAGTTGATAATGGTAAAAACGAATAAAATGTATATATATCTCATTTTCAAATTTCTATTTTTCTCCATTTTAGTCGATCTCCTAAACGGTTCAAGATAGGACATCGCGGTTTTCACCAATGGATTTAGCACCTCATTTCTCATAAAATAGGTCCTATAAGTCTACTCTCAAAAGTTGATAAAGGTACAAACGAATAAAATGTTTATATATCACATTTTCAAATATCTATTATTCTCTATTTTACTCCATCTCCTAAACGGTTAAAGATAGGACATCGCGGTTTTCATCAGTGGATTAAGCACCCCATTTTACATAAAATAAGTCCTATAAGTCTATTCTCAAGAGTTGATAAAGGTAAAAACGAATAAAATGTTTATATATCACATTTTCAAATATCTATTATTTTCCATTTTACTCGATCTCCTAAACGGTTAAAGATAGGACATCGTGGTTTTCACCAGTGGATTTAGCACCTCATTTTACATAAAATAGGTCCTATAAGTCTACTCTCAAATGTTGATAAAGGTACAAACGAATAAAATGTTTATATATCACATTTTCAAATATCTATTATTCTCCATTTTACTCGATCTCCTAAACGGTTAAAGATAGGACATCGAGGTTTTCACCAGTGGATTTAGCACCTCATTTTACATAAAATAGGTCCTATAAGTCTACTCTCAAGAGTTGATAATGGTAAAAACGAATAAAATGTATATATATCTCATTTTCAAATTTCTATTTTTCTCCATTTTAGTCGATCTCCTAAACGGTTCAAGATAGGACATCGCGGTTTTCACCAGTGGATTTAGCACCTCATTTCACATAAAATAGGTCCTATAAGTCTACTCTCAAAAGTTGATAAAGGTACAAACGAATAAAATGTTTATATATCACATTTTCAAATATCTATTATTCTCCATTTTACTCGATCTCCTAAACGGTTAAAGATAGGACATCGAGGTTTTCACCAGTGGATTTAGCACCTCATTTTACATAAAATAGGTTCTATAAGTCTACTCTCAAAAGTTGATAAAGGTACAAACGAATAAAATGTTTATATATCACATTTTCAAATATCTATTATTCTCCAATTTACTCGATCTCCTAAACGGTTAAAGATAGGACATCGCAGTTTTCACCAGTGGATTTAGCACCTCATTTTACTTAAAATAAGTCTTACAAGTCTACTCTCAAGAGTTGATAAAGGGACAAACGAATAAAATGTTTATATATCACATTATCAAATATCTATTATTCTCCATTTTACTCGATCTCCTAAACGGTTAAAGATAGGACATCGCGGTTTTCACCAGTGGGTTTAGCACCTCATTTTACATAAAATAACTCCTATAAGTCAACTCTCAAGAGTTGATAAAGTTACAAACGAATAAAATGTTTATATATCACATTTTCAAATATCTGTTATTATCAATTTTACTCGATCTCTTAAACGGTTAAAGATAGGAAATCGCTGTTTTTACCAGTGGATTTAGCACCTTTTTTTACATAAAATAAGTCCTATAAGTCTACTCTCAAGAGTTGATAAAGGTACAAACGAATAAAATGTTTATATATCACATTTTCAAATATCTATTATTCTCCATTTTACTCCATCTCCTAAACGGTTAAAGATAGGACATCGCGGTTTTCATCAGTGGATTAAGCACCCCATTTTACATAAAATAAGTCCTATAAGTCTACTCTCAAGAGTTGATAAAGGTACAAACGAATAAAATGTTTATATATCACATTTTCAAATATCTATTAATATCCATTTTACTCGATCTCCTAAACGGTTAAAGATAGGACATCGCGGTTTTCACCAGAGGATTTAGAACCTCATTTTACATAAAATAAGACCTATAAGTCTACTCTGAAGAGTTGATAAAGGTACAAATGAATAAAATGTTTATATATCACATTTTCAAATATCTATTATTCTCCATTTTACTCGATCTCTTAAACGGTTAAAGATAGGACATCGCTGTTTTTACCAGTGGATTTAGCACCTCATTTTACATAAAATAAGTCCTATAAGTCTACTCTCAAGAGTTGATCAAGGTACAAACGAACAAAATGTTTATATATCACATTTTCAAATATCTATTATTCTCCATTTTACTCAATCTCCTAAACGGTTCAAGATAGGACATCGCGGTTTTCACCAGTAAATTTAGCACCTCATTTTACATAAAAATAAGTCCTATAAGTCTACTCTCAAGAGTTGATAAAGGTACAAAATAATAAAATGTTTATATATCACATTTTCAAATATCTATTATTCTCCATTTTACTTGATCTCCTAAACGGTTAAAGATAGGACATCGCGGTTTTCACCAGTGGATTTAGCACTATATTTTACATAAAATAACTCCTATAAGTCTACTCTCAAGAGTTGATAAAGGTACAAACGAATAAAATGTTTATATATCACATTTTCAAATATCTATTATCATCCATTTTACTCGATCTCCTAAACGGTTAAAAATAGGACATCGCGGTTTTTACCAGTTGATTTAGAACCTCTTTTTACCTAAAATAAGTCCTATAAGTCTACTCTTAAGAGTTGATAAAGGTACAAACGAATAAAATGTTTATATATCACATTTTCAAATATCTATTATTCTCCATTTTACTCCATCTCCTAAACGGTTAAAGATAGGACATCGCGGTTTTCATCAGTGGATTATGCACCCCATTTTACATAAAATAAGTCCTATAAGTCTATTCTCAAGAGTTGATAAAGGTAAAAACGAATAAAATGTTTATATATCACATTTTCAAATATCTATTATTTTCCATTTTACTCGATCTCCTAAACGGTTAAAGATAGGACATCGTGGTTTTCACCAGTGGATTTAGCACCTCATTTTACATAAAATAGGTCCTATAAGTCTACTCTCAAATGTTGATAAAGGTACAAACGAATAAAATGTTTATATATCACATTTTCAAATATCTATTATTCTTCATTTTACTCGATCTCCTAAACGGTTAAAGATAGGACATCGAGGTTTTCACCAGTGGATTTAGCACCTCATTTTACATAAAATAGGTCCTATAAGTCTACACTCAAGAGTTGATAATGGTAAAAACGAATAAAATGTATATATATCTCATTTTCAAATTTCTATTTTTCTCCATTTTAGTCGATCTCCTAAACGGTTCAAGATAGGACATCGCGGTTTTCACCAGTGGATTTAGCACCTCATTTCACATAAAATAGGTCCTATAAGTCTACTCTCAAAATTTGATAAAGGTACAAACGAATAAAATGTTTATATATCACATTTTCAAATATCTATTATTCTCCATTTTACTCGATCTCCTAAACGGTTAAAGATAGGACATCGCGGTTTTTAACAGTGGATTTAGCACCTCATTTTACATAAAAATAAGTCCTATAAGTCTACTCTCAAGAGTTGATAAAGGTACAAAATAATAAAATGTTTATATATCACATTTTCAAATATCTATTATCATCCATTTTACTCGATCTCCTAAACGGTTAAAAATAGGACTTCGCGGTTTTTACCAGTTGATTTAGAACCTCTTTTTACCTAAAATAAGTCCTATAAGTCTACTCTTAAGAGTTGATAAAGGTACAAACGAATAAAATGTTTATATATCACATTTTTAAATATCTATTTATCTCCATTTTACTCCATCTCCTAAACGGTTAAAAATAGGACATCGCGGTTTTTACCAGTTGATTTAGAACCTCTTTTTACCTAAAATAAGTCCTATAAGTCTACTCTTAAGAGTTGATAAAGGTACAAAATAATAAAATGTTTATATATCACATTTTCAAATATCTATTATCATCCATTTTACTCGATCTCCTAAACGGTTAAAAATAGGACATCGCGGTTTTTACCAGTTGATTTAGAACCTCTTTTTACCTAAAATAAGTCCTATAAGTCTACTCTTAAGAGTTGATAAAGGTACAAACGAATAAAATGTTTATATATCACATATTCAAATATCTATTATTTTCCATTTTACTCGATCTCCTAAACGGTTAAAGATAGGACATCGTGGTTTTCACCAGTGGATTTAGCACCTCATTTTACATAAAATAGGTCCTATAAGTCTACTCTCAAATGTTGATAAAGGTACAAACGAATAAAATGTTTATATATCACATTTTCAAATATCTATTATCATCCATTTTACTCGATCTTCTAAACGGTTAAAAATAGGACATCGCGGTTTTTACCAGTTGATTTAGAACCTCTTTTTACATAAAATAAGTCCTATAAGTCTACTCTTAAGAGTTGATAAAGGTACAAACGAATAAAATGTTTATATATCACATTTTCAAATATCTATTATTCTCCATTTTACTCCATCTCCTAAACGGTTAAAGATAGGACATCGCGGTTTTCATCAGTGGATTATGCACCCCATTTTACATAAAATAAGTCCTATAAGTCTATTCTCAAGAGTTGATAAAGGTAAAAACGAATAAAATGTTTATATATCACATTTTCAAATATCTATTATTTTCCATTTTACTCGATCTCCTAAACGGTTAAAGATAGGACATCGTGGTTTTCACCAGTGGATTTAGCACCTCATTTTACATAAAATAGGTCCTATAAGTCTACTCTCAAATGTTGATAAAGGTACAAACGAATAAAATGTTTATATATCACATTTTCAAATATCTATTATTCTTCATTTTACTCGATCTCCTAAACGGTTAAAGATAGGACATCGAGGTTTTCACCAGTGGATTTAGCACCTCATTTTACATAAAATAGGTCCTATAAGTCTACACTCAAGAGTTGATAATGGTAAAAACGAATAAAATGTATATATATCTCATTTTCAAATTTCTATTTTTCTCCATTTTAGTCGATCTCCTAAACGGTTCAAGATAGGACATCGCGGTTTTCACCAGTGGATTAAGCACCTCATTTCACATAAAATAGGTCCTATAAGTCTACTCTCAAAATTTGATAAAGGTACAAACGAATAAAATGTTTATATATCACATTTTCAAATATCTATTATTCTCCATTTTACTCGATCTCCTAAACGGTTAAAGATAGGACATCGCGGTTTTTAACAGTGGATTTAGCACCTCATTTTACATAAAAATAAGTCCTATAAGTCTACTCTCAAGAGTTGATAAAGGTACAAAATAATAAAATGTTTATATATCACATTTTCAAATATCTATTATCATCCATTTTACTCGATCTCCTAAACGGTTAAAAATAGGACTTCGCGGTTTTTACCAGTTGATTTAGAACCTCTTTTTACCTAAAATAAGTCCTATAAGTCTACTCTTAAGAGTTGATAAAGGTACAAACGAATAAAATGTTTATATATCACATTTTTAAATATCTATTTATCTCCATTTTACTCCATCTCCTAAACGGTTAAAAATAGGACATCGCGGTTTTTACCAGTTGATTTAGAACCTCTTTTTACCTAAAATAAGTCCTATAAGTCTACTCTTAAGAGTTGATAAAGGTACAAAATAATAAAATGTTTATATATCACATTTTCAAATATCTATTATCATCCATTTTACTCGATCTCCTAAACGGTTAAAAATAGGACATCGCGGTTTTTACCAGTTGATTTAGAACCTCTTTTTACCTAAAATAAGTCCTATAAGTCTACTCTTAAGAGTTGATAAAGGTACAAACGAATAAAATGTTTATATATCACATATTCAAATATCTATTATTTTCCATTTTACTCGATCTCCTAAACGGTTAAAGATAGGACATCGTGGTTTTCACCAGTGGATTTAGCACCTCATTTTACATAAAATAGGTCCTATAAGTCTACTCTCAAATGTTGATAAAGGTACAAACGAATAAAATGTTTATATATCACATTTTCAAATATCTATTATTCTCCATTTTACTCGATCTCCTAAACGGTTAAAGATAGGACATCGAGGTTTTCACCAGTGGATTTAGCACCTCATTTTACATAAAATAGGTCCTATAAGTCTACTCTCAAGAGTTGATAATGGTAAAAACGAATAAAATGTATATATATCTCATTTTCAAATTTCTATTTTTCTTGATTTTAGTCGATCTCCTAAACGGTTCAAGATAGGACATCGCGGTTTTCACCAGTGGATTTAGCACCTCATTTCACATAAAATTGGTCCTATAAGTCTACTCTCAAAAGTTGATAAAGGTACAAACGAATAAAATGTTTATATATCACATTTTCAAATATCTATTATTCTCCATTTTACTCGATCTCCTAAACGGTTAAAGATAGGACATCGAGGTTTTCACCAGTGGATTTAGCACCTCATTTTACATAAAATAGGTCCTATAAGTCTACTCTCAAAAGTTGATAAAGGTACAAACGAATAAAATGTTTATATATCACATTTTCAAATATCTATTATTCTCCAATTTACTCGATCTCCTAAACGGTTAAAGATAGGACATCGCAGTTTTCACCAGTGGATTTAGCACCTCATTTTACTTAAAATAAGTCTTACAAATCTACTCTCAAGAGTTGATAAAGGGACAAACGAATAAAATGTTTATATATCACATTATCAAATATCTATTATTCTCCATTTTACTCGATCTCCTAAACGGTTAAAGATAGGACATCGCGGTTTTCACCAGTGGGTTTAGCAACTTTTTTTACATAAAATAAGTCCTATAAGTCTATTCTCAAGAGTTGATAAAGGTACAAACGAATAAAATGTTTATATATCACATTTTCAAATATCTATTATTCTCCATTTTACTCGATCTCCTAAACGGTTAAAGATAGGACATCGCAGTTTTAACCAGTGGATTTAGCACCTCATTTTACTTAAAATAAGTCTTACAAGTCTACTCTCAAGAGTTGATAAAGGGACAAACGAATAAAATGTTTATATATCACATTATCAAATATCTATTATTCTCCATTTTACTCGATCTCTTAAACGGTTAAAGATAGGAAATCGCTGTTTTAACCAGTGGATTTAGCACCTTTTTTTACATAAAATAAGTCCTATAAGTCTACTCTCAAGAGTTGATAAAGGTACAAACGAATAAAATGTTTATATATCACATTTTCAAATATCTATTATTCTCCATTTTACTCCATCTCCTAAACGGTTAAAGATAGGACATCGCGGTTTTCATCAGTGGATTAAGCACCCCATTTTACATAAAATAAGTCCTATAAATCTATTTTCAAGAGTTGATAAAGGTAAAAACGAATAAAATGTTTATATATCACATTTTCAAATATCTATTATTTTCCATTTTACTCGATCTCCTAAACGGTTAAAGATAGAACATCGTAATTTTCACCAGTGGATTTAGCACCTCATTTTACATAAAATAGGTATTATAAGTCTACTTTTAAATGTTGATAAAGGTACAAACGAATAAAATGTTTATATGTCACATTATCAAATATCTATTATTCTCCATTTTACTTGATCTCCTAAACGGTTAAAGATAGGACATCGCGGTTTTCACCAGTGGATTTAGAACCTTATTTTACATAAAATAGGTCCTATAAGTCTACACTCAAGAGTTGATAAAGGTAAAAACGAATAAAATGTTTATATATCACATTTTCAAACATCTATTATTCTCCATTTTACTCGATCTCCTAAATGGTTATAGATAGGACATCGCGGTTTTCACCAGTGGATTTAGCACCTCATTTTACATAAAATAGGTCCTATAAGTCTACTCTCAAGAGTTGATAAAGGTAAAAACGAATAAAATGTTTATATATCACATTTTCAAATATCTATTTTTCTCCATTTTACTCGATCTCCTTAACGGTTAAAGATATGACATCGAGGATTTCACCAGTGGATTTAGCACTTCATTTTACATAAAATAGGTCCTATAACTCTACTCTCAAAAGTTGATAAAGGTACAAACGAATAAAATGTTTATATATCACATTTTCAAATATCTATTATTCTCCATTTTACTCGATCTTCTAAACGGTTAAAGATAGGACATCGAGGTTTTCACCAGTGGATTTAGCACCTCATTTTACATAAAATAGGTCCTATAAGTCTACTCTCAAGAGTTGATAAAGGTAAAAACGAATAAAATGTTTATATATCACATTTTCAAATATCTATTTTTCTCCATTTTACTCGATCTCCTAAACGGTTCAAGATAGGACATCGCGGTTTTCACCAGTGGATTTAGCACCTCATTTTACATAAAATAGGTCCTATAAGTCTACTCTCAAGAGTTGATAAAGGTACAAACGAATAAAATGTTTATATATCACATTTTCAAATAACTAATTTTATCCATTTTACTCGATCTCCTAAACGGTTCAAGATAGGACATCGCGGTTTTCACCAGTGGATTTAGCACTATATTTTACATAAAATAACTCCTATAAGTCTACTCTCAAGAGTTGATAAAGGTACAAACGAATAAAATGTTTATATATCACATTTTCAAATATCTATTATCATCCATTTTACTCGATCTCCTAAACGGTTAAAAATAGAACATCGCGGTTTTTACCAGTTGATTTAGAACCTCTTTTTACCTAAAATAAGTCCTATAAGTCTACTCTTAAGAGTTGATAAAGGTACAAACGAATAAAATGTTTATATATCACATTTTCAAATATCTATTATTCTCCATTTTACTCCATCTCCTAAACGGTTAAAGATAGGACATCGCGGTTTTCATCAGTGGATTATGCACCCCATTTTACATAAAATAAGTCCTATAAGTCTATTCTCAAGAGTTGTTAAAGGTAAAAACGAATAAAATGTTTATATATCACATTTTCAAATATCTATTATTTTCCATTTTACTCGATCTCCTAAACGGTTAAAGATAGGACATCGTGGTTTCCACCAGTGGATTTAGCACCTCATTTTACATAAAATAGGTCCTATAAGTCTACTCTCAAATGTTGATAAAGGTACAAACGAATAAAATGTTTATATATCACATTTTCAAATATCTATTATTCTTCATTTTACTCGATCTCCTAAACGGTTAAAGATAGGACATCGAGGTTTTCACCAGTGGATTTAGCACCTCATTTTACATAAAATAGGTCTTATAAGTCTACACTCAAGAGTTGATAATGGTAAAAACGAATAAAATGTATATATATCTCATTTTCAAATTTCTATTTTTCTCCATTTTAGTCGATCTCCTAAACGGTTCAAGGTAGGACATCGCGGTTTTCACCAATGGATTTAGCACCTCATTTCACATAAAATAGGTCCTATAAGTCTACTCTCAAAATTTGATAAAGGTACAAACGAATAAAATGTTTATATATCACATTTTCAAATATCTATTATTCTCCATTTTACTCGATCTCCTAAACGGTTAAAGATAGGACATCGCGGTTTTTAACAGTGGATTTAGCACCTCATTTTACATAAAAATAAGTCCTATAAGTCTACTCTCAAGAGTTGATAAAGGTACAAAATAATAAAATGTTTATATATCACATTTTCAAATATCTATTATCATCCATTTTACTCGATCTCCTAAACGGTTAAAAATAGGACATCGCGGTTTTTACCAGTTGATTTAGAACCTCTTTTTACCTAAAATAAGTCCTATAAGTCTACTCTTAAGAGTTGATAAAGGTACAAACGAATAAAATGTTTATATATCACATTTTTAAATATCTGTTTATCTCCATTTTACTCCATCTCCTAAACGGTTAAAGATAGGACATCGCGGTTTTCATCAGTGGATTAAGCACACCATTTTACATAAAATAAGTCCTATAAGACTATTCTCAAGAGTTGATAAAGGTAAAAACGAATAAAATGTTTATATATCACATATTCAAATATCTATTATTTTCCATTTTACTCGATCTCCTAAACGGTTAAAGATAGGACATCGTGGTTTTCACCAGTGGATTTAGCACCTCATTTTACATAAAATAGGTCCTATAAGTCTACTCTCAAATGTTGATAAAGGTACAAACGAATAAAATGTTTATATATCACATTTTCAAATATCTATTATTCTCCATTTTACTCGATCTCCTAAACGGTTAAAGATAGGACATCGAGGTTTTCACCAGTGGATTTAGCACCTCATTTTACATAAAATAGGTCCTATAAGTCTACTCTCAAGAGTTGATAATGGTAAAAACGAATAAAATGTATATATATCTCATTTTCAAATTTCTATTTTTCTTGATTTTAGTCGATCTCCTAAACGGTTCAAGATAGGACATCGCGGTTTTCACCAGTGGATTTAGCACCTCATTTCACATAAAATTGGTCCTATAAGTCTACTCTCAAAAGTTGATAAAGGTACAAACGAATAAAATGTTTATATATCACATTTTCAAATATCTATTATTCTCCATTTTACTCGATCTCCTAAACGGTTAAAGATAGGACATCGAGGTTTTCACCAGTGGATTTAGCACCTCATTTTACATAAAATAGGTCCTATAAGTCTACTCTCAAAAGTTGATAAAGGTACAAACGAATAAAATGTTTATATATCACATTTTCAAATATCTATTATTCTCCAATTTACTCGATCTCCTAAACGGTTAAAGATAGGACATCGCAGTTTTCACCAGTGGATTTAGCACCTCATTTTACTTAAAATAAGTCTTACAAGTCTACTCTCAAGAGTTGATAAAGGGACAAACGAATAAAATGTTTATATATCACATTATCAAATATCTATTATTCTCCATTTTACTCGATCTCCTAAACGGTTAAAGATAGGACATCGCGGTTTTCACCAGTGGGTTTAGCACCTTTTTTTACATAAAATAAGTCCTATAAGTCTATTCTCAAGAGTTGATAACGGTACAAACGAATAAAATGTTTATATATCACATTTTCAAATATCTATTATTCTCCATTTTACTCGATCTCCTAAACGGTTAAAGATAGGACATCGCAGTTTTCACCAGTGGATTTAGCACCTCATTTTACTTAAAATAAGTCTTACAAGTCTACTCTCAAGAGTTGATAAAGGGACAAACGAATAAAATGTTTATATATCACATTATCAAATATCTATTATTCTCCATTTTACTCGATCTCTTAAACGGTTAAAGATAGGAAATCGCTGTTTTAACCAGTGGATTTAGCACCTCATTTTACATAAAATAAGTCCTATAAGTCTACTCTCAAGAGTTGATAAAGGTACAAACGAATAAAATGTTTATATATCACATTTTCAAATATCTATTATTCTCCATTTTACTCGATCTCCTAAACGGTTAAAGATAGGACATCGCAGTTTTCACCAGTGGATTTAGCACCTCATTTTACATAAAATAAGTCCTATAAGTCTACTCTCAAGAGTTGATAAAGGTACAAACGAATAAAATGTTTATATATCACATTTTCAAATATCTATTATTCTCCATTTTACTCCATCTCCTAAACGGTTAAAGATAGGACATCGCGGTTTTCATCAGTGGATTAAGCACCCCATTTTACATAAAATAAGTCCTATAAATCTATTCTCAAGAGTTGATAAAGGTAAAAACGAATAAAATGTTTATATATCACATTTTCAAATATCTATTATTTTCCATTTTACTCGATCTCCTAAACGGTTAAAGATAGAACATCGTAATTTTCACCAGTGGATTTAGCACCTCATTTTACATAAAATAGGTCCTATAAGTCTACTTTTAAATGTTGATAAAGGTACAAACGAATAAAATGTTTATATGTCACATTATCAAATATCTATTATTCTCCATTTTACTTGATCTCCTAAACGGTTAAAGATAGGACATCGCGGTTTTCACCAGTGGATTTAGAACCTTATTTTACATAAAATAGGTCCTATAAGTCTACACTCAAGAGTTGATAAAGGTAAAAACGAATAAAATGTTTATATATCACATTTTCAAACATCTATTATTCTCCATTTTACTCGATCTCCTAAATGGTTATAGATAGGACATCGCGGTTTTCACCAGTGGATTTAGCACCTCATTTTACATAAAATAGGTCCTATAAGTCTACTCTCAAGAGTTGATAAAGGTAAAAACGAATAAAATGTTTATATATCACATTTTCAAATATCTATTTTTCTCCATTTTACTCGATCTCCTTAACGGTTAAAGATATGACATCGAGGTTTTCACCAGTGGATTTAGCACTTCATTTTACATAAAATAGGTCCTATAACTCTACTCTCAAAAGTTGATAAAGGTACAAACGAATAAAATGTTTATATATCACATTTTCAAATATCTATTATTCTCCATTTTACTCGATCTTCTAAACGGTTAAAGATAGGACATCGAGGTTTTCACCAGTGGATTTAGCACCTCATTTTACATAAAATAGGTCCTATAAGTCTACTCTCAAGAGTTGATAAAGGTAAAAACGAATAAAATGTTTATATATCACATTTTCAAATATCTATTTTTCTCCATTTTACTCGATCTCCTAAACGGTTCAAGATAGGACATCGCGGTTTTCACCAGTGGATTTAGCACCTCATTTTACATAAAATAGGTCCTATAAGTCTACTCTCAAGAGTTGATAAAGGTACAAACGAATAAAATGTTTATATATCACATTTTCAAATAACTAATTTTATCCATTTTACTCGATCTCCTAAACGGTTTAAGATAGGACATCGCGGTTTGCACCAGTGGATTTAGCACCTCATTTTACTTAAAATAAGTCTTATAAGTCTACTCTCAAGAGTTGATAAAGGTACAAACGAATAAAATGTTTATATATCACATTTTCAAATATCAATTATTCTCCATTTTACTCGATCTCCTAAACGATTAAAGATAGGACATTGCGGTTTTCACCAGTGGATTTAGCACCTCATTTTACATATAATAAGTCCTATTAGTCTACTCTCAAAAGTTGATAAAGGTACAAACGAATAAAATGTTTATATATCACATTTTCAAATATCTATTAATATCCATTTTACTCGATCTCCTAAACGGTTCAAGATAGGACATCGCGGTTTTCACCAGTAGATTTAGCACCTCATTTTACATGAAATAAGTCTTATAAGTCTACTCTCAAGAGTTGATAAAGGTACAAACGAATAAAATGTTTATATATCACATTTTCAAATATCTATTATTCTCCATTTTACTCGATCTCCTAAACGGTTGAAGATAGGACATCGCGGTTTTCACCAGTGGATTTAGCACCTCATTTTACTTAAAATAAGTCTTATAAGTCTACTCTCAAGAGTTGATAAAGGTACAAACCAAAAAAATGTTTATATATCACATTAAAAAATATCTATTATTCTCCATTTTACTCGATCTCCTAAACGGTTAAAGATAGGACATCTCGGTTTTCACCAGTGGATTTAGCACCTCATTTTACATAAAATAACTCCTATAAGTCTACTCTCAAGAGTTGATAAAGGTACAAACGAATAAAATGTTTATATATCACATTTTCAAATATCTATTAATATCCATATTACTCGATATCCTAAACGGTTAAAGATAGGACATTGCGGTTTTCACCAGTGGATTTAGAACCCCATTTTACATAAAATAACTCCTATAAAACTACTCTCAAGAGTTGATAAAGGTACAATCGAATAAAATGTTTATATATCACATTTTCAAATATCTATTATTCTCCATTTTACTCGATCTCATAAACGGTTCAAGATAGAACATCGGGGTTTTCACCAGTGAATTTAGCACCTCATTTTACATAAAATAACTCCTATAAGTCTACTCTCAAGAGTTGATAAAGGTACAAACGAATAAAATGTTTATATATCACATTTTCAAATAACTATTTTTATCCATTTTACTCGATCTCCTAAACGGATCAAGATAGGACATCGCGGTTTTCACCAGTGGATTTAGCACCTCATTTTACATAAAATAAGTCCTATAAGTCTACTCTTAAGAGTTGATAAAGGTTCAAACGAATAAAATGTTTATATATAACATATTCAAATATCTATTATATTCCATTTTACTCGATCTCCAAAAAGGTTAAAAATAGGACATCGCGGTTTTCACCAGTGGATTTAGCACCTCATTTCACATAAAATAAGTCCTATAAGTCTACTCTTTAGAGTTGATAAAGGTACAAACGAATAAAATGTTTATATATCACATTTTCAAATATCTATTATTCTCCATTTTACTCGATCTCCTAAACGGTTAAAGATAGGACATCGCGGATATTACCAGTGGATTTAGCACCTCATTTTACATAAAATAAGTCCTATAAGTCTACTCTCAAGAGTTGATAAAGGTACAAACGAATAAAATGTTAATATATCACATTTTCAAATATCTATTATTCTCCATTTTACTCGATCTCCTAAACGGTTCAAGATAGAACATCGGGGTTTTCACCAGTGAATTTAGCACCTCATTTTACATAAAATAAGTCCTATAAGTCAACTCTCAAGAGTTGATCAAGGTACAAACGAACAAAATGTTTATATATCACATTTTCAAATAACTATTTTTATCCATTTTACTCGATCTCCTAAACGGATCAAGATAGGACATCGCGGTTTTCACCAGTGGATTAAGCACCTCATTTTACATAAAATAAGTCCTATAAGTCTACTCTCAAGAGTTGATAAAGGTACAAACGAATAAAATGTTTGTATATCACATTTTCAAATATCTATTAATATCCATTTTACTCGATATCCTAAACGGTTAAAGATAGGACATCGCGGTTCTCACCAGTGGATTTAGCACCTCATTTTACATAAAGTAAGTCCTATAAGTCTACTCTCAAGAGTTGATCAAGGTACAAACGGACAAAATGTTTATATATCACATTTTCAAATATCTATTATTCTCCATTTTACTCGATCTCCTAAACGGTTGAAGATAGGACATCGCGGTTTTCACCAGTGGATTTAGCACCTCATTTTACTTAAAATGAGTCTTATAAGTCTACTCTCAAGAGTTGATAAAGGTACAAACGAATAAAATGTTTATATATCACATTATAAAATATCTATTATTCTCCATTTTACTCGATCTCCTAAACGGTTAAAGATAGGACATCGCGGTTTTCACCAGTAGATTTAGCACCTCATTTTACATTAAATAAGTCTTATAAGTCTACTCTCAAGAGTTGATAAAGGTACAAACGAATAAAATGTTTATATATCACATTATCAAATATCTATTATTCTCCATTTTACTTGATCTCCTAAACGGTTAAAGATAGGACATCGCGGTTTTCACCAGTGGATTTAGCACCTCATTTTACATAAAATAACTGCTATAAGTCTACTCTCAAGAGTTGATAAAGGTACAAACGAATAAAATGTTTATATATCACATTTTCAAATATCTATTAATATCCATTTTACTCGATATCCTAAACGGTTAAAGATAGGACATCGCGGTTTTCACCAGTTGATTTAGCACGTCATTTTACATATTATAAGTCCTATTAGTCTACTCTCAAAAGTTGATAAAGGTACAAACGAATAAATTGTTTATATATCACATTTTCAAATATCTATTAATATTCATTTTACTCGATATCCTAAACGGTTAAAGATAGGACATCGCGGTTTTCACCAGTTGATTTAGCACCTCATTTTACATATAATAAGTCCTATAATTCTACTCTCAAGAGTTGATAAAGGTACAAACGAATAAAATGTTTATATATCACATTTTCAAATATCTATTATTCTCCATTTTACTCCATCTCCTAAACGGTTAAAGATAGGACATCGCGGTTTTTATCAGTGGATTAAGCACCCCATTTTAAATAAAATAAGTCCTATAAGTCTATTCTCAAGAGTTGATAAAGGTAAAAACGAATAAAATGTTTATATATCACATTTTCAAATATCTATTATTCTCCATTTTACTTGATCTCCTAAACGGTTAAAGATAGGACATCGCGGTTTTTATCAGTGGATTAAGCACCCCATTTTAAATAAAATAAGTCCTATAAGTCTATTCTCAAGAGTTGATAAAGGTAAAAACGAATAAAATGTTTATATATCACATTTTCAAATATCTATTATTCTCCATTTTACTTGATCTCCTAAACGGTTAAAGATAGGACATCGCGGTTTTCACCAGTGGATTTAGCACCTCATTTTACATAAAATAAGTCCTATAAGTCTACTTTTAAGAGCTGATAAAGGTACAAACGAATAAAATGTTTATATATCACATTTTCAAATATCTATTATTCTCCATTTTACTCCATCTCCTAAACGGTTAAAGATAGGACATCCCGGTTTTCATCAGTGGACTAAGCACCCCATCTTACATAAAATAAGTCCTATAAGTCTATTCTCAAGAGTTGATAAAGGTAAAAACGAATAAAATGTTTATATATCACATTTTCAAATTTCTATTTTTTTCCATTTTACTCGATCTCCTAAACGGTTCAAGATAGGACATCGCGGTTTTTATCAGTGGATTAAGCACCCCATTTTAAATAAAATAAGTCCTATAAGTCTATTCTCAAGAGTTGATAAAGGTAAAAACGAATAAAATGTTTATATATCACATTTTCAAATATCTATTATTCTCCATTTTACTTGATCTCCTAAACGGTTAAAGATAGGACATCGCGGTTTTCACCAGTGGATTTAGCACCTCATTTTACATAAAATAGGTCCTATAAGTCTACTTTCAAGAGTTGATAAAGATACAAACGAATAAAATGTTTATATATCACATTTTCAAATATCTATTATTCTCCATTTTACTCGATCTCCTAAACGGTTAAAGATAGGACATCGAGGTTTTCACCAGTGGATTTAGCACCTCATTTTACATAAAATAGGTCCTATAAGTCTACTCTCAAGAGTTGATAAAGGTAAAAACGAATAAAATGTTTATATATCACATTTTCAAATTTCTATTTTTTTCCATTTTACTCGATCTCCTAAACGGTTCAAGATAGGACATCGCGGTTTTCACCAGTGGATTTAGCACCTCATTTTACATAAAATAGGTCCTATAAGTCTACCCTCAAGAATTGATCAAGGTACAAACGAATAAAATGTTTATATATCACATTTTCAAATATCTATTATTTTCCATTTTATTCGATCTCCTAAACTGTTAAAGATAGGACATCGCGGTTTCCACAAGAGGATTTAGCACCTCATTTTACATAAAATAACTCCTATAAGTCTACTCTCAAGAGTTGATAAAGGTACAAACGAATAAAATGTTTATATATCACATTTTCAAATATCTATTATTCTCCATTTTACTCCATCTCCTAAACGGTTAAAGATAGGACATCGCGGTTTTCACCAGTATATTTAGCACCTCATTTTACATAAAATAAGTCCTATAAGTCTACTCTCAAGAGTTGATAAAGGTACAAACGAATAAAATGTATATATATCACATTTTCAAATATCTATTTTTCTCCATTTTACTCGATCTCCTAAACGGTTAAAGATAGGACATCGCGGTTTTTACCAGTGGATTTAGCACCTCATTTAACATATAATAAGTCCCATAAGTCTACTCTCAAAAGTTGATAAAGGTACAAACGAATTAAATGTTTATATATCACATTTTAAAATATCTAATATTCTCCATTTCACTCGATCTTCTAAACGGTTAAAGATAGGACATCGCGGTTTTCACCAGTGAATTTAGCACTATATTTTACATAAAATAACTCCTATAAGTCTACTCTCAAGAGTTGATAAAGGTACAAACGAATAAAATGTTTATATATCACATTTTCAAATATCTATTATTCTCCATTTTACTCGATCTCCTAAACGGTTAGAGATAGGACATCGCGGTTTCCACAAGAGGATTTAGCACCTCATTTTACATAAAATAACTCCTATAAGTCTACTCTCAAGAGTTGATAAAGGTACAAACGAATAAAATGTTTATATATCACATTTTCAAATATCTATTTTTCTCCATTTTACTCGATCTCCTAAACGGTTAAAGATAGGACATCGCGGTTTTTACCAGTGGATTTAGCACCTCATTTAACATATAATAAGTCCCATAAGTCTACTCTCAAAAGTTGATAAAGGTACAAACGAATAAAATGTTTATATATCACATTTTCAAATATCTATTTTTCTCCATTTTACTCGATCTCCTAAACGGTTAAAGATAGGACATCGAGGTTTTCACCAGTGGATTTAGCACCTCATTTTACATAATATAGGTCCTATAAGTCTACTCTCAAGAGTTGATAAAGGTACAAACGAATAAAATGTTTATATATCACATTTTCAAATATCTATTATTCTCCATTTTACTCGATCTCCTAAACGGTTAGAGATAGGACATCGCGGTTTCCACAAGAGGTTTTAGCTCCTCATTTTACATAAAATAAGACCTATAAGTCTACTCTCAAGAGTTGATAAAGGTACAAATGAATAAAATGTTTATATATCACATTTTCAAATATCTATTATTCTCCATTTTACTCGATCTCCTAAACGGTTCAAGATAGGACATCGCGGTTTTCACCTGTGGATTTAGCACCTCAATTTACATAAATTAGGTCCTATAAGTCTACTCTCAAGAGTTGATATAGGTACAAACGAATAAAATGTTTATATATCACATTTTCAAATATCTATTTTTCTCCATTTTACTCGATCTCCTAAACGGTTAAAGATAGGACATCGAGGTTTTCACCAGTGGATTTAGCACCTCATTTTACATAAAATAAGTCCTATAAGTCTACTCTTAAGAGTTGATAAAGGTACAAACGAATAAAATGTTTATATATAACATATTCAAATATCTATTATATTCCATTTTACTCGATCTCCAAAAAGGTTAAAAATAGGACATCGCGGTTTTCACCAGTGGATTTAGCACCTCATTTCACATAAAATAAGTCCTATAAGTCTACTCTTTAGAGTTGATAAAGGTACAAACGAATAAAATGTTTATATATCACATTTTCAAATATCTATTATTCTCCATTTTACTCGATCTCCTAAACGGTTAAAGATAGGACATCGCGGATATTACCAGTGGATTTAGCACCTCATTTTACATAAAATAAGTCCTATAAGTCTACTCTCAAGAGTTGATAAAGGTACAAACGAATAAAATGTTTATATATCACATTTTCAAATATCTATTATTCTCCATTTTACTCGATCTCCTAAACGGTTCAAGATAGAACATCGGGGTTTTCACCAGTGAATTTAGCACCTCATTTTACATAAAATAACTCCTATAAGTCTACTCTCAAGAGTTGATAAAGGTACAAACGAATAAAATGTTTATATATCACATTTTCAAATATCTATTAATATCCATATTACTCGATGTCCTAAACGGTTAAAGATAGGACATTGCGGTTTTCACCAGTGGATTTAGAACCCCATTTTACATAAAATAACTCCTATAAAACTACTCTCAAGAGTTGATAAAGGTACAATCGAATAAAATGTTTATATATCACATTTTCAAATATCTATTATTCTCCATTTTACTCGATCTCATAAACGGTTCAAGATAGAACATCGGGGTTTTCACCAGTGAATTTAGCACCTCATTTTACATAAAATAACTCCTATAAGTCTACTCTCAAGAGTTGATAAAGGTACAAACGAATAAAATGTTTATATATCACATTTTCAAATAACTATTTTTATCCATTTTACTCGATCTCCTAAACGGATCAAGATAGGACATCGCGGTTTTCACCAGTGGATTTAGCACCTCATTTTACATAAAATATGTCCTATAAGTCTACTCTTAAGAGTTGATAAAGGTACAAACGAATAAAATGTTTATATATAACATATTCAAATATCTATTATATTCCATTTTACTCGATCTCCAAAAAGGTTAAAAATAGGACATCGCGGTTTTCACCAGTGGATTTAGCACCTCATTTCACATAAAATAAGTCCTATAAGTCTACTCTTTAGAGTTGATAAAGGTACAAACGAATAAAATGTTTATATATCACATTTTCAAATATCTATTATTCTCCATTTTACTCGATCTCCTAAACGGTTAAAGATAGGACATCGCGGTTTTCACCAGTTGATTTAGCACCTTATTTTACATATAATAAGTCCTATAATTCTACTCTCAAGAGTTGATAAAGGTACAAACGAATAAAATGTTTATATATCACATTTTCAAATATCTATTATTCTCCATTTTACTCCATTTCCTAAACGGTTAAAGATAGGACATCCCGGTTTTCATCAGTGGACTAAGCACCCCATTTTACATAAAATAAGTCCTATAAGTCTATTCTCAAGAGTTGATAAAGGTAAAAACGAATAAAATGTTTATATATCACATTTTCAAATATCTATTACTCTCCATTTTACTCGATCTCCTAAACGGTTAAAGATTGGACATCGAGGTTTTCACCAGTGGATTTAGCACCTCATTTTACATAACATAGGTCCTATAAGTCTACTTTCAAGAGTTGATAAAGATACAAACGAATAAAATGTTTATATATCACATTTTCAAATATCTATTATTCTCCATTTTACTCGATCTCCTAAACGGTTAAAGATAGGACATCGAGGTTTTCACCAGTGGATTTAGCACCTCATTTTACATAAAATAGGTCCTATAAGTCTACTCTCAAGAGTTGATAAAGGTAAAAACGAATAAAATGTTTATATATCACATTTTCAAATATCTATTATTCTCCATTTTACTCGATCTCCTAAACGGTTAGAGATAGGACATCGCGGTTTCCACAAGAGGATTTAGCACCTCATTTTACATAAAATAACTCCTATAAGTCTACTCTCAAGAGTTGATAAAGGTACAAACGAATAAAATGTTTATATATCACATTTTCAAATATCTATTTTTCTCCATTTTACTCGATCTCCTAAACGGTTAAAGATAGGACATCGAGGTTTTCACCAGTGGATTTAGCACCTCATTTTACATAATATAGGTCCTATAAGTCTACTCTCAAGAGTTGATAAAGGTACAAACGAATAAAATGTTTATATATCACATTTTCAAATATCTATTATTCTCCATTTTACTCGATCTCCTAAACGGTTAGAGATAGGACATCGCGGTTTCCACAAGAGGTTTTAGCTCCTCATTTTACATAAAATAAGACCTATAAGTCTACTCTCAAGAGTTGATAAAGGTACAAATGAATAAAATGTTTATATATCACATTTTCAAATATCTATTATTCTCCATTTTACTCGATCTCCTAAACGGTTAAAGATAGGACATCGCGGTTTTTACCAGTGGATTTAGCACCTCATTTAACATATAATAAGTCCCATAAGTCTACTCTCAAAAGTTGATAAAGGTACAAACGAATAAAATGTTTATATATCACATTTTCAAATATCTATTATTCTCCATTTTACTCGATCTCCTAAACGGTTAAAGATAGGACATCGAGGTTTTCACCAGTGGATTTAGCACCTCATTTTACATAATATAGGTCCTATAAGTCTACTCTCAAGAGTTGATAAAGGTACAAACGAATAAAATGTTTATATATCACATTTACAAATATCTGTTATTCTCCATTTTACTCGATCTCCTAAACGGTTCAAGATAGGACATCGCGGTTTTCACCTGTGGATTTAGCACCTCAATTTACATAAATTAGGTCCTATAAGTCTACTCTCAAGAGTTGATATAGGTACAAACGAATAAAATGTTTATATATCACATTTTCAAATATCTATTTTTCTCCATTTTACTCGATCTCCTAAACGGTTAAAGATAGGACATCGAGGTTTTCACCAGTGGATTTAGCACCTCATTTTACATAAAATAAGTCCTATAAGTCTACTCTTAAGAGTTGATAAAGGTACAAACGAATAAAATGTTTATATATAACATATTCAAATATCTATTATATTCCATTTTACTCGATCTCCAAAAAGGTTAAAAATAGGACATCGCGGTTTTCACCAGTGGATTTAGCACCTCATTTCACATAAAATAAGTCCTATAAGTCTACTCTTTAGAGTTGATAAAGGTACAAACGAATAAAATGTTTATATATCACATTTTCAAATATCTATTATTCTCCATTTTACTCGATCTCCTAAACGGTTAAAGATAGGACATCGCGGATATTACCAGTGGATTTAGCACCTTATTTTACATAAAATAAGTAATATAAGTCTACTCTCAAGAGTTGATAAAGGTACAAACGAATAAAATGTTTATATATCACATTTTCAAATATCTATTATTCTCCATTTTACTCGATCTCCTAAACGGTTCAAGATAGAACATCGGGGTTTTCACCAGTGAATTTAGCACCTCATTTTACATAAAATAACTCCTATAAGTCTACTCTCAAGAGTTGATAAAGGTACAAACGAATAAAATGTTTATATATCACATTTTCAAATATCTATTAATATCCATATTACTCGATGTCCTAAACGGTTAAAGATAGGACATTGCGGTTTTCACCAGTGGATTTAGAACCCCATTTTACATAAAATAACTCCTATAAAACTACTCTCAAGAGTTGATAAAGGTACAATCGAATAAAATGTTTATATATCACATTTTCAAATATCTATTATTCTCCATTTTACTCGATCTCATAAACGGTTCAAGATAGAACATCGGGGTTTTCACCAGTGAATTTAGCACCTCATTTTACATAAAATAACTCCTATAAGTCTACTCTCAAGAGTTGATAAAGGTACAAACGAATAAAATGTTTATATATCACATTTTCAAATAACTATTTTTATCCATTTTACTCGATCTCCTAAACGGATCAAGATAGGACATCGCGGTTTTCACCAGTGGATTTAGCACCTCATTTTACATAAAATATGTCCTATAAGTCTACTCTTAAGAGTTGATAAAGGTACAAACGAATAAAATGTTTATATATAACATATTCAAATATCTATTATATTCCATTTTACTCGATCTCCAAAAAGGTTAAAAATAGGACATCGCGGTTTTCACCAGTGGATTTAGCACCTCATTTCACATAAAATAAGTCCTTTAAGTCTACTCTTTAGAGTTGATAAAGGTACAAACGAATAAAATGTTTATATATCACATTTTCAAATATCTATTATTCTCCATTTTACTCGATCTCCTAAACGGTTCAAGATAGAACATCGGGGTTTTCACCAGTGAATTTAGCACCTCATTTTACATAATATAAGTCCTATAAGTCAACTCTCAAGAGTTGATCAAGGTACAAACGAACAAAATGTTTATATATCACATTTTCAAATAACTATTTTTATCCATTTTACTCGATCTCCTAAACGGATCAAGATAGGACATCGCGGTTTTCACCAGTGGATTTAGCACCTCATTTTACATAAAATAAGTCCTATAAGTCTACTCTCAAGAGTTGATAAAGGTACAAACGAATAAAATGTTTATATATCACATTATCAAATATCTATTATTCTCCAATTTACTCGATCTCCTAAACGGTTAAAGATAGGACATCGCGGTTTTCACCAGTGAATTAAGCACCTCATTTTACATAAAATAGGTCCTATAAGTCTACTTTCAAGAGTTGATAAAGGTAAAAACGAATAAAATGTTTATATATCACATTTTCAAATATCTATTTTTCTCCATTTTACTCGATCTCCTAAACGGTTCAAGATATTACATCGCAGTTTTCACCAGTGGATGTAGCACCTCATTTTACATAAAATATGTCCTATAAGTCTACTCTCAAGAGTTGATAAAGGTACAAACGAACAAAATGTTTATATATCACATTTTCAAATATCTAAATTTCTACATTTTACTCGATCTCCTAAACGGTTTAAGATAGGACATCGGGGTTTTCACCAGTGGATTTAGCACCTCATTTTACATTAAATAAGTCCTATAAGTCTACTCTCAAGAGTTGATCAAGGTACAAACGAACAAAATGTTTATATATCACATTTTCAAATATCTATTATTCTCCATTTTACTCAATCTCCTAAACGGTTCAAGATAGGACATCGTGGTTTTCACCAGTGGATTTAGCACCTCATTTTACATAAAATAAGTTCTATAAGTCTACTCTTAAGAGTTGATAAAGGTTCAAACGAATAAAATGTTTATATATCACATTATAAAATATCTATTATTCTCCATTTTACTCGATCTTCTAAACGGTTAAAGATAGGACATCGCGGTTTTCACCAGTGGATTTAGCACCTCAATTTACATAAAATAACTCCTATAAGTCTACTCTCAAGAGTTGATAAAGGTACAAACGAATAAAATGTTTGTATATCACATTTTCAAATATCTATTAATATCCATTTTACTCGATATCCTAAACGGTTAAAGATAGGACATCGCGGTTCTCACCAGTGGATTTAGCACCTCATTTTACATAAAGTAAGTCCTATAAGTCTACTCTCAAGAGTTGATCAAGGTACAAACGGACAAAATGTTTATATATCACATTTTCAAATATCTATTATTCTCCATTTTACTCGATCTCCTAAACGGTTGAAGATAGGACATCGCGGTTTTCACCAGTGGATTTAGCACCTCATTTTACTTAAAATGAGTCTTATAAGTCTACTCTCAAGAGTTGATAAAGGTACAAACGAATAAAATGTTTATATATCACATTATAAAATATCTATTATTCTCCATTTTACTCGATCTCCTAAACGGTTAAAGATAGGACATCGCGGTTTTCACCAGTAGATTTAGCACCTCATTTTACATTAAATAAGTCTTATAAGTCTACTCTCAAGAGTTGATAAAGGTACAAACGAATAACATGTTTATATATCACATTATCAAATATCTATTATTCTCCATTTTACTTGATCTCCTAAACGGTTAAAGATAGGACATCGCGGTTTTCACCAGTGGATTTAGCACCTCATTTTACATAAAATAACTGCTATAAGTCTACTCTCAAGAGTTGATAAAGGTACAAACGAATAAAATGTTTATATATCACATTTTCAAATATCTATTAATATCCATTTTACTCGATATCCTAAACGGTTAAAGATAGGACATCGCGGTTTTCACCAGTTGATTTAGCACGTCATTTTACATATAATAAGTCCTATTAGTCTACTCTCAAAAGTTGATAAAGGTACAAACGAATAAATTGTTTATATATCACATTTTCAAATATCTATTAATATTCATTTTACTCGATATCCTAAACGGTTAAAGATAGGACATCGCGGTTTTCACCAGTTGATTTAGCACCTCATTTTACATATAATAAGTCCTATAATTCTACTCTCAAGAGTTGATAAAGGTACAAACGAATAAAATGTTTATATATCACATTTTCAAATATCTATTATTCTCCATTTTACTCCATCTCCTAAACGGTTAAAGATAGGACATCGCGGTTTTTATCAGTGGATTAAGCACCCCATTTTAAATAAAATAAGTCCTATAAGTCTATTCTCAAGAGTTGATAAAGGTAAAAACGAATAAAATGTTTATATATCACATTTTCAAATATCTATTATTCTCCATTTTACTTGATCTCCTAAACGGTTAAAGATAGGACATCGCGGTTTTTATCAGTGGATTAAGCACCCCATTTTAAATAAAATAAGTCCTATAAGTCTATTCTCAAGAGTTGATAAAGGTAAAAACGAATAAAATGTTTATATATCACATTTTCAAATATCTATTATTCTCCATTTTACTTGATCTCCTAAACGGTTAAAGATAGGACATCGCGGTTTTCACCAGTGGATTTAGCACCTCATTTTACATAAAATAAGTCCTATAAGTCTACTTTTAAGAGCTGATAAAGGTACAAACGAATAAAATGTTTATATATCACATTTTCAAATATCTATTATTCTCCATTTTACTCCAGCTCCTAAACGGTTAAAGATAGGACATCCCGGTTTTCATCAGTGGACTAAGCACCCCATTTTACATAAAATAAGTCCTATAAGTCTATTCTTAAGAGTTGATAAAGGTAAAAACGAATAAAATGTTTATATATCACATTTTCAAATATCTATTACTCTCCATTTTACTCGATCTCCTAAACGGTTAAAGATTGGACATCGAGGTTTTCACCAGTGGATTTAGCACCTCATTTTACATAAAATAGGTCCTATAAGTCTACTTTCAAGAGTTGATAAAGATACAAACGAATAAAATGTTTATATATCACATTTTCAAATATCTATTATTCTCCATTTTACTCGATCTCCTAAACGGTTAAAGATAGGACATCGAGGTTTTCACCAGTGGATTTAGCACCTCATTTTACATAAAATAGGTCCTATAAGTCTACTCTCAAGAGTTGATAAAGGTAAAAACGAATAAAATGTTTATATATCACATTTTCAAATTTCTATTTTTTTCCATTTTACTCGATCTCCTAAACGGTTCAAGATAGGACATCGCGGTTTTCACCAGTGGATTTAGCACCTCATTTTACATAAAATAGGTCTTATAAGTCTACCCTCAAGAATTGATCAAGGTACAAACGAATAAAATGTTTATATATCACATTTTCAAATATCTATTATTTTCCATTTTATTCGATCTCCTAAACTGTTAAAGATAGGACATCGCGGTTTCCACAAGAGGATTTAGCACCTCTTTTTACATAAAATAACTCCTATAAGTCTACTCTCAAGTGTTGATAAAGGTACAAACGAATAAAATGTTTATATATCACATTTTCAAATATCTATTATTCTCCATTTTACTCCATCTCCTAAACGGTTAAAGATAGGACATCGCGGTTTTCACCAGTATATTTAGCACCTCATTTTACATAAAATAAGTCCTATAAGTCTACTCTCAAGAGTTGATAAAGGTACAAACGAATAAAATGTTTATATATCACATTTTCAAATATCTATTTTTCTCCATTTTACTCGATCTCCTAAACGGTTAGAGATAGGACATCGCGGTTTCCACAAGAGGTTTTAGCTCCTCATTTTACATAAAATAAGACCTATAAGTCTACTCTCAAGAGTTGATAAAGGTACAAATGAATAAAATGTTTATATATCACATTTTCAAATATCAATTATTCTCCATTTTACTCGATCTCCTAAACGGTTAAAGATAGGACATCGCGGTTTTTACCAGTGGATTTAGCACCTCATTTAACATATAATAAGTCCCATAAGTCTACTCTCAAAAGTTGATAAAGGTACAAACGAATAAAATGTTTATATATCACATTTTCAAATATCTATTAATCTCCATTTTACTCGATCTCCTAAACGGTTAAAGATAGGACATCGAGGTTTTCACCAGTGGATTTAGCACCTCATTTTACATAATATAGGTCCTATAAGTCTACTCTCAAGAGTTGATAAAGGTACAAACGAATAAAATGTTTATATATCACATTTACAAATATCTGTTATTCTCCATTTTACTCGATCTCCTAAACGGTTCAAGATAGGACATCGCGGTTTTCACCTGTGGATTTAGCACCTCAATTTACATAAATTAGGTCCTATAAGTCTACTCTCAAGAGTTGATATAGGTACAAACGAATAAAATGTTTATATATCACATTTTCAAATATCTATTTTTCTCCATTTTACTCGATCTCCTAAACGGTTAAAGATAGGACATCGAGGTTTTCACCAGTGGATTTAGCACCTCATTTTACATAAAATAAGTCCTATAAGTATACTCTTAAGAGTTGATAAAGGTACAAACGAATAAAATGTTTATATATAACATATTCAAATATCTATTATATTCCATTTTACTCGATCTCCAAAAAGGTTAAAAATAGGACATCGCGGTTTTCACCAGTGGATTTAGCACCTCATTTCACATAAAATAAGTCCTATAAGTTTACTCTTTAGAGTTGATAAAGGTACAAACGAATAAAATGTTTATATATCACATTTTCAAATATCTATTATTCTCCATTTTACTCGATCTCCTAAACGGTTCAAGATAGAACATCGGGGATTTCACCAGTGAATTTAGCACCTCATTTTACATAAAATAACTCCTATAAGTCTACTCTCAAGAGTTGATAAAGGTACAAACGAATAAAATGTTTATATATCACATTTTCAAATATCTATTAATATCCATATTACTCGATGTCCTAAACGGTTAAAGATAGGACATCGCGGATATTACCAGTGGATTTAGCACCTCATTTTACATAAAATAAGTCCTATAAGTCTACTCTCAAGAGTTGATAAAGGTACAAACGAATAAAATGTTTATAAATCACATTTTCAAATATCTATTATTCTCCATTTTACTCGATCTCCTAAACGGTTCAAGATAGAACATCGGGGTTTTCACCAGTGAATTTAGCACCTCATTTTACATAAAATAACTCCTATAAGTCTACTCTCAAGAGTTGATAAAGGTACAAACGAATAAAATGTTTATATATCACATTTTCAAATATCTATTAATATCCATATTACTCGATGTCCTAAACGGTTAAAGATAGGACATTGCGGTTTTCACCAGTGGATTTAGAACCCCATTTTACATAAAATAACTCCTATAAAACTACTCTCAAGAGTTGATAAAGGTACAATCGAATAAAATGTTTATATATCACATTTTCAAATATCTATTATTCTCCATTTTACTCGATCTCATAAACGGTTCAAGATAGAACATCGGGGTTTTCACCAGTGAATTTAGCACCTCATTTTACATAAAATAACTCCTATAAGTCTACTCTCAAGAGTTGATAAAGGTACAAACGAATAAAATGTTTATATATCACATTTTCAAATAACTATTTTTATCCATTTTACTCGATCTCCTAAACGGATCAAGATAGGACATCGCGGTTTTCACCAGTGGAATTAGCACCTCATTTTACATAAAATATGTCCTATAAGTCTACTCTTAAGAGTTGATAAAGGTACAAACGAATAAAATGTTTATATATAACATATTCAAATATCTATTATATTCCATTTTACTCGATCTCCAAAAAGGTTAAAAATAGGACATCGCGGTTTTCACCAGTGGATTTAGCACCTCATTTCACATAAAATAAGTCCTATAAGTCTACTCTTTAGAGTTGATAAAGGTACAAACGAATAAAATGTTTATATATCACATTTTCAAATATCTATTATTCTCCATTTTACTCGATCTCCTAAACGGTTAAAGATAGGACATCGCGGATATTACCAGTGGATTTAGCACCTCATTTTACATAAAATAAGTCCTATAAGTCTACTCTCAAGAGTTGATAAAGGTACAAACGAATAAAATGTTTATATATCACATTTTCAAATATCTATTATTCTCCATTTTACTCGATCTCCTAAACGGTTCAAGATAGAACATCGGGGTTTTCACCAGTGAATTTAGCACCTCATTTTACATAAAATAAGTCCTATAAGTCAACTCTCAAGAGTTGATCAAGGTACAAACGAACAAAATGTTTATATATCACATTTTCAAATAACTATTTTTATCCATTTTACTCGATCTCCTAAACGGATCAAGATAGGACATCGCGGTTTTCACCAGTGGATTTAGCACCTCATTTTACATAAAATAAGTCCTATAAGTCTACTCTCAAGAGTTGATAAAGGTACAAACGAATAAAATGTTTATATATCACATTATCAAATATCTATTATTCTCCAATTTACTCGATCTCCTAAACGGTTAAAGATAGGACATCGCGGTTTTCACCAGTGAATTAAGCACCTCATTTTACATAAAATAGGTCCTATAATTCTACTTTCAAGAGTTGATAAAGGTAATAACGAATAAAATGTTTATATATCACATTTTCAAATATCTATTTTTCTCCATTTTACTCGATCTCCTAAACGGTTCAAGATATTACATCGCAGTTTTCACCAGTGGATGTAGCACCTCATTTTACATAAAATATGTCCTATAAGTCTACTCTCAAGAGTTGATAAAGGTACAAACGAACAAAATGTTTATATATCACATTTTCAAATATCTAAATTTCTACATTTTACTCGATCTCCTAAACGGTTTAAGATAGGACATCGGAGTTTTCACCAGTGGATTTAGCACCTCATTTTACATAAAATAAGTCCTATAAGTCTACTCTCAAGAGTTGATCAAGGTACAAACGAACAAAATGTTTATATATCACATTTTCAAATATCTATTATTCTCCATTTTACTCAATCTCCTAAACGGTTCAAGATAGGACATCGTGGTTTTCACCAGTGGATTTAGCACCTCATTTTACATAAAATAAGTTCTATAAGTCTACTCTTAAGAGTTGATAAAGGTTCAAACGAATAAAATGTTTATATGTCACATTATAAAATATCTATTATTCTCCATTTTACTCGATCTTCTAAACGGTTAAAGATAGGACATCGCGGTTTTTACCAGTGGATTTAGCACCTCATTTTACATAAAGTAAGTCCTATAAGTCTACCCTCAAGAGTTGATAAAGGTACAAACGAATAAAATGTTTGTATATCACATTTTCAAATATCTATTAATATCCATTTTACTCGATATCCTAAACGGTTAAAGATAGGACATCGCGGTTCTCACCAGTGGATTTAGCACCTCATTTTACATAAAGTAAGTCCTATAAGTCTACTCTCAAAAGTTGATCAAGGTACAAACGGACAAAATGTTTATATATCACATTTTCAAATATCTATTATTCTCCATTTTACTCGATCTCCTAAACGGTTGAAGATAGGACATCGCGGTTTTCACCAGTGGATTTAGCACCTCATTTTACTTAAAATGAGTCTTATAAGTCTACTCTCAAGAGTTGATAAAGGTACAAACGAATAAAATGTTTATATATCACATTATAAAATATCTATTATTCTCCATTTTACTCGATCTCCTAAACGGTTTAAGATAGGACATCGCGGTTTTCACCAGTAGATTTAGCACCTCATTTTACATTAAATAAGTCTTATAAGTCTACTCTCAAGAGTTGATAAAGGTACAAACGAATAAAATGTTTATATATCACATTATCAAATATCTATTATTCTCCATTTTACTTGATCTCCTAAACGGTTAAAGATAGGACATCGCGGTTTTCACCAGTGGATTTAGCACCTCATTTTACATAAAATAACTCCTATAAGTCTACTCTCAAGAGTTGATAAAGGTACAAACGAATAAAATGTTTATATATCACATTTTCAAATATCTATTAATATTCATTTTACTCGATATCCTAAACGGTTAAAGATAGGACATCGCGGTTTTCACCAGTTGATTTAGCACCTCATTTTACATATAATAAGTCCTATAATTCTACTCTCAAGAGTTGATAAAGGTACAAACGAATAAAATGTTTATATATCACATTTTCAAATATCTATTATTCTCCATTTTACTCCATCTCCTAAACGGTTAAAGATAGGACATCGCGGTTTTTATCAGTGGATTAAGCACCCCATTTTAAATAAAATAAGTCCTATAAGTCTATTCTCAAGAGTTGATAAAGGTAAAAACGAATAAAATGTTTATATATCACATTTTCAAATATCTATTATTCTCCATTTTACTTGATCTCCTAAACGGTTAAAGATAGGACATCGCGGTTTTTATCAGTGGATTAAGCACCCCATTTTAAATAAAATAAGTCCTATAAGTCTATTCTCAAGAGTTGATAAAGGTAAAAACGAATAAAATGTTTATATATCACATTTTCAAATATCTATTACTCTCCATTTTACTCGATCTCCTAAACGGTTAAAGATTGGACATCGAGGTTTTCACCAGTGGATTTAGCACCTCATTTTACATAAAATAGGTCCTATAAGTCTACTCTCAAGAGTTGATAAAGGTAAAAACGAATAAAATATTTATATATCACGTTTTCAAATTTCTATTTTTCTCCATTTTACTCGATCTGCTAAACGGTTCAAGATAGGACATCGCGGTTTTCACCAGTGAATTTAGCACTATATTTTACATAAAATAACTCCTATTAGTCTACTCTCAAAAGTTGATAAAGGTACAAACGAATAAAATGTATATATAACACATTTTCAAATATCTATTATTCTCCATTTTACTCGATCTCCTAAACGGTTAATGATAGGACATCGCGGTTTCCACAAGAGGATTTAGCACCTCATTTTACATAAAATAACTCCTATAAGTCTACTTTCAAGAGTTGATAAAGATACAAACGAATAAAATGTTTATATATCACATTTTCAAATATCTATTATTCTCCATTTTACTCGATCTCCTAAACGGTTAAAGATAGGACATCGAGGTTTTCACCAGTGGATTTAGCACCTCATTTTACATAAAATAGGTCCTATAAGTCTACTCTCAAGAGTTGATAAAGGTAAAAACGAATAAAATGTTTATATATCACATTTTCAAATTTCTATTTTTTTCCATTTTACTCGATCTCCTAAACGGTTCAAGATAGGACATCGCGGTTTTCACCAGTGGATTTAGCACCTCATTTTACATAAAATAGGTCCTATAAGTCTACCCTCAAGAATTGATCAAGGTACAAACGAATAAAATGTTTATATATCACATTTTCAAATATCTATTATTTTCCATTTTACTCGATCTCCTAAACTGTTAAAGATAGGACATCGCGGTTTCCACAAGAGGATTTAGCACCTCTTTTTACATAAAATAACTCCTATAAGTCTACTCTCAAGAGTTGATAAAGGTACAAACGAATAAAATGTTTATATATCACATTTTCAAATATCTATTATTCTCCATTTTACTTCATCTCCTAAACGGTTAAAGATAGGACATCGCGGTTTTCACCAGTATATTTAGCACCTCATTTTACATAAAATAAGTCCTATAAGTCTACTCTCAAGAGTTGATAAAGGTACAAACGAATAAAATGTTTATATATCACATTTTCAAATATCTATTTTTCTCCATTTTACTCGATCTCCTAAACGGTTAAAGATAGGACATCGCGGTTTTTACCAATGGATTTAGCACCTCATTTAACATATAATAAGTCCCATAAGTCTACTCTCAAAAGTTGATAAAGGTACAAACGAATTAAATGTTTATATATCACATTTTAAAATATCTAATATTCTCCATTTCACTCGATCTTCCAAACGGTTAAAGATAGGACATCGCGGTTTTCACCAGTGAATTTAGCACTATATTTTACATAAAATAACTCCTATAAGTCTACTCTCAAGAGTTGATAAAGGTACAAACGAATAAAATGTTTATATATCACATTTTCAAATATCTATTATTCTCCATTTTACTCGATCTCCTAAACGGTTAGAGATAGGACATCGCGGTTTCCACAAGAGGATTTAGCACCTCATTTTACATAAAATAACTCCTATAAGTCTACTCTCAAGAGTTGATAAAGGTACAAACGAATAAAATGTTTATATATCACATTTTCAAATATCTATTTTTCTCCATTTTACTCGATCTCCTAAACGGTTAAAGATAGGACATCGCGGTTTTTACCAGTGGATTTAGCACCTCATTTAACATATAATAAGTCCCATAAGTCTACTCTCAAAAGTTGATAAAGGTACAAACGAATAAAATGTTTATATATCACATTTTCAAATATCTATTATTCTCCATTTTACTCGATCTCCTAAACGGTTAAAGATAGGACATCGAGGTTTTCACCAGTGGATTTAGCACCTCATTTTACATAATATAGGTCCTATAAGTCTACTCTCAAGAGTTGATAAAGGTACAAACGAATAAAATGTTTATATATCACATTTACAAATATCTGTTATTCTCCATTTTACTCGATCTCCTAAACGGTTCAAGATAGGACATCGCGGTTTTCACCTGTGGATTTAGCACCTCAATTTACATAAATTAGGTCCTATAAGTCTACTCTCAAGAGTTGATATAGGTACAAACGAATAAAATGTTTATATATCACATTTTCAAATATCTATTTTTCTCCATTTTACTCGATCTCCTAAACGGTTCAAGATAGGACATCGCGGTTTTCACCAGTGGATTTAGCACCTCATTTTACATAAAATAAGTAATATAAGTCTACTCTTAAGAGTTGATAAAGGTACAAACGAATAAAATGTTTATAAATCACATTTTCAAATATCTATTTTTCTCCATTTTACTCGATCTCCTAAACGGTTCAAGATAGGACATCGCGGTTTTCACCAGTGGATTTAGCACCTCATTTTACATAAAATAAGTCCTATAAGTCTACTCTCAAGAGTTGATAAAGGTACAAACGAATAAAATGTTTATATATCACATTTTCAAATATCTATTTTTCTCCATTTTACTCGATATCCTAAACGGTTCAAGATAGGACATCGCGGTTTTCACCAGTGGATTTAGCACCTCATTTTACATAAAATAGGTCTTATAAGTCTACTCTCAAGAGTTGATAAAGGTACAAACGAATAAAATGTTTATATATCACATTTTCAAATATCTATTTTTCTCCATTTTACTCGATATCCTAAACGGTTCAAGATAGGACATCGCGGTTTTCACCAGTGGATTTAGCACCTCATTTTACATAGAATAAGTCCTATAAGTCTACTCTTAAGAGTTGATAAAGGTACAAACGAATAAAATGTTTATATATCACATTTTCAAATATCTTTTATTCTCCATTTTACTCAATCTCCTAAACGGTTAAAAATAGGACATCGCGGTTTTCACCAGTGGATTTAGCACCTCATTTTACATAAAATAAGTCCTATAAGTCTACTCTTAAGAGTTGATAAAGGTACAAACGAATAAAGTGTTTAAATATCACATTTTCAAATATCTATTATTCTCCATTTTACTCGATCTCCTAAATAGTTAAAGATATCACATCGCGGTTTTCACCAGTGGATTTAGCACCTAATTTTACATAAAATAGGTCCTATAAGTCTACTCTCAAGAGTTGATAAAGGTACAAACGAATAAAATGTTCATATATCACATTTTTAAATATCTATTATTCCCATTTTACTCGATCTCCTAAACGGTTAAAGATATCACATCGCGGTTTTCACCAGTGGATTTAGCACCTCATTTTACATAAAATAGGTCCTATAAGTCTACTCTCAAGAGTTGATAAAGGTAAAAACGAATAAAATGTTTATATGTCACATTTTCAAATTTCTATTATTCTCCATTTTACTCGATCTCCTAAACGGTTAAAGATAGGACATCGCGGTTTTCACCAGTGGATTTAGCACCTCATTTTACATAAAATAGGTCCTATAAGTCTACCCTCAAGAGTTGATCAAGGTACAATCGTATAAAATGTTTATATATCACATTTCCAAGTATCTATTATTCTCCATATTACTCGATCTCCTAAACGGTTAAAGATATCACATCGCGGTTTTCACCAGTGGATTTAGCACCTCATTTTACATAAAATAAGTCCTATAAGTCAACTCTCAAGAGTTGATAAAGGTAAAAACGAATAAAATGTTTATATATCACATTTTCAAATATCTATTATTCTCCAATTTACTCGATCTCTTAAACGGTTAAAGATAGGACTTCGCGATTTTCATCAGTGGATTAAGCACCCCATTTTACATAAAATAAGTCTTATAAGTCAACTCTCAAGAGTTGATAAAGGTAAAAACGAATAAAATGTTTATATATCACATCTACAAATATCTATTATTCTCCATTTTACCCGATCTCCTAAACGGTTAAAGATTGGACATCGAGGTTTTCATTAGTGGATTTAGCACCTCATTTTACATAAAATAGGTCCCATAAGTCTACTCTCAGGAGTTGATAAAGGTAAAAACGAATAAAATGTTTATATATCACATTTTCAAATATCTATTTTTCTCCATTTTACGCTATCTCCTAAACGGTTCAAGATAGGACATCGCGGTTTTCACCAGTGGATTTAGCACCTCATTTTACATAAAATAGGTCTTATAAGTCTACTCTCAAGAGTTGATAAAGGTACACACGAATAAAATGTTTATATATCACATTTTCAAATATCTATTTTTCTCCATATTACTCGATATCCTAAACGGTTCAAGATAGGACATCGCGGTTTTCACCAGTGGATTTAGCACCTCATTTTACATAAAATAAGTCCTATAAGTCTACTCTTAAGAGTTGATAAAGGTACAAACGAATAAAATGTTTAAATATCACATTTTCAAATATCTATTATTCTCCATTTTACTCGATCTCCTAAACGGTTAAAGATATCTTATCGCGGTTTTCACCAGTGGATTTAGCACCTCATTTTACATAAAATAGGTCCTATAAGTCTACCCTCAAGAGTTGATCAAGGTACAATCGAATAAAATGTTTAGATATCACATTTTCAAGTATCTATTATTCTCCATTTTACTCGATCTCCTAAACGGATAAAGATATCACATCGCGGTTTTCACCAGTGGATTTAGCACCTCATTTTACATAAAATAGGTCCTATAAGTCTACTGTTAAGAGTTGATAAAGGTACAAACGAATAAAATGTTTATATATCACATTTTCAAATATCTTTTATTCTCCATTTTACTCAATCTCCTAAACAGTTAAAAATAGGACATCGCGGTTTTCACCAGTGGATTTAGCACCTCATTTTACATAAAATAAGTCTTATAAGTCTACTCTTAAGAGTTGATAAAGGTACAAACGAATAAAATGTTTAAATATCACATTTTCAAATATCTATTATTCTCCATTTTACTCGATCTCCTAAACAGTTAAAGATATCACATCGCGGTTTTCACCAGTGGATTTAGCACCTAATTTTACATAAAATAGGTCCTATAAGTCTACTCTCAAGAGTTGATAAAGGTACAAACGAATAAAATGTTCATATATCACATTTTTAAATATCTATTATTCCCATTTTACTCGATCTCCTAAACGGTTAAAGATATCACATCGCGGTTTTCACCAGTGGATTTAGCACCTCATTTTACATAAAATAACTCCTATAAGTCTACTCTCAAGAATTGATCAAGGTACAAACGGATAAAATGTTTATATATCACATTTTCAAATATCTATTATTTTCCATTTTACTCGATCTCCTAAACTGTTAAAGATAGGACATCGCGGTTTCCACAAGAGGATTTAGCACCTCTTTTTACATAAAATAACTCCTATAAGTCTACTCTCAAGAGTTGATAAAGGTACAAACGAATAAAATGTTTATATATCACATTTTCAAATATCTATTATTCTCCATTTTACTCCATCTCCTAAACGGTTAAAGATAGGACATCGCGGTTTTCACCAGTATATTTAGCACCTCATTTTACATAAAATAAGTCCTATAAGTCTACTCTCAAGAGTTGATAAAGGTACAAACGAATAAAATGTTTATATATCACATTTTCAAATATCTATTTTTCTCCATTTTACTCGATCTCCTAAACGGTTAAAGATAGGACATCGCGGTTTTTACCAGTGGATTTAGCACCTCATTTAACATATAATATGTCCCATAAGTCTACTCTCAAAAGTTGATAAAGGTACAAACGAATTAAATGTTTATATATCACATTTTAAAATATCTAATATTCTCCATTTTACTCGATCTCCTAAACGGTTAAAGATAGGACATCGAGGTTTTCACCAGTGGATTTAGCACCTCATTTTACATAATATAGGTCCTATAAGTCTACTCTCAAAAGTTGATAAAGGTACAAACGAATTAAATGTTTATATATCACATTTTAAAATATCTAATATTCTCCATTTTACTCGATCTCCTAAACGGTTAAAGATAGGACATCGAGGTTTTTACCAGTGGATTTAGCACCTCATTTAACATATAATAAGTCCCATAAGTCTACTCTCAAAAGTTGATAAAGGTACAAACGAATAAAATGTTTATATATCACATTTTCAAATATCTATTTTTCTCCATTTTACTCGATCTCCTAAACGGTTAAAAATAGGACATCGAGGTTTTCACCAGTGGATTTAGCACCTCATTTTACATAATATAGGTCCTATAAGTCTACTCTCAAGAGTTGATAAAGGTACAAACGAATTAAATGTTTATATATCACATTTTAAAATATCTAATATTCTCCATTTCACTCGATCTTCTAAACGGTTAAAGATAGGACATCGCGGTTTTCACCAGTGAATTTAGCACTATATTTTACATAAAATAACTCCTATAAGTCTACTCTCAAGAGTTGATAAAGGTACAAACGAATAAAATGTTTATATATCACATTTTCAAATATCTATTACTCTCCATTTTACTCGATCTCCTAAACGGTTAAAGATAGGACATCGAGGTTTTCACCAGTGGATTTAGCACCTCATTTTACATAATATAGGTCCTATAAGTCTACTCTCAAGAGTTGATAAAGGTACAAACGAATAAAATGTTTATATATCACATTTACAAATATCTGTTATTCTCCATTTTACTCGATCTCCTAAACGGTTCAAGATAGGACATCGCGGTTTTCACCTGTGGATTTAGCACCTCAATTTACATAAATTAGGTCCTATAAGTCTACTCTCAAGAGTTGATATAGGTACAAACGAATAAAATGTTTATATATCACATTTTCAAATATCTATTTTTCTCCATTTTACTCGATCTCCTAAACGGTTCAAGATAGGACATCGCGGTTTTCACCAGTGGATTTAGCACCTCATTTTACATAAAATAAGTCCTATAAGTCTACTCTTAAGAGTTGATAAAGGTACAAACGAATAAAAGGTTTATAAATCACATTTTCAAATATCTATTTTTCTCCATTTTACTCGATCTCCTAAACGGTTCAAGATAGGACATCGCGGTTTTCACCAGTGGATTTAGCACCTCATTTTACATAAAATAAGTCCTATAAGTCTACTCTCAAGAGTTGATAAAGGTACAAACGAATAAAATGTTTATATATCACATTTTCAAATATCTATTTTTCTCCATTTTACTCGATATCCTAAACGGTTCAAGATAGGACATCGCGGTTTTCACCAGTGGATTTAGCACCTCATTTTACATAAAATAGGTCTTATAAGTCTACTCTCAAGAGTTGATAAAGGTACAAACGAATAAAATGTTTATATATCACATTTTCAAATATCTATTTTTCTCCATTTTACTCGATATCCTAAACGGTTCAAGATAGGACATCGCGGTTTTCACCAGTGGATTTAGCACCTCATTTTACATAGAATAAGTCCTATAAGTCTACTCTTAAGAGTTGATAAAGGTACAAACGAATAAAATGTTTATATATCACATTTTCAAATATCTTTTATTCTCCATTTTACTCAATCTCCTAAACGGTTAAAAATAGGACATCGCGGTTTTCACCAGTGGATTTAGCACCTCATTTTACATAAAATAAGTTCTATAAGTCTACTCTTAAGAGTTGATAAAGGTACAAACGAATAAAGTGTTTAAATATCACATTTTCAAATATCTATTATTCTCCATTTTACTCGATCTCCTAAATAGTTAAAGATATCACATCGCGGTTTTCACCAGTGGATTTAGCACCTAATTTTACATAAAATAGGTCCTATAAGTCTACTCTCAAGAGTTGATAAAGGTACAAACGAATAAAATGTTCATATATCACATTTTTAAATATCTATTATTCCCATTTTACTCGATCTCCTAAACGGTTAAAGATATCACATCGCGGTTTTCACCAGTGGATTTAGCACCTCATTTTACATAAAATAGGTCCTATAAGTCTACTCTCAAGAGTTGATAAAGGTAAAAACGAATAAAATGTTTATATGTCACATTTTCAAATTTCTATTATTCTCCATTTTACTCGATCTCCTAAACGGTTAAAGATAGGACATCGCGGTTTTCACCAGTGGATTTAGCACCTCATTTTACATAAAATAGGTCCTATAAGTCTACCCTCAAGAGTTGATCAAGGTACAATCGTATAAAATGTTTATATATCACATTTCCAAGTATCTATTATTCTCCATTTTACTCGATCTCCTAAACGGTTAAAGATATCACATCGCGGTTTTCACCAGTGGATTTAGCACCTCATTTTACATAAAATAGGTCTTATAAGTCTACTCTCAAGAGTTGATAAAGGTACAAACGAATAAAATGTTTATATATCACATTTTCAAATATCTATTTTTCTCCATTTTACTCGATATCCTAAACGGTTCAAGATAGGACATCGCGGATTTCAGCAGTGGATTTAGCACCTCATTTTACATAAAATAAGTCTTATAAGTCTACTCTTAAGAGTTGATAAAGGTACAAACGAATAAAATGTTTATATATCACATTTTCAAATATCTTTTATTCTCCATTTTACTCAATCTCCTAAACGGTTAAAAATAGGACATCGCGGTTTTCACCAGTGGATTTAGCACCTCATTTTACATAAAATAAGTCCTATAAGTCTACTCTTAAGAGTTGATAAAGGTACAAACGAATAAAATGTTTAAATATCACATTTTCAAATATCTATTATTCTCCATTTTACTCGATCTCCTAAACGGTTAAAGATATCACATCGCGGTTTTCACCAGTGGATTTAGCAATTCATTTTACATAAAATAGGTCCTATAAGTCTACTCTCAAGAGTTGATAAAGGTACAAACGAATAAAATGTTCATATATCACATTTTCAAATATCTATTATTCCCATTTTACTCGATCTCCTAAACGGTTAAAGATATCACATCGCGGTTTTCACCAGTGGATTTAGCACCTCATTTTACATAAAATAGGTCCTATAAGTCTACTCTCAAGAGTTGATAATGGTAAAAACGAATAAAATGTTTATATGTCACATTTTCAAATTTCTATTATTCTCCAATTTACTCGATCTCCTAAACGGTTAAAGATAGGACATCGCGGTTTTCACCAGTGGATTTAGCACCTCATTTTACATAAAATAGGTCCTATAAGTCTTCCCTCAAGAGTTGATCAAGGTACAATCGAATAAAATGTTTATATATCACATTTTCAAGTATCTATTATTCTCCATTTTACTCGATCTCCTAAACGGTTAAAGATATCACATCGCGGTTTTCACCAGTGGATTTAGCACCTCATTTTACATAAAATAGGTCCTATAAGTCTACTCTCAAGAGTTGATAAAGGTGCAAACGAATAAAATGTTTATATATCACATTATCAAATATAAATTATTCTCCATTTTACTCGATCTCCTAAACGGTTAAAGATAGGACATCGCGGTTTTCACCAGTGGATTTAAAACCTCATTTTACATAAAATAGGTCCTATAAGTCTACTCTCAAGAGTTGATAAAGGTAAAAACGAATAAAATGTTTATATATCACATTTTCAAATATCTATTATTCTCCATTTTACTCGATCTCCTAAACGGTTGAAGATATCACAACGTGGTTTTCACCAGTGGATTTAGCACCTCATTTTACATAAAATAAGTCCTATAAGTCTACTCTCAAGAGTTGATAAAGGTAAAAACGAATAAAATGTTTATATATCACATTTTCAAATATCTATTATTTTCCATTTTACTCGATCTCCTAAACGGTTCAAGATAGGACATCGCGGTTTTCTCCAGTGGATTTAGCACCTCATTTTACATAAAATAGGTCCTATGAGTCTACTCTCAAGAGTTGATAAAGGTAAAAACGAATAAAATGTTTATATATCACATTTTCAAATATCTATTTTTCTCCATTTTACGCGATCTCCAAAACGGTTCAAGATAGGACATCGCGGTTTTCACCAGTAGATTTAGTACCTCATTTTACATTAAATAGGTCCTATATGTCTACTTTCAAGAGTTGATAAAGGTACAAACGAATAAAATGTTTATATATCACATTTATAAATATCTATTTTTCTCCATTTTACTCGATCTCCTAAACGGTTCAAGATAGGACATCGCGGATTTCACCAGTGGATTTAGCACCTCATTTTACATAAAACAGGTCCTATAAGTCTACCCTCAAGAGTTGATCAAGGTACAAACGAATAAAATGTTTATATATACATTTTCAAATATTTATTATTTTCCATTTTACTCGATCTCCTAAACGGTTCAAGATAGGACATCGCGGTTTTCACCAGTGGATTTAGCACCTCATTTTACATAAAATAGGTACTATAAGTCTACTCTCAAATGTTGATAAAGGTACAAACGAATAAAATGTTTATATATCACATTTTCAAATATCTATTATTCTCCATTTTACTCGATCTCCTAAACGGTTCAAGATAGGACATCGCGGATTTCACCAGTGGATTTAGCACCTCATTTTACATAAAATAAGTCCTATAAGTCTACTCTTAATAGTTGATAAAGGTACAAACGAATAAAATGTTTATATATCACATTTTCAAATATCTATTATTCTCCATTTTACTCAATCTCCTAAACGGTTAAAAATAGGACATCGCGGTTTTCACCAGTGGATTTAGCACCTCATTTTACATAAAACAGGTCCTATAAGTTATCCTCAAGAGTTGATCAAGGTACAAACGAATAAAATGTTTATATATACATTTTCAAATATTTATTATTTTCCATTTTACTCGATCTCCTAAACGGTTCAAGATAGGACATCGCGGTTTTCACCAGTGGATTTAGCACCTCATTTTACATAAAATAGGTCCTATAAGTCTACTCTCAAATGTTGATAAAGGTACAAACGAATAAAATGTTTATATTTCACATTTTCAAATATCTATTTTTCTCCATTTTACTCGATCTCCTAAACGGTTAAAGATATCACATCGCGGTTTTCACCAGTGGATTTAGCACCTCATTTTACATAAAATAGGTCCTATAGGTCTACTCTCAAGAGTTAATAAAGGTACAAACGAATAAAATGTTTATATATCACATTATCAAATATCTATTACTCTCCATTTTACTCGATATCCTAAACGGTTCAAGATAGGACATCGCGGATTTCACCAGTGGATTTAGCACCTCATTTTACATAAAATAAGTCCTATAAGTCTACTATTAAGAGTTGATAAAGGTACAAACGAATAAAATTTTTAAATATCACATTTTCAATTATCTATTATTCTCCATATTACTCGATCTCCTAAACGGTTAAAGATAGAACATCGCGGTTTTCACCAGTGGATTAAGCACCTCATTTTACATAAAATATGTCCTCTAAGTCTACTCTCAAGGGTTGATAAAGGTACAAACAAATAAAATGTTTATATATCACATTTTCAAATATCTATTATTCTCCATTTTACTCGATCTCCTAAACGGTTAAAGATAGGACATCGCGGTTTTCACCAGTGGATCTAGAACCTCATTTTACATAAAACAGGTCCTATAAGTCTACCCTCATGAGTTGATCAAGGTACATACGAATAAAATGTTAATATATCACATTTTCACATATTTATTATTCTCCATTTTACTCGATCTCCTAAACGGTAAAAGATAGGACATCGCGGTTTTCATCAGTGGAATAAGCACCCCATTTTACATAAAATAAGTCCTATAAGTCAACTCTCAAGAGTTGATAAAGGTAAAAACGAATAAAATGTTTATATATCACATTTTCAAATATCTATTATTCTCCATTTTACTCAATCTCCTAAACGGTTAAAAATAGGACATCGCGGTTTTCACCAGTGGATTTAGCACCTCATTTTACATAAAACAGGTCCTATAAGTTATCCTCAAGAGTTGATCAAGGTACAAACGAATAAAATGTTTATATATACATTTTCAAATATTTATTATTTTCCATTTTACTCGATCTCCTAAACGGTTCAAGATAGGACATCGCGGTTTTCACCAGTGGATTTAGCACCTCATTTTACATAAAATAGGTCCTATAAGTCTACTCTCAAATGTTGATAAAGGTACAAACGAATAAAATGTTTATATTTCACATTTTCAAATATCTATTTTTCTCCATTTTACTCGATCTCCTAAACGGTTAAAGATATCACATCGCGGTTTTCACCAGTGGATTTAGCACCTCATTTTACATAAAATAGGTCCTATAGGTCTACTCTCAAGAGTTAATAAAGGTACAAACGAATAAAATGTTTATATATCACATTATCAAATATCTATTACTCTCCATTTTACTCGATATCCTAAACGGTTCAAGATAGGACATCGCGGATTTCACCAGTGGATTTAGCACCTCATTTTACATAAAATAAGTCCTATAAGTCTACTATTAAGAGTTGATAAAGGTACAAACGAATAAAATTTTTAAATATCACATTTTCAATTATCTATTATTCTCCATATTACTCGATCTCCTAAACGGTTAAAGATAGAACATCGCGGTTTTCACCAGTGGATTAAGCACCTCATTTTACATAAAATATGTCCTCTAAGTCTACTCTCAAGGGTTGATAAAGGTACAAACAAATAAAATGTTTATATATCACATTTTCAAATATCTATTATTCTCCATTTTACTCGATCTCCTAAACGGTTAAAGATAGGACATCGCGGTTTTCACCAGTGGATCTAGAACCTCATTTTACATAAAACAGGTCCTATAAGTCTACCCTCATGAGTTGATCAAGGTACATACGAATAAAATGTTAATATATCACATTTTCACATATTTATTATTCTCCATTTTACTCGATCTCCTAAACGGTAAAAGATAGGACATCGCGGTTTTCATCAGTGGAATAAGCACCCCATTTTACATAAAATAAGTCCTATAAGTCAACTCTCAAGAGTTGATAAAGGTAAAAACGAATAAAATGTTTATATATCACATTTTCAAATATCTATTATTCTCCATTTTACTCGATCTCCTAAACGGTTAAAGATATCACATCGCGGTTTTCACCAGTGGATTTAGCACCTCATTTTACATATAATAGGTCCTATAAGTCAACTCTCAAGAGTTGATAAAGGTACAAACGAATAAAATGTTCATATATCACATTTTCAAATATCTTTTATTCCCATTTTACTCGATCTCCTAAACGGTTAAAGATATCACATCGCGGTTTTCACCAGTGGATTTAGCACCTCATTTTACATATAATAGGTCCTATAAGTCAACTCTCAAGAGTTGATAAAGGTACAAACGAATAAAATGTTTATATATCACATTTTCAAATATCTATTATTCTCCATTTTACTCGATCTCCTAAACGGTTAAAGATATCACATCGCGGTTTTCACCAGTGGATTTAGCACCTCATTTTACATATAATAGGTCCTATAAGTCAACTCTCAAGAGTTGATAAAGGTACAAACGAATAAAATGTTCATATATCACATTTTCAAATATCTTTTATTCCCATTTTACTCGATCTCCTAAACGGTTAAAGATATCACATCGCGGTTTTTACCAGTGGATTTAGAACCTCATTTTACATAAAATAGGTCCTATAAGTCTACTCTCAAGAGTTAATAAAGGTAAAGACGAATAAAATGTTTATATATACATTTTCAAATATCTATTATTTTCCATTTTACTCGATCTCCTAAACGGTTCAAGATAGGACATCGCGGTTTTCTCCAGTGGATTTAGCACCTCATTTTACATAAAATAGGTCCTATGAGTCTACTCTCAAGAGTTGATAAAGGTAAAAACGAATAAAATGTTTATATATCACATTTTCAAATATCTATTATTCTCCATTTTACTCGATCTCCTAAACGGTTGAAGATATCACATCGCGGTTTTCACCAGTGGATTTAGCACCTCATTTTACATAAAATAAGTCCTATAAGTCTACTCTCAAGAGTTGATCAAGGTACAAACGAATAAAATGTTTATATATACATTTTCAAATATCTATTATTTTCCATTTTACTCGATCTCCTAAACGGTTCAAGATAGGACATCGCGGTTTTCTCCAGTGGATTTAGCACCTCATTTTACATAAAATAGGTCCTATGAGTCTACTCTCAAGAGTTGATAAAGGAAAAAACGAATAAAATGTTTATATATCACATTTTCAAATATCTATTTTTCTCCATTTTACTCAATCTCCTAAACGGTTAAAGATAGGACATCGCGGTTTTCACCAGTGGATTTGGCACCTCATTTTACATAAAATAGGTCCCATAAGTCTACTCTCAAGAGTTGATAAAGGTAAAAACGAATAATATGTTTATATATCACATTTTCAAATATCTATTTTTCTCCATTTTACGCGATCTCCAAAACGGTTCAAGATAGGACATCGCGGTTTTCACCAGTAGATTTGGCACCTCATTTTACATTAAATAGGTCCTATATGTCTACTCTCAAGAGTTGATAAAGGTACAAACGAATAAAATGTTCATATATCACATTTTCAAATATCTTTTATTCCCGTTTTACTCGATCTCCTAAACGGTTAAAGATATTTCATCGAGGTTTTCACCAGTAAATTTAGCACCTCATTTTACATAAAATAGGTCCTATAAGTCTACTCTCAAATGTTAATAAAGGTACAAACGAATAAAATGTTTATATATACATTTTCAAATATCTATTATTTTCCATTTTACTCGATCTCTTAAACGGTTCAAGATAGGACATCGCGGTTTTCTCCAGTGGATTTAGCACCTCATTTTACATAAAATAGGTCCTATAAGTCTACTCTCAAATGTTAATAAAGGTACAAACGAATAAAATGTTTATATATCACATTTTCAAATATCTATTATTTTCCATTTTACTCGATCTCCTAAACGGTTAAAAATAGGACATCGCGGTTTTCACCAGTGGATTTAGCACCTCATTTTACATAAAATAGGTCCTATAAGTCTACTCTCAAGAGTTGATAAAGGTACAAACGAATAAAATGTTTATATATCACATTTTCAAATATCTATTGTTTTCCATTTTACTCGATCTCCTAAACGGTAAAAGATAGGACATCGCTGTTTTCATCAGTGGATTAAGCACCCCATTTTACATAATATAAGTCCTATAAGTCTACTCTCAAATGTTGATAAAGGTACAAACGAATAAAATGTTTATATATCACATTTTCAAATATCTATTATTATCCATTTTACTCGATCTCCTAAACGGTTAAAGATATTTCATCGCGGTTTTCACCAGTAAATTTAGCACCTCATTTTACATAAAATAGGTCCTATAAGTCTACTCTCAAGAGTTGATAAAGGTAAAAACGAATAAAATGTTTATATATCACATTTTCAAATATCTATTATTCTCCATATTACTCGATCTCCTAAACGGTTAAAGATAAGACATCGCTGATTTCACCAGTGGATTTAGCACCTCATTTTACATAAAATAGGTCCTATAAGTCTACCCTCAAGAGTTGATCAAGGTAAAAACGAATAAAAGGTTAATATATCACATTTTCAAATATCTATTTTTCTCCATTTTACTCGATCTTTTAAACGGTTCAAGATAGGACATCGCGGTTTTCACCAGTGGATTTAGCACCTCATTTTACATAAAACAGGTCCTATAAGTCTACCCTCATGAGTTGATCAAGGTACAAACGAATAAAATGTTAATAAATCACATTTTCAAATATCTATTATTCTCCATTTTACTCGATCTCCTAAACGGTTAAAGATATTACATCGCGGTTTTCACCAGTGGATTTAGAACCTCATTTTACATAAAATAGGTCCTATAAGTCTACTCTCAAGAGTTGATAAAGGTAAAAACGAATAAAATGTTTATATATCACATTTTCAAATATCTATTATTTTCCATTTTACTCGATCTCCTAAACGGTTAAAGATATCACATCGCGGTTTTCACTAGTGGATTTAGCACCTCATTTTACATAAAATAGGTTTTATAGTCCTACCTTCATGAGTTGATCAAGGTACAAACGAATAAAATGTTAATATATTACATTTTCAAATATCTATTATTCTCCATTTTACTCGATCTCCTAAACGGTTAAAGATAGGACATCGCGGTTTTCACCAGTGGATTTACCACCTCATTTTACATAAAATAAGTCCTATAAGTCTACTCTCAAGAGTTGATAAAAGTACAAACAAATAAAATGTTTATATATCACATTTTCAAATATCTATTATTCTCCATTTTACTCGATCTCCTAAACGGTTCAAGATAGGACATCGCGGATTTCACCAGTGGATTTAGCACCTTAATTTACATAAAATAAGTCCTATAAGTCTACTCTTAATAGTTGATAAAGGTACAAACGAATAAAATGTTTATATATCACATTTTCAAATATCTATTATTCTCCATTTTACTCAATCTCCTAAACGGTTAAAAATAGGACATCGCGGTTTTCACCAGTGGATTTAGCACCTCATTCTACATAAAATAAGTCCTATAAGTCTACTCTTAAGAGTTGATAAAGGTACACACGAATAAAATGTTTATATATCACATTTTCAAATATCTATTATTCTCCATTTTACTCGATCACCTAAACGGTTAAAGATATCACATCGCGGTTTTCACCAGTGGATTTAGCACCTCATTTTACATAGAATAGGTCCTATAAGTCTACTCTCAAGAGTTGATAAAGGTACAAACGAATAAAATGTTTATATATCACATTATCAAATATCTATTCTCCATTTTACTCGATCTCCTAAACGGTTAAAGATAGGACATCGCGGTTTTCACCAGTGGATCTAGAACCTCATTTTACATAAAATAGGTCCTATAAGTCTACTCTCAAGAGTTGATAAAGGAACAAACGAATAAAATGTTTATATGTCACATTTTCAAATTTCTATTATTTTCCATTTTACTCGATCTCCTAAACGGTTAAAGATAAACCATCGCGGTTTTCACCAGTGGATTTAGCACCTCATTTTACATAAAACAGGTCCTATAAGTCTACCCTCATGAGTTGATCAAGGTACAAACGAATAAAATGTTAATAAATCACATTTTCAAATATCTATTATTCTCCATTTTACTCGATCTCCTAAACGGTTAAAGATATTACATCGCGGTTTTCACCAGTGGATTTAGAACCTCATTTTACATAAAATAGGTCCTATAAGTCTACTCTCAAGAGTTGATAAAGGTAAAAACGAATAAAATGTTTATATATCACATTTTCAAATATCTATTATTTTCCATTTTACTCGATCTCCTAAACGGTTAAAGATATCACATCGCGGTTTTCACTAGTGGATTTAGCACCTCATTTTACATAAAATAGGTTTTATAGTCCTTCCTTCATGAGTTGATCAAGGTACAAACGAATAAAATGTTAATATATTACATTTTCAAATATCTATTATTCTCCATTTCACTCGATCTCCTAAACGGTTAAAGATAGGACATCGCGGTTTTCACCAGTGGATTTACCACCTCATTTTACATAAAATAAGTCCTATAAGTCTACTCTCAAGAGTTGATAAAAGTACAAACAAATAAAATGTTTATATATCACATTTTCAAATATCTATTATTCTCCATTTTACTCGATCTCCTAAACGGTTCAAGATAGGACATCGCGGATTTCACCAGTGGATTTAGCACCTTAATTTACATAAAATAAGTCCTATAAGTCTACTCTTAATAGTTGATAAAGGTACAAACGAATAAAATGTTTATATATCACATTTTCAAATATCTATTATTCTCCATTTTACTCAATCTCCTAAACGGTTAAAAATAGGACATCGCGGTTTTCACCAGTGGATTTAGCACCTCATTCTACATAAAATAAGTCCTATAAGTCTACTCTTAAGAGTTGATAAAGGTACACACGAATAAAATGTTTATATATCACATTTTCAAATATCTATTATTCTCCATTTTACTCGATCACCTAAACGGTTAAAGATATCACATCGCGGTTTTCACCAGTGGATTTAGCACCTCATTTTACATAGAATAGGTCCTATAAGTCTACTCTCAAGAGTTGATAAAGGTACAAACGAATAAAATGTTTATATATCACATTATCAAATATCTATTCTCCATTTTACTCGATCTCCTAAACGGTTAAAGATAGGACATCGCGGTTTTCACCAGTGGATCTAGAACCTCATTTTACATAAAATAGGTCCTATAAGTCTACTCTCAAGAGTTGATAAAGGAACAAACGAATAAAATGTTTATATGTCACATTTTCAAATTTCTATTATTTTCCATTTTACTCGATCTCCTAAACGGTTAAAGATAGGACATCGCGGTTTTCACCAGTGGATTTAGCACCTCATTATACATAAATTAGGTGCTATAAGTCTACCCTCAAGAGTTGATCAAGGTACAAACGAATAAAATGTTTATATATACATTTTCAAATATCTATTATTTTCCATTTTACTCGATCTCTTAAACGGTTCAAGATAGGACATCGCGGTTTTCTCCAGTGGATTTAGCACCTCATTTTACATAAAATAGGTCCTATAAGTCTACTCTCAAATGTTAATAAAGGTACAAACGAATAAAATGTTTATATATCACATTTTCAAATATCTATTATTTTCCATTTTACTCGATCTCCTAAACGGTTAAAAATAGGACATCGCGGTTTTCACCAGTGGATTTAGCACCTCATTTTACATAAAATAGGTCCTATAAGTCTACTCTCAAGAGTTGATAAAGGTACAAACGAATAAAATGTTTATATATCACATTTTCAAATATCTATTATTTTCCATTTTACTCGATCTCCTAAACGGTTAAAAATAGGACATCGCTGATTTCACCAGTGGATTTAGCACCTCATTTTACATAAAATAGGTCCTATAAATCTACCCTCAAGAGTTGATCAAGGTAAAAACGAATAAAAGGTTAATATATCACATTTTCACATATCTATTTTTCTCCATTTTACTCAATCTCCTAAACGGTTAAAGATAGGACATCGCGGTTTTCACCAGTGGATTTGGCACCTCATTTTACATAAAATAGGTCCCATAAGTCTACTCTCAAGAGTTGATAAAGGTAAAAACGAATAATATGTTTATATATCACATTTTCAAATATCTATTTTTCTCCATTTTACGCGATCTCCAAAACGGTTCAAGATAGGACATCGCGGTTTTCACCAGTAGATTTAGCACCTCATTTTACATTAAATAGGTCCTATAAATCTACCCTCAAGAGTTGATCAAGGTAAAAACGAATAAAAGGTTAATATATCACATTTTCACATATCTATTTTTCTCCATTTTACTCAATCTCCTAAACGGTTAAAGATATTACATCGCGGTTTTCACCAGTGGATTTGGCACCTCATTTTACATAAAATAGGTCCCATAAGTCTACTCTCAAGAGTTGATAAAGGTACAAACGAATAAAATGTTTATATATCACATTTTTAAATATCTATTTTTCTCCATTTTACTCGATCTCCTAAACGGTTCAAGATAGGACATCGCGGTTTTCAACAGTAGATTTAGCACCTCATTTTACATGAAATAAGTCTTATAAGTCTACTCTTAAGAGTTGATAAAGGTACAAACGAATAAAATGTTTATATATCACATTATCAAATATCAATTATTCTCCATTTTACTCGATCTCCTAAACGGTTAAAGATAGGACATCGCGGTTTTCACCAGTGGATTTAGCACCTCATTTTACATAAAATAAGTCCTATTAGTCTACTCTCAAAAGTTGATAAAGGTACAAACGAATAAAATGTTTATATATCACATTATCAAATATCTATTATTCTCCATTTTACTCGATCTCCTAAACGGTTAAAGATAGGACATCGCTGTTTTCTCCAGTGGATTTAGCACCTCATTTTACATAAAATAAGTCCTATTAGTCTACTCTCAAAAGTTGATAAAGGTACAAACGAATAAAATGTTTATATATCACATTATCAAATATCTATTATTCTCCATTTTACTCGATCTCCTAAACGGTTAAAGATAGGACATCGCGGTTTTCACCAGTGGATTTAGCACCTCATTTTACATAAAATAAGTCCTATTAGTCTACTCTCAAAAGTTGATAAAGGTACAAACGAATAAAATGTTTATATATCACATTATCAAATATCTATTATTCTCCATTTTACTCGATCTCCTAAACGGTTAAAGATAGGACATCGCGGTTTTCACCAGTGGATTTAGCACCTCATTTTACATAAAATAAGTCCTATTAGTCTACTCTCAAAAGTTGATAAAGGTACAAACGAATAAAATGTTTATATATCACATTATCAAATATCTATTATTCTCCATTTTACTCGATATCCTAAACGGTTAAAGATAGGACAGCGCGGTTTTCACCAGTGGATTTAGCACCTCATTTTACATAAAATAACTTCTATAAGTCTACTCTCAAGAGTTGATAAAGGTACAAACGAATAAAATGTTTATATATCACATTTTCAAATATCTATTAATATCCATTTTACTCGATATCCTAAACGGTTAAAGATAGGACATCGCGGTTTTCACCAGTGGATTTAGCACCTCATTTTACATATAATAAGTCCTATTAGTCTACTCTCAAAAGTTGATAAAGGTACAAACGAATAAAATGTTTATATATCACATTTTCAAATATCTATTAATATCCATTTTACTCGATCTCCTAAACGGTTGATGATAGGACATCGGGGTTTTCACCAGTGGCTTTAGCACCTCATTTTACATAAAATAAGTCCTATAAGTCTACTCCTTAGAGTTGATAAAGGTGCAAACGAATAAAATGTTTATATATCACAATTTCAAATATCTATTATTCTCCATTTTACTCGATCTCCTAAACGGTTAAAGATAGGACATCGAGGTTTTCACCAGTGGATTTAGCACCTCATTTTACATAAAATAGGTCCTATAAGTCTACTCTCAAGAGTTGATAAAGGTAAAACCGAATAAAATGTTTATATATCACATTTTCAAATATCTATTATTCTCCATTTTACTCGATCTCCTAAACGGTTAAAGATAGGACATCGCGGTTTTCACCAGTGGATTTAGCACCTCATTTTACATAAAATAACTTCTATAAGTCTACTCTCAAGAGTTGATAAAGGTACAAACGAATAAAATGTTTATATATCACATTTTCAAATATCTATTAATATCCATTTTACTCGATATCCTAAACGGTTAAAGATAGAACATCGCGGTTTTCACCAGTGGATTTAGCACCTCATTTTACATATAATAAGTCCTATTAGTCTACTCTCAAAAGTTGATAAAGGTACAAACGAATATAATGTTTATATATCACATGTTCAAATATCTATTTTTCTCCATTTTACTCGATCTCCTAAACGGTTCAAGATAGGACATCGGGGTTTTCACCAGTGGATATAGCACCTTATTTTACATAAAATAAGTCCTATAAGTCTACTCTCAAGAGTTGATCAAGGTACAAACGAACAAAATGTTTATATATCACATTTTCAAATCTCTATTATTCTTCATTTTACTCGATCTTCTAAACGGTTAAAGATAGGACATCGAGGTTTTCACCAGTGGATTTAGCACCTCATTTTACATAAAATAAGTCCTATAAGTCTACTCTCAAGGGTTGATCAAGGTACAAACGAACAAAATGTTTATATATCACATTTTCAAATATCTATTATTCTCCATTTTACTCGATCTCCTAAACGGTTAAAGATAGGACATCGCGGTTTTCACCAGTGGATTAAGCACCTTATTTTACATAAAATAAGTCCTATAAGTCTACTCTTAAGAGTTGATAAAGGTACAAACGAATAAAATGTTTATATATCACATTTTCAAATATCTATTATTCTCCATTTTACTCGATCTCCTAAACGGTTCAAGATAGGACATCGCGGTTTTCACCAGTATATTTAGCACCTCATTTTACATAAAATATGTCGTCCTATAAGTCTACTCTTAAGAGTTGATAAAGGTACAAACAAATAAAATGTTTATATATCACAATTTCAAATATCTATTATTCTCCATTTTACTCGATCTCCTAAACGGTTAAAGATAGGACATCGTGGTTTTCACCAGTGGATTTAGCACCTCATTTTACATATAATAAGTCCTATTAGTCTTCTCTCAAAAGTTGATAAAGGTACAAACGAATAAAATGTTTATATATCATATTTTCAAATATCTATTAATATCCATTTTACTCGATCACCTAAACTGTTCAAGATAGGACATCGCGGTTTTCACCAGCGGATTTAGCACCTCATTTTACATAGAATAAGTTCTATAAGTCTACTCTTAAGAGTTGATAAAGGTACAAACGAATAAAATGTTTATATATCACATTTTCAAATATCTATTATTCTCCATTTTACTCGATCTCCTAAACGGTTAAAAATAGGACATCGCGGTTTTTACCAGTGGATTATCACCTCATTTTACATAAAACAAGTCCTATAAGTCTACTCTTTAGAGTTGATAAAGGTACAAACGAATAAAATGTTTATATATCACATTTTCAAATATCTATTATTTTCCATTTTACTCGATCTCCTAAACGGTTAAAGATAGGACATCGCGGATTTCACCAGTGGATCTAGCACCTCATTTTACATAAAATAAGGCCTATAAGTCTACTCTCAAGAGTTGATAAAGGTACAAACGAATAAAATGTTTATATATCACATTTTCAAATATCTATTATTCTGCAATTTACTCGATCTCCTAAACGGTTAAAGATAGGACATCGCGGTTGTAACCAGTGAATTTAGCACCTCATTTTACTTAAAATAAGTCTTATAAGTCTACTATCAAGAGTTGATAAAGGTACAAACGAATAAAATGTTTATATATCACATTATAAAATATCTATTATTCTCTATTTTACTCGATCTCCTAAACGGTTAAAGATAGGACATCGCGGTTTTCACTAGTGGATTTAGCACCTCATTTTACATAAAATAACTCCTATAAGTCTACTCTCAAGAGTTGATAAAGGTACAAACGAATAAAATGTTTATATATCACATTTTCAAATATCTATTAATATCCATTTTACTCGATATCCTAAACGGTTAAAGATAGGACATCGCGGTTTTCACCAGTGGATTTAGCACCTCATTTTACATATAATAAGTCCTATTAGTCTACTCTCAAAAGTTGATAAAGGTACAAACGAATAAAATGTTTATATATCACATTATCAAATATCTATTATCCTCCATTTTACTCGATCTCCTATACGGTTAAAGATAGGACATCGCGGTTTTTACCAGTAGATTTAGCACCTCATTTTACATGAAATAAGTCCTATAAGTCTACTCTCAAGAGTTGATAAAGGTACAAACGAATAAAATTTATATATATCACATTTTCAAATATCTATTATTCTCCATTTTACTCGATCTCCTAAACGGTTAAAGATAGGACATCGCGGTTTTCACCAGTACATTAAGCACCTCATTTTACATAAAACAAGTCCTATAAGTCTACTCTTTAGAGTTGATAAAGGTACAAACGAATAAAATGTTTATATATCACATTTTCAAATATCTATTATTCTCCATTTTACTCGATCTCCTAAACGGTTAAAGATAGGACATCGAGGTTTTCACCAGTGGATTCAGCACCTCATTTTACATAAAATAGGTCCTATAAGTCTACTCTCAAGAGTTAATAAAGGTAAAAACGAATAAAATGTTTATATATCACATTTTCAAATATCTATTAATATCCATTTTACTCGATCTCCTAAACGGTTAAAGATAGGACATCGCGGTTTTCACCAGTGGATTTAGCACCTCATTTTACATAAAATAAGTCCTATAAGTCTACTCTTTAGAGTTGATAAAGGTACAAACGAACAAAATGTTTATATATCACATTTTCAAATATCTATTATTCTCCATTTTACCCGATCTCCTAAACGGTTAAAGATAGGACATCGAGGTTTTCACCAGTGGATTCAGCACCTCATTTTACATAAAATAGGTCCTATAAGTCTACTCTCAAAAGTTGATAAAGGTACAAACGAATAATATGTTTATATATCACATTTTCAAATATCTATTATTCTCCATTTTACCCGATCTTCTAAACGGTTAAAGATAGGACATCGAGGTTTTCACCAGTGGATTCAGCACCTCATTTTACATGAAATAAGTCTTATAAGTCTACTCTCAAGATTTGATAAAGGTACAAACGAATAAAATGTTTATATATCACATTATCAAATATCTATTATTCTCCATTTTACTCGATCTCCTAAACGGTTAAAGATAGGACATCGCGGTTTTTACCAGTAGATTTAGCACCTCATTTTACATGAAATAAGTCTTATAAGTCTACTCTCAAGAGTTGATAAAGGTACAAACGAATAAAATATTTATATATCACATTATCTAATATCTATTATTCTCCATTTTACTCGATCTCCTAAACGGTTAAAGATAGGACATCGCGGTTTTCACCAGTGGATTTAGCACCTCATTTTACATAAAATAACTCCTATAAGTCTACTCTCAAGAGTTGATAAAGGTACAAACGAATAAAATGTTTATATATCACATTTTCAAGTATCGATTAATATCCATTTTACTCGATATCCTAAACGGTTAAAGATAGGACATCGTGGTTTTCACCAGTGGATTTAGCACCTCATTTTACATATAATAAGTCCTATTAGTCTTCTCACAAAAGTTGATAAAGGTACAAACGAATAAAATGTTTATATATCACATTTTCAAATATCTATTAATATCCATTTTACTCGATCACCTAAACGGATCAAGATAGGACATCGGGGTTTTCACCAGTGGATCTAGCACCTCATTTTACATAAAATAAGGCCTATAAGTCTACTCTCAAAAGTTGATAAAGGTACAAACGAATAATATGTTTATAAATCACATTTTCAAATATCTATTATTCTCCATTTTACCCGATCTCCTAAACGGTTAAAGATAGGACATCGAGGTTTTCACCAGTGGATTCAGCACCTCATTTTACATAAAATAGGTCCTATAAGTCTACTCTCAAGAGTTGATAAAGGTAAAAACGAATAAAATGTTTATATATCACATTTTCAAATATCTATTAATATCCATTTTACTCGATCTCCTAAACGGTTAAAGATAGGACATCGCGGTTTTCACCAGTGGATTTAGCACCTCATTTTACATAAAATAACTCCTATAAGTCTACTCTCAAGAGTTGATAAAGGTACAAACGAATAAAATGTTTATATATCACATTTTCAAGTATCGATTAATATCCATTTTACTCGATATCCTAAACGGTTAAAGATAGGACATCGTGGTTTTCACCAGTGGATTTAGCACCTCATTTTACATATAATAAGTCCTATTAGTCTTCTCTCAAAAGTTGATAAAGGTACAAACGAATAAAATGTTTATATATCACATTTTCAAATATCTATTAATATCCAGTTTACTCGATCACCTAAACGGATCAAGATAGGACATCGGGGTTTTCACCAGTGGATTTAGCACCTCATTTTACATAAAATAAGTCCTATAAGTCTACCCTCAATAGTTGATCAAGGTACAAACGAACAAAATGTTTATATATCACATTTTCAAATATCTATTATTCTCCATTTTACTCGATCTCCTAAACGGTTCAAGATAGGACATCGCGGTTTTCACCAGTGAATTAAGCACCTCATTTTACATAAAATAAGTCCTATAAGTCTACTCTTTAGTGTTGATAAAGGTACAAACGAATAAAATGTTTATATATCACATTTTCAAATATCTATTAATATCCATTTTACTCGATCACCTAAACGGTTCAAGATAGGACATCGGGGTTTTCACCAGTGGATTTAGCACCTCATTTTACATAAAATAAGTCCTATAAGTCTACTCTCAAGAGTTGATCAAGGTACAAACGAACAAAATGTTTATATATCACATTTTCAAATATCTATTATTCTCCATTTTACTCGATCTCCTAAACGGTTCAAGATAGGACATCGCGGTTTTCACCAGTGGATTAAGCACCTCATTTTACATAAAATAAGTCCTATAAGTCTACTCTTTAGTGTTGATAAAGGTACAAACGAACAAAATGTTTATGTATCACATTTTCAAATATCAATTATTCTCCATTTTACTCGAACTCCTAAACGGTTAAAGATAGGACATCGCGGTTTTTACCAGTAGATTTAGCACCTCATTTTACATGAAATAAGTCTTATAAGTCTACTCTCAAGAGTTGATAAAGGTACAAACGAATTAAATGTTTATATATCACATTATCAAATATCTATTATTCTCCATTTTACTCGATCTGCTAAACGGCTAAAGATAGGACATCGCGGTTTTCACCAGTGGATTTAGCACCTCATTTTACATAAAATAGGTCCTATAAGTCTACTCTCAAAAGTTGATAAAGGTACAAACGAATAAAATGTTTATATATCACATTTTCAAATATCTATTATTCTCCATTTTACCCGATCTCCTAAACGGTTAAAGATAGGACATCGAGGTTTTCACCAGTGGATTTAGCACCTCATTTTACATAAAATAAGTCCTATAAGTCTACTCTTTAGTGTTGATAAAGGTACAAACGAACAAAATGTTTATGTATCACATTTTCAAATATCAATTATTCTCCATTTTACTCGAACTCCTAAACGGTTAAAGATAGGACATCGCGGTTTTTACCAGTAGATTTAGCACCTCATTTTACATGAAATAAGTCTTATAAGTCTACTCTCAAGAATTGATAAAGGTAAAAACGAATAAAATGTTTATATATCACATTTTCAAATTTCTATTATTCTCCATTTTACTGGATCTCCTAAACGGTTAAAGATAGGACATCGCGGTTTTCACCAGTGGATTTAGCACCTCATTTTATATAAAATAGGTCCTATAAGTCTACTCTCAAGAGTTGATAAAGGTAAAAACGAATAAAATGTTTATATATCACATTTTCAAATTTCTATTATTCTCCATTTTACTGGATCTCCTAAACGGTTAAAGATAGGACATCGCGGTTTTTACCAGTGGATTTAGCACCTCATTTTACATAAAATAGGTCCTATAAGTCTACTCTCAAGAGTTGATAAAGGTAAAAACGAATAAAATGTTTATATATCACATTTTCAAATTTCTATTATTCTCTATTTTACTCGATCTCCTAAACGGTTTAAGATAGGACATCGCGGTTTTCACCAGTGGATTTAGCACCTCATTTTACATAAAATAGGTCCTATAAGTCTACTCTCAAGAGTTGATAAAGGTAAAAACGAATAAAATGTTTATATATCACATTTTCAAATTTCTATTATTCTCCATTTTACTGGATCTCCTAAACGGTTAAAGATAGGACATCGCGGTTTTCACCAGTGGATTTAGCACCTCATTTTACATAAAATAGGTCCTATAAGTCTACTCTCAAGAGTTGATAAAGGTAAAAACGAATAAAATGTTTATATATCACATTTTCAAATTTCTATTATTCTCCATTTTACTGGATCTCCTAAACGGTTAAAGATAGGACATCGCGGTTTTCACCAGTGGATTTAGCACCTCATTTTACATAAAATAGGTCCTATAAGTCTACTCTCAAGAGTTGATAAAGGTAAAAACGAATAAAATGTTTATATATCACATTTTCAAATTTCTATTATTCTCTATTTTACTCGATCTCCTAAACGGTTAAAGATAGGATATCGCGGTTTTCACCAGTGGATTTAGCACCTCATTTTACATAAAATAGGTCCTATAAGTCTACTCTCAAAAGTTGATAAAGGTACAAACGAATAAAATGTTTATATATCACATTTTCAAATATCTATTATTCTCCATTTTACCCGATCTCCTAAACGGTTAAAGATAGGACATCGAGGTTTTCACCAGTGGATTTAGCACCTCATTTTACATAAAATAGGTCCTATAAGTCAACTCTCAAAAGTTGATAAAGGTACAAACGAATAAAATGTTTATATATCACGTTATAAAATATCAATTATTCTCCATTTTACTCGATTCCTAAACGGTTAAAAATAGGACATCGCGGTTTTCACCAGTGGATTTAGCACCTTATTCTACATAAAATAACTCCTATAAGTCTACTCTTAAGAGTTGATAAAGGTACAAACGAATAAAATGTTTATATATCACATTTTCAAATATCGATTAATATCCATTTTACTCGATATCCTAAACGGTTAAAGATAGGACATCGTGGTTTTCACCAGTGGATTTAGCACCTCATTTTACATATAATAAGTCCTATTAGTCTACTCTCAAAAGTTGATAAAGGTACAAACGAATAAAATGTTTATATATCACATTTTCAAATATCTATTAATATCCATTTTACTCGATCACCTAAACGGTTCAAGATAGGACATCGGGGTTTTCACCAGTGGATTTAGCACCTCATTTTACATAAAATAAGTCCTATAAGTCTACTCTCAAGAGTTGATCAAGGTACAAACGAACAAAATGTTTATATATCACATTTTCAAATATCTATTATTCTCCATTTTACTCGATCTCCTAAACGGTTCAAGATAGGACATCGCGGTTTTCACCAGTGGATTAAGCACCTCATTTTACATAAAATAAGTCCTATAAGTCTACTCTTTAGTGTTGATAAAGGTACAAACGAACAAAATGTTTATATATCACATTTTCAAATATCGATTAATATCCATTTTACTCGATATCCTAAACGGTTAAAGATAGGACATCGCGGTTTTTACCAGTAGATTTAGCACCTCATTTTACATGAAATAAGTCTTATAAGTCTATTCTCAAGAGTTGATAAAGGTACAAACGAATTAAATGTTTATATATCACATTATCAAATATCTATTATTCTCCATTTTACTCGATCTGCTAAACGGCTAAAGATAGGACATCGCGGTTTTCACCAGTGGATTTAGCACCTCATTTTACATAAAATAGGTCCTATAAGTCTACTCTCAAAAGTTGATAAAGGTACAAACGAATTAAATGTTTATATATCACATTTTCAAATATCTATTATTCTCCATTTTACCCGATCTCCTAAACGGTTAAAGATAGGACATCGAGGTTTTCACCAGTGGATTCAGCACCTCATTTTACATAAAATAGGTCCTATAAGTCTACTCTCAAGAGTTGATAAAGTTAAAAACGAATAAAATGTTTATATATCACATTTTCAAATATCTATTATTCTCCATTTTACTCGATCTCCTAAACGGTTAAAGATAGGACATCGCGGTTTTCACCAGTGGATTTAGCACCTCATTTTACATGAAATAAGTCTTATAAGTCTACTCTCAAGAGTTGATCAAGGTACAAACGAACAAAATGTTTATATATAACATTTTCAAATATCTATTAATATCCATTTTACTCGATCTCCTAAACGGTTCAAGATAGGACATCGGGGTTTTCACCAGTGGATTATGCACCTCATTTTACATAAAATAAGTCCTATAAGTCTACTCTCAAGAGTTGATCAAGGTACAAACGAACAAAATGTTTATATATAACATTTTCAAATATCTGATATTCTCCATTTTACTCGATCTCCTAAACGGTTAAAGATAGGACATCGCGGTTTTTACCAGTAGATTTAGCACCTCATTTTACATGAAATAAGTCTTATAAGTCTACTCTCAAGAGTTGATAAAGGTACAAACGAATAAAATGTTTATATATCACATTATCAAATATCTATTATTCTCCATTTTACTCGATCTGCTAAACGGTTAAAGATAGGACATCGCGGTTTTCACCAGTGGATTTAGCACCTCATTTTACATAAAATAGGTCCTATAAGTCTACTCTCAAAAGTTGATAAAGGTACAAACGAATAAAATGTTTATATATCACATTTTCAAATATCTATTATTCTCCATTTTACCCGATCTCCTAAACGGTTAAAGATAGGACATCGAGGTTTTCACCAGTGGATTCAGCACCTCATTTTACATAAAATAGGTCCTATAAGTCTACTCTCAAGAGTTGATAAAGTTAAAAACGAATAAAATGTTTATATATCACATTTTCAAATATCTATTAATATCCATTTTACTCGATCTCCTAAACGGTTAAAGATAGGACATCGCGGTTTTCACCAGTGGATTTAGCACCTCATTTTACATGAAATAAGTCTTATAAGTCTACTCTCAAGATTTGATAAAGGTACAAACGAATAAAATGTATATATATCACATTATCAAATATCTATTATTCTCCATTTTACTCGATCTCCTAAACGGTTAAAGATAGGACATCGCGGTTTTTACCAGTAGCTTTAGCACCTTATTTTACATGAAATAAGTCTTATAAGTCTACTCTCAAGAGTTGATAAAGGTACAAACGAATAAAATATTTATATATCACATTATCAAATATCTATTATTCTCCATTTTACTCGATCTTCTAAACGGTTAAAGATAGGACATCGAGGTTTTCACCAGTGGGTTTAGCACCTCATTTTACATAAAATAAGTCCTATAAGTCTACTCTTTAGAGTTGATAAAGGTACAAACGAACAAAATGTTTATATATCACATTTTCAAATATCTATTATTTTCCATTTTACTCGATCTCCAAAACGGTTAAAGATAGGACATCGCGGTTTTCACCAGTGGATTTAGCACCTCATTGTACATGAAATAAGTCTTATAAGTCTACTCTCAAGATTTGATAAAGGTACAAACGAATAAAATGTATATATATCACATTATCAAATATCTATTATTCTCCATTTTACTCGATCTCCTAAACGGTTAAAGATAGGACATCGCGGTTTTTACCAGTAGCTTTAGCACCTCATTTTACATGAAATAAGTCTTATAAGTCTACTCTCAAGAGTTGATAAAGGTACAAACGAATAAAATATTTATATATCACATTTTCAAATATCTATTATTCTCCATTTTACCCGATCTCCTAAACGGTTAAAGATAGGACATCGAGGTTTTCACCAGTGGATTCAGCACCTCATTTTACATAAAATAGGTCCTATAAGTCTACTCTCAAGAGTTGATAAAGTTAAAAACGAATAAAATGTTTATATATCACATTTTCAAATATCTATTAATATCCATTTTACTCGATCTCCTAAACGGTTAAAGATAGGACATCGCGGTTTTCACCAGTGGATTTAGCACCTCATTTTACATGAAATAAGTCTTATAAGTCTACTCTCAAGATTTGATAAAGGTACAAACGAATAAAATGTATATATATCACATTATCAAATATCTATTATTCTCCATTTTACTCGATCTCCTAAACGGTTAAAGATAGGACATCGCGGTTTTTACCAGTAGCTTTAGCACCTTATTTTACATGAAATAAGTCTTATAAGTCTACTCTCAAGAGTTGATAAAGGTACAAACGAATAAAATATTTATATATCACATTATCAAATATCTATTATTCTCCATTTTACTCGATCTCCTAAACGGTTAAAGATAGGACATCGAGGTTTTCACCAGTGGGTTTAGCACCTCATTTTACATAAAATAAGTCCTATAAGTCTACTCTTTAGAGTTGATAAAGGTACAAACGAACAAAATGTTTATATATCACATTTTCAAATATCTATTATTTTCCATTTTACTCGATCTCCAAAACGGTTAAAGATAGGACATCGCGGTTTTCACCAGTGGATTTAGCACCTCATTGTACATGAAATAAGTCTTATAAGTCTACTCTCAAGATTTGATAAAGGTACAAACGAATAAAATGTATATATATCACATTATCAAATATCTATTATTCTCCATTTTACTCGATCTCCTAAACGGTTAAAGATAGGACATCGCGGTTTTTACCAGTAGCTTTAGCACCTCATTTTACATGAAATAAGTCTTATAAGTCTACTCTCAAGAGTTGATAAAGGTACAAACGAATAAAATATTTATATATCACATTATCAAATATCTATTATTCTCCATTTTACTCGATCTCCTAAACGGTTAAAAATAGGACATCGTGGTTTTCACCAGTGGATTTAGCACCTCATTTTACAGATAATAAGTCCTATTAGTCTTCTCTCAAAATTTGATAAAGGTACAAACGAATAAAATGTTTATATATCACATTTTCAAATATCTATTAATATCCATTTTACTCGATCACCTAAACGGTTCAAGATAGGACATCGGGGTTTTCACCAGTGGATTTAGCACCTCATTTTACATAAAATAAGTCCTATAAGTCTATTCTTTAGAGTTGATAAAGGTACAAACGAACAAAATGATTATGTATCACATTTTCAAATATCAATTATTCTCCATTTTACTCGAACTCCTAAACGGTTAAAGATAGGACATCGCGGTTTTTACCAGTAGATTTAGCACCTCATTTTACATGAAATAAGTCTTATAAGTCTACTCTCAAGAGTTGATAAAGGTACAAACGAATTAAATGTTTATATATCACATTATCAAATATCTATTATTCTCCATTTTACTCGATCTGCTAAACGGTTAAAGATAGGACATCGCGGTTTTTACCAGTAGATTTAGCACCTCATTTTACATGAAATAAGTCTTATAAGTCTACTCTCAAGAGTTGATAAAGGTACAAACGAATAAAATGTTTATATATCACATTTTCAAATATCTATTATTCTCCATTTTACTCGATCACCTAAACGGTTCAAGATAGGACTTCGGGGTTTTCACCAGTGGATTTAGCACCTCATTTTACATAAAATAAGTCCTATAAGTCTACTCTCAAGAGTTGATCAAGGTACAAACGAACAAAATGTTTATATATCACATTTTCAAATATCTATTATTCTCCATTTTACTCGATCTCCTAAACGGTTCAAGATAGGACATCGCAATTTTCACCAGTGGATTAAGCACCTCATTTTACATAAAATAAGTCCTATAAGTCTACTCTTTAGAGTTGATAAAGGTACAAACGAACAAAATGTTTATATATCACATTTTCAAATATCTATTATTCTCCATTTTACTCGATCTGCTAAACGGTTAAAGATAGGACATCGCGGTTTTCACCAGTGGATTTAGCACCTCATTTTACATAAAATAGGTCCTATAAGTCTACTCTCAAAAGTTGATAAAGGTACAAACGAATAAAATGTTTATATATCACATTTTCAAATATCTATTATTCTCCATTTTACCCGATCTCCTAAACGGTTAAAGATAGGACATCGAGGTTTTCACCAGTGGATTCAGCACCTCATTTTACATAAAATAAGTCTTATAAGTCTACACTCAAGAGTTGATCAAGGTACAAACGAACAAAATGTTTATATATAACATTTTCAAATATCTATTAATATCCATTTTACTCGATCTCCTAAACGGTTCAAGATAGGACATCGGGGTTTTCACCAGTGGATTATGCACCTCATTTTACATAAAATAAGTCCTATAAGTCTACTCTCAAGAGTTGATCAAGGTACAAACGAACAAAATGTTTATATATAACATTTTCAAATATCTATTATTCTCCATTTTACTCGATCTCCTAAACGGTTAAAGATAGGACATCGCGGTTTTTACCAGTAGATTTAGCACCTCATTTTACATGAAATAAGTCTTATAAGTCTACTCTCAAGAGTTGATAAAGGTACAAACGAATAAAATGTTTATATATCACATTATAAAATATCTATTATTCTCCATTTTACTCGATCTGCTAAACGGTTAAAGATAGGACATCGCGGTTTTCACCAGTGGATTTAGCACCTCATTTTACATAAAATAGGTCCTATAAGTCTACTCTCAAAAGTTGATAAAGGTACAAACGAATAAAATGTTTATATATCACATTTTCAAATATCTATTATTCTCCATTTTACCCGATCTCCTAAACGGTTAAAGATAGGACATCGAGGTTTTCACCAGTGGATTCAGCACCTCATTTTACATAAAATAGGTCCTATAAGTCTACTCTCAAGAGTTGATAAAGTTAAAAACGAATAAAATGTTTATATATCACATTTTCAAATATCTATTAATATCCATTTTACTCGATCTCCTAAACGGTTAAAGATAGGACATCGCGGATTTCACCAGTGGATTTAGCACCTCATTTTACATGAAATAAGTCTTATAAGTCTACTCTCAAGATTTGATAAAGGTACAAACGAATAAAATGTATATATATCACATTATCAAATATCTATTATTCTCCATTTTACTCGATCTCCTAAACGGTTAAAGATAGGACATCGCGGTTTTTACCAGTAGCTTTAGCACCTTATTTTACATGAAATAAGTCTTATAAGTCTACTCTCAAGAGTTGATAAAGGTACAAACGAATAAAATATTTATATATCACATTATCAAATATCTATTATTCTCCATTTTACTCGATCTCCTAAACGGTTAAAGATAGGACATCGAGGTTTTCACCAGTGGATTTAGCACCTCATTTTACATAAAACAGGTCCTATAAGTCTACTCTCAAAAGTTGATAAAGGTACAAACGAATAAAATGTTTATATATCACATTTTCAAATATCTATTATTCTCCATTTTACCCGATCTTCTAAACGGTTAAAGATAGGACATCTAGGTTTTCACCAGTGGATTTAGCACCTCATTTTACATAAAATAGGTCCTATAAGTCTACTTTCAAAAGTTGATAAAGGTACAAACGAATAAAATGTTTATATATCACATTTTCAAATATCTATTATTCTCCATTTTACCCGATCTCCTAAACGGTTAAAGATAGGACATCGAGGTTTTCACCAGTGGATTTAGCACCTCATTTTACATAAAATAGGTCCTATAAGTCAACTCTCAAAAGTTGATAAAGGTACAAACGAATAAAATGTTTATATTTCACGTTATAAAATATCTATTATTCTCCATTTTACTCGATCTCCTAAACGGTTGAAGATAGGACATCGCGGTTTTCACCAGTGGATTTAGCACCTCATTTTACATAAAATAACTCCTATAAGTCTAATCTCAAGAGTTGATAAAGGTACAAACAAATAAAATGTTTATATATCACAATTTCAAATATCGATTAATATCCATTTTACTCGATATCCTAAACGGTTAAAAATAGGACATCGTGGTTTTCACCAGTGGATTTAGCACCTCATTTTACAGATAATAAGTCCTATTAGTCTTCTCTCAAAATTTGATAAAGGTACAAACGAATAAAATGTTTTTATATCACATTGTCAAATATCTATTAATATCCATTTTACTCGATCACCTAAACGGTTCAAGATAGGACATCGGGGTTTTCACCAGTGGATTTAGCACCTCATTTTACATAAAATAAGTCCTATAAGTCTACTCTCAAGAGTTGATCAAGGTACAAACGAACAAAATGTTTATATAACACATTTTCAAATATCTATTATTCTCCATTTTACTCGAACTCCTAAACGGTTAAAGATAGGACATCGCGGTTTTTACCAGTAGATTTAGCACCTCATTTTACATGAAAAGGCTTATAAGTCTACTCTCAAGAGTTGATAAAGGTACAAACGAATTAAATGTTTATATATCACATTATCAAATATCTATTATTCTCCATTTTACTCGATCTGCTAAACGGTTAAAGATAGGACATCGCGGTTTTCACTAGTGGATTTAGCACCTCATTTTACATAAAATAGGTCCTATAAGTCTACTCTCAAGAGTTGATAAAGGTAAAAACGAATAAAATGTTTATATATCACATTTTCAAATTTCTATTATTCTCCATTTTACTCGATCTGCTAAACGGTTAAAGATAGGACATCGCGGTTTTCACTAGTGGATTTAGCACCTCATTTTACATGAAATAAGTCTTATAAGTCTACTCTCAAGAGTTGATAAAGGTACAAACGAATTAAATGTTTATATATCACATTATCAAATATCTATTATTCTCCATTTTACTCGATCTCCTAAACGGTTAAAGATAGGACATCGCGGTTTTCACCAGTGGATTTAGCACCTCATTTTACATGAAATAAGTCTTATAAGTCTACTCTCAAGAGTTGATAAAGGTACAAACGAATTAAATGTTTATATATCATATTATCAAATATCTATTATTCTCCATTTTACTCGATCTGCTAAACGGTTAAAGATAGGACATCGCGGTTTTTACCAGTAGATTTAGCACCTCATTTTACATGAAATAAGTCTTATAAGTCTACTCTCAAGAGTTGATAAAGGTACAAACGAATAAAATGTTTATATATCACATTTTCAAATATCTATTATTCTCCATTTTACTCGATCACCTAAACGGTTCAAGATAGGACTTCGGGGTTTTCACCAGTGGATTTAGCACCTCATTTTACATAAAATAAGTCCTATAAGTCTACTCTCAAGAGTTGATCAAGGTACAAACGAACAAAATGTTTATATATCACATTTTCAAATATCTATTATTCTCCATTTTACTCGATCTCCTAAACGGTTCAAGATAGGACATCGCAATTTTCACCAGTGGATTAAGCACCTCATTTTACATAAAATAAGTCCTATAAGTCTACTCTTTAGAGTTGATAAAGGTACAAACGAACAAAATGTTTATATATCACATTTTCAAATATCTATTATTCTCCATTTTACTCGATCTCCTAAACGGTTAAAGATAGGACATCGCGGTTTTCACCAGTGGATTAAGCACCTCATTTTACATAAAATAGGTCCTAGAAGTCTACTCTCAAAAGTTGATAAAGGTACAAACGAATAAAATGTTTATATATCACATTTTCAAATATCTATTATTCTCTATTTTACCCGATCTCCTAAACGGTTAAAGATAGGACATCGAGGTTTTCACCAGTGGATTCAGCACCTCATTTTACATAAAATAGGTCCTAGAAGTCTACTCTCAAGAGTTGATAAAGGTACAAACGAATAAAATGTTTATATATCACATTTTCAAATATCTATTATTCTCTATTTTACCCGATCTCCTAAACGGTTAAAGATAGGACATCGCGGTTTTCACCAGTGGATTTAGCACCTCATTTTACATGAAATAAGTCTTATAAGTCTACTCTCAAGAGTTGATAAAGGTACAAACGAATTAAATGTTTATATATCACATTTTCAAATATCTATTATTCTCCATTTTACTCGATCTCCTAAACGGTTCAAGATAGGACATCGCGGTTTTCACCAGTGGATTCAGCACCTCATTTTACATAAAATAGGTCCTATAAGTCTACTCTCAAGAGTTGATAAAGGTAAAAACGAACAAAATGTTTATATATCACATTTTCAAATATCTATTATTCTCCATTTTACTCGATCTCCTAAACGGTTCAAGATAGGACATCGCGGTTTTCACCAGTGGATTAAGCACCTCATTTTACATAAAATAAGTCCTATAAGTCTACTCTTTAGAGTTGATAAAGGTACAAACGAACAAAATGTTTATATATCACATTTTCAAATATCTATTATTCTCCATTTTACTCGAACTCCTAAACGGTTAAAGATAGGACATCGAGGTTTTCACCAGTGGATTTAGCACCTCATTTTACATAAAATAAGTCCTATAAGTCTACTCTCAAGAGTTGATCAAGGTACAAACGAACAAAATGTTTATATATCACATTTTCAAATATCAATTATTCTCCATTTTACTCGAACTCCTAAACGGTTAAAGATAGGACATCGCGGTTTTTACCAGTAGATTTAGCACCTCATTTTACATGAAATAAGTCTTATAAGTCTACTCTCAAGAGTTGATAAAGGTACAAACGAATTAAATGTTTATATATCACATTATCAAATATCTATTATTCTCCATTTTACTCGATCTGTTAACGGTTAAAGATAGGACATCGCGGTTTTCACCAGTGGATTTAGCACCTCATTTTACATAAAATTGGTCCTATAAGTCTACTCTCAAGAGTTGATAAAGGTAAAAACGAATAAAATGTTTATATATCACATTTTCAAATTTCTATTATTCTCCATTTTACTCGATCTCCTAAACGGTTAAAGATAGGACATCGCGGTTTTCACCAGTGGATTTAGCACCTCATTTTACATAAAATAAGTCCTATAAGTCTACTCTCAAGAGTTGATAAAGGTAAAAACGAATAAAATGTTTATATATCACATTTTCAAATTTCTATTATTCTCTATTTTACTCGATCTCCTAAACGGTTAAAGATAGGACATCGCGGTTTTCACCAGTGGATTTAGCACCTCATTTTACATAACATAGGTCCTATAAGTCAACTCTCAAAAGTTGATAAAGGTACAAACGAATAAAATGTTTATATATCACGTTATAAAATATCTATTATTCTCCATTTTACTCGATCTCCTAAACGGTTAAAGATAGGACATCGCGGTTTTCACCAGTGGATTTAGCACCTCATTTTACATAAAATAACTCCTGTAAGTCTACTCTTAAGAGTTGATAAAGGTACAAACGAATAAAATGTTTATATATCACATTTTCAAATATCGATTAATATCCATTTTACTCGATATCCTAAACGGTTAAAGATAGGACATCGTGGTTTTCACCAGTGGATTTAGCACCTCATTTTACATATAATAAGTCCTATTAGTCTACTCTCAAAAGTTGATAAAGGTACAAACGAATAAAATGTTTATATATCACATTTTCAAATATCTATTATTCTCCATTTTACTCGATCACCTAAACGGTTCAAGATAGGACTTCGGGGTTTTCACCAGTGGAATTAGCACCTCATTTTACATAAAATAAGTCCTATAAGTCTACTCTCAAGAGTTGATCAAGGTACAAACGAACAAAATGTTTATATATCACATTTTCAAATATCTATTATTCTCCATTTTACTCGATCTCCTAAACGGTTCAAGATAGGACATCGCAATTTTCACCAGTGGATTAAGCACCTCATTTTACATAAAATAAGTCCTATAAGTCTACTCTCAAGAGTTGATCAAGGTACAAACGAACAAAATGTTTATATATAACATTTTCAAATATCTATTAATATCCATTTTACTCGATCTCCTAAACGGTTCAAGATAGGACATCGGGGTTTTCACCAGTGGATTATGCACCTCATTTTACATAAAATAAGTTCTATAAGTCTTTTCTCAAGAGTTGATCAAGGTACAAACGAACAAAATGTTTATATATAACATTTTCAAATATCTATTATTCTCCATTTTACTCGATCTCCTAAACGGTTAAAGATAGGACATCGCGGTTTTTACCAGTAGATTTAGCACCTCATTTTACATGAAATAAGTCTTATAAGTCTACTCTCAAGAGTTGATAAAGGTACAAACGAATAAAATGTTTATATATCACATTATCAAATATCTATTATTCTCCATTTTACTCGATCTGCTAAACGGTTAAAGATAGGACATCGCGGTTTTCACCAGTGGATTTAGCACCTCATTTTACATAAAATAGGTCCTATAAGTCTACTCTCAAAAGTTGATAAAGGTACAAACGAATAAAATGTTTATATATCACATTTTCAAATATCTATTATTCTCCATTTTACCCGATCTCCTAAACGGTTAAAGATAGGACATCGAGGTTTTCACCAGTGGATTCAGCACCTCATTTTACATAAAATAGGTCCTATAAGTCTACTCTCAAGAGTTGATAAAGTTAAAAACGAATAAAATGTTTATATATCACATTTTCAAATATCTATTAATATCCATTTTACTCGATCTCCTAAACGGTTAAAGATAGGACATCGCGGTTTTCACCAGTGGATTTAGCACCTCATTTTACATGAAATAAGTCTTATAAGTCTACTCTCAAGATTTGATAAAGGTACAAACGAATAAAATGTATATATATCACATTATCAAATATCTATTATTCTCCATTTTACTCGATCTCCTAAACGGTTAAAGATAGGACATCGCGGTTTTTACCAGTAGCTTTAGCACCTCATTTTACATGAAATAAGTCTTATAAGTCTACTCTCAAGAGTTGATAAAGGTACAAACGAATAAAATATTTATATATCACATTATGAAATATCTATTATTCTCCATTTTACTCGATCTCCTAAACGGTTAAAGATAGGACATCGAGGTTTTCACCAGTGGATTTAGCACCTCATTTTACATAAAACAGGTCCTATAAGTCTACTCTCAAAAGTAGATAAAGGTACAAACGAATAAAATGTTTATATATCACATTTTCAAATATCTATTATTCTCCATTTTACCCGATCTCCTAAACGGTTAAAGATAGGACATCTAGGTTTTCACCAGTGGATTTAGCACCTCATTTTACATAAAATAGGTCCTATAAGTCTACTTTCAAAAGTTGATAAAGGTACAAACGAATAAAATGTTTACATATCACATTTTCAAATATCTATTATTCTCCATTTTACCCGATCTCCTAAACGGTTAAAGATAGGACATCGAGGTTTTCACCAGTGGATTTAGCACCTCATTTTACATAAAATAGGTCCTATAAGTCAACTCTCAAAAGTTGATAAAGGTACAAACGAATAAAATGTTTATATATCACGTTATAAAATATCTATTATTCTCCATTTTACTCGATCTCCTAAACGGTTGAAGATAGGACATCGCGGTTTTCACCAGTGGATTTAGCACCTCATTTTACATAAAATAACTCCTATAAGTCTAATCTCAAGAGTTGATAAAGGTACAAACAAATAAAATGTTTATATATCACAATTTCAAATATCGATTAATATCCATTTTACTCGATATCCTAAACGGTTAAAAATAGGACATCGTGGTTTTCACCAGTGGATTTAGCACCTCATTTTACAGATAATAAGTCCTATTAGTCTTCTCTCAAAATTTGATAAAGGTACAAACGAATAAAATGTTTTTATATCACATTGTCAAATATCTATTAATATCCATTTTACTCGATCACCTAAACGGTTCAAGATAGGACATCGGGGTTTTCACCAGTGGATTTAGCACCTCATTTTACATAAAATAAGTCCTATAAGTCTACTCTCAAGAGTTGATCAAGGTACAAACGAACAAAATGTTTATATAACACATTTTCAAATATCTATTATTCTCCATTTTACTCGAACTCCTAAACGGTTAAAGATAGGACATCGCGGTTTTTACCAGTAGATTTAGCACCTCATTTTACATGAAATAAGTCTTATAAGTCTACTCTCAAGAGTTGATAAAGGTACAAACGAATTAAATGTTTATATATCACATTATCAAATATCTATTATTCTCCATTTTACTCGATCTGCTAAACGGTTAAAGATAGGACATCGCGGTTTTCACTAGTGGATTTAGCACCTCATTTTACATAAAATAGGTCCTATAAGTCTACTCTCAAGAGTTGATAAAGGTAAAAACGAATAAAATGTTTATATATCACATTTTCAAATTTCTATTATTCTCCATTTTACTCGATCACCTAAACGGTTCAAGATAGGACTTCGGGGTTTTCACCAGTGGATTTAGCACCTCATTTTACATAAAATAAGTCCTATAAGTCTACTCTCAAGAGTTGATGAAGGTACAAACGAACAAAATGTTTATATATCACATTTTCAAATATCTATTATTCTCCATTTTACTCGATCTTCTAAACGGTTCAAGATAGGACATCGCAATTTTCACCAGTGGATTAAGCACCTCATTTTACATAAAATAAGTCCTATAAGTCTACTCTTTAGAGTTGATAAAGGTACAAACGAACAAAATGTTTATATATCACATTTTCAAATATCTATTATTCTCCATTTTACTCGATCTCCTAAACGGTTAAAGATAGGACATCGTGGTTTTCACCAGTGGATTTAGCACCTCATTTTACATAAAATAGGTCCTAGAAGTCTACTCTCAAAAGTTGATAAAGGTACAAACGAATAAAATGTTTATATATCACATTATCAAATATCTATTATTCTCCATTTTACTCGATCTGCTAAACGGTTAAAGAAAGGACATCGCGGTTTTCACCAGTGGATTTAGCACCTCATTTTACATAAAATAGGTCCTATAAGTCTACTCTCAAAAGTTGATAAAGGTACAAACGAATAAAATGTTTATATATCACATTTTCAAATATCTATTATTCTCTATTTTACCCGATCTCCTAAACGGTTAAAGATAGGACATCGAGGTTTTCACCAGTGGATTCAGCACCTCATTTTACATAAAATAGGTCCTATAAGTCTACTCTCAAGAGTTGATAAAGGTAAAAACGAATAAAATGTTTATATATCACATTTTCAAATATCTATTAATATCCATTTTACTCGATCTCCTAAACGGTTAAAGATAGGACATCGCGGTTTTCACCAGTGGATTTAGCACCTCATTTTACATAAAATAAGTCCTATAAGTCTACTTTTTAGAGTTAATAAAGGTACAAACGAACAAAATGTTTATATATCACATTTTCAAATATCTTTTATTTTCCATTTTACTCGATCTCCTAAACGGTTAAAGATAGGACATCGCGGTTTTCACCAGTGGATTTAGCACCTCATTTTACATAAAATAACTCCTATAAGTCTACTCTCAAGAGTTGATAAAGGTACAAACAAATAAAATGTTTATATATCACATTTTCAAATATCTATTATTCTCCATTTTACCCGATCTCCTAAACGGTTCAAGATAGGACATCGGGGTTTTCACCAGTGGATTTAGCACCTCATTTTACATAAAATAAGTCCTATAAGTCTACTCTCAAGAGTTGATCAAGGTACAAACGAACAAAATGTTTATATAACACATGTTTATATAACACATTTTCAAATATCTATTATTCTCCATTTTACTCGAACTCCTAAACGGTTAAAGATAGGACATCGCGGTTTTTACCAGTAGATTTAGCACCTCATTTTACATGAAATAAGTCTTATAAGTCTACTCTCAAGAGTTGATAAAGGTACAAACGAATTAAATGTTTATATATCACATTATCAAATATCTATTATTCTCCATTTTACTCGATCTGCTAAACGGTTAAAGATAGGACATCGCGGTTTTAACTAGTGGATTTAGCACCTCATTTTACATAAAATAGGTCCTATAAGTCTACTCTCAAGAGTTGATAAAGGTAAAAACGAATAAAATGTTTATATATCACATTTTCAAATTTCTATTATTCTCCATTTTACTCGATCACCTAAACGGTTCAAGATAGGACTTCGGGGTTTTCACCAGTGGATTTAGCACCTCATTTTACATAAAATAAGTCCTATAAGTCTACTCTCAAGAGTTGATGAAGGTACAAACGAACAAAATGTTTATATATCACATTTTCAAATATCTATTATTCTCCATTTTACTCGATCTAATAAACGGTTAAAGATAGGACATCGCGGTTTTTACCAGTAGATTTAGCACCTCATTTTACATGAAATAAGTCTTATAAGTCTACTCTCAAGAGTTGATAAAGGTACAAACGAATAAAATGTTTATATATCACATTATCAAATATCTATTATTCTCCATTTTACTCGATCTGCTAAACGGTTCAAGATAGGACATCGCACTTTTCACCAGTGGATTAAGCACCTCATTTTACATAAAATAAGTCCTATAAGTCTACTCTCAAGAGTTGATCAAGGTACAAACGAACAAAATGTTTATATATAACATTTTCAAATATCTATTAATATCCATTTTATTCGATCTCCTAAACGGTTCAAGATAGGACATCGAGGTTTTCACCAGTGGATTCAGCACCTCATTTTACATAAAATAGGTCCTATAAGTCTACTCTCAAGAGTTGATAAAGTTAAAAACGAATAAAATGTTTATATATCACATTTTCAAATATCTATTAATATCCATTTTACTCGATCTCCTAAACGGTTAAAGATAGGACATAGCGGTTTTCACCAGTGGATTTAGCACCTCATTTTACATGAAATAAGTCTTATAAGTCTACTCTCAAGATTTGATAAAGGTACAAACGAATAAAATGTATATATATCACATTATCAAATATCTATTATTCTCCATTTTACTCGATCTCCTAAACGGTTAAAGATAGGACATCGCGGTTTTTACCAGTAGCTTTAGCACCTCATTTTACATGAAATAAGTCTTATAAGTCTACTCTCAAGAGTTGATAAAGGTACAAACGAATAAAATATTTATATATCACATTATGAAATATCTATTATTCTCCATTTTACTCGATCTCCTAAACGGTTAAAGATAGGACATCGAGGTTTTCACCAGTGGATTTAGCACCTCATTTTACATAAAACAGGTCCTATAAGTCTACTCTCAAAAGTAGATAAAGGTACAAACGAATAAAATGTTTATATATCACATTTTCAAATATCTATTATTCTCCATTTTACCCGATCTCCTAAACGGTTAAAGATAGGACATCTAGGTTTTCACCAGTGGATTTAGCACCTCATTTTACATAAAATAGGTCCTATAAGTCTACTTTCAAAAGTTGATAAAGGTACAAACGAATAAAATGTTTACATATCACATTTTCAAATATCTATTATTCTCCATTTTACCCGATCTCCTAAACGGTTAAAGATAGGACATCGAGGTTTTCACCAGTGGATTTAGCACCTCATTTTACATAAAATAGGTCCTATAAGTCAACTCTCAAAAGTTGATAAAGGTACAAACGAATAAAATGTTTATATATCACGTTATAAAATATCTATTATTCTCCATTTTACTCGATCTCCTAAACGGTTGAAGATAGGACATCGCGGTTTTCACCAGTGGATTTAGCACCTCATTTTACATAAAATAACTCCTATAAGTCTAATCTCAAGAGTTGATAAAGGTACAAACAAATAAAATGTTTATATATCACAATTTCAAATATCGATTAATATCCATTTTACTCGATATCCTAAACGGTTAAAAATAGGACATCGTGGTTTTCACCAGTGGATTTAGCACCTCATTTTACAGATAATAAGTCCTATTAGTCTTCTCTCAAAATTTGATAAAGGTACAAACGAATAAAATGTTTTTATATCACATTGTCAAATATCTATTAATATCCATTTTACTCGATCACCTAAACGGTTCAAGATAGGACATCGGGGTTTTCACCAGTGGATTTAGCACCTCATTTTACATAAAATAAGTCCTATAAGTCTACTCTCAAGAGTTGATCAAGGTACAAACGAACAAAATGTTTATATAACACATTTTCAAATATCTATTATTCTCCATTTTACTCGAACTCCTAAACGGTTAAAGATAGGACATCGCGGTTTTTACCAGTAGATTTAGCACCTCATTTTACATGAAATAAGTCTTATAAGTCTACTCTCAAGAGTTGATAAAGGTACAAACGAATTAAATGTTTATATATCACATTATCAAATATCTATTATTCTCCATTTTACTCGATCTGCTAAACGGTTAAAGATAGGACATCGCGGTTTTCACTAGTGGATTTAGCACCTCATTTTACATAAAATAGGTCCTATAAGTCTACTCTCAAGAGTTGATAAAGGTAAAAACGAATAAAATGTTTATATATCACATTTTCAAATTTCTATTATTCTCCATTTTACTCGATCACCTAAACGGTTTAAGATAGGACTTCGGGGTTTTCACCAGTGGATTTAGCACCTCATTTTACATAAAATAAGTCCTATAAGTCTACTCTCAAGAGTTGATGAAGGTACAAACGAACAAAATGTTTATATATCACATTTTCAAATATCTATTATTCTCCATTTTACTCGATCTTCTAAACGGTTCAAGATAGGACATCGCAATTTTCACCAGTGGATTAAGCACCTCATTTTACATAAAATAAGTCCTATAAGTCTACTCTTTAGAGTTGATAAAGGTACAAACGAACAAAATGTTTATATATCACATTTTCAAATATCTATTATTCTCCATTTTACTCGATCTCCTAAACGGTTAAAGATAGGACATCGCGGTTTTCACCAGTGGATTTAGCACCTCATTTTACATGAAATAAGTCTTATAAGTCTACTCTCAAGAGTTGATAAAGGTACAAACGAATTAAATGTTTATATATCACATTATCAAATATCTATTATACTCCATTTTACTCGATCTGCTAAACGGTTAAAGATAGGACATCGCGGTTTTCACCAGTGGATTTAGCACCTCATTTTACATAAAATAAGTCCTATAAGTCTACTTTTTAGAGTTAATAAAGGTACAAACGAACAAAATGTTTATATATCACATTTTCAAATATCTTTTATTTTCCATTTTACTCGATCTCCTAAACGGTTAAAGATAGGACATCGCGGTTTTCACCAGTGGATTTAGCACCTCATTTTACATAAAATAACTCCTATAAGTCTACTCTCAAGAGTTGATAAAGGTACAAACAAATAAAATGTTTATATATCACATTTTCAAATATCTATTATTCTCCATTTTACCCGATCTCCTAAACGGTTCAAGATAGGACATCGGGGTTTTCACCAGTGGATTTAGCACCTCATTTTACATAAAATAAGTCCTATAAGTCTACTCTCAAGAGTTGATCAAGGTACAAACGAACAAAATGTTTATATAACACATGTTTATATAACACATTTTCAAATATCTATTATTCTCCATTTTACTCGAACTCCTAAACGGTTAAAGATAGGACATCGCGGTTTTTACCAGTAGATTTAGCACCTCATTTTACATGAAATAAGTCTTATAAGTCTACTCTCAAGAGTTGATAAAGGTACAAACGAATTAAATGTTTATATATCACATTATCAAATATCTATTATTCTCCATTTTACTCGATCTGCTAAACGGTTAAAGATAGGACATCGCGGTTTTCACTAGTGGATTTAGCACCTCATTTTACATAAAATAGGTCCTATAAGTCTACTCTCAAGAGTTGATAAAGGTAAAAACGAATAAAATGTTTATATATCACATTTTCAAATTTCTATTATTCTCCATTTTACTCGATCACCTAAACGGTTCAAGATAGGACTTCGGGGTTTTCACCAGTGGATTTAGCACCTCATTTTACATAAAATAAGTCCTATAAGTCTACTCTCAAGAGTTGATGAAGGTACAAACGAACAAAATGTTTATATATCACATTTTCAAATATCTATTATTCTCCATTTTACTCGATCTCCTAAACGGTTAAAGATAGGACATCGCGGTTTTTACCAGTAGATTTAGCACCTCATTTTACATGAAATAAGTCTTATAAGTCTACTCTCAAGAGTTGATAAAGGTACAAACGAATAAAATGTTTATATATCACATTATCAAATATCTATTATTCTCCATTTTACTCGATCTGCTAAACGGTTCAAGATAGGACATCGCACTTTTCACCAGTGGATTAAGCACCTCATTTTACATAAAATAAGTCCTATAAGTCTACTCTCAAGAGTTGATCAAGGTACAAACGAACAAAATGTTTATATATAACATTTTCAAATATCTATTAATATCCATTTTACTCGATCTCCTAAACGGTTCAAGATAGGACATCGGGGTTTTCACCAGTGGATTATGCACCTCATTTTACATAAAATAAGTCCTATAAGTCTTCTCTCAAGAGTTGATCAAGGTACAAACGAACAAAATGTTTATATATAACATTTTCAAATATCTATTATTCTCCATTTTACTCGATCTTCTAAACGGTTCAAGATAGGACATCGCAATTTTCACCAGTGGATTAAGCACCTCATTTTACATAAAATAAGTCCTATAAGTCTACTCTTTAGAGTTGATAAAGGTACAAACGAACAAAATGTTTATATATCACATTTTCAAATATCTATTATTCTCCATTTTACTCGATCTCCTAAACGGTTAAAGATAGGACATCGCGGTTTTCACCAGTGGATTTAGCACCTCATTTTACATGAAATAAGTCTTATAAGTCTACTCTCAAGAGTTGATAAAGGTACAAACGAATTAAATGTTTATATATCACATTATCAAATATCTATTATACTCCATTTTACTCGATCTGCTAAACGGTTAAAGATAGGACATCGCGGTTTTCACCAGTGGATTTAGCACCTCATTTTACATAAAATAAGTCCTATAAGTCTACTTTTTAGAGTTAATAAAGGTACAAACGAACAAAATGTTTATATATCACATTTTCAAATATCTTTTATTTTCCATTTTACTCGATCTCCTAAACGGTTAAAGATAGGACATCGCGGTTTTCACCAGTGGATTTAGCACCTCATTTTACATAAAATAAGTCCTATAAGTCTACTCTCAAGAGTTGATCAAGGTACAAACGAACAAAATGTTTATATAACACATGTTTATATAACACATTTTCAAATATCTATTATTCTCCATTTTACTCGAACTCCTAAACGGTTAAAGATAGGACATCGCGGTTTTTACCAGTAGATTTAGCACCTCATTTTACATGAAATAAGTCTTATAAGTCTACTCTCAAGAGTTGATAAAGGTACAAACGAATTAAATGTTTATATATCACATTATCAAATATCTATTATTCTCCATTTTACTCGATCTGCTAAACGGTTAAAGATAGGACATCGCGGTTTTCACTAGTGGATTTAGCACCTCATTTTACATAAAATAGGTCCTATAAGTCTACTCTCAAGAGTTGATAAAGGTAAAAACGAATAAAATGTTTATATATCACATTTTCAAATTTCTATTATTCTCCATTTTACTCGATCACCTAAACGGTTCAAGATAGGACTTCGGGGTTTTCACCAGTGGATTTAGCACCTCATTTTACATAAAATAAGTCCTATAAGTCTACTCTCAAGAGTTGATGAAGGTACAAACGAACAAAATGTTTATATATCACATTTTCAAATATCTATTATTCTCCATTTTACTCGATCTCCTAAACGGTTAAAGATAGGACATCGCGGTTTTTACCAGTAGATTTAGCACCTCATTTTACATGAAATAAGTCTTATAAGTCTACTCTCAAGAGTTGATAAAGGTACAAACGAATAAAATGTTTATATATCACATTATCAAATATCTATTATTCTCCATTTTACTCGATCTGCTAAACGGTTCAAGATAGGACATCGCACTTTTCACCAGTGGATTAAGCACCTCATTTTACATAAAATAAGTCCTATAAGTCTACTCTCAAGAGTTGATCAAGGTACAAACGAACAAAATGTTTATATATAACATTTTCAAATATCTTTTATTTTCCATTTTACTCGATCTCCTAAACGGTTAAAGATAGGACATCGCGGTTTTCACCAGTGGATTTAGCACCTCATTTTACATAAAATAACTCCTATAAGTCTACTCTCAAGAGTTGATCAAGGTACAAACGAACAAAATGTTTATATATAACATTTTCAAATATCTATTATTCTCCATTTTACTCGATCTTCTAAACGGTTCAAGATAGGACATCGCAATTTTCACCAGTGGATTAAGCACCTCATTTTACATAAAATAAGTCCTATAAGTCTACTCTTTAGAGTTGATAAAGGTACAAACGAACAAAATGTTTATATATCACATTTTCAAATATCTATTATTCTCCATTTTACTCGATCTCCTAAACGGTTAAAGATAGGACATCGCGGTTTTCACCAGTGGATTTAGCACCTCATTTTACATGAAATAAGTCTTATAAGTCTACTCTCAAGAGTTGATAAAGGTACAAACGAATTAAATGTTTATATATCACATTATCAAATATCTATTATACTCCATTTTACTCGATCTGCTAAACGGTTAAAGATAGGACATCGCGGTTTTCACCAGTGGATTTAGCACCTCATTTTACATAAAATAAGTCCTATAAGTCTACTTTTTAGAGTTAATAAAGGTACAAACGAACAAAATGTTTATATATCACATTTTCAAATATCTTTTATTTTCCATTTTACTCGATCTCCTAAACGGTTAAAGATAGGACATCGCGGTTTTCACCAGTGGATTTAGCACCTCATTTTACATAAAATAAGTCCTATAAGTCTACTCTCAAGAGTTGATCAAGGTACAAACGAACAAAATGTTTATATAACACATGTTTATATAACACATTTTCAAATATCTATTATTCTCCATTTTACTCGAACTCCTAAACGGTTAAAGATAGGACATCGCGGTTTTTACCAGTAGATTTAGCACCTCATTTTACATGAAATAAGTCTTATAAGTCTACTCTCAAGAGTTGATAAAGGTACAAACGAATTAAATGTTTATATATCACATTATCAAATATCTATTATTCTCCATTTTACTCGATCTGCTAAACGGTTAAAGATAGGACATCGCGGTTTTCACTAGTGGATTTAGCACCTCATTTTACATAAAATAGGTCCTATAAGTCTACTCTCAAGAGTTGATAAAGGTAAAAACGAATAAAATGTTTATATATCACATTTTCAAATTTCTATTATTCTCCATTTTACTCGATCACCTAAACGGTTCAAGATAGGACTTCGGGGTTTTCACCAGTGGATTTAGCACCTCATTTTACATAAAATAAGTCCTATAAGTCTACTCTCAAGAGTTGATGAAGGTACAAACGAACAAAATGTTTATATATCACATTTTCAAATATCAATTATTCTCCATTTTACTCGATCTCCTAAACGGTTAAAGATAGGACATCGCGGTTTTTACCAGTAGATTTAGCACCTCATTTTACATGAAATAAGTCTTATAAGTCTACTCTCAAGAGTTGATAAAGGTACAAACGAATAAAATGTTTATATATCACATTATCAAATATCTATTATTCTCCATTTTACTCGATCTGCTAAACGGTTCAAGATAGGACATCGCACTTTTCACCAGTGGATTAAGCACCTCATTTTACATAAAATAAGTCCTATAAGTCTACTCTCAAGAGTTGATCAAGGTACAAACGAACAAAATGTTTATATATAACATTTTCAAATATCTATTAATATCCATTTTACTCGATCTCCTAAACGGTTCAAGATAGGACATCGGGGTTTTCACCAGTGGATTATGCACCTCATTTTACATAAAATAAGTCCTATAAGTCTTCTCTCAAGAGTTGATCAAGGTACAAACGAACAAAATGTTTATATATAACATTTTCAAATATCTATTATTCTCCATTTTACTCGATCTCCTAAACGGTTAAAGATAGGACATCGCGGTTTTTACCAGTAGATTTAGCACCTCATTTTACATGAAATAAGTCTTATAAGTCTACTCTCAAGAGTTGATAAAGGTACAAACGAATAAAATGTTTATATATCACATTATCAAATATCTATTATTCTCCATTTTACTCGATCTGCTAAACGGTTAAAGATAGGACATCGCGGTTTTCACCAGTGGATTTAGCACCTCATTTTACATAAAATAGGTCCTATAAGTCTACTCTCAAAAGTTGATAAAGGTACAAACGAATAAAATGTTTATATATCACATTTTCAAATATCTATTATTCTCCATTTTACCCGATCTCCTAAACGGTTAAAGATAGGACATCGAGGTTTTCACCAGTGGATTCAGCACCTCATTTTACATAAAATAGGTCCTATAAGTCTACTCTCAAGAGTTGATAAAGTTAAAAACGAATAAAATGTTTATATATCACATTTTCAAATATCTATTAATATCCATTTTACTCGATCTCCTAAACGGTTAAAGATAGGACATAGCGGTTTTCACCAGTGGATTTAGCACCTCATTTTACATGAAATAAGTCTTATAAGTCTACTCTCAAGATTTGATAAAGGTACAAACGAATAAAATGTATATATATCACATTATCAAATATCTATTATTCTCCATTTTACTCGATCTCCTAAACGGTTAAAGATAGGACATCGCGGTTTTTACCAGTAGCTTTAGCACCTCATTTTACATGAAATAAGTCTTATAAGTCTACTCTCAAGAGTTGATAAAGGTACAAACGAATAAAATATTTATATATCACATTATGAAATATCTATTATTCTCCATTTTACTCGATCTCCTAAACGGTTAAAGATAGGACATCGAGGTTTTCACCAGTGGATTTAGCACCTCATTTTACATAAAACAGGTCCTATAAGTCTACTCTCAAAAGTAGATAAAGGTACAAACGAATAAAATGTTTATATATCACATTTTCAAATATCTATTATTCTCCATTTTACCCGATCTCCTAAACGGTTAAAGATAGGACATCTAGGTTTTCACCAGTGGATTTAGCACCTCATTTTACATAAAATAGGTCCTATAAGTCTACTTTCAAAAAATGATAAAGGTACAAACGAATAAAATGTTTACATATCACATTTTCAAATATCTATTATTCTCCATTTTACCCGATCTCCTAAACGGTTAAAGATAGGACATCGAGGTTTTCACCAGTGGATTTAGCACCTCATTTTACATAAAATAGGTCCTATAAGTCAACTCTCAAAAGTTGATAAAGGTACAAACGAATAAAATGTTTATATATCACGTTATAAAATATCTATTATTCTCCATTTTACTCGATCTCCTAAACGGTTGAAGATAGGACATCGCGGTTTTCACCAGTGGATTTAGCACCTCATTTTACATAAAATAACTCCTATAAGTCTAATCTCAAGAGTTCATAAAGGTACAAACAAATAAAATGTTTATATATCACAATTTCAAATATCGATTAATATCCATTTTACTCGATATCCTAAACGGTTAAAAATAAGACATCGTGGTTTTCACCAGTGGATTTAGCACCTCATTTTACAGATAATAAGTCCTATTAGTCTTCTCTCAAAATTTGATAAAGGTACAAACGAATAAAATGTTTTTATATCACATTGTCAAATATCTATTAATATCCATTTTACTCGATCACCTAAACGGTTCAAGATAGGACATCGGGGTTTTCACCAGTGGATTTAGCACCTCATTTTACATAAAATAAGTCCTATAAGTCTACTCTCAAGAGTTGATCAAGGTACAAACGAACAAAATGTTTATATAACACATTTTCAAATATCTATTATTCTCCATTTTACTCGAACTCCTAAACGGTTAAAGATAGGACATCGCGGTTTTTACCAGTAGATTTAGCACCTCATTTTACATGAAATAAGTCTTATAAGTCTACTCTCAAGAGTTGATAAAGGTACAAACGAATTAAATGTTTATATATCACATTTTCAAATTTCTATTATTCTCCATTTTACTCGATCTTCTAAACGGTTCAAGATAGGACATCGCAATTTTCACCAGTGGATTAAGCACCTCATTTTACATAAAATAAGTCCTATAAGTCTACTCTTTAGAGTTGATAAAGGTACAAACGAACAAAATGTTTATATATCACATTTTCAAATATCTATTATTCTCCATTTTACTCGATCTCCTAAACGGTTAAAGATAGGACATCGCGGTTTTCACCAGTGGATTTAGCACCTCATTTTACATGAAATAAGTCTTATAAGTCTACTCTCAAGAGTTGATAAATGTACAAACGAATTAAATGTTTATATATCACATTATCAAATATCTATTATTCTCCATTTTACTCGATCTGCTAAACGGTTAAAGATAGGACATCGCGGTTTTTACCAGTAGATTTAGCACCTCATTTTACATGAAATAAGTCTTATAAGTCTACTCTCAAGAGTTGATAAAGGTACAAACGAATAAAATGTTTATATATCACATTTTCAAATATCTATTATTCTCCATTTTACTCGATCACCTAAACGGTTCAAGATAGGACTTCGGGGTTTTCACCAGTGGATTTAGCACCTCATTTTACATAAAATAAGTAATATAAGTCTACTCTCAAGAGTTGATCAAGGTACAAACGAACAAAATGTTTATATATCACATTTTCAAATATCTATTATTCTCCATTTTACTCGATCTCCTAAACGGTTCAAGATAGGACATCGCAATTTTCACCAGTGGATTAAGCACCTCATATTACATAAAATAAGTCCTATAAGTCTACTCTTTAGAGTTGATAAAGGTACAAACGAACAAAATGTTTATATATCACATTTTCAAATATCTATTATTCTCCATTTTACTCGATCTCCTAAACGGTTAAAGATAGGACATCGCGGTTTTCACCAGTGGATTTAGCACCTCATTTTACATAAAATAGGTCCTAGAAGTCTACTCTCAAAAGTTGATAAAGGTACAAACGAATAAAATGTTTATATATCACATTATCAAATATCTATTATTCTCCATTTTACTCGATCCGCTAAACGGTTAAAGATAGGACATCGCGGTTTTCACCAGTGGATTTAGCACCTCATTTTACATAAAATAGGTCCTATAAGTCTACTCTCAAAAGTTGATAAAGGTACAAACGAATAAAATGTTTATATATCACATTTTCAAATATCTATTATTCTCTATTTTACCCGATCTCCTAAACGGTTAAAGATAGGACATCGAGGTTTTCACCAGTGGATTCAGCACCTCATTTTACATAAAATAGGTCCTATAAGTCTACTCTCAAGAGTTGATAATGGTAAAAACGAATAAAATGTTTATTTATCACATTTTCAAATATCTATTAATATCCATTTTACTCGATCTCCTAAACGGTTAAAGATAGGACATCGCGGTTTTCACCAGTGGATTTAGCACCTCATTTTACATAAAATAAGTCCTATAAGTCTACTTTTTAGAGTTAATAAAGGTACAAACGAACAAAATGTTTATATATCACATTTTCAAATATCTTTTATTTTCCATTTTACTCGATCTCCTAAACGGTTAAAGATAGGACATAGCGGTTTTCACCAGTGGATTTAGCACCTCATTTTACATGAAATAAGTCTTATAAGTCTACTCTCAAGATTTGATAAAGGTACAAACGAATAAAATGTATATATATCACATTATCAAATATCTATTATTCTCCATTTTACTCGATCTCCTAAACGGTTAAAGATAGGACATCGCGGTTTTTACCAGTAGCTTTAGCACCTCATTTTACATGAAATAAGTCTTATAAGTCTACTCTCAAGAGTTGATAAAGGTACAAACGAATAAAATATTTATATATCACATTATGAAATATCTATTATTCTCCATTTTACTCGATCTCCTAAACGGTTAAAGATAGGACATCGAGGTTTTCACCAGTGGATTTAGCACCTCATTTTACATAAAACAGGTCCTATAAGTCTACTCTCAAAAGTAGATAAAGGTACAAACGAATAAAATGTTTATATATCACATTTTCAAATATCTATTATTCTCCATTTTACCCGATCTCCTAAACGGTTAAAGATAGGACATCTAGGTTTTCACCAGTGGATTTAGCACCTCATTTTACATAAAATAGGTCCTATAAGTCTACTTTCAAAAGTTGATAAAGGTACAAACGAATAAAATGTTTACATATCACATTTTCAAATATCTATTATTCTCCATTTTACCCGATCTCCTAAACGGTTAAAGATAGGACATCGAGGTTTTCACCAGTGGATTTAGCACCTCATTTTACATAAAATAGGTCCTATAAGTCAACTCTCAAAAGTTGATAAAGGTACAAACGAATAAAATGTTTATATATCACGTTATAAAATATCTATTATTCTCCATTTTACTCGATCTCCTAAACGGTTGAAGATAGGACATCGCGGTTTTCACCAGTGGATTTAGCACCTCATTTTACATAAAATAACTCCTATAAGTCTAATCTCAAGAGTTCATAAAGGTACAAACAAATAAAATGTTTATATATCACAATTTCAAATATCGATTAATATCCATTTTACTCGATATCCTAAACGGTTAAAAATAAGACATCGTGGTTTTCACCAGTGGATTTAGCACCTCATTTTACAGATAATAAGTCCTATTAGTCTTCTCTCAAAATTTGATAAAGGTACAAACGAATAAAATGTTTTTATATCACATTGTCAAATATCTATTAATATCCATTTTACTCGATCACCTAAACGGTTCAAGATAGGACATCGGGGTTTTCACCAGTGGATTTAGCACCTCATTTTACATAAAATAAGTCCTATAAGTCTACTCTCAAGAGTTGATCAAGGTACAAACGAACAAAATGTTTATATAACACATTTTCAAATATCTATTATTCTCCATTTTACTCGAACTCCTAAACGGTTAAAGATAGGACATCGCGGTTTTTACCAGTAGATTTAGCACCTCATTTTACATGAAATAAGTCTTATAAGTCTACTCTCAAGAGTTGATAAAGGTACAAACGAATTAAATGTTTATATATCACATTTTCAAATTTCTATTATTCTCCATTTTACTCGATCTTCTAAACGGTTCAAGATAGGACATCGCAATTTTCACCAGTGGATTAAGCACCTCATTTTACATAAAATAAGTCCTATAAGTCTACTCTTTAGAGTTGATAAAGGTACAAACGAACAAAATGTTTATATATCACATTTTCAAATATCTATTATTCTCCATTTTACTCGATCTCCTAAACGGTTAAAGATAGGACATCGCGGTTTTCACCAGTGGATTTAGCACCTCATTTTACATGAAATAAGTCTTATAAGTCTACTCTCAAGAGTTGATAAATGTACAAACGAATTAAATGTTTATATATCACATTATCAAATATCTATTATTCTCCATTTTACTCGATCTGCTAAACGGTTAAAGATAGGACATCGCGGTTTTTACCAGTAGATTTAGCACCTCATTTTACATGAAATAAGTCTTATAAGTCTACTCTCAAGAGTTGATAAAGGTACAAACGAATAAAATGTTTATATATCACATTTTCAAATATCTATTATTCTCCATTTTACTCGATCACCTAAACGGTTCAAGATAGGACTTCGGGGTTTTCACCAGTGGATTTAGCACCTCATTTTACATAAAATAAGTAATATAAGTCTACTCTCAAGAGTTGATCAAGGTACAAACGAACAAAATGTTTATATATCACATTTTCAAATATCTATTATTCTCCATTTTACTCGATCTCCTAAACGGTTCAAGATAGGACATCGCAATTTTCACCAGTGGATTAAGCACCTCATATTACATAAAATAAGTCCTATAAGTCTACTCTTTAGAGTTGATAAAGGTACAAACGAACAAAATGTTTATATATCACATTTTCAAATATCTATTATTCTCCATTTTACTCGATCTCCTAAACGGTTAAAGATAGGACATCGCGGTTTTCACCAGTGGATTTAGCACCTCATTTTACATAAAATAGGTCCTAGAAGTCTACTCTCAAAAGTTGATAAAGGTACAAACGAATAAAATGTTTATATATCACATTATCAAATATCTATTATTCTCCATTTTACTCGATCCGCTAAACGGTTAAAGATAGGACATCGCGGTTTTCACCAGTGGATTTAGCACCTCATTTTACATAAAATAGGTCCTATAAGTCTACTCTCAAAAGTTGATAAAGGTACAAACGAATAAAATGTTTATATATCACATTTTCAAATATCTATTATTCTCTATTTTACCCGATCTCCTAAACGGTTAAAGATAGGACATCGAGGTTTTCACCAGTGGATTCAGCACCTCATTTTACATAAAATAGGTCCTATAAGTCTACTCTCAAGAGTTGATAATGGTAAAAACGAATAAAATGTTTATTTATCACATTTTCAAATATCTATTAATATCCATTTTACTCGATCTCCTAAACGGTTAAAGATAGGACATCGCGGTTTTCACCAGTGGATTTAGCACCTCATTTTACATAAAATAAGTCCTATAAGTCTACTTTTTAGAGTTAATAAAGGTACAAACGAACAAAATGTTTATATATCACATTTTCAAATATCTTTTATTTTCCATTTTACTCGATCTCCTAAACGGTTAAAGATAGGACATCGCGGTTTTCACCAGTGGATTTAGCACCTCATTTTACATAAAATAACTCCTATAAGTCTACTCTCAAGAGTTGATAAAGGTACAAACAAATAAAATGTTTATATATCACATTTTCAAATATCTATTATTCTCCATTTTACCCGATCTCCTAAACGGTTCAAGATAGGACATCGGGGTTTTCACCAGTGGATTTAGCACCTCATTTTACATAAAATAAGTCCTATAAGTCTACTCTCAAGAGTTGATCAAGGTACAAACGAACAAAATGTTTATATAACACATGTTTATATAACACATTTTCAAATATCTATTATTCTCCATTTTACTCGAACTCCTAAACGGTTAAAGATAGGACATCGCGGTTTTTACCAGTAGATTTAGCACCTCATTTTACATGAAATAAGTCTTATAAGTCTACTCTCAAGAGTTGATAAAGGTACAAACGAATTAAATGTTTATATATCACATTATCAAATATCTATTATTCTCCATTTTACTCGATCTGCTAAACGGTTAAAGATAGGACATCGCGGTTTTCACTAGTGGATTTAGCACCTCATTTTACATAAAATAGGTCCTATAAGTCTACTCTCAAGAGTTGATAAAGGTAAAAACGAATAAAATGTTTATATATCACATTTTCAAATTTCTATTATTCTCCATTTTACTCGATCACCTAAACGGTTCAAGATAGGACTTCGGGGTTTTCACCAGTGGATTTAGCACCTCATTTTACATAAAATAAGTCCTATAAGTCTACTCTCAAGAGTTGATGAAGGTACAAACGAACAAAATGTTTATATATCACATTTTCAAATATCTATTATTCTCCATTTTACTCGATCTTCTAAACGGTTCAAGATAGGACATCGCAATTTTCACCAGTGGATTAAGCACCTCATTTTACATAAAATAAGTCCTATAAGTCTACTCTTTAGAGTTGATAAAGGTACAAACGAACAAAATGTTTATATATCACATTTTCAAATATCTATTATTCTCCATTTTACTCGATCTCCTAAACGGTTAAAGATAGGACATCGCGGTTTTCACCAGTGGATTTAGCACCTCATTTTACATGAAATAAGTCTTATAAGTCTACTCTCAAGAGTTGATAAAGGTACAAACGAATTAAATGTTTATATATCACATTATCAAATATCTATTATTCTCCATTTTACTCGATCTGCTAAACGGTTAAAGATTGGACATCGCGGTTTTTACCAGTAGATTTAGCACCTCATTTTACATGAAATAAGTCTTATAAGTCTACTCTCAAGAGTTGATAAAGGTACAAACGAATAAAATGTTTATATATCACATTTTCAAATATCTATTATTCTCCATTTTACTCGATCACCTAAACGGTTCAAGATAGGACTTCGGGGTTTTCACCAGTGGATTTAGCACCTCATTTTACATAAAATAAGTCCTATAAGTCTACTCTCAAGAGTTGATCAAGGTACAAACGAACAAAATGTTTATATATCACATTTTCAAATATCTATTATTCTCCATTTTACTCGATCTCCTAAACGGTTCAAGATAGGACATCGCAATTTTCACCAGTGGATTAAGCACCTCATTTTACATAAAATAAGTCCTATAAGTCTACTCTTTAGAGTTGATAAAGGTACAAACGAACAAAATGTTTATATATCACATTTTCAAATATCTATTATTCTCCATTTTACTCGATCTCCTAAACGGTTAAAGATAGGACATCGCGGTTTTCACCAGTGGATTTAGCACCTCATTTTACATAAAATAGGTCCTAGAAGTCTACTCTCAAAAGTTGATAAAGGTACAAGCGAATAAAATGTTTATATATCACATTATCAAATATCTATTATTCTCCATTTTACTCGATCTGCTAAACGGTTAAAGATAGGACATCGCGGTTTTCACCAGTGGATTTAGCACCTCATTTTACATAAAATAGGTCCTATAAGTCTACTCTCAAAAGTTGATAAAGGTACAAACGAATAAAATGTTTATATATCACATTTTCAAATATCTATTATTCTCTATTTTACCCGATCTCCTAAACGGTTAAAGATAGGACATCGAGGTTTTCACCAGTGGATTCAGCACCTCATTTTACATAAAATAGGTCCTATAAGTCTACTCTCAAGAGTTGATAAAGGTAAAAACGAATAAAATGTTTATATATCACATTTTCAAATATCTATTAATATCCATTTTACTCGATCTGCTAAACGGTTAAAGATAGGACATCGCGGTTATCACCAGTGGATTTAGCACCTCATTTTACATAAAATAGGTCCTATAAGTCTACTCTCAAGAGTTGATAAAGGTAAAAACGAATAAAATGTTAATATATCACATTTTCAAATTTCTATTATTCTCCATTTTACTCGATCTCCTAAACGGTTAAAGATAGGACACCGCGGTTTTCACCAGTGGATTTAGCACCTCATTTTACATAAAATAGGTCCTATAAGTCAACTCTCAAAAGTTGATAAAGGTACAAACGAATAAAATGTTTATATATCACGTTATAAAATATCTATTATTCTCCATTTTACTCGATCTCCTAAACGGTTAAAGATAGGACATCGCGGTTTTCACCAGTGGATTTAGCACCTCATTTTACATAAAATAACTCCTATAAGTCTACTCTTAAGAGTTGATAAAGGTACAAACGAATAAAATGTTTATATATCACATTTTCAAATATCGATTAATATCCATTTTACCCGATATCCTAAACGGTTAAAGATAGGACATCGTGGTTTCCACCAGTGGATTTAGCACCTCATTTTACATATAATAAGTTCTATTAGTCTACTCTCAAAAGTTGATAAAGGTACAAACGAATAAAATGTTTATATATCACATTTTCAAATATCTATTAATATCCATTTTACTCGATCACCTAAACGGTTCAAGATAGGACATCGGGGTTTTCACCAGTGGATTTAGCACCTCATTTTACATAAAATAAGTCCTATAAGTCTACTCTTTAGAGTTGATAAAGGTACAAACGAACAAAATGTTTATATATCACATTTTCAAATATCTATTATTCTCCATTTTACTCGATCTCCTAAACGGTTAAAGATAGGACATCGCGGTTTTCACCAGTGGATTTAGCACCTCATTTTACATAAAATAGGTCCTAGAAGTCTACTCTCAAAAGTTGATAAAGGTACAAGCGAATAAAATGTTTATATATCACATTATCAAATATCTATTATTCTCCATTTTACTCGATCTGCTAAACGGTTAAAGATAGGACATCGCGGTTTTCACCAGTGGATTTAGCACCTCATTTTACATAAAATAGGTCCTATAAGTCTACTCTCAAAAGTTGATAAAGGTACAAACGAATAAAATGTTTATATATCACATTTTCAAATATCTATTATTCTCTATTTTACCCGATCTCCTAAACGGTTAAAGATAGGACATCGAGGTTTTCACCAGTGGATTCAGCACCTCATTTTACATAAAATAGGTCCTATAAGTCTACTCTCAAGAGTTGATAAAGGTAAAAACGAATAAAATGTTTATATATCACATTTTCAAATATCTATTAATATCCATTTTACTCGATCTGCTAAACGGTTAAAGATAGGACATCGCGGTTATCACCAGTGGATTTAGCACCTCATTTTACATAAAATAGGTCCTATAAGTCTACTCTCAAGAGTTGATAAAGGTAAAAACGAATAAAATGTTAATATATCACATTTTCAAATTTCTATTATTCTCCATTTTACTCGATCTCCTAAACGGTTAAAGATAGGACACCGCGGTTTTCACCAGTGGATTTAGCACCTCATTTTACATAAAATAGGTCCTATAAGTCAACTCTCAAAAGTTGATAAAGGTACAAACGAATAAAATGTTTATATATCACGTTATAAAATATCTATTATTCTCCATTTTACTCGATCTCCTAAACGGTTAAAGATAGGACATCGCGGTTTTCACCAGTGGATTTAGCACCTCATTTTACATAAAATAACTCCTATAAGTCTACTCTTAAGAGTTGATAAAGGTACAAACGAATAAAATGTTTATATATCACATTTTCAAATATCGATTAATATCCATTTTACCCGATATCCTAAACGGTTAAAGATAGGACATCGTGGTTTCCACCAGTGGATTTAGCACCTCATTTTACATATAATAAGTTCTATTAGTCTACTCTCAAAAGTTGATAAAGGTACAAACGAATAAAATGTTTATATATCACATTTTCAAATATCTATTAATATCCATTTTACTCGATCACCTAAACGGTTCAAGATAGGACATCGGGGTTTTCACCAGTGGATTTAGCACCTCATTTTACATAAAATAAGTCCTATAAGTCTACTCTCAAGAGTTGATCAAGGTACAAACGAACAAAATGTTTATATATCACATTTTCAAATATCTATTATTCTCCATTTTACTCGATCTCCTAAACGGTTCAAGATAGGACATCGCGGTTTTCACCAGTGGATTAAGCACCTCATTTTACATAAAATAAGTCCTATAAGTCTACTCTTTAGAGTTGATAAAGGTACAAACGAACAAAATGTTTATGTATCACATTTTCAAATATCAATTATTCTCCATTTTACTCGAACTCCTAAACGGTTAAAGATAGGACATCGCGGTTTTTACCAGTAGATTTAGCACCTCATTTTACATGAAATAAGTCTTATAAGTCTACTCTCAAGAGTTGATAAAGGTACAAACGAATAAAATGTTTATATATCACATTATCAAATATCTATTATTCTCCATTTTACTCGATTTGCTAAACGGTTAAAGATAATACATCGCGGTTTTCACCAGTGGATTTAGCACCTCATTTTACATAAAATAGGTCCTATAAGTCTACTCTCAAGAGTTGATAAAGGTAAAAACGAATAAAATGTTTATATATCACATTTTCAAATTTCTATTATTCTCCATTTTACTCGATCTCCTAAACGGTTAAAGATTGGACATCGAGGTTTTCACCAGTGGATTTAGCACCTCATTTTACATAAAATAGGTCCTATAAGTCAACTCTCAAAAGTTGATAAAGGTACAAACGAATAAAATGTTTATATATCACATTATCAAATATCTAATAATATCCATTTTACTCGATATCCTAAACGGTTAAAGATAGGACATCGCGGTTTTAACCAGTGGATTTAGCACCTCATTTTACATAAAATAAATCCTATAAGTCTACTCTTAAGAGTTGATAAAGGTACAAACGAATAAAATGTTTATATATCACATTTTAAAATATCTATTATTCTCCTTTTCACTCGATCTCCTAAACGGTTAAAGATAGGACATCGCGGTTTTCACCAGTGGATTTAGCACCTCATTTTACATAAAATAGGTCCTATAAGTCAACTCTCAAGAGTTGATAAAGGTACAAACGAATAAAATGTTTATATATCACATTTTCAAATAACTATTTTTATCCATTTTACTCGATCTCCTAAACGGTTCAAGATAGGACATCGCAATTTTCACCAGTGGATTAAGCACCTCATTTTACATAAAATAAGTCCTATAAGTCTACTCTTTAGAGTTGATAAAGGTACAAACGAACAAAATGTTTATATATCACATTTTCAAATATCTATTATTCTCAATTTTACTCGAACTCCTAAACGGTTAAAGATAGGACATCGCGGTTTTTACCAGTAGATTTAGCACCTCATTTTACATATAATAAGTCCTATTAGTCTACTCTCAAAAGTTGATAAAGGTACAAACGAATAAAATGTTTATATATCACATTTTCAAATATCTATTAATATCCATTTTACTCGATCTCCTAAACGGTTCAAGATAGGACATCGAAGTTTTCACCAGTGGATTTAGCACCTCATTTTACATAAAATAAGTCCTATAAGTCTACTCTTTAGAGTTGATAAAGGTACAAACGTACAAAATGTTTATATATCACATTTTCAAATATCTATTATTCTCCATTTTACTCGATCTCCTAAACGGTTAAAGATAGGACATCGCGGTTTTCACCAGTGGATTTAGCACCTCATTTTACATAAAATAACTCCTATAAGTCTACTCTCAAGAGTTGATAAAGGTACAAACGAATAAAATGTTTATATATCACATTTTCGAATATCTATTAATATAAATTTTACTCGATATCCTAAACGGTTAAAGATAGGACATCGCGGTTTTCACCAGTGGATTTAGCACCTCATTTTACATATAATAAGTCCTATTAGTCTACTCTCAAAAGTTGATAAAGGTACAAACGAATAAAATGTTTATATATCACATTTTCAAATATCTATTAATATCCATTTTACTCGATCTCCTAAACGGTTCAAGATAGGACATCGGGGTTTTCACCAGTGGATTTAGCACCTTATTTTACATAAAATAAGTCCTATAATTCTACTCTTTAGAGTTGATAAAGGTACAAACGAACAAAATGTTTATATATCACATTTTCAAATATCTATTATTCTCCATTTTACTCGATCTCCTAAACGGTTAAAGATAGGACATCGCGGTTTTTACCAGTAGATTTAGCACCTCATTTTACATGAAATAAGTCTTATAAGTCTACTCTCAAGAGTTGATAAAGGTACAAACGAATAAAATGTTTATATATCACATTATCAAATATCTATTATTCTCCATTTTACTCGATCTGCTAAACGGTTAAAGATAATACATCGCGGTTTTCACCAGTGGATTTAGCACCTCATTTTACATAAAATAGGTCCTATAAGTCTACTCTCAAGAGTTGATAAAGGTAAAAACGAATAAAATGTTTATATATCACATTTTCAAATTTCTATTATTCTCCATTTTACTCGATCTCCTAAACGGTTAAAGATTGGACATCGAGGTTTTCACCAGTGGATTTAGCACCTCATTTTACATAAAATAGGTCCTATAAGTCAACTCTCAAAAGTTGATAAAGGTACAAACGGATAAAATGTTTATATATCACATTATCAAATATCTATTAATATCCATTTTACTCGATATCCTAAACGGTTAAAGATAGGACATCGCGGTTTTCACCAGTGGATTTAGCACCTCATTTTACATAAAATAACTCCTATAAGTCTACTCTCAAGAGTTGATAAAGGTACAAACGAATAAAATGTTTATATATCACATTTTCAAATATCTATTAATATCCATTTTACTCGATATCCTAAACGGTTAAAGATAGGACATCGCGGTTTTCACCAGTGGATTAAGCACCTCATTTTACATATAATAAGTCCTATTAGTCTACTCTCAAAAGTTGATAAAGGTACAAACGAATAAAATGTTTATATATCACATTTTCAAATATATATTAATATCCATTTTACTCGATATCCTAAACGGTTAAAGATAGGACATCGCGGTTTTCACCAGTGGATTAAGCACCTCATTTTACATATAATAAGTCCTATTAGTCTACTCTCAAAAGTTGATAAAGGTACAAACGAATAAAATGTTTATATATCACATTTTCAAATATCTATTAATATCCATTGTACTCGATATCCTAAACGGTTAAAGATAGGACATCGCGGTTTTCACCAGTGGATTTAGCACCTCATTTTACATAAAATAGGTCCTATAAGTCTACTCTCAAGAGTTGATAAAGGTAAAAACGAATAAAATGTTTATATATCACATTTTCAAATTTCTATTATTCTCCATTTTACTCGATCTCCTAAACGGTTAAAGATTGGACATCGAGGTTTTCACCAGTGGATTTAGCACCTCATTTTACATAAAATAGGTCCTATAAGTCAACTCTCAAAAGTTGATAAAGGTACAAACGAATAAAATGTTTATATATCACATTATCAAATATCTATTAATATCCATTTTACTCGATATCCTAAACGGTTAAAGATAGGACATCGCGGTTTTCACCAGTGGATTTAGCACCTCATTTTACATAAAATAACTCCTATAAGTCTACTCTCAAGAGTTGATAAAGGTACAAACGAATAAAATGTTTATATATCACATTTTCAAATATCTATTAATATCCATTTTACTCGATATCCTAAACGGTTAAAGATAGGACATCGCGGTTTTCACCAGTGGATTAAGCACCTCATTTTACATATAATAAGTCCTATTAGTCTACTCTTAAAAGTTGATAAAGGTACAAACGAATAAAATGTTTATATATCACATTTTCAAATATATATTAATATCCATTTTACTCGATATCCTAAACGGTTAAAGATAGGACATCGCGGTTTTCACCAGTGGATTAAGCACCTCATTTTACATATAATAAGTCCTATTAGTCTACTCTCAAAAGTTGATAAAGGTACAAACGAATAAAATGTTTATATATCACATTTTCAAATATCTATTAATATCCATTGTACTCGATATCCTAAACGGTTAAAGATAGGACATCGCGGTTTTCACCAGTGGATTTAGCACCTCATTTTACATATAATAAGTCCTATTAGTCTACTCTCAAAAGTTGATAAAGGTACAAACGAATAAAATGTTTATATATCACATTTTCAAATATCTATTAATATCCATTTTACTCGATCTCCTAAACGGTTAAAGATTGGACATCGAGGTTTTCACCAGTGGATTTAGCACCTCATTTTACATAAAATAGGTCCTATAAGTCAACTCTCAAAAGTCGATAAAGGTACAAACGAATAAAATGTTTATATATCACATTATCAAATATCTATTAATATCCATTTTTCTCGATATCCTAAACGGTTAAAGATAGGACATCGCGGTTTTAACCAGTGGATTTAGCACCTCATTTTACATAAAATAAGTCCTATAAGTCTACTCTCAAGAGTTGATAAAGGTACAAACGAATAAAATGTTTAAATATCACATTTTCAAATATCTATTATTTTCTATTTTACTCGATCTCCTAAACGGTTAAAGATAGGACATCGCGGTTTTCACCAGTGGATTTAGCACCTTATTTTACATGAAATAAGTCTTATAAGTCTACTCTCAAGAGTTGATAAAGGTACAAACGAATTAAATGTTTATATATCACATTATCAAATATCTATTATTCTCCATTTTACTCGATCTGCTAAACGGTTAAAGATAGGACATCGCGGTTTTCACTAGTGGATTTAGCACCTCATTTTACATAAAATAGGTCCTATAAGTCTACTCTCAAGAGTTGATAAAGGTAAAAACGAATAAAATGTTTATATATCACATTTTCAAATTTCTATTATTCTCCATTTTACTCGATCACCTAAACGGTTCAAGATAGGACTTCGGGGTTTTCACCAGTGGATTTAGCACCTCATTTTACATAAAATAAGTCCTATAAGTCTACTCTCAAGAGTTGATGAAGGTACAAACGAACAAAATGTTTATATATCACATTTTCAAATATCTATTATTCTCCATTTTACTCGATCTCCTAAACGGTTAAAGATAGGACATCGCGGTTTTTACCAGTAGATTTAGCACCTCATTTTACATGAAATAAGTCTTATAAGTCTACTCTCAAGAGTTGATAAAGGTACAAACGAATAAAATGTTTATATATCACATTATCAAATATCTATTATTCTCCATTTTACTCGATCTGCTAAACGGTTCAAGATAGGACATCGCACTTTTCACCAGTGGATTAAGCACCTCATTTTACATAAAATAAGTCCTATAAGTCTACTCTCAAGAGTTGATCAAGGTACAAACGAACAAAATGTTTATATATAACATTTTCAAATATCTATTAATATCCATTTTACTCGATCTCCTAAACGGTTCAAGATAGGACATCGGGGTTTTCACCAGTGGATTATGCACCTCATTTTACATAAAATAAGTCCTATAAGTCTTCTCTCAAGAGTTGATCAAGGTACAAACGAACAAAATGTTTATATATAACATTTTCAAATATCTATTATTCTCCATTTTACTCGATCTTCTAAACGGTTCAAGATAGGACATCGCAATTTTCACCAGTGGATTAAGCACCTCATTTTACATAAAATAAGTCCTATAAGTCTACTCTTTAGAGTTGATAAAGGTACAAACGAACAAAATGTTTATATATCACATTTTCAAATATCTATTATTCTCCATTTTACTCGATCTCCTAAACGGTTAAAGATAGGACATCGCGGTTTTCACCAGTGGATTTAGCACCTCATTTTACATGAAATAAGTCTTATAAGTCTACTCTCAAGAGTTGATAAAGGTACAAACGAATTAAATGTTTATATATCACATTATCAAATATCTATTATACTCCATTTTACTCGATCTGCTAAACGGTTAAAGATAGGACATCGCGGTTTTCACCAGTGGATTTAGCACCTCATTTTACATAAAATAAGTCCTATAAGTCTACTTTTTAGAGTTAATAAAGGTACAAACGAACAAAATGTTTATATATCACATTTTCAAATATCTTTTATTTTCCATTTTACTCGATCTCCTAAACGGTTAAAGATAGGACATCGCGGTTTTCACCAGTGGATTTAGCACCTCATTTTACATAAAATAAGTCCTATAAGTCTACTCTCAAGAGTTGATCAAGGTACAAACGAACAAAATGTTTATATAACACATGTTTATATAACACATTTTCAAATATCTATTATTCTCCATTTTACTCGAACTCCTAAACGGTTAAAGATAGGACATCGCGGTTTTTACCAGTAGATTTAGCACCTCATTTTACATGAAATAAGTCTTATAAGTCTACTCTCAAGAGTTGATAAAGGTACAAACGAATTAAATGTTTATATATCACATTATCAAATATCTATTATTCTCCATTTTACTCGATCTGCTAAACGGTTAAAGATAGGACATCGCGGTTTTCACTAGTGGATTTAGCACCTCATTTTACATAAAATAGGTCCTATAAGTCTACTCTCAAGAGTTGATAAAGGTAAAAACGAATAAAATGTTTATATATCACATTTTCAAATTTCTATTATTCTCCATTTTACTCGATCACCTAAACGGTTCAAGATAGGACTTCGGGGTTTTCACCAGTGGATTTAGCACCTCATTTTACATAAAATAAGTCCTATAAGTCTACTCTCAAGAGTTGATGAAGGTACAAACGAACAAAATGTTTATATATCACATTTTCAAATATCTATTATTCTCCATTTTACTCGATCTCCTAAACGGTTAAAGATAGGACATCGCGGTTTTTACCAGTAGATTTAGCACCTCATTTTACATGAAATAAGTCTTATAAGTCTACTCTCAAGAGTTGATAAAGGTACAAACGAATAAAATGTTTATATATCACATTATCAAATATCTATTATTCTCCATTTTACTCGATCTGCTAAACGGTTCAAGATAGGACATCGCACTTTTCACCAGTGGATTAAGCACCTCATTTTACATAAAATAAGTCCTATAAGTCTACTCTCAAGAGTTGATCAAGGTACAAACGAACAAAATGTTTATATATAACATTTTCAAATATCTATTAATATCCATTTTACTCGATCTCCTAAACGGTTCAAGATAGGACATCGGGGTTTTCACCAGTGGATTATGCACCTCATTTTACATAAAATAAGTCCTATAAGTCTTCTCTCAAGAGTTGATCAAGGTACAAACGAACAAAATGTTTATATATAACATTTTCAAATATCTATTATTCTCCATTTTACTCGATCTCCTAAACGGTTAAAGATAGGACATCGCGGTTTTTACCAGTAGATTTAGCACCTCATTTTACATGAAATAAGTCTTATAAGTCTACTCTCAAGAGTTGATAAAGGTACAAACGAATAAAATGTTTATATATCACATTATCAAATATCTATTATTCTCCATTTTACTCGATCTGCTAAACGGTTAAAGATAGGACATCGCGGTTTTCACCAGTGGATTTAGCACCTCATTTTACATAAAATAGGTCCTATAAGTCTACTCTCAAAAGTTGATAAAGGTACAAACGAATAAAATGTTTATATATCACATTTTCAAATATCTATTATTCTCCATTTTACCCGATCTCCTAAACGGTTAAAGATAGGACATCGAGGTTTTCACCAGTGGATTCAGCACCTCATTTTACATAAAATAGGTCCTATAAGTCTACTCTCAAGAGTTGATAAAGTTAAAAACGAATAAAATGTTTATATATCACATTTTCAAATATCTATTAATATCCATTTTACTCGATCTCCTAAACGGTTAAAGATAGGACATAGCGGTTTTCACCAGTGGATTTAGCACCTCATTTTACATGAAATAAGTCTTATAAGTCTACTCTCAAGATTTGATAAAGGTACAAACGAATAAAATGTATATATATCACATTATCAAATATCTATTATTCTCCATTTTACTCGATCTCCTAAACGGTTAAAGATAGGACATCGCGGTTTTTACCAGTAGCTTTAGCACCTCATTTTACATGAAATAAGTCTTATAAGTCTACTCTCAAGAGTTGATAAAGGTACAAACGAATAAAATATTTATATATCACATTATGAAATATCTATTATTCTCCATTTTACTCGATCTCCTAAACGGTTAAAGATAGGACATCGAGGTTTTCACCAGTGGATTTAGCACCTCATTTTACATAAAACAGGTCCTATAAGTCTACTCTCAAAAGTAGATAAAGGTACAAACGAATAAAATGTTTATATATCACATTTTCAAATATCTATTATTCTCCATTTTACCCGATCTCCTAAACGGTTAAAGATAGGACATCTAGGTTTTCACCAGTGGATTTAGCACCTCATTTTACATAAAATAGGTCCTATAAGTCTACTTTCAAAAGTTGATAAAGGTACAAACGAATAAAATGTTTACATATCACATTTTCAAATATCTATTATTCTCCATTTTACCCGATCTCCTAAACGGTTAAAGATAGGACATCGAGGTTTTCACCAGTGGATTTAGCACCTCATTTTACATAAAATAGGTCCTATAAGTCAACTCTCAAAAGTTGATAAAGGTACAAACGAATAAAATGTTTATATATCACGTTATAAAATATCTATTATTCTCCATTTTACTCGATCTCCTAAACGGTTGAAGATAGGACATCGCGGTTTTCACCAGTGGATTTAGCACCTCATTTTACATAAAATAACTCCTATAAGTCTAATCTCAAGAGTTCATAAAGGTACAAACAAATAAAATGTTTATATATCACAATTTCAAATATCGATTAATATCCATTTTACTCGATATCCTAAACGGTTAAAAATAAGACATCGTGGTTTTCACCAGTGGATTTAGCACCTCATTTTACAGATAATAAGTCCTATTAGTCTTCTCTCAAAATTTGATAAAGGTACAAACGAATAAAATGTTTTTATATCACATTGTCAAATATCTATTAATATCCATTTTACTCGATCACCTAAACGGTTCAAGATAGGACATCGGGGTTTTCACCAGTGGATTTAGCACCTCATTTTACATAAAATAAGTCCTATAAGTCTACTCTCAAGAGTTGATCAAGGTACAAACGAACAAAATGTTTATATAACACATTTTCAAATATCTATTATTCTCCATTTTACTCGAACTCCTAAACGGTTAAAGATAGGACATCGCGGTTTTTACCAGTAGATTTAGCACCTCATTTTACATGAAATAAGTCTTATAAGTCTACTCTCAAGAGTTGATAAAGGTACAAACGAATTAAATGTTTATATATCACATTTTCAAATTTCTATTATTCTCCATTTTACTCGATCTTCTAAACGGTTCAAGATAGGACATCGCAATTTTCACCAGTGGATTAAGCACCTCATTTTACATAAAATAAGTCCTATAAGTCTACTCTTTAGAGTTGATAAAGGTACAAACGAACAAAATGTTTATATATCACATTTTCAAATATCTATTATTCTCCATTTTACTCGATCTCCTAAACGGTTAAAGATAGGACATCGCGGTTTTCACCAGTGGATTTAGCACCTCATTTTACATGAAATAAGTCTTATAAGTCTACTCTCAAGAGTTGATAAATGTACAAACGAATTAAATGTTTATATATCACATTATCAAATATCTATTATTCTCCATTTTACTCGATCTGCTAAACGGTTAAAGATAGGACATCGCGGTTTTTACCAGTAGATTTAGCACCTCATTTTACATGAAATAAGTCTTATAAGTCTACTCTCAAGAGTTGATAAAGGTACAAACGAATAAAATGTTTATATATCACATTTTCAAATATCTATTATTCTCCATTTTACTCGATCACCTAAACGGTTCAAGATAGGACTTCGGGGTTTTCACCAGTGGATTTAGCACCTCATTTTACATAAAATAAGTAATATAAGTCTACTCTCAAGAGTTGATCAAGGTACAAACGAACAAAATGTTTATATATCACATTTTCAAATATCTATTATTCTCCATTTTACTCGATCTCCTAAACGGTTCAAGATAGGACATCGCAATTTTCACCAGTGGATTAAGCACCTCATATTACATAAAATAAGTCCTATAAGTCTACTCTTTAGAGTTGATAAAGGTACAAACGAACAAAATGTTTATATATCACATTTTCAAATATCTATTATTCTCCATTTTACTCGATCTCCTAAACGGTTAAAGATAGGACATCGCGGTTTTCACCAGTGGATTTAGCACCTCATTTTACATAAAATAGGTCCTAGAAGTCTACTCTCAAAAGTTGATAAAGGTACAAACGAATAAAATGTTTATATATCACATTATCAAATATCTATTATTCTCCATTTTACTCGATCCGCTAAACGGTTAAAGATAGGACATCGCGGTTTTCACCAGTGGATTTAGCACCTCATTTTACATAAAATAGGTCCTATAAGTCTACTCTCAAAAGTTGATAAAGGTACAAACGAATAAAATGTTTATATATCACATTTTCAAATATCTATTATTCTCTATTTTACCCGATCTCCTAAACGGTTAAAGATAGGACATCGAGGTTTTCACCAGTGGATTCAGCACCTCATTTTACATAAAATAGGTCCTATAAGTCTACTCTCAAGAGTTGATAATGGTAAAAACGAATAAAATGTTTATTTATCACATTTTCAAATATCTATTAATATCCATTTTACTCGATCTCCTAAACGGTTAAAGATAGGACATCGCGGTTTTCACCAGTGGATTTAGCACCTCATTTTACATAAAATAAGTCCTATAAGTCTACTTTTTAGAGTTAATAAAGGTACAAACGAACAAAATGTTTATATATCACATTTTCAAATATCTTTTATTTTCCATTTTACTCGATCTCCTAAACGGTTAAAGATAGGACATCGCGGTTTTCACCAGTGGATTTAGCACCTCATTTTACATAAAATAACTCCTATAAGTCTACTCTCAAGAGTTGATAAAGGTACAAACAAATAAAATGTTTATATATCACATTTTCAAATATCTATTATTCTCCATTTTACCCGATCTCCTAAACGGTTCAAGATAGGACATCGGGGTTTTCACCAGTGGATTTAGCACCTCATTTTACATAAAATAAGTCCTATAAGTCTACTCTCAAGAGTTGATCAAGGTACAAACGAACAAAATGTTTATATAACACATGTTTATATAACACATTTTCAAATATCTATTATTCTCCATTTTACTCGAACTCCTAAACGGTTAAAGATAGGACATCGCGGTTTTTACCAGTAGATTTAGCACCTCATTTTACATGAAATAAGTCTTATAAGTCTACTCTCAAGAGTTGATAAAGGTACAAACGAATTAAATGTTTATATATCACATTATCAAATATCTATTATTCTCCATTTTACTCGATCTGCTAAACGGTTAAAGATAGGACATCGCGGTTTTCACTAGTGGATTTAGCACCTCATTTTACATAAAATAGGTCCTATAAGTCTACTCTCAAGAGTTGATAAAGGTAAAAACGAATAAAATGTTTATATATCACATTTTCAAATTTCTATTATTCTCCATTTTACTCGATCACCTAAACGGTTCAAGATAGGACTTCGGGGTTTTCACCAGTGGATTTAGCACCTCATTTTACATAAAATAAGTCCTATAAGTCTACTCTCAAGAGTTGATGAAGGTACAAACGAACAAAATGTTTATATATCACATTTTCAAATATCTATTATTCTCCATTTTACTCGATCTTCTAAACGGTTCAAGATAGGACATCGCAATTTTCACCAGTGGATTAAGCACCTCATTTTACATAAAATAAGTCCTATAAGTCTACTCTTTAGAGTTGATAAAGGTACAAACGAACAAAATGTTTATATATCACATTTTCAAATATCTATTATTCTCCATTTTACTCGATCTCCTAAACGGTTAAAGATAGGACATCGCGGTTTTCACCAGTGGATTTAGCACCTCATTTTACATGAAATAAGTCTTATAAGTCTACTCTCAAGAGTTGATAAAGGTACAAACGAATTAAATGTTTATATATCACATTATCAAATATCTATTATTCTCCATTTTACTCGATCTGCTAAACGGTTAAAGATTGGACATCGCGGTTTTTACCAGTAGATTTAGCACCTCATTTTACATGAAATAAGTCTTATAAGTCTACTCTCAAGAGTTGATAAAGGTACAAACGAATAAAATGTTTATATATCACATTTTCAAATATCTATTATTCTCCATTTTACTCGATCACCTAAACGGTTCAAGATAGGACTTCGGGGTTTTCACCAGTGGATTTAGCACCTCATTTTACATAAAATAAGTCCTATAAGTCTACTCTCAAGAGTTGATCAAGGTACAAACGAACAAAATGTTTATATATCACATTTTCAAATATCTATTATTCTCCATTTTACTCGATCTCCTAAACGGTTCAAGATAGGACATCGCAATTTTCACCAGTGGATTAAGCACCTCATTTTACATAAAATAAGTCCTATAAGTCTACTCTTTAGAGTTGATAAAGGTACAAACGAACAAAATGTTTATATATCACATTTTCAAATATCTATTATTCTCCATTTTACTCGATCTCCTAAACGGTTAAAGATAGGACATCGCGGTTTTCACCAGTGGATTTAGCACCTCATTTTACATAAAATAGGTCCTAGAAGTCTACTCTCAAAAGTTGATAAAGGTACAAGCGAATAAAATGTTTATATATCACATTATCAAATATCTATTATTCTCCATTTTACTCGATCTGCTAAACGGTTAAAGATAGGACATCGCGGTTTTCACCAGTGGATTTAGCACCTCATTTTACATAAAATAGGTCCTATAAGTCTACTCTCAAAAGTTGATAAAGGTACAAACGAATAAAATGTTTATATATCACATTTTCAAATATCTATTATTCTCTATTTTACCCGATCTCCTAAACGGTTAAAGATAGGACATCGAGGTCTTCACCAGTGGATTCAGCACCTCATTTTACATAAAATAGGTCCTATAAGTCTACTCTCAAGAGTTGATAAAGTTAAAAACGAATAAAATGTTTATATATCACATTTTCAAATATCTATTAATATCCATTTTACTCGATCTGCTAAACGGTTAAAGATAGGACATCGCGGTTATCACCAGTGGATTTAGCACCTCATTTTACATAAAATAGGTCCTATAAGTCTACTCTCAAGAGTTGATAAAGGTAAAAACGAATAAAATGTTAATATATCACATTTTCAAATTTCTATTATTCTCCATTTTACTCGATCTCCTAAACGGTTAAAGATAGGACACCGCGGTTTTCACCAGTGGATTTAGCACCTCATTTTACATAAAATAGGTCCTATAAGTCAACTCTCAAAAGTTGATAAAGGTACAAACGAATAAAATGTTTATATATCACGTTATAAAATATCTATTATTCTCCATTTTACTCGATCTCCTAAACGGTTAAAGATAGGACATCGCGGTTTTCACCAGTGGATTTAGCACCTCATTTTACATAAAATAACTCCTATAAGTCTACTCTTAAGAGTTGATAAAGGTACAAACGAATAAAATGTTTATATATCACATTTTCAAATATCGATTAATATCCATTTTACCCGATATCCTAAACGGTTAAAGATAGGACATCGTGGTTTCCACCAGTGGATTTAGCACCTCATTTTACATATAATAAGTCCTATTAGTCTACTCTCAAAAGTTGATAAAGGTACAAACGAATAAAATGTTTATATATCACATTTTCAAATATCTATTAATATCCATTTTACTCGATCACCTAAACGGTTCAAGATAGGACATCGGGGTTTTCACCAGTGGATTTAGCACCTCATTTTACATAAAATAAGTCCTATAAGTCTACTCTCAAGAGTTGATCAAGGTACAAACGAACAAAATGTTTATATATCACATTTTCAAATATCTATTATTCTCCATTTTACTCGATCTCCTAAACGGTTCAAGATAGGACATCGCGGTTTTCACCAGTGGATTAAGCACCTCATTTTACATAAAATAAGTCCTATAAGTCTACTCTTTAGAGTTGATAAAGGTACAAACGAACAAAATGTTTATGTATCACATTTTCAAATATCAATTATTCTCCATTTTACTCGAACTCCTAAACGGTTAAAGATAGGACATCGCGGTTTTTACCAGAAGATTTAGCACCTCATTTTACATGAAATAAGTCTTATAAGTCTACTCTCAAGAGTTGATAAAGGTACAAACGAATAAAATGTTTATATATCACATTATCAAATATCTATTATTCTCCATTTTACTCGATTTGCTAAACGGTTAAAGATAATACATCGCGGTTTTCACCAGTGGATTTAGCACCTCATTTTACATAAAATAGGTCCTATAAGTCTACTCTCAAGAGTTGATAAAGGTAAAAACGAATAAAATGTTTATATATCACATTTTCAAATTTCTATTATTCTCCATTTTACTCGATCTCCTAAACGGTTAAAGATTGGACATCGAGGTTTTCACCAGTGGATTTAGCACCTCATTTTACATAAAATAGGTCCTATAAGTCAACTCTCAAAAGTTGATAAAGGTACAAACGAATAAAATGTTTATATATCACATTATCAAATATCTAATAATATCCATTTTACTCGATATCCTAAACGGTTAAAGATAGGACATCGCGGTTTTAACCAGTGGATTTAGCACCTCATTTTACATAAAATAAATCCTATAAGTCTACTCTTAAGAGTTGATAAAGGTACAAACGAATAAAATGTTTATATATCACATTTTAAAATATCTATTATTCTCCTTTTCACTCGATCTCCTAAACGGTTAAAGATAGGACATCGCGGTTTTCACCAGTGGATTTAGCACCTCATTTTACATAAAATAGGTCCTATAAGTCAACTCTCAAGAGTTGATAAAGGTACAAACGAATAAAATGTTTATATATCACATTTTCAAATAACTATTTTTATCCATTTTACTCGATCTCCTAAACGGTTCAAGATAGGACATCGCAATTTTCACCAGTGGATTAAGCACCTCATTTTACATAAAATAAGTCCTATAAGTCTACTCTTTAGAGTTGATAAAGGTACAAACGAACAAAATGTTTATATATCACATTTTCAAATATCTATTATTCTCAATTTTACTCGAACTCCTAAACGGTTAAAGATAGGACATCGCGGTTTTTACCAGTAGATTTAGCACCTCATTTTACATATAATAAGTCCTATTAGTCTACTCTCAAAAGTTGATAAAGGTACAAACGAATAAAATGTTTATATATCACATTTTCAAATATCTATTAATATCCATTTTACTCGATCTCCTAAACGGTTCAAGATAGGACATCGAAGTTTTCACCAGTGGATTTAGCACCTCATTTTACATAAAATAAGTCCTATAAGTCTACTCTTTAGAGTTGATAAAGGTACAAACGTACAAAATGTTTATATATCACATTTTCAAATATCTATTATTCTCCATTTTACTCGATCTCCTAAACGGTTAAAGATAGGACATCGCGGTTTTCACCAGTGGATTTAGCACCTCATTTTACATAAAATAACTCCTATAAGTCTACTCTCAAGAGTTGATAAAGGTACAAACGAATAAAATGTTTATATATCACATTTTCGAATATCTATTAATATAAATTTTACTCGATATCCTAAACGGTTAAAGATAGGACATCGCGGTTTTCACCAGTGGATTTAGCACCTCATTTTACATATAATAAGTCCTATTAGTCTACTCTCAAAAGTTGATAAAGGTACAAACGAATAAAATGTTTATATATCACATTTTCAAATATCTATTAATATCCATTTTACTCGATCTCCTAAACGGTTCAAGATAGGACATCGGGGTTTTCACCAGTGGATTTAGCACCTTATTTTACATAAAATAAGTCCTATAATTCTACTCTTTAGAGTTGATAAAGGTACAAACGAACAAAATGTTTATATATCACATTTTCAAATATCTATTATTCTCCATTTTACTCGATCTCCTAAACGGTTAAAGATAGGACATCGCGGTTTTTACCAGTAGATTTAGCACCTCATTTTACATGAAATAAGTCTTATAAGTCTACTCTCAAGAGTTGATAAAGGTACAAACGAATAAAATGTTTATATATCACATTATCAAATATCTATTATTCTCCATTTTACTCGATCTGCTAAACGGTTAAAGATAATACATCGCGGTTTTCACCAGTGGATTTAGCACCTCATTTTACATAAAATAGGTCCTATAAGTCTACTCTCAAGAGTTGATAAAGGTAAAAACGAATAAAATGTTTATATATCACATTTTCAAATTTCTATTATTCTCCATTTTACTCGATCTCCTAAACGGTTAAAGATTGGACATCGAGGTTTTCACCAGTGGATTTAGCAATTCATTTTACATAAAATAGGTCCTATAAGTCAACTCTCAAAAGTTGATAAAGGTACAAACGGATAAAATGTTTATATATCACATTATCAAATATCTATTAATATCCATTTTACTCGATATCCTAAACGGTTAAAGATAGGACATCGCGGTTTTCACCAGTGGATTTAGCACCTCATTTTACATAAAATAACTCCTATAAGTCTACTCTCAAGAGTTGATAAAGGTACAAACGAATAAAATGTTTATATATCACATTTTCAAATATCTATTAATATCCATTTTACTCGATATCCTAAACGGTTAAAGATAGGACATCGCGGTTTTCACCAGTGGATTAAGCACCTCATTTTACATATAATAAGTCCTATTAGTCTACTCTCAAAAGTTGATAAAGGTACAAACGAATAAAATGTTTATATATCACATTTTCAAATATATATTAATATCCATTTTACTCGATATCCTAAACGGTTAAAGATAGGACATCGCGGTTTTCACCAGTGGATTAAGCACCTCATTTTACATATAATAAGTCCTATTAGTCTACTCTCAAAAGTTGATAAAGGTACAAACGAATAAAATGTTTATATATCACATTTTCAAATATCTATTAATATCCATTGTACTCGATATCCTAAACGGTTAAAGATAGGACATCGCGGTTTTCACCAGTGGATTTAGCACCTCATTTTACATAAAATAGGTCCTATAAGTCTACTCTCAAGAGTTGATAAAGGTAAAAACGAATAAAATGTTTATATATCACATTTTCAAATTTCTATTATTCTCCATTTTACTCGATCTCCTAAACGGTTAAAGATTGGACATCGAGGTTTTCACCAGTGGATTTAGCACCTCATTTTACATAAAATAGGTCCTATAAGTCAACTCTCAAAAGTTGATAAAGGTACAAACGAATAAAATGTTTATATATCACATTATCAAATATCTATTAATATCCATTTTACTCGATATCCTAAACGGTTAAAGATAGGACATCGCGGTTTTCACCAGTGGATTTAGCACCTCATTTTACATAAAATAACTCCTATAAGTCTACTCTCAAGAGTTGATAAAGGTACAAACGAATAAAATGTTTATATATCACATTTTCAAATATCTATTAATATCCATTTTACTCGATATCCTAAACGGTTAAAGATAGGACATCGCGGTTTTCACCAGTGGATTAAGCACCTCATTTTACATATAATAAGTCCTATTAGTCTACTCTTAAAAGTTGATAAAGGTACAAACGAATAAAATGTTTATATATCACATTTTCAAATATATATTAATATCCATTTTACTCGATATCCTAAACGGTTAAAGATAGGACATCGCGGTTTTCACCAGTGGATTAAGCACCTCATTTTACATATAATAAGTCCTATTAGTCTACTCTCAAAAGTTGATAAAGGTACAAACGAATAAAATGTTTATATATCACATTTTCAAATATCTATTAATATCCATTGTACTCGATATCCTAAACGGTTAAAGATAGGACATCGCGGTTTTCACCAGTGGATTTAGCACCTCATTTTACATATAATAAGTCCTATTAGTCTACTCTCAAAAGTTGATAAAGGTACAAACGAATAAAATGTTTATATATCACATTTTCAAATATCTATTAATATCCATTTTACTCGATCTCCTAAACGGTTAAAGATTGGACATCGAGGTTTTCACCAGTGGATTTAGCACCTCATTTTACATAAAATAGGTCCTATAAGTCAACTCTCAAAAGTCGATAAAGGTACAAACGAATAAAATGTTTATATATCACATTATCAAATATCTATTAATATCCATTTTTCTCGATATCCTAAACGGTTAAAGATAGGACATCGCGGTTTTAACCAGTGGATTTAGCACCTCATTTTACATAAAATAAGTCCTATAAGTCTACTCTCAAGAGTTGATAAAGGTACAAACGAATAAAATGTTTAAATATCACATTTTCAAATATCTATTATTTTCTATTTTACTCGATCTCCTAAACGGTTAAAGATAGGACATCGCGGTTTTCACCAGTGGATTTAGCACCTTATTTTACGTAAAATAAGTCCTTTAAGTCTACTCTTAAGAGTTGATAAAGGTACAAACGAATAAAATGTTTATATATCACATTTTAAAATATCTATTATTCTCCATTTCACTCGATCTCCTAAACGGTTAAAGATAGGACATCGCGGTTTTCACCAGTGGATTTAGCACCTCATTTTACATAAAATAGGTCCTATAAGTCAACTCTCAAGAGTTGATAAAGGTACAAACGAATAAAATGTTTATATATCACATTTTAAAATAACTATTTTTATCCATTTTACTCGATCTCCTAAACGGTTCAAGATAGGACATCGCGGTTTTCACCAGTGGATTTAGCACCTCATTTTACATAAAATAAGTCTTATAAGTCTACTCTCAAGAGTTGATAAAGGTACAAACGAATAAAATGTTTATATATCACATTTTCAAATAACTATTTTTATCCATTTTACTCGATCTCCTAAACGGTTAAAAATAGGACATCGCGGTTTTCACCAGTGGATTTAGCACCTCATTTTACATAAAATAAGTCCCATAAGTCTACTCTTTAGAGTTGATAAAGGTACAAACGAATAAAATGTTTATATATCACATTTTCAAATATCTATTATTCTCCAATTTACTCGATCTCCTAAACGGTTAATGATAGGACATCGCGGATTTCACCAGTGAGTTTAGCACCTCATTTTACATAAAATAAGTCCTATAAGTCTACTCTCAAGAGTTGATAAAGGTACAAACGAATAAAATGTTTATATATCACATTTTCAAATATCTATTAATATCCATTTTACTCGATATCCTAAACGGTTAAAGATAGGACATCGCGGATTTCACCAGTGGAATTAGCACCTCATTTTACATAAAATAAGACCTATAAGTCTACTCTCAAGAGTTGATAAAGGTACAAACGAATAAAATGTTTATATATCACATTTTCAAGTATCTATTATTCTCCATTTTACTCGATCTCCTAAACGGTTAAAGATAGGACATCGCGGTTTTCACCAGTGGATTTAGCACCTCATTTTACATAAAATAACTTCTATAAGTCTACTCTCAAGAGTTGATAAAGGTACAAACGAATAAAATGTTTATATATCACATTTTAAAATATCTATTATTCTCCATTTCACTCGATCTCCTAAACGGTTAAAGATAGGACATCGCGGTTTTCACCAGTGGATTTAGCACCTCATTTTACATAAAATAGGTCCTATAAGTCAACTCTCAAGAGTTGTAAAGGTACAAACGAATAAAATGTTTATATATCACATTTTCAAATAACTATTTTTATCCATTTTACTCGATCTCCTAAACGGTTCAAGATAGGACATCGCGGTTTTCACCAGTGGATTTAGCACCTCATTTTACATAAAATAAGTCTTATAAGTCTACTCTCAAGAGTTGATAAAGGTACAAACGAATAAAATGTTTATATATCACATTTTCAAATATCTATTATTCTCCATTTTACTCGATCTCCTAAACGGTTAAAGATAGGACATCGCGGTTTTCACCAGTGGATTTAGCACCTCATTTTACATAAAATAAGTCTCATAAGTCTACTCTTTAGAGTTGATAAAGGTACAAACGAATAAAATGTTTATATATCACATTTTCAAATATCTATTATTCTCCAATTTACTCGATCTCCTAAACGGTTAATGATAGGACATCGCGGATTTCACCAGTGAATTTAGCACCTCATTTTACATAAAATAACTCCTATAAGTCTACTCTCAAGAGTTGATAAAGGTACAAAGGAATAAAATGTTTATATATCACATTTTAAAATAACTATTTTTATCCATTTTACTCGATCTCCTAAACGGTTCAAGATAGGACATCGCGGTTTTCACCAGTGGATTTAGCACCTCATTTTACATAAAATAAGTCTTATAAGTCTACTCTCAAGAGTTGATTAAGGTACAAACGAATAAAATGTTTATATATCACATTTTCAAATAACTATTTTTATCCATTTTACTCGATCTCCTAAACGGTTAAAAATAGGACATCGCGGTTTTCACCAGTGGATTTAGCACCTCATTTTACATAAAATAAGTCCTATAAGTCTACTCTCAAGAGTTGATAAAGGTACAAACGAATAAAATGTTTATATATCACATTTTCAAATATCTATTAATATCCATTTTACTCGATATCCTAAACGGTTAAAGATAGGACATCGCGGATTTCACCAGTGGATTTAGCACCTCATTTTACATAAAATAAGACCTATAAGTCTACTCTCAAGAGTTGATAAAGGTACAAACGAATAAAATGTTTATATATCACATTTTCAAGTATCTATTATTCTCCATTTTACTCGATCTCCTAAACGGTTAAAGATAGGACATCGCGGTTTTCACCAGTGGATTTAGCACCTCATTTTACATAAAATAACTTCTATAAGTCTACTCTCAAGAGTTGATAAAGGTACAAACGAATAAAATGTTTATATATCACATTATCAAATATCTATTAATATCCATTTTACTCGATATCCTAAACGGTTAAAGATAGGACATCGCGGTTTTAACCAGTGGATTTAGCACCTCATTTTACATAAAATAAGTCCTATAAGTCTACTCTCAAGAGTTGATAAAGGTACAAACGAATAAAATGTTTATATATCACATTTTCAAATATTTATTTTTCTCCATTTTATTCGATCTCCTATACGGTTCAAGATAGGACATCGCGGTTTTCACCAGTGGATTTAGCACCTCATTTTACATAAAATAAGTCCTATAAGTCTACTCTTAAGAGTTGATAAAGGTAAAAACGAATAAAATGTTTATATATCACATTTTCAAATATCTATTAATATCCATTTTACTCGATATCCTAAACGGTTAAAGATAGGACATCGCGGTTTTCACCAGTGGATTTAGCACCTCATTTTACATAAAATAGGTCCTATAAGTCAACTCTCAAGAGTTGATAAAGGTTCAAACGAATAAAATGTTTATATATCACATTTTCAAATATCTATTATTCTCCATTTTACTTGATCTCCTAAACGGTTCAAGATAGGACATCGCGGTTTTCACCAGTGGATTTAGCACCTCATTTTACATAAAATAAGTCCTATAAGTCTACTCTCAAGAGTTGATAAAGGTGAAAACGAATAAAATGTTTATATATCACATTTTCAAATTTCTATTATTCTCCATTTTATTCGATCACCTAAACGGTTAAAGATAGGACATCGCGGTTTTCACCAGTGGATTTAGCACCTCATTTTACATCAAATAGGTCCTATAAGTCTACTCTCAAGAGTGTATAAAGGTACAAACGAATAAAATGTTTATATATCACATTTTCAAATATCTATTATTCTCCATTTTACTTGATCTCCTAAACGGTTCAAGATAGGACATCGCGGTTTTCACCAGTGGATTTAGCACCTCATTTTACATAAAATAGGTCCTATAAGTCAACTCTCAAGAGTTGATAAAGGTACAAACGAATAAAATGTTTATATATCACATTTTCAAATAACTATTTTTATCCATTTTACTTGATCTCCTAAACGGTTCAAGATAGGATATCGCGGTTTTCACCAGTGGATTTAGCACCTCATTTTACATAAAATATGTCCTATAAGTCTACTCTCAAGAGTTGATAAAGGTGAAAACGAATAAAATGTTTATATATCACATTTTCAAATTTCTATTATTCTCCATTTTATTCGATCACCTAAACGGTTAAAGATAGGACATCGCGGTTTTCACCAGTGGATTTAGCACCTCATTTTACATAAAATAGGTCCTATAAGTCTACTCTCAAGAGTTGATAAAGGTAAAAACGAATAAAATGTTTATATATCACATTTTCAAATATCTATTATTTTCCATTTTACTTGATCTCCTAAACGGTTCAAGATAGGACATCGCGGTTTTCACCAGTGGATTTAGCACCTCATTTTACATAAAATAGGTCCTATAAGTCTACTCTCAAGAGTTGATAAAGGTAAAAACGAATAAAATGTTTATATATCACATTTTCAAATTTCTATTATTCTCCATTTTATTCGATCACCTAAACGGTTAAAGATAGGACATCGCGGTTTTCACCAGTGGATTTAGCACCTCATTTTACATAAAATAGGTCCTATAAGTCTACTCTCAAAAGTTGATAAAGGTACAAACGAATAAAATGTTTATATATCACATTTTCAAATATCTATTATTCTCCATTTTACTTGATCTCCTAAACGGTTAAAGATAGGACATCCCGGTTTTCACCAGTGGATATAGCACCTCATTTTACTCGATCTCCTAAACAATTAAAGATAGGACATCGCGGTTTTCACCAGTGGATTTAGCACCTCATTTTACTTAAAATAAGTCTTATAAGTCTACTCTCAAGAGTTGATAAAGGTTCAAACGAATAAAATGTTTATATATCACATTATCAAATATCTATTATTCTCCATTTTACTCGATCCCCTAAACGGTTAAAGATAGGACATCGCGGTTTTCACCAGTAGATTTAGCACCTCATTTTACATGAAATAAGTCTTATAAGTCTACTCTCAAGAGTTGATAAAGGTACAAACGAATAAAATGTTTATATATCACATTTTCAAATACCTATTATTCTCCATTTTACTCGATCTCCTAAACGGTTAAAGATAGGACATCGCGGGTTTCACCAGTGAATTTACCACTATATTTTACATAAAATAAGTCCTATAAGTCTACTCTCAAGAGTTGATAAAGGTAAAAACGAATTAAATGTTTATATATCACATTTTCAAATATCTATTATTCTCCATTTTTCTCGATCTCCTAAACGGTTAAAGATAGAACATCGCGGTTTTCACCAGTGGATTTAGCACCTCATTTTACTTAAAATAAGTCTTATAAGTCTACTCTCAACAGTTGACAAAGTTACAAACGAATAAAATGTTTATATATCACATTTTCAAATATCTGTTATTATCAATTTTACTCGATCTCTTAAACGGTTAAAGATAGGACATTGCGGTTTTTACCAGTGGATTAAGCACCTTATTTTACATAAAATAAGTCCTATAAGACTACTCTCAAGAGTTGATAAAGGTAAAAACGAATAAAATGTTTATATATCACATTTTCAAATATTTATTTTTCTCCATTTTATTCGATCTCCTGTACGGTTCAAGATAGGACATCGCGGTTTTCACCAGTGGATTTAGCACCTCATTTTACATAAAATAAGTCCTATAAGTCTACTCTTAAAAGTTGATAAAGGTACAAACGAATAAAATGTTTATATGTCACATTTTCAAATATCTATTATTCTCCATTTTACTCCATCTCCTAAAATGTTAAAGATAGGACATCGCGGTTTTCACCAGTGGATTTAGCATCTCATTTTACATAAAATAAGTCCTATAAGTCTACTCTTAAGAGTTGATAAAGGTACAAACGAATAAAATGTTCATTTATCACATTTTCAAATATCTATTATTCTCCATTTTACTCGATCTCCTAAACGGTTCAAGATTGGACATCGGGGTTTTCACCAGAGGATTTAGCACCTCATTTTACATAAAATAAGTCCTATAAGTCTACTCTCAAGAGTTGATCAAGGTACAAACGAACAAAATGTTTATATATCACATTTTCAAATATCTATTATTTTACATTTTACTCGATCTCCTAAACGGTTCAAGATTGGACATCGGGGTTTTCACCAGAGGATTTAGCACCTCATTTTACATAAAATAGGTCCTATAAGTCTACTCTCAAGAGTTGATCAAGGTACATACGAACAAAATGTTTATATATCACATTTACAAATATCCATTTTTCTCCATTTTACTCGATCTCCTAAACGGTTCAAGATAGGACATCGCTGTTTTCACCAGTAGATGTAGCACCTCATTTTACATAAAATATGTCCTATAAGTCTACTCACAAGAGTTGATAAAGGTACAAACGAACAAAATGTTTATATATCACATTTTCAAATATCTATTATTCTACATTTTACTCGATCTCCTAAACGGTTCAAGATTGGACATCGGGGTTTTCATTAGTGGATTTAGCACCTCATTTTACATAAAATAAGTCCTATAAGTCTACTCTCAAGAGTTGATCAAGGTACATACGAACAAAATGTTTATATATCACATTTTCAAATATCCATTTTTCTCCATTTTACTCGATCTCCTAAACGGTTCAAGATAGGACATCGCTGTTTTCACCAGTGGATGTTGTACCTCATTTTACATAAAATATGTCCTTTAAGTCTACTCACAAGAGTTGATAAAGGTACAAACGAACAAAATGTTTATATATTACATTTTCAAATATCTATTATTCTACATTTTACTCGATCTCCTAAACGGTTCAAGATTGGACATCGGGGTTTTCACCAGTGGATTTAGCACCTCATTTTACATAAAATAAGTCCTATAAGTCTACTCTCAAGAGTTGATCAAGGTACAAACGAACAAAATGTTTATATATCACATTTTCAAATATCTATTATTCTACATTTTACTCGATCTCCTAAACGGTTAAAGATAGGACATCGTGGTTTTCACCAGTGGATTTAGCACCTCATTTTACATAAAATATGTCCTATAAGTCTACTCTCAAGAGTTGATCAAGGTACAAACGAACAAAATGTTTATATATCACATTTTCAAATATCTATTATTCTCCATTTTACTCGATCTCCTAAACGGTTAAAGATAGGACATCGCGCTTTTCACCAGTGGATTTAGCACCTCATTTTACATAAAATAAGTCCTATAAGTCTACTCTTAAGAGTTGATAAAGGTACAAACGAATAAAATGTTTATATATCACATATTCAAATATCTATTATTCTCCATTTTACTCGATCTCCTAAACGGTTAAAAATAGGACATCGCGGTTTTCACCAGTGGATTTAGCAACTTATTTTACATAAAATAAGTCCTATAAGTCTACTCTCAAGAGTTGATAAAGGTACACACGAATAAAATGTTTATATATCACATTTTCAAATATCTATTATTTTCTATTTTACTCGATCTCCTAAACGGTTAAAAATAGGATATCGCGGTTTTTACCTGTTGATTTAGCACCTCTTTTTACCTAAAATAAGTCCTTTAAGTCTACTCTTAAGAGTTGATAAAGGTACAAACGAATAAAATGTTTATATATCACATTTTCAAATATCTATTATTCTCCATTTTACTCCTACTCCTAAACGGTTAAAGATAGGACATCGCGGTTTTCATCAGTGGATTAAGCACCCCATTTTACATAAAATAAGTCCTATAAGTCTATTCTCAAGAGTTGATAAAGGTAAAAACAAATAAAATGTTTATATATCAAATTTTCAAATATCTATTATTTTCCATTTTACTCGATCTCCTAAACGGTTAAAGATAGGACATCGTGGTTTTCACCAGTGGATTTAGCACCTCATTTTACATAAAATAGGTCCTATAAGTCTACTCTCAAATGTTGATAAAGGTACAAACGAATAAAATGTTTATATATCACATTTTCAAATATCTATTATTCTCCATTTTACTCGATCTCCTAAAAGGTTAAAGATAGGACATCGAGGTTTTCACCAGTGGATTTAGCACCTCATTTTACATAAAATAGGTCCTATAAGTCTACTCTCAAGAGTTGATAAAGGTAAAAACGAATAAAATGTATATATATCACATTTTCAAATTTCTATTTTTCTCGATTTTAGTCGATCTCCTAAACGGTTCAAGATAGGACATCGCGGTTTTTACCAGTGGATTTAGCACCTCATTTCACATAAAATAGGTCCTATAAGTCTACTCTCAATAGTTGATAAAGGTACAAGCGAATAAAATGTTTAAATATCACATTTTCAAATATCTATTATTCTCCATTTTACTCGATCTCCTAAACGGTTCAAGATAGGACATCGCGCTTTTCACCAGTGGATTTAGCACCTCATTTTACATAAAATAAGTCCTATAAGTCTACTCTTAAGAGTTGATAAAGGTACAAACGAATAAAATGTTTATATATCCATATTCAAATATCTATTATTCTCCAATTTACTCGATCTCCTAAACGGTTTAAAATAGGACATCGCGGTTTTCACCAGTGGATTTAGCAACTTATTTTACATAAAATAAGTCCTATAAGTCTACTCTCAAGAGTTGATAAAGGTACAAAATAATAAAATGTTTATATATCACATTTTCAAATATCTATTATTCTCCATTTTACTTGATCTCCTAAACGGTTAAAGATAGGACATCGCGGTTTTCACCAGTGGATTTAGCACCTCATTTTACATAGAATATGTCCTATAAGTCTACTCTCAAGGGTTGATAAAGGTACAAACGAATAAAATGTTTATATATCACATTTTCAAATATCCATTATTCTCCATTTTACTCGATCTCCTAAACGGTTAAAGATAGGAAATCGCTGTTTTTGTCAGTGGATTTAGCACCTTATTCTACATAAAATAAGTCCTATAAGTCTACTCTCAAGAGTTGATAAAGGTACAAACGAATAAAATGTTTATATATCACATTTTCAAATATCTGTTATTATCAATTTTACTCGATCTCTTAAACGGTTAAAGATAGGAAATCGCTGTTTTTGCCAGTGGATTTAGCACCTTATTTTACATAAAATAAGTCCTATAAGTCTACTCTCAAGAGTTGATAAAGTAACAAACGAATAAAATGTTTATATATCACATTTTCAAATATCTATTATTCTCCATTTTACTCCATCTCCTAAACGGTTAAAGATAGGACATCGCGGTTTTCATCAGTGGATTAAGCACCCCATTTTACATTAAATAAGTCCTATAAGTCTATTCTCAAGAGTTGATAAAGGTAAAAACGAATAAAATGTTTATATATCACATTTTCAAATATCTATTATTTTCCATTTTACTCGATCTCCTAAACGGTTAAAGATAGGACATCGTGGTTTTCACCAGTGGATTTAGCACCTCATTTTACATAAAATAGGTCCTTTAAGTCTACTTTTAAATGTTGATAAAGGTACAAACGAATAAATTGTTTATATATCACATTATCAAATATCTATTATTCTCCATTTTACTTGATCTCCTAAACGGTTAAAGATAGGACATCGCGGTTTTCACCAGTGGATTTAAAACCTTATTTTACATAAAATAGGTCCTATAAGTCTACTCTCAAGAGTTGATAAAGGTAAAAACGAATAAAATGTTTATATATCACATTTTCAAATATCTATTTTTCTCCATTTTACTCGATCTCCTTAACGGTTAAAGATATGACATCGAGGTTTTCACCAGTGGATTTAGCACTTCATTTTACATAAAATAGGTCCTATAAGTCTACTCTCAAAAGTTGATAAAGGTACAAACGAATAAAATGTTTATATATCACATTTTCAAATATCTATTATTCTCCATTTTACTTGATCTTCTAAACGGTTAAAGATAGGACATCGAGGTTTTCACCTGTGGATTTAGCACCTCATTTTACATAAAATAGGTCCTATAAGTCTACTCTCAAGAGTTGATAAAGGTAAAAACGAATAAAATGTTTATATATCACATTTTCAAATAACTATTTTTCTCCATTTTACTCGATCTCCTAAACGGTTCAAGATAGGACATCGCGGTTTTCACCAATGGATTTAGCACCTCATTTTACATAAAATAGGTCCTATAAGTCTACTCTCAAAAGTTGATAAAGGTACAAGCGAATAAAATGTTTAAATATCACATTTTCAAATATCTATTATTCTCCATTTTACTCGATCTCCTAAACGATTAAAGATAGGACATCGAGGTTTTCACCAGTGGATTTAGCACCTCATTTTACATAAAATAGGTCTTATAAGTCTACTCTCAAAAGTAGATAAAGGTACAAACGAATAAAATGTTTATATATCACATTTTCAAATATCTATTATTCTCCATTTTACTCGATCTCCTAAACGGTTAAAGATAGGACATCGCAGTTTTCACCAGTGGATTTAGCACCTTATTTTACTTAAAATAAGTCTTATAAGTTTACTCTCATGAGTTGATAAAGGGACAAACGAATAAAATGTTTATATATCACATTATCAAATATCTATTATTCTCCATTTTACTCGATCTCCTAAACGGTTAAAGATAGGACATTGCGTTTTTCACCAGTGGGTTTAGCACCTCATTTTACATAAAATAACTCCTATAAGTCAACTCTCAAGAGTTGATAAAGTTACAAACGATTAAAATGTTTATATATCACATTTTCAAATATCTGTTATTATCAATTTTACTCGATCTCTTAAACGGTTAAAGATAGGACATCGCGGTTTTCAACTGTGAATTTAGCACTATATTTTACATAAAATAAGTCCTATAAGTCTACTCTCAAGAGTTGATAATGGTAAAAACGAATAAAAGTTTATATAACACATTTTCAAATATCTATTTTTCTCCATTTTACTCGATCCCCTAAACGGTTTAAGATAGGACATCGCTGTTTTCACCAGTGGATGTAGCACCTCATTTTACATAAAATATGTCCTATAAGTCAACTCTCAAGAGTTGATAAATTTACAAACGAATAAAATGTTTATATATCACATTTTCAAATATCTGTTATTATCAATTTTACTCGATCTCCTAAACGGTTCAAGATAGGACATCGCGGTTTTCACCAATGGATTTAGCACCTCATTTTACATAAAATAGGTCCTATAAGTCTACTCTCAAGAGTTGATAAAGGTACAAACGAATAAAATGTTTATATATCACATTTTCAAATATCTATTAATATCCATTTTACTCGATCTCCTAAACGGTTCAAGATAAGACATCGCGGTTTTCACCAGTAGATTTAGCACCTCATTTTACATGAAATAAGTCTTATAAGTCTACTCTCAAGAGTTGATAAAGGTACAAACGAATAAAATGTTTATATATCACATTTTCAAATATCTATTATTCTCCATTTTACTCGATCTCCTAAACGGTTGAAGATAGGACATCGCGGTTTTCACCAGTGGATTTAGCACCTCATTTTACTTAAAATAAGTCTACTCTCAAGAGTTGATAAAGGTACAAACGAATAAAATGTTTATATATCACATTATAAAATATCTATTATTCTCCATTTTACTCGATCTCCTAAACGGTTAAAGATAGGACATCGCGGTATTCACCAGTGGATGTAAAAACTCATTTTACATAGAATATGTCCTATAAGTCTACTCTCAAGAGTTGATAAAGGTAAAAACGAATAAAATGTTTATATATCACATTTTCAAATTTCTATTATTCTCCATTTTACTCGATCTCCTAAACGGTTAAAGATAGGACATCGAGGTTTCACTAGTGGATTTAGCACCTCATTTTACATAAAATATGTCCTATAAGTCTACTCTCAAGAGTTGATAAAGGTAAAAACGAATAAAATGTTTATATATCACATTTTCAAATTTCTATTATTCTCCATTTTACTCGATCTCCTAAACGGTTCAAGATAGGACATCGCTGTTTTTTTACCAGTGGATGTAGAACCTCATTTTACATAAAATATGTCCTATAAGTCTACTCTCAAGAGTTGATAAAGGTAAAAACGAATAAAATGTATATATATCACATTTTCAAATTTCTATTTTTCTCCATTTTAGTCGATCTCCTAAACGGTTCAAGATAGGACATCGCGGTTTTACCAGTGGATTTAGCACCTCATTTCACATAAAATAGGTCCTATAAGTCTACTCTCAAAAGTTGATAAAGGTACAAGCGAATAAAATGTTTAAATATCACTTTTTCAAATATCTATTATTCTCCATTTTACTCGATCTCCTAAACGATTAAAGATAGGACATCGAGGTTTTCACCAGTGGATTTAGCACCTCATTTTACATAAAATAGGTCTTATAAGTCTACTCTCAAAAGTAGATAAAGGTACAAACGAATAAAATGTTTATATATCACATTTTCAAATATCTATTATTCTCCATTTTACTCGATCTCCTAAACGGTTAAAGATAGGACATCGCAGTTTTCACCAGTGGATTTAGCACCTTATTTTACTTAAAATATGTCTTATAAGTCTACTCTCATGAGTTGATAAAGGGACAAACGAATAAAATGTTTATATATCACATTATCAAATATCTATTATTCTCCATTTTACTCGATCTCCTAAACGGTTAAAGATAGGACATCGCGTTTTTCACCAGTGGGTTTAGCACCTCATTTTACATAAAATAACTCCTATAAGTCAACTCTCAAGAGTTGATAAAGTTACAAACGATTAAAATGTTTATATATCACATTTTCAAATATCTGTTATTATCAATTTTACTCGATCTCTTAAACGGTTAAAGATAGGACATCGCGGTTTTCAACTGTGAATTTAGCACTATATTTTACATAAAATAAGTCCTATAAGTCTACTCTCAAGAGTTGATAATGGAAAAAACGAATAAAAGTTTATATAACACATTTTCAAATATCTATTTTTCTCCATTTTACTCGATCTCCTAAACGGTTTAAGATAGGACATCGCTGTTTTCACCAGTGGATGTAGCACCTCATTTTACATAAAATATGTCCTCTAAGTCAACTCTCAAGAGTTGATAAATTTACAAACGAATAAAATGTTTATATATCACATTTTCAAATATCTGTTATTATCAATTTTACTCGATCTCTTAAACGGTTAAAGATAGGACATCGCTGTTTTTACCGGTGGATTTAGCACCTTATTTTACATAAAATAAGTCCTATAAGTCTACTCTCAAGAGTTGATAAAGGTACAAACGAATAAAATGTTTATATATCACATTTTCAAATATCTATTATTCTCCATTTTACTCGATCTCATAAACGGTTAAAGATAGGACATCGCGGTTTTCACCAGTGAATTTAACACTATATTTTACATAAAATAAGTCCTATAAGTCTACTCTCAAGAGTTGATAAAGGTACAAACGAATAAATTGTTTATATATCACATTTTCAAATATCTATTATTCTCCATTTTACTCGATCTCATAAACGGTTAAAGATAGGACATCGCGATTTTCACTAGTGAATTTAGCACTATATTTTACATAAAATAAGTCCTATAAGTCTACTCTCAAGAGTTGATAAAGGTACAAACGAATAAAATTTTTAAATATCACATTTTCAAATATCTATTATTCTCCATTTTACTCGATCTCCTAAACGGTTAAAGATAGGACATCGCGGTTTTCACCAGTGGATTTAGCACCTCATTTTACATAGAATATGTCCTATAAGTCTACTCTCAAGGGTTGATAAAGGTACACACGAATAAAATGTATATATATCACATTTTCAAATATCCATTATTCTCCATTTTACTCGATCTCCTAAACGGTTAAAGATAAGACATCGCGGTTTTCACCAGTGGATTTAGCACCTCATTTTACATAAAATAGGTCCTATAAGTCTACTCTCAAGAGTTGATAAAGGTAAAAACGAATAAAATGTTTATATATCACATTTTCAAACATCTATTATTCTCCATTTTACTCGATCTCCTAAACGGTTAAAGATAGGACATCGCGGTTTTCACCAGTGGATTTAGCACCTCATTTTACATAGAATATGTCCTATAAGTCTACTCTCAAGGGTTGATAAAGGTACAAACGAATAAAATGTTTATATATCACATTTTCAAATATCCATTATTCTCCATTTTACTCGATCACCTAAACGGTTAAAGATAAGACATCGCGGTCTTCACCAGTGGATTTAGCACCTCATTTTACATAAAATATGTCCTATAAGTCTACTCTCAAGAGTTGATAAAGGTAAAAACGAATAAAATGTTTATATATCACATTTTCAAATTTCTATTATTCTCCATTTTACTCGATCTCCTAAACGGTTCAAGATAGGACATCGCTGTTTTTTTACCAGTGGATGTAGAACCTCATTTTACATAAAATATGTCCTATAAGTCTACTCTCAAGAGTTGATAAAGGTAAAAACGAATAAAATGTATATATATCACATTTTCAAATTTCTATTTTTCTCCATTTTAGTCGATCTCCTAAACGGTTCAAGATAGGACATCGCGGTTTTACCAGTGGATTTAGCACCTCATTTCACATAAAATAGGTCCTATAAGTCTACTCTCAAAAGTTGATAAAGGTACAAGCGAATAAAATGTTTAAATATCACTTTTTCAAATATCTATTATTCTCCATTTTACTCGATCTCCTAAACGATTAAAGATAGGACATCGAGGTTTTCACCAGTGGATTTAGCACCTCATTTTACATAAAATAGGTCTTATAAGTCTACTCTCAAAAGTAGATAAAGGTACAAACGAATAAAATGTTTATATATCACATTTTCAAATATCTATTATTCTCCATTTTACTCGATCTCCTAAACGGTTAAAGATAGGACATCGCAGTTTTCACCAGTGGATTTAGCACCTTATTTTACTTAAAATATGTCTTATAAGTCTACTCTCATGAGTTGATAAAGGGACAAACGAATAAAATGTTTATATATCACATTATCAAATATCTATTATTCTCCATTTTACTCGATCTCCTAAACGGTTAAAGATAGGACATCGCGTTTTTCACCAGTGGGTTTAGCACCTCATTTTACATAAAATAACTCCTATAAGTCAACTCTCAAGAGTTGATAAAGTTACAAACGATTAAAATGTTTATATATCACATTTTCAAATATCTGTTATTATCAATTTTACTCGATCTCTTAAACGGTTAAAGATAGGACATCGCGGTTTTCAACTGTGAATTTAGCACTATATTTTACATAAAATAAGTCCTATAAGTCTACTCTCAAGAGTTGATAATGGAAAAAACGAATAAAAGTTTATATAACACATTTTCAAATATCTATTTTTCTCCATTTTACTCGATCTCCTAAACGGTTTAAGATAGGACATCGCTGTTTTCACCAGTGGATGTAGCACCTCATTTTACATAAAATATGTCCTATAAGTCAACTCTCAAGAGTTGATAAATTTACAAACGAAGAAAATGTTTATATATCACATTTTCAAATATCTGTTATTATCAATTTTACTCGATCTCTTAAACGGTTAAAGATAGGACATCGCTGTTTTTACCGGTGGATTTAGCACCTTATTTTACATAAAATAAGTCCTATAAGTCTACTCTCAAGAGTTGATAAAGGTACAAACGAATAAAATGTTTATATATCACATTTTCAAATATCTATTATTCTCCATTTTACTCGATCTCATAAACGGTTAAAGATAGGACATCGCGGTTTTCACCAGTGAATTTAACACTATATTTTACATAAAATAAGTCCTATAAGTCTACTCTCAAGAGTTGATAAAGGTACAAACGAATAAATTGTTTATATATCACATTTTCAAATATCTATTATTCTCCATTTTACTCGATCTCATAAACGGTTAAAGATAGGACATCGCGATTTTCACCAGTGAATTTAGCACTATATTTTACATAAAATAAGTCCTATAAGTCTACTCTCAAGAGTTGATAAAGGTACAAACGAATAAAATTTTTAAATATCACATTTTCAAATATCTATTATTCTCCATTTTACTCGATCTCCTAAACGGTTAAAGATAGGACATCGCGGTTTTCACCAGTGGATTTAGCACCTCATTTTACATAGAATATGTCCTATAAGTCTACTCTCAAGGGTTGATAAAGGTACACACGAATAAAATGTATATATATCACATTTTCAAATATCCATTATTCTCCATTTTACTCGATCTCCTAAACGGTTAAAGATAAGACATCGCGGTTTTCACCAGTGGATTTAGCACCTCATTTTACATAAAATAGGTCCTATAAGTCTACTCTCAAGAGTTGATAAAGGTAAAAACGAATAAAATGTTTATATATCACATTTTCAAACATCTATTATTCTCCATTTTACTCGATCTCCGAAACGGTTAAAGATAGGACATCGCGGTTTTCACCAGTGGATTTAGCACCTCATTTTACATAGAATATGTCCTATAAGTCTACTCTCAAGGGTTGATAAAGGTACAAACGAATAAAATGTTTATATATCACATTTTCAAATATCCATCATTCTCCATTTTACTCGATCTCCTAAACGGTTAAAGATAAGACATCGCGGTCTTCACCAGTGGATTTAGCACCTCATTTTACATAAAATAGGTCCTATAAGTCTACTCTCAAGAGTTGATAAAGGTAAAAACGAATAAAATGTTTATATATCACATTTTCAAATTTCTATTATTCTACATTTTACTCGATCTCTTAAACGGTTAAAGATAGGACATCGAGGTTTCACCAGTGGATTTAGCACCTCAATTTACATGAAATAAGTCTTTTAAGTCTACTATCAAGAGTTGATAAAGGTACAAACGAATAAAATGTTTATATATCACATTATCAAATATCTATTAATCTCCATTTTACTCGATCTCCTAAACGGTTAAAGATAAGACATCGCGGTTTTTACCAGTGGATTTAGCACCTCATTTTACATAAAATAAGTCCTATAAGTCTACTCTCAAGAGTTGATCAAGGTACAAACGAACAAAATGTTTATATATCACATTTTCAAATATCTATTATTTTACATTTTACTCGATCTCCTAAACGGTTCAAGATTGGACATCGGGGTTTTCACCAGTGGATTTAGCACCTCATTTTACATAAAATAAGTCCTATAAGTCTACTCTCAAGAGTTGATCAAGGTACATACGAACAAAATGTTTATATATCACATTTTCAAATATCCATTTTTCTCCATTTTACTCGATCTCCTAAACGGTTCAAGATAGGACATCGCTGTTTTCACCAGTGGATTTAGCACCTCATTTTACATAAAATAGGTCCTATAAGTCTACTCTCAAGATTTGATAAAGGTAAAAACGAATAAAATGTATATATATCACATTTTCAAATTTCTATTTTTCTCGATTTTAGTCGATCTCCTAAACGGTTCAAGATAAGACATCGCGGTTTTTACCAGTGGATTTAGCACCTCATTTCACATAAAATAGGTCCTATAAGTCTACTCTCAAAAGTTGATAAAGGTACAAGCGAATAAAATGTTTAAATATCACATTTTCAAATATCTATTATTCTCCAATTTACTCGATCTCCTAAACGGTTAAAGATAGGACATCGAGGTTTTCACCAGTGGATTTAGCACCTCATTTTACATAAAATAAGTCCTATAAGTCTACTCTCAAGAGTTGATCAAGGTACAAACGAACAAAATGTTTATATATCACATTTTCAAATATCTATTATTCTACATTTTACTCGATCTCCTAAACGGTTCAAGATTGGACATCGGGGTTTTCACCAGTGGATTTAGCACCTCATTTTACATAAAATACGTCCTATAAGTCTACTCTCAAGAGTTGATCAAGGTACAAACGAACAAAATGTTTATATATCACATTTTCAAATATCTATTATTCTACATTTTACTCGATCTCCTAAACCGTTCAAGATTGGACTTCGGGGTTTTCACCAGTGGATTTAGCACCTCATTTTGCATAAAATAAGTCCTATAAGTCTACTCTCAAGAGTTGATCAAGGTACAAACGAACAAAATGTTTATATATCACATTTTCAAATATCTATTATTCTTCATTTTTCTCGATCTCCTAAACGGTTCAAAATAGGACATCGCGGTTTTCACCAGAGGATTTAGCACCTCATTTTACATAAAATAAGTCCTATAAGTCTACTCTTAAGAGTTGATAAAGGTACAAACGAATAAAATGTTTATATAACACATATTCAAATATCTATTATTCTCCATTTTACTCGATCTCCTAAACGGTTAAAGATAGGACATCGTGGTTTTTACCAGTGAATTTAGCACCTCATTTTACATAAAACAAGTCCTATAAGTCTACTCTCAAGAGTTGATCAAGGTACAAACGAACAAAATGTTTATATATCACATTTTCAAATATCTATTATTCTCCATTTTACTCGATCTCCTAAACGGTTCAAGATAGGACATCGCGCTTTTCACCAGTGGATTTAGCACCTCATTTTACATAAAATAAGTCCTATAAGTCTACTCTTAAGAGTTGATAAAGGTACAAACGAATAAAATGTTTATATATCACATATTCAAATATCTATTATTCTCCAATTTACTCGATCTCCTAAACGGTTAAAAATAGGACATCGCGGTTTTCACCAGTGGATTTAGCAACTTATTTTACATAAAATAAGTCCTATAAGTCTACTCTCAAGAGTTGATAAAGGTACACACGAATAAAATGTTTATATATCACATTTTCAAATATCTATTATTTTCTATTTTACTCGATCTCCTCAACGGTTAAAGATAGGACATCGCGGTTTTCACGAGTGGATTTAGCACTATATTTTACATAAAATAACTTCTATAAGTCTACTCTCAAGAGTTGATAAAGGTACAAACGAATAAAATGTTTATATATCACATTTTCAAATATCTATTATCATCCATTTTACTCGATCTCCTAAACGGTTAAAAATAGGATATCGCGGTTTTTACCAGTTGATTTAGCACCTCTTTTTACCTAAAATAAGTCCTTTAAGTCTACTCTTAAGAGTTGATAAAGGTACAAACGAATAAAATGTTTATATATCACATTTTCAAATATCTATTATTCTCCATTTTACTCCATCTCCTAAACGGTTAAAGATAGGACATCGCGGTTTTCATCAGTGGATTAAGCACCCCATTTTACATAAAATAAGTCCTATAAGTCTATTCTCAAGAGTTGATAAAGGTAAAAACGAATAAAATGTTTATATATCAAATTTTCAAATATCTATTATTTTCCATTTTACTCGATCTCCTAAACGGTTAAAGATAGGACATCGTGGTTTTCACCAGTGGATTTAGCACCTCATTTTACATAAAATAGGTTCTATAAGTCTACTCTCAAATGTTGATAAAGGTACAAACGAATAAAATGTTTATATATCACATTTTCAAATATCTATTATTCTCCATTTTACTCGATCTCCTAAAAGGTTAAAGATAGGACATCGAGGTTTTCACCAGTGGATTTAGCACCTCATTTTACATAAAATAGGTCCTATAAGTCTACTCTCAAGAGTTGATAAAGGTAAAAACGAATAAAATGTATATATATCACATTTTCAAATTTCTATTTTTCTCGATTTTAGTCGATCTCCTAAACGGTTCAAGATAGGACATCGCGGTTTTTACCAGTGGATTTAGCACCTCATTTCACATAAAATAGGTCCTATAAGTCTACTCTCAAAAGTTGATAAAGGTACAAGCGAATAAAATGTTTAAATATCACATTTTCAAATATCTATTATTCTCCAATTTACTCGATCTCCTAAACGGTTAAAGATAGGACATCGAGGTTTTCACCAGTGGATTTAGCACCTCATTTTACATAAAATAGGTCTTATAAGTCTACTCCCAAAAGTTGATAAAGGTACAAACGAATAAAATGTTTATATATCACATTTTCAAATATCTGTTATTATCAATTTTACTCGATCTCTTAAACGGTTAAAGATAGGAAATCGCGGTTTTCAACTGTGAATTTAGCACTATATTTTACATAAAATATGTCCTATAAGTCTACTCTCAAGAGTTGATAAAAGTACAAACGAATAAAATGTTTATATACATCATTATCAAATATCTATTATCATCCATTTTACTCGATCTCCTAAACGGTTAAAAATAGGACATCGCGGTTTTTACCAGTTGATTTAGCACCTCTTTTTACCTAAAATAAGTCCTATAAGTCTACTCTTAAGAGTTGATAAAGGTACAAACGAATAAATTGTTTATATATCACATTTTCAAATATCTGTTATTATCAATTTTACTCGATCTCTTAAACGGTTAAAGATAGGACATCGCTGTTTTTACCAGTGGATTTAGCACCTCATTTTACATAAAATAAGTCCTATAAGTCTACTCTCAAGAGTTGATAAAGGTACAAACGAATAAAATGTTTATATATCACATTTTCAAATATCTATTATCATCCATTTTACTCGATCTCCTAAACGGTTAAAAATAGGATATCGCGGTTTTTACCAGTTGATTTAGCACCTCTTTTTACCTAAAATAAGTCCTTTAAGTCTACTCTTAAGAGTTGATAAAGGTACAAACGAATAAAATGTTTATATATCACATTTTCAAATATCTATTATTCTCCATTTTACTCCATCTCCTAAACGGTTAAAGATAGGACATCGCGGTTTTCATCAGTGGATTAAGCACCCCATTTTACATAAAATAAGTCCTATAAGTCTATTCTCAAGAGTTGATAAAGGTAAAAACGAATAAAATGTTTATATATCAAATTTTCAAATATCTATTATTTTCCATTTTACTCGATCTCCTAAACGGTTAAAGATAGGACATCGTGGTTTTCACCAGTGGATTTAGCACCTCATTTTACATAAAATAGGTCCTATAAGTCTACTCTCAAATGTTGATAAAGGTACAAACGAATAAAATGTTTATATATCACATTTTCAAATATCTATTATTCTCCATTTTACTCGATCTCCTAAAAGGTTAAAGATAGGACATCGAGGTTTTCACCAGTGGATTTAGCACCTCATTTTACATAAAATAGGTCCTATAAGTCTACTCTCAAGAGTTGATAAAGGTAAAAACGAATAAAATGTATATATATCACATTTTCAAATTTCTATTTTTCTCGATTTTAGTCGATCTCCTAAACGGTTCAAGATAGGACATCGCGGTTTTTACCAGTGGATTTAGCACCTCATTTCACATAAAATAGGTCCTATAAGTCTACTCTCAAAAGTTGATAAAGGTACAAGCGAATAAAATGTTTAAATATCACATTTTCAAATATCTATTATTCTCCAATTTACTCGATCTCCTAAACGGTTAAAGATAGGACATTGAGGTTTTCACCAGTGGATTTAGCACCTCATTTCACATAAAATAGGTCCTATAAGTCTACTCTCAAAAGTTGATAAAGGTACAAGCGAATAAAATGTTTAAATATCACATTTTCAAATATCTATTATTCTCCATTTTACTCCATCTCCTAAACGGTTAAAGATAGGACATCGCGGTTTTCATCAGTGGATTAAGCACCCCATTTTACATAAAATAAGTCCTATAAGTCTATTCTCAAGAGTTGATAAAGGTAAAAACGAATAAAATGTTTATATATCAAATTTTCAAATATCTATTATTTTCCATTTTACTCGATCTCCTAAACGGTTAAAGATAGGACATCGTGGTTTTCACCAGTGGATTTAGCACCTCATTTTACATAAAATAGGTCCTATAAGTCTACTCTCAAATGTTGATAAAGGTACAAACGAATAAAATGTTTATATATCACATTTTCAAATATCTATTATTCTCCATTTTACTCGATCTCCTAAAAGGTTAAAGATAGGACATCGAGGTTTTCACCAGTGGATTTAGCACCTCATTTTACATAAAATAGGTCCTATAAGTCTACTCTCAAGAGTTGATAAAGGTAAAAACGAATAAAATGTATATATATCACATTTTCAAATTTCTATTTTTCTCGATTTTAGTCGATCTCCTAAACGGTTCAAGATAGGACATCGCGGTTTTTACCAGTGGATTTAGCACCTCATTTCACATAAAATAGGTCCTATAAGTCTACTCTCAAAAGTTGATAAAGGTACAAGCGAATAAAATGTTTAAATATCACATTTTCAAATATCTATTATTCTCCAATTTACTCGATCTCCTAAACGGTTAAAGATAGGACATCGAGGTTTTCACCAGTGGATTTAGCACCTCATTTTACATAAAATAGGTCTTATAAGTCTACTCCCAAAAGTTGATAAAGGTACAAACGAATAAAATGTTTATATATCACATTTTCAAATATCAGTTATTATCAATTTTACTCGATCTCTTAAACGGTTAAAGATAGGAAATCGCGGTTTTCAACTGTGAATTTAGCACTATATTTTACATAAAATATGTCCTATAAGTCTACTCTCAAGAGTTGATAAAAGTACAAACGAATAAAATGTTTATATACATCATTATCAAATATCTATTATCATCCATTTTACTCGATCTCCTAAACGGTTAAAAATAGGACATCGCGGTTTTTACCAGTTGATTTAGCACCTCTTTTTACCTAAAATAAGTCCTATAAGTCTACTCTTAAGAGTTGATAAAGGTACAAACGAATAAATTGTTTATATATCACATTTTCAAATATCTGTTATTATCAATTTTACTCGATCTCTTAAACGGTTAAAGATAGGACATCGCTGTTTTTACCAGTGGATTTAGCACCTCATTTTACATAAAATAAGTCCTATAAGTCTACTCTCAAGAGTTGATAAAGGTACAAACGAATAAAATGTTTATATATCACATTTTCAAATATCTATTAATATCCATTTTACTCGATCTCCTAAACGGTTAAAGATACATCGCGGTTTTCACCAGAGGATTTAGTACCTCATTTTACATAAAATAAGACCTATAAGTCTACTCTCAAGAGTTGATAAAGGTACAAATGAATAAAATGTTTATATATCACATTTTCAAATATCTATTATTCTCCATTTTACTCGATCTCTTAAACGGTTAAAGATAGAACATCGCTGTTTTTACCAGTGGATTTAGCACCTCATTTTACATAAAATAAGTCCTATAAGTCTACTCTCAAGAGTTGATCAAGGTACAAACGAACAAAATGTTTATATATCACATTTTCAAATATCTATTATTCTCCATTTTACTCGATCTCCTAAACGGTTAAAAATAGGACATCGCGGTTTTCACCAGTGGATTTAGCACCTTATTTTACATAAAATAAGTCCTATAAGTCTACTCTCAAGAGTTGATAAAGGTTCACACGATCAAAATGTTTATATATCACATTTTCAAATATCTATTATTTTCTATTTTACTCGATCTCCTCAACGGTTAAAGATAGGACATCGCGGTTTTCACGAGTGGATTTAGCACCTCATTTTACATAAAATAAGTCTTACAAGTCTACTCTCAAGAGTTGATAAAGGGACAAACGAATAAAATGTTTATATATCACATTTTCAAATATCTATTATTCTCCATTTTACTCGATCTCCTAAACGGTTAAAGATAGGACATCGCGGTTTTCACCAGTGGGTTTAGCACCTCATTTTACATAAAATAACTCCTATAAGTCAACTCACTTTATATATCACATTTTCAAATATCTGTTATTATCAATTTTACTCGATCTCTTAAACGGTTAAAGATAGAAAATCGCTGTTTTTGCCAGTGGATTTAGCACCTTATTTTACATAAAATAAGTCCTATAAGTCTACTCTCAAGAGTTGATAAAGGTACAAACGAATAAAATGTTTATATATCACATTTTCAAATATCTGTTATTATCAATTTTACTCGATCTCTTAAACGGTTAAAGATAGGAACTCGCTGTTTTTGCCAGTGGATTTAGCACCTTATTTTACATAAAATAAGTCCTATAAGTCTACTCTCAAGAGTTGATAAAGGTACAAACGAATAAAATGTTTATATATCACATTTTCAAATATCTATTATTCTCCATTTTACTCCATCTCCTAAACGGTTAAAGATAGGACATCGCGGTTTTCATCAGTGGATTAAGCACCCCATTTTACATTAAATAAGTCCTATAAGTCTATTCTCAAGAGTTGATAAAGGTAAAAACGAATAAAATGTTTATATATCACATTTTCAAATATCTATTATTTTCCATTTTACTCGATCTCCTAAACGGTTATAGATAGGACATCGTGGTTTTCACCAGTGGATTTAGCACCTCATTTTACATAAAATAGGTCCTATAAGTCTACTTTTAAATGTTGATAAAGGTACAAACGAATAAATTGTTTATATATCACATTATCAAATATCTATTATTCTCCATTTTACTTGATCTCCTAAACGGTTAAAGATAGGACATCGCGGTTTTCACCAGTGGATTTAGAACCTTATTTTACATAAAATAGGTCTTATAAGTCTACTCTCAAGAGTTGATAAAGGTACAAACGAATAAAATGTTTATATATCACATTTTCAAATATCTATTATTCTCCATTTTACTCCATCTCTTAAACGGTTAAAGATAGGACATCGCGGTTTTCATCAGTGGATTAAGCACCCCATTTTACATTAAATAAGTCCTATAAGTCTATTCTCAAGAGTAGATAAAGGTAAAAACGAATAAAATGTTTATATATCACATTTTCAAATATCTATTATTTTCCATTTTACTCGAACTCCTAAACGGTTAAAGATAGGACATCGTGGTTTTCACCAGTGGATTTAGCACCTCATTTTACATAAAATAGGTCCTATAAGTCTACTTTTAAATGTTGATAAAGGTACAAACGAATAAATTGTTTATATATCATATTATCAAATATCTATTATTCTCCATTTTACTTGATCTCCTAAACGGTTAAAGATAGGACATCGCGGTTTTCACCAGTGGATTTAGAACCTTATTTTACATAAAATAGGTCCTATAAGTCTACTCTCAAGAGCTGATAAAGGTAAAAACGAATAAAATGTTTATATATCACATTTTCAAACACCTATTATTCTCCATTTTACTCGATCTCCTAAATGGTTATGGATAGGACATCGCGGTTTTCACCAGTGGATTTAGCACCTCATTTTACATAAAATAGGTCCTATAAGTCTACTCTCAAGAGTTGATAAAGGTAAAAACGAATAAAATGTTTATATATCACATTTTCAAATATCTATTTTTCTCCATTTTACTCGATCTCCTTAACGGTTAAAGATATGACATCGAGGTTTTCACCAGTGGATTTAGCACTTCATTTTACATGAAATAGGTCCTATAAGTCTACTGTCAAAAGTTGATAAAGGTACAAACGAATAAAATGTTTATGTATCACATTTTCAAATATCTATTAATATCCATTTTATTCGATCTCCTAAACGGTTCAAGATATTATTCTCCATTTTACTCGATCTTCTAAACGGTTAAAGATAGGACATCGAGGTTTTCACCAGTGGATTTAGCACCTCATTTTACATAAAATATGTCCTATAAGTCTACTCTCAAGAGTTGATAAAGGTACAAAATAATAAAATGTTTATATATCACATTTTCAAATATCAATTATTCTCCATTTTACTTGATCTCCTAAACGGTTAAAGATAGGACATCGCGGTTTTCACCAGTGGATTTAGCACTATATTTTACATAAAATAACTCCTATAAGTCTACTCTCAAGAGTTGATAAAGGTACAAACGAATAAAATGTTTATATATCACATTTTCAAATATCTGTTATTATCAATTTTACTCGATCTCTTAAACGGTTAAAGATAGGACATCGCGGTTTTCAACTGTGAATTTAGCACTATATTTTACATAAAATAAGTCCTATAAGTCTACTCTCAAGAGTTGATAATGGTAAAAACGAATAAAAGTTTATATAACACATTTTCAAATATCTATTTTTCTCCATTTTACTCGATCTCCTAAACGGTTTAAGATAGGACATCGCTGTTTTCACCAGTGGATGTAGCACCTCATTTTACATAAAATATGTCCTATAAGTCAACTCTCAAGAGTTGATAAATTTACAAACGAATAAAATGTTTATATATCACATTTTCAAATATCTGTTATTATCAATTTTACTCGATCTCTTAAACGGTTAAAGATAGGACATCGCTGTTTTTACCGGTGGATTTAGCACCTTATTTTACATAAAATAAGTCCTATAAGTCTACTCTCAAGAGTTGATAAAGGTACAAACGAATAAATTGTTTATATATCACATTTTCAAATATCTATTATTCTCCATTTTACTCGATCTCATAAACGGTTAAAGATAGGACATCGCGATTTTCACCAGTGAATTTAGCACTATATTTTACATAAAATAAGTCCTATAAGTCTACTCTCAAGAGTTGATAAAGGTACAAACGAATAAAATTTTTAAATATCACATTTTCAAATATCAATTATTCTCCATTTTACTCGATCTCCTAAACGGTTAAAGATAGGACATCGCGGTTTTCACCAGTGGATTTAGCACCTCATTTTACATAGAATATGTCCTATAAGTCTACTCTCAAGGGTTGATAAAGGTACACACGGATAAAATGTATATATATCACATTTTCAAATATCCATTATTCTCCATTTTACTCGATCTCCTAAACGGTTAAAGATAAGACATCGCGGTTTTTACCAGTGGATTTAGCACCTCATTTTACATAAAATAGGTCCTATAAGTCTACTCTCAAGAGTTGATAAAGGTAAAAACGAATAAAATGTTTATATATCACATTTTCAAACATCTATTATTCTCCATTTTACTCGATCTCCTAAACGGTTAAAGATAGGACATCGCGGTTTTCACCAGTGGATTTAGCACCTCATTTTACATAGAATATGTCCTATAAGTCTACTCTCAAGGGTTGATAAAGGTACAAACGAATAAAATGTTTATATATCACATTTTCAAATATCCATAATTCTCCATTTTACTCGATCTCCTAAACGGTTAAAGATAAGACATCGCGGTCTTCACCAGTGGATTTAGCACCTCATTTTACATAAAATAGGTCCTATAAGTTTACTCTCAAGAGTTGATAAAGGTAAAAACGAATAAAATGTTTATATATCACATTTTCAAATTTCTATTATTCTCCATTTTACTCGATCTCTTAAACGGTTAAAGATAGGACATCGAGGTTTCACCAGTGGATTTAGCACCTCAATTTACATGAAATAAGTCTTATAAGTCTACTATCAAGAGTTGATAAAGGTACAAACGAATAAAATGTTTATATATCACATTATCAAATATCTATTATTCTCCATTTTACTCGATCTCCTAAACGGTTAAAGATAAGACATCGCGGTTTTTACCAGTGGATTTAGCACCTCATTTAACATATAATAAGTTTAATAAGTCTACTCTCAAGAGTTGATCAAGGTACATACGAACAAAATGTTTATATATCACATTTTCAAATATCCATTTTTCTCCATTTTACTCGATCTCCTAAACGGTTCAAGATAGGACATCGCTGTTTTCACCAGTGGATGTAGCACCTCATTTTACATAAAATATGTCCTATAAGTCTACTCACAAGAGTTGATAAAGGTACAAACGAACAAAATGTTTATATATCACATTTTCAAATATCTATTATTCTACATTTTACTCGATCTCCTAAACGGTTCAAGATTGGACATCGGGGTTTTCACCAGTGGATTTAGCACCTCATTTTACATAAAATAAGTCCTATAAGTCTACTCTCAAGAGTTGATCAAGGTACAAACGAACAAAATGTTTATATATCACATTTTCAAATATCTATTATTTTACATTTTACTCGATCTCCTAAACGGTTCAAGATTGGACATCGGGGTTTTCGCCAGTGGATTTAGCACCTCATTTTACATTAAATAAGTCCTATAAGTCTACTCTCAAGAGTTGATCAAGGTACATACGAACAAAATGTTTATATATCACATTTTCAAATATCCATTTTTCTCCATTTTACTCGATCTCCTAAACGGTTCAAGATAGGACATCGCTGTTTTCACCAGTGGATTTAGCACCTCATTTTACATAAAATAGGTCCTATAAGTCTACTCTCAAGAGTTGATAAAGGTAAAAACGAATAAAATGTATATATATCACATTTTCAAATTTCTATTTTTCTCGATTTTAGTCGATCTCCTAAACGGTTCAAGATAGGACATCGCGGTTTTTACCAGTGGATTTAGCACCTCATTTCACATAAAATAGGTCCTATAAGTCTACTCTCAAAAGTTGATAAAGCTACAAGCGAATAAAATGTTTAAATATCACATTTTCAAATATCTATTATTCTCCAATTTACTCGATCTCCTAAACGGTTAAAGATAGGACATCGAGGTTTTCACCAGTGGATTTAGCACCTCATTTTACATAAAATAAGTCCTATAAGTCCACTCTCAAGAGTTGATCAAGGTACATACGAACAAAATGTTTATATATCATATTTTCAAATATCCATTTTTCTCCATTTTACTCGATCTCCTAAACGGTTCAAGATAGGACATCGCTGTTTTCACCAGTGGATGTAGCACCTCATTCTACATAAAATATGTCCTATAAGTCTACTCACAAGAGTTGATAAAGGTACAAACGAACAAAATGTTTATATATCACATTTTCAAATATCTATTATTCTACATTTTACTCGATCTAATAAAAGGTTAAAGATTGGACATCGGGGTTTTCACCAGTGGATTTAGCACCTCATTTTACATAAAATAAGTCCTATAAGTCTACTCTCAAGAGTTGATCAAGGTACAAACGAACAAAATGTTTATATATCACATTTTCAAATATCTATTATTCTTCATTTTACTCGATCTCCTAAACGGTTCAAGATAGGACATCGCGGTTTTCACCAGTGGATTTAGCACCTCATTTTACATAAAATAAGTCCTATAAGTCTACTCTTAAGAGTTGATAAAGGTACAAACGAATAAAATGTTTATATAACACATATTCAAATATCTATTATTCTCCATTTTACTCGATCTCCTAAACGGTTAAAGATAGGACATCGTGGTTTTTACCAGTGGATTTAGCATCTCATTTTACATAAAATAAGTCCTATAAGTCTACTCTCAAGAGTTGATCAAGGTACAAACGAACAAAATGTTTATATATCACATTTTCAAATATCTATTATTCTCCATTTTACTCGATCTCCTAAACGGTTCAAGATAGGACATCGCGCTTTTCACCAGTGGATTTAGCACCTCATTTTACATAAAATAAGTCCTATAAGTCTACTCTCAAGAGTTGATAAAGGTACACACGAATAAAATGTTTATATATCACATTTTCAAATATCTATTATTTTCTATTTTACTCGATCTCCTCAACGGTTAAAGATAGGACATCGCGGTTTTCACGAGTGGATTTAGCACCTCATTTTACATAAAATATGTCCTATAAGTCTACTCTCAAGAGTTGATAAAGGTAAAAACGAATAAAATGTTTATATATCACATTTTCAAATATCTATTTTTCTCCATTTTACTCGATCTCCTTAACGGTTAAAGATATGACATCGCGGTTTTCACCAGTGGATTTAGCACTATATTGTACATAAAATAACTCCTATAAGTCTACTCTCAAGAGTTGATAAAGGTACAAACGAATAAAATGTTTATATAACACATTTTCAAATATCTATTATCATCCATTTTACTCGATCTCCTAAACGGTTAAAAATAGGATATCGCGGTTTTTACCAGTTGATTTAGCACCTCTTTTTACCTAAAATAAGTCCTTTAAGTCTACTCTTAAGAGTTGATAAAGGTACAAACGAATAAAATGTTTATATATCACATTTTCAAATATCTATTATTCTCCATTTTACTCCATCTCCTAAACGGTTAAAGATAGGACATCGCGGTTTTCATCAGTGGATTAAGCACCCCATTTTACATAAAATAAGTCCTATAAGTCTATTCTCAAGAGTTGATAAAGGTAAAAACGAATAAAATGTTTATATATCAAATTTTCAAATATCTATTATTTTCCATTTTACTCGATCTCCTAAACGGTTAAAGATATTACATCGTGGTTTTCACCAGTGGATTTAGCACCTCATTTTACATAAAATAGGTCCTATAAGTCTACTCTCAAATGTTGATAAAGGTACAAACGAATAAAATGTTTATATATCACATTTTCAAATATCTATTATTCTCCATTTTACTCGATCTCCTAAAAGGTTAAAGATAGGACATCGAGGTTTTCACCAGTGGATTTAGCACCTCATTTTACATAAAATAGGTCCTATAAGTCTACTCTCAAGAGTTGATAAAGGTAAAAACGAATAAAATGTATATATATAACATTTTCAAATTTCTATTTTTCTCGATTTTAGTCGATCTCCTAAACGGTTCAAGATAGGACATCGCGGTTTTTACCAGTGGATTTAGCACCTCATTTCACATAAAATAGGCCCTATAAGTCTACTCTCAAAAGTTGATAAAGGTACAAGCGAATAAAATGTTTAAATATCACATTTTCAAATATCTATTATTCTCCAATTTACTCGATCTCCTAAACGGTTAAAGATAGGACATCGAGGTTTTCACCAGTGGATTTAGCACCTCATTTTACATAAAATAGGTCTTATAAGTCTACTCCCAAAAGTTGATAAAGGTACAAACGAATAAAATGTTTATATATCACATTTTCAAATATATGTTATTATCAATTTTACTCGATCCCTTAAACGGTTAAAGATAGGAAATCGCGGTTTTCAACTGTGAATTTAGCACTATATTTTACATAAAATAAGTCCTATAAGTCTACTCTCAAGAGTTGATAAAAGTACAAACGAATAAAATGTTTATATACATCATTATCAAATATCTATTATCATCCATTTTACTCGATCTCCTAAACGGTTAAAAATAGGACATCGCGGTTTTTACCAGTTGATTTAGCACCTCTTTTTACCTAAAATAAGTCCTATAAGTCTACTTTTAAGAGTTGATAAAGGTACAAACGAATAAATTGTTTATATATCACATTTTCAAATATCTGTTATTATCAATTTTACTCGATCTCTTAAACGGTTAAAGATAGGACATCGCTGTTTTTACCAGTGGATTTAGCACCTCATTTTACATAGAATATGTCCTATAAGTCTACTCTCAAGGGTTGATAAAGGTACAAACGAATAAAATGTTTATATATCACATTTTCAAATATCCATTATTCTCCATTTTACTCGATCTCCTAAACGGTTAAAGATAAGACATCGCGGTCTTCACCAGTGGATTTAGCACCTCATTTTACATAAAATAGGTCCTATAAGTTTACTCTCAAGAGTTGATAAAGGTAAAAACGAATAAAATGTTTATATATCACATTTTCAAATTTCTATTATTCTCCATTTTACTCGATCTCTTAAACGGTTAAAGATAGGACATCGAGGTTTCACCAGTGGATTTAGCACCTCAATTTACATGAAATAAGTCTTATAAGTCTACTATCAAGAGTTGATAAAGGTACAAACGAATAAAATGTTTATATATCACATTATCAAATATCTATTATTCTCCATTTTACTCGATCTTCTAAACGGTTAAAGATAAGACATCGCGGTTTTTACCAGTGGATTTAGCACCTCATTTAACATATAATAAGTCCAATAAGTCTACTCTCAAGAGTTGATCAAGGTACATACGAACAAAATGTTTATATATCACATTTTCAAATATCCATTTTTCTCCATTTTACTCGATCTCCTAAACGGTTCAAGATAGGACATCGCTGTTTTCACCAGTGGATGTAGCACCTCATTTTACATAAAATATGTCCTATAAGTCTACTCACAAGAGTTGATAAAGGTACAAACGAACTAAATGTTTATATATCACATTTTCAAATATCTATTATTCTACATTTTACTCGATCTCCTAAACGGTTCAAGATTGGACATCGGGGTTTTCACCAGTGGATTTAGCACCTCATTTTACATAAAATAAGTCCTATAAGTCTACTCTCAAGAGTTGATCAAGGTACAAACGAACAAAATGTTTATATATCACATTTTCAAATATCTATTATTTTACATTTTACTCGATCTCCTAAACGGTTCAAGATTGGACATCGGGGTTTTCACCAGTGGATTTAGCACCTCATTTTACATAAAATAAGTCCTATAAGTCTACTCTCAAGAGTTGATCAAGGTACATACGAACAAAATGTTTATATATCACATTTTCAAATATCCATTTTTCTCCATTTTACTCGATCTCCTAAACGGTTTAAGATAGGACATCGCTGTTTTCACCAGTGGATTTAGCACCTCATTTTACATAAAATAGGTCCTATAAGTCTACTCTCAAGAGTTGATAAAGGTAAAAACGAATAAAATGTATATATATCACATTTTCAAATTTCTATTTTTCTCGATTTTAGTCGATCTCCTAAACGGTTCAAGATAGGACATCGCGGTTTTTACCAGTGGATTTAGCACCTCATTTCACATAAAATAGGTCCTATAAGTCTACTCTCAAAAGTTGATAAAGGTACAAGCGAATAAAATGTTTAAATATCACATTTTCAAATATCTATTATTCTCCAAATTACTCGATCTCCTAAACGGTTAAAGATAGGACATCGAGGTTTTCACCAGTGGATTTAGCACCTCATTTTACATAAAATAAGTCCTATAAGTCTACTCTCAAGAGTTGATCAAGGTACATACGAACAAAATGTTTATATATCACATTTTCAAATATCCATTTTTCTCCATTTTACTCGATCTCCTAAACGGTTCAAGATAGGACATCGCTGTTTTCACCAGTGGATGTAGCACCTCATTCTACATAAAATATGTCCTATAAGTCTACTCACAAGAGTTGATAAAGGTACAAACGAACAAAATGTTTATATATCACATTTTCAAATATCTATTATTCTACATTTTACTCGATCTCCTAAACCGTTCAAGATTGGACTTCGGGGTTTTCACCAGTGGATTTAGCACCTCATTTTGCATAAAATAAGTCATATAAGTCTACTCTCAAGAGTTGATCAAGGTACAAACGAACAAAATGTTTATATATCACATTTTCAAATATCTATTATTCTTCATTTTACTCGATCTCCTAAACGGTTCAAGATAGGACATCGCGGTTTTCACCAGTGGATTTAGCACCTCATTTTACATAAAATATGTCCTATAAGTCTACTCTCAAGGGTTGATAAAGGTACAAACGAATAAATTGTTTATATATCACATTTTCAAATATCTGTTATTATCAATTTTACTCGATCTCTTAAACGGTTAAAGATAGGACATCGCTGTTTTTACCAGTGGATTTAGCACCTCATTTTACATAGAATATGTCCTATAAGTTTACTCTCAAGGGTTGATAAAGGTACAAACGAATAAAATGTTTATATATCACATTTTCAAATATCCATTATTCTCCATTTTACTCGATCTCCTAAACGGTTAAAGATAAGACATCGCGGTCTTCACCAGTGGATTTAGCACCTCATTTTACATAAAATAGGTCCTATAAGTTTACTCTCAAGAGTTGATAAAGGTAAAAACGAATAAAATGTTTATATATCACATTTTCAAATTTCTATTATTCTCCATTTTACTCGATCTCTTAAACGGTTAAAGATAGGACATCGAGGTTTCACCAGTGGATTTAGCACCTCAATTTACATGAAATAAGTCTTATAAGTCTACTATCAAGAGTTGATAAAGGTACAAACGAATAGAATGTTTATATATCACATTATCTAATATCTATTATTCTCCATTTTACTCGATCTCCTAAACGGTTAAAGATAAGACATCGCGGTTTTTACCAGTGGATTTAGCACCTCATTTAACATATAATAAGTCCAATAAGTCTACTCTCAAGAGTTGATCAAGGTACATACGAACAAAATGTTTATATATCACATTTTCAAATATCCATTTTTCTCCATTTTACTCGATCTCCTAAACGGTTCAAGATAGGACATCGCTGTTTTCACCAGTGGATGTAGCACCTCATTTTACATAAAATATGTCCTATAAGTCTACTCACAAGAGTTGATAAAGGTACAAACGAACTAAATGTTTATATATCACATTTTCAAATATCTATTATTCTACATTTTACTCGATCTCCTAAACGGTTCAAGATTGGACATCGGGGTTTTCACCAGTGGATTTAGCACCTCATTTTACATAAAATAAGTCCTATAAGTCTACTCTCAAGAGTTGATCAAGGTACAAACGAACAAAATGTTTATATATCACATTTTCAAATATCTATTATTTTACATTTTACTCGATCTCCTAAACGGTTCAAGATTGGACATCGGGGTTTTCACCAGTGGATTTAGCACCTCATTTTACATAAAATAAGTCCTATAAGTCTACTCTCAAGAGTTGATCAAGGTACATACGAACAAAATGTTTATATATCACATTTTCAAATATCCATTTTTCTCCATTTTACTCGATCTCCTAAACGGTTTAAGATAGGACATCGCTGTTTTCACCAGTGGATTTAGCACCTCATTTTACATAAAATAGGTCCTATAAGTCTACTCTCAAGAGTTGATAAAGGTAAAAACGAATAAAATGTATATATATCACATTTTCAAATTTCTATTTTTCTCGATTTTAGTCGATCTCCTAAACGGTTCAAGATAGGACATCGCGGTTTTTACCAGTGGATTTAGCACCTCATTTCACATAAAATAGGTCCTATAAGTCTACTCTCAAAAGTTGATAAAGGTACAAGCGAATAAAATGTTTAAATATCACATTTTCAAATATCTATTATTCTCCAATTTACTCGATCTCCTAAACGGTTAAAGATAGGACATCGAGGTTTTCACCAGTGGATTTAGCACCTCATTTTACATAAAATAAGTCCTATAAGTCTACTCTCAAGAGTTGATCAAGGTACATACGAACAAAATGTTTATATATCACATTTTCAAATATCCATTTTTCTCCATTTTACTCGATCTCCTAAACGGTTCAAGATAGGACATCGCTGTTTTCACCAGTGGATGTAGCACCTCATTCTACATAAAATATGTCCTATAAGTCTACTCACAAGAGTTGATAAAGGTACAAACGAACAAAATGTTTATATATCACATTTTCAAATATCTATTATTCTACATTTTACTCGATCTCCTAAACCGTTCAAGATTGGACTTCGGGGTTTTCACCAGTGGATTTAGCACCTCATTTTGCATAAAATAAGTCATATAAGTCTACTCTCAAGAGTTGATCAAGGTACAAACGAACAAAATGTTTATATATCACATTTTCAAATATCTATTATTCTTCATTTTACTCGATCTCCTAAACGGTTCAAGATAGGACATCGCGGTTTTCACCAGTGGATTTAGCACCTCATTTTACATAAAATAAGTCTTATAAGTCTCCTCTTAAGAGTTGATAAAGGTACAAACGAATAAAATGTTTATATAACACATATTCAAATATCTATTATTCTCCATTTTACTCGATCTCCTAAACGGTTAAAGATAGGACATCGTGGTTTTTACCAGTGGATTTAGCATCTCATTTTACATAAAATAAGTCCTATAAGTCTACTCTCAAGAGTTGATCAAGGTACAAACGAACAAAATGTTTATATATCACATTTTCAAATATCTATTATTCTCCATTTTACTCGATCTCCTAAACGGTTCAAGATAGGACATCGCGCTTTTCACCAGTGGATTTAGCACCTCATTTTACATAAAATAAGTCCTATAAGTCTACTCTTAAGAGTTGATAAAGGTACAAACGAATAAAATGTTTATATATCACATATTCAAATATCTATTATTCTCCAATTTACTCGATCTCCTAAACGGTTAAAAATAGGACATCGCGGTTTTCACCAGTGGATTTAGCAACTTATTTTACATAAAATAAGTCCTATATGTCTACTCTCAAGAGTTGATAAAGGTACACACGAATAAAATGTTTATATATCACATTTTCAAATATCTATTATTTTCTATTTTACTCGATCTCCTCAACGGTTAAAGATAGGACATCGCGGATTTCACGAGTGGATTTAGCACCTCATTTTACATAAAATATGTCCTATAAGTCTACTCTCAAGAGTTGATAAAGGTACAAAATAATAAAATGTTTATATATCACATTTTCAAATATCTATTATTCTCCATTTTACTTGATCTCCTAAACGGTTAAAGATAGGACATCGCGGTTTTCACCAGTGGATTTAGCACTATATTGTACATAAAATAACTCCTATAAGTCTACTCTCAAGATTTGATAAAGGTACAAACGAATAAAATGTTTATATATCACATTTTCAAATATCTATTATCATCCATTTTACTCGATCTCCTAAACGGTTAAAAATAGGATATCGCGGTTTTTACCAGTTGATTTAGCACCTCTTTTTACCTAAAATAAATCCTTTAAGTCTACTCTTAAGAGTTGATAAAGGTACAAACGAATAAAATGTTTATATATCACATTTTCAAATATCTATTATTCTCCATTTTACTCCATCTCCTAAACGGTTAAAGATAGGACATCGCGGTTTTCATCAGTGGATTAAGCACCCCATTTTACAAAAAATAAGTCCTATAAGTCTATTCTCAAGAGTTGATAAAGGTAAAAACGAATAAAATGTTTATATATCAAATTTTCAAATATCTATTATTTTCCATTTTACTCGATCTCCTAAACGGTTAAAGATAGGACATCGTGGTTTTCACCAGTGGATTTAGCACCTCATTTTACATAAAATAGGTCCTATAAGTCTACTCTCAAATGTTGATAAAGGTACAAACGAATAAAATGTTTATATATCACATTTTCAAATATCTATTATTCTCCATTTTACTCGATCTCTTAAAAGGTTAAAGATAGGACATCGAGGTTTTCACCAGTGGATTTAGCACCTCATTTTACATAAAATAGGTCCTATAAGTCTACTCTCAAGAGTTGATAAAGGTAAAAACGAATAAAATGTATATATATCACATTTTCAAATTTCTATTTTCCTCGATTTTAGTCGATCTCCTAAACGGTTCAAGATAGGACATCGCGGTTTTTACCAGTGGATTTAGCACCTCATTTCACATAAAATAGGTCCTATAAGTCTACTCTCAAAAGTTGATAAAGGTACAAGCGAATAAAATGTTTAAATATCACATTTTCAAATATCTGTTATTATCAATTTTACTCGATCTCTTAAACGGTTAAAGATAGGAAATCGCGGTTTTCAACTGTGAATTTAGCACTATATTTTACATAAAATAAGTCCTATAAGTCTACTCTCAAGAGTTGATAAAAGTACAAACGAATAAAATGTTTATATACATCATTATCAAATATCTATTATCATCCATTTTACTCGATCTCCTAAACGGTTAAAAATAGGACATCGCGGTTTTTACCAGTTGATTTAGCACCTCTTTTTACCTAAAATAAGTCCTATAAGTCTACTCTTAAGAGTTGATAAAGGTACAAACGAATAAATTGTTTATATATCACATTTTCAAATATCTGTTATTATCAATTTTACTCGATCTCTTAAACGGTTAAAGATAGGACATCGCTGTTTTTACCAGTGGATTTAGCACCTCATTTTACATAAAATAAGTCCTATAAGTCTACTCTCAAGAGTTGATAAAGGTACAAACGAATAAAATGTTTATATAACACATTTTCAAATATCTATTAATATCCATTTTACTCGATCTCCTAAACGGTTAAAGATACATCGCGGTTTTCACCAGAGGATTTAGTACCTCATTTTACATAAAATAAGACCTATAAGTCTACTCTCAAGAGTTGATAAAGGTACAAATGAATAAAATGTTTATATATCACATTTTCAAATACCTATTATTCTCCATTTTACTCGATCTCTTAAACGGTTAAAGATAGAACATCGCTGTTTTTACCAGTGGATTTAGCACCTCATTTTACATAAAATAAGTCCTATAAGTCTACTCTCAAGGGTTGATCAAGGTACAAACGAACAAAATGTTTATATATCACATTTTCAAATATCTATTATTCTCCATTTTACTCGATCTCCTAAACGGTTGAAAATAGGACATCGCGGTTTTCACCAGTGGATTTAGCACCTTATTTTACATAAAATAAGTCCTGTAAGTCTACTCTCAAGAGTTGATAAAGGTTCACACGAACAAAATGTTTATATATCACATTTTCAAATATCTATTATTTTCTATTTTACTCGATCTCCTCAACGGTTAAAGATAGGACATCGCGGTTTTCACGAATGGATTTAGCACCTCATTTTACATAAAATAAGTCTTACAAGTCTACTCTCAAGAGTTGATAAAGGGACAAACGAATAAAATGTTTATATATCACATTTTCAAATAACTATTATTCTCCATTTTACTCGATCTCCTAAACGGTTAAAGATAGGACATCGCGGTTTTCACCAGTGGGTTTAGCACCTCATTTTACATAATATAACTCCTATAAGTCAACTCACTTTATATATCACATTTTCAAATATCTGTTATTATCAATTTTACTCGATCTCTTAAACGGTTAAAGATAGGAAATCGCTGTTTTTGCCAGTGGATTTAGCACCTTATTTTACATAAAATAAGTCCTATAAGTCTACTCTCAGGAGTTGATAAAGGTACAAACGAATAAAATGTTTATATATCACATTTTCAAATATCTGTTATTATCAATTTTACTCGATCTCTTAAACGGTTAAAGATAGAACATCGTGGTTTTCACCAGTGGATTTAGCACCTCATTTTACATAAAATAGGTCCTATAAGTCTACTTTTAAATGTTGATAAAGGTACAAACGAATAAATTGTTTATATATCACATTATCAAATATCTATTATTCTCCATTTTACTTGATCTCCTAAACGGTTAAAGATAGGACATCGCGGTTTTCACCAGTGGATTTAGAACCTTATTTTACATAAAATAGGTCCTATAAGTCTACTCTCAAGAGTTGATAAAGGTACAAACGAATAAAATGTTTATATATCACATTTTCAAATATCTATTATTCTCCATTTTACTCCATCTCTTAAACGGTTAAAGATAGGACATCGCGGTTTTCATCAGTGGATTAAGCACCCCATTTTACATTAAATAAGTCTTATAAGTCTATTCTCAAGAGTTGATAAAGGTAAAAACGAATAAAATGTTTATATATCACATTTTCAAATATCTATTATTTTCCATTTTACTCGAACTCCTAAACGGTTAAAGATAGGACATCGTGGTATTCACCAGTGGATTTAGCACCTCATTTTACATAAAATAGGTCCTATAAGTCTACTTTTAAATGTTGATAAAGGTACAAACGAATAAATTGTTTATATATCACATTTTCAAATATCTATTATTCTCCATTTTACTTGATCTCCTAAACGGTTAAAGATAGGACATCGCGGTTTTCACCAGTGGATTTAGAACCTTATTTTACATAAAATAGGTCCTATAAGTCTACTCTCAAGAGTTGTTAAAGGTAAAAACGAATAAAATGTTTATATATCACATTTTCAAACATCTATTATTCTCCATTTTACTCGATCTCCTAAATGGTTATGGATAGGACATCGCGGTTTTCACCAGTGGATTTAGCACCTCATTTTACATAAAATAGGTCCTATAAGTCTACTCTCAAGAGTTGATAAAGGTAAAAAGGAATAAAATGTTTATATATCACATTTTCAAATATCTATTTTTCTCCATTTTACCCGATCTCCTTAACGGTTAAAGATATGACATCGAGGTTTTCACCAGTGGATTTAGCACTTCATTTTACATAAAATAGGTCCTATAAGTCTACTCTCAAAAGTTGATAAAGGTACAAACGAATAAAATGTTTATATATCACATTTTCAAATATCTATTAATATCCATCTTATTCGATCTCCTAAACGGTTCAAGATATTATTCTCCATTTTACTCGATCTTCTAAACGGTTAAAGATAGGACATCGAGGTTTTCACCAGTGGATTTAGCACCTCATTTTACATAAAATATGTCCTATAAGTCTACTCTCAAGAGTTGATAAAGGTACAAAATAATAAAATGTTTATATGTCACATTTTCAAATATCTTTTATTCTCCATTTTACTTGATCTCCTAAACGGTTAAAGATAGGACATCGCGGTTTTCACCAGTGGATTTAGCACTATATTTTACATAAAATAACTCCTATAAGTCTACTCTCAAGAGTTGATAAAGGTACAAACGAATAAAATGTTTATATATCACATTTTCAAATATCTGTTATTATCAATTTTACTCGATCTCTTAAACGGTTAAAGATAGGACATCGCGGTTTTCAACTGTGAATTTAGCACTATATTTTACATAAAATAAGTCCTATAAGTCTACTCTCAAGAGTTGATAATGGTAAAAACGAATAAAAGTTTATATAACACATTTTCAAATATCTATTTTTCTCCATTTTACTCGATCTCCTAAACGGTTTAAGATAGGACATCGCTGTTTTCACCAGTGGATGTAGCACCTCATTTTACATAAAATATGTCCTATAAGTCAACTCTCAAGAGTTGATAAATTTACAAACGAATAAAATGTTTATATATCACATTTTCAAATATCTGTTATTATCAATTTTACTCGATCTCTTAAACGGTTAAAGATAGGACATCGCTGTTTTTACCGGTGGATTTAGCACCTTATTTTACATAAAATAAGTCCTATAAGTCTACTCTCAAGAGTTGATAAAGGTACAAACGAATAAAATGTTTATATATCACATTTTCAAATATCTATTATTCTCCATTTTACTCGATCTCATAAACGGTTAAAGATAGGACATCGCGGTTTTCACCAGTGAATTTAACACTATATTTTACATAAAATAAGTCCTATAAGTCTACTCTCAAGAGTTGATAAAGGTACAAACGAATAAATTGTTTATATATCACATTTTCAAATATCTATTATTCTCCATTTTACTCGATCTCATAAACGGTTAAAGATAGGACATCGCGATTTTCACCAGTGAATTTAGCACTATATTTTACATAAAATAAGTCCTATAAGTCTACTCTCAAGAGTTGATAAAGGTACAAACGAATAAAATTTTTAAATATCACATTTTCAAATATCTATTATTCTCCATTTTACTCGATCTCCTAAACGGTTAAAGATAGGACATCGCGGTTTTCACCAGTGGATTTAGCACCTCATTTTACATAGAATATGTCCTATAAGTCTACTCTCAAGGGTTGATAAAGGTACACACAAATAAAATGTATATATATCACATTTTCAAATATCCATTATTCTCCATTTTACTCGATCTCCTAAACGGTTAAAGATAAGACATCGCGGTTTTCACCAGTGGATTTAGCACCTCATTTTACATAAAATAGGTCCTATAAGTCTACTCTCAAGAGTTGATAAAGGTAAAAACGAATAAAATGTTTATATTTCACATTTTCAAACATCTATTATTCTCCATTTTACTCGATCTCCTAAACGGTTAAAGATAGGACATCGCGGTTTTCACCAGTGGATTTAGCACCTCATTTTACATAGAATATGTCCTATAAGTCTACTCTCAAGGGTTGATAAAGGTACAAACGAATAAAATGTTTATATATCACATTTTCAAATATCCATTATTCTCCATTTTACTCGATCTCCTAAACGGTTAAAGATAAGACATCGCGGTCTTCACCAGTGGATTTAGCACCTCATTTTACATAAAATAGGTCCTATAAGTTTACTCTCAAGAGTTGATAAAGGTAAAAACGAATAAAATGTTTATATATCACATTTTCAAATTTCTATTATTCTCCATTTTACTCGATCTCTTAAACGGTTAAAGATAGGACATCGAGGTTTCACCAGTGGATTTAGCACCTCAATTTACATGAAATAAGTCTTATAAGTCTACTATCAAGAGTTGATAAAGGTACAAACGAATAAAATGTTTATATATCACATTATCAAATATCTATTATTCTCCATTTTACTCGATCTCCTAAACGGTTAAAGATAAGACATCGCGGTTTTTACCAGTGGATTTAGCACCTCATTTAACATATAATAAGTCCAATAAGTCTACTCTCAAGAGTTGATCAAGGTACATACGAACAAAATGTTTATAAATCACATTTTCAAATATCCATTTTTCTCAATTTTACTCGATCTCCTAAACGGTTCAAGATAGGACATCGCTGTTTTCACCAGTGGATGTAGCACCACATTTTACATAAAATATGTCCTATATGTCTACTCACAAGAGTTGATAAAGGTACAAACGAACAAAATGTTTATATATCACATTTTCAAATATCTATTATTCTACATTTTACTCGATCTCCTAAACGGTTAAAGATAGGACATCGCGGTTTTCATCAGTGGATTAAGCACCCCATTTTACATTAAATAAGTCCTATAAGTCTATTCTCAAGAGTTGATAAAGGTAAAAACGAATAAAATGTTTATATATCACATTTTCAAATATCTATTATTTTCCATTTTACTCGAACTCCTAAACGGTTAAAGATAGGACATCGTGGTTTTCACCAGTGGATTTAGCACCTCATTTTACATAAAATAGGTCCTATAAGTCTACTTTTAAATGTTGATAAAGGTACAAACGAATAAATTGTTTATATATCACATTATCAAATATCTATTATTCTCCATTTTACTTGATCTCCTAAACGGTTAAAGATAGGACATCGCGGTTTTCACCAGTGGATTTAGAACCTTATTTTACATAAAATAGGTCCTATAAGTCTACTCTCAAGAGTTGTTAAAGGTAAAAACGAATAAAATGTTTATATATCACATTTTCAAACATCTATTATTCTCCATTTTACTCGATCTCCTAAATGGTTATGGATAGGACATCGCGGTTTTCACCAGTGGATTTAGCACCTCATTTTACATAAAATAGGTCCTATAAGTCTACTCTCAAGAGTTGATAAAGGTAAAAACGAATAAAATGTTTATATATCACATTTTCAAATATCTATTTTTCTCCATTTTACCCGATCTCCTTAACGGTTAAAGATATGACATCGAGGTTTTCACCAGTGGATTTAGCACTTCATTTTACATAAAATAGGTCCTATAAGTCTACTCTCAAAAGTTGATAAAGGTACAAACGAATAAAATGTTTATATATCACATTTTCAAATATCTATTAATATCCATCTTATTCGATCTCCTAAACGGTTCAAGATATATTCTCCATTTTACTCGATCTTCTAAACGGTTAAAGATAGGACATCGAGGTTTTCACCAGTGGATTTAGCACCTCATTTTACATAAAATATGTCCTATAAGTCTACTCTCAAGAGTTGATAAAGGTACAAAATAATAAAATGTTTATATGTCACATTTTCAAATATCTTTTATTCTCCATTTTACTTGATCTCCTAAACGGTTAAAGATAGGACATCGCGGTTTTCACCAGTGGATTTAGCACTATATTTTACATAAAATAACTCCTATAAGTCTACTCTCAAGAGTTGATAAAGTTACAAACGAATAAAATGTTTATATATCACATTTTCAAATATCTGTTATTATCAATTTTACTCGATCTCTTAAACGGTTAAAGATAGGACATCGCGGTTTTCAACTGTGAATTTAGCACTATATTTTACATAAAATAAGTCCTATAAGTCTACTCTCAAGAGTTGATAATGGTAAAAACGAATAAAAGTTTATATAACACATTTTCAAATATCTATTTTTCTCCATTTTACTCGATCTCCTAAACGGTTTAAGATAGGACATCGCTGTTTTCACCAGTGGATGTAGCACCTCATTTTACATAAAATATGTCCTATAAGTCAACTCTCAAGAGTTGATAAATTTACAAACGAATAAAATGTTTATATATCACATTTTCAAATATCTGTTATTATCAATTTTACTCGATCTCTTAAACGGTTAAAGATAGGACATCGCTGTTTTTACCGGTGGATTTAGCACCTTATTTTACATAAAATAAGTCCTATAAGTCTACTCTCAAGAGTTGATAAAGGTACAAACGAATAAAATGTTTATATATCACATTTTCAAATATCTATTATTCTCCATTTTACTCGATCTCATAAACGGTTAAAGATAGGACATCGCGGTTTTCACCAGTGAATTTAACACTATATTTTACATAAAATAAGTCCTATAAGTCTACTCTCAAGAGTTGATAAAGGTACAAACGAATAAATTGTTTATATATCACATTTTCAAATATCTATTATTCTCCATTTTACTCGATCTCATAAACGGTTAAAGATAGGACATCGCGATTTTCACCAGTGAATTTAGCACTATATTTTACATAAAATAAGTCCTATAAGTCTACTCTCAAGAGTTGATAAAGGTACAAACGAATAAAATTTTTAAATATCACATTTTCAAATATCTATTATTCTCCATTTTACTCGATCTCCTAAACGGTTAAAGATAGGACATCGCGGTTTTCACCAGTGGATTTAGCACCTCATTTTACATAGAATATGTCCTATAAGTCTACTCTCAAGGGTTGATAAAGGTACACACAAATAAAATGTATATATATCACATTTTCAAATATCCATTATTCTCCATTTTACTCGATCTCCTAAACGGTTAAAGATAAGACATCGCGGTTTTCACCAGTGGATTTAGCACCTCATTTTACATAAAATAGGTCCTATAAGTCTACTCTCAAGAGTTGATAAAGGTAAAAACGAATAAAATGTTTATATTTCACATTTTCAAACATCTATTATTCTCCATTTTACTCGATCTCCTAAACGGTTAAAGATAGGACATCGCGGTTTTCACCAGTGGATTTAGCACCTCATTTTACATAGAATATGTCCTATAAGTCTACTCTCAAGGGTTGATAAAGGTACAAACGAATAAAATGTTTATATATCACATTTTCAAATATCCATTATTCTCCATTTTACTCGATCTCCTAAACGGTTAAAGATAAGACATCGCGGTCTTCACCAGTGGATTTAGCACCTCATTTTACATAAAATAGGTCCTATAAGTTTACTCTCAAGAGTTGATAAAGGTAAAAACGAATAAAATGTTTATATATCACATTTTCAAATTTCTATTATTCTCCATTTTACTCGATCTCTTAAACGGTTAAAGATAGGACATCGAGGTTTCACCAGTGGATTTAGCACCTCAATTTACATGAAATAAGTCTTATAAGTCTACTATCAAGAGTTGATAAAGGTACAAACGAATAAAATGTTTATATATCACATTATCAAATATCTATTATTCTCCATTTTACTCGATCTCCTAAACGGTTAAAGATAAGACATCGCGGTTTTTACCAGTGGATTTAGCACCTCATTTAACATATAATAAGTCCAATAAGTCTACTCTCAAGAGTTGATCAAGGTACATACGAACAAAATGTTTATAAATCACATTTTCAAATATCCATTTTTCTCAATTTTACTCGATCTCCTAAACGGTTCAAGATAGGACATCGCTGTTTTCACCAGTGGATGTAGCACCTCATTTTACATTAAATATGTCCTATATGTCTACTCACAAGAGTTGATAAAGGTACAAACGAACAAAATGTTTATATATCACATTTTCAAATATCTATTATTCTACATTTTACTCGATCTCCTAAACGGTTCAAGATTGGACATCGGGGTTTTCACCAGTGGATTTAGCACCTCATTTTACATAAAATAAGTCCTATAAGTCTACTCTCAAGAGTTGATCAAGGTACAAACGAACAAAATGTTTATATATCACATTTTCAAATATCTATTATTTTACATTTTACTCGATCTCCTAAACGGTTCAAGATTGGACATCGGGGTTTTCACCAGTGGATTTAGCACCTCATTTTACATAAAATAAGTCCTATAAGTCTACTCTCAAGAGTTGATCAAGGTACATACGAACAAAATGTTTATATATCACATTTTCAAATATCCATTTTTCTCCATTTTACTCGATCTCCTAAACGGTTCAAGATAGGACATCGCTGTTTTCACCAGTGGATTTAGCACCTCATTTTACATAAAATTGGTCCTATAAGTCTACTCTTAAGAGTTGATAAAGGTAAAAACGAATAAAATGTATATATATCACATTTTCAAATTTCTATTTTTTTCGATTTTAGTCGATCTCCTAAACGGTTCAAGATAGGACATCGCGGTTTTTACCAGTGGATTTAGCACCTCATTTCACATAAAATAGGTATTATAAGTCTACTCTCAAAAGTTGATAAAGGTACAAGCGAATAAAATGTTTAAATATCACATTTTCAAATATCTATTATTCTCCAATTTACTCGATCTCCTAAACGGTTAAAGATAGGACATCGAGGTTTTCACCAGTGGATTTAGCACCTCATTTTACATAAAATAAGTCCTATAAGTCTACTCTCAAGAGTTGATCAAGGTACATACGAACAAAATGTTTATATATCACATTTTCAAATATCCATTTTTCTCCATTTTACTCGATCTCCTAAACGGTTCAAGATAGGACATCGCTGTTTTCACCAGTGGATGTAGCACCTCATTCTACATAAAATATGTCCTATAAATCTACTCACAAGAGTTGATAAAGGTACAAACGAACAAAATGTTTATATATCACATTTTCAAATATCTATTATTCTACATTTTACTCGATCTCCTAAACGGTTCAAGATTGGACATCATGGTTTTCACCAGTGGATTTAGCACCTCATTTTACATAAAATAAGTCCTATAAGTCTACTCTCAAGAGTTGATCAAGGTACAAACGAACAAAATGTTTATATATCACATTTTCAAATATCTATTATTCTACATTTTACTCGATCTCCTAAACCGTTCAAGATTGGACTTCGGGGTTTTCACCAGTGGATTTAGCACCTCATTTTGCATAAAATAAGTCATATAAGTCTACTCTCAAGAGTTGATCAAGGTACAAACGAACAAAATGTTTATATATCACATTTTCAAATATCTATTATTCTTCATTTTACTCGATCTCCTAAACGGTTCAAGATAGGACATCGCGGTTTTCACCAGTGGATTAAGCACCTCATTTTACATAAAATAAGTCCTATAAGTCTACTCTTAAGAGTTGATAAAGGTACAAACGAATAAAATGTTTATATAACACATATTCAAATATCTGTTATTCTCCATTTTACTCGATCTCCTAAACGGTTAAAGAGAGGACATCGTGGTTTTTACCAGTGGATTTAGCACCTCATTTTACATAAAATAAGTCCTATAAGTCTACTCTCAAGAGTTGATCAAGGTACAAACGAACAAAATGTTTATATATCACATTTTCAAATATCTATTATTCTCCATTTTACTCGATCTCCTAAACGGTTCAAGATAGGACATCGCGCCTTTTACCAGTGGATTTAGCACCTCATTTTACATAAAATAAGTCCTATAAGTCTACTCTTAAGAGTTGATAAAGGTACACACGAATAAAATGTTTATATATCACATTTTCAAATATCTATTATTTTCTATTTTACTCGATCTCCTCAACGGTTAAAGATAGGACATCGCGGTTTTCATCAGTGGATTAAGCACCCCATTTTACATAAAATAAGTCCTATAAGTCTATTCTCAAGAGTTGATAAAGGTAAAAACGAATAAAATGTTTATATATCAAATTTTCAAATATCTATTATTTTCCATTTTACTCGATCTCCTAAACGGTTAAAGATAGGACATCGTGGTTTTCATCAGTGGATTTAGCACCTCATTTTACATAAAATAGGTCCTATTAGTCTACTCTCAAATGTTGATAAAGGTACAAACGAATAAAATGTTTATATATCACATTTTCAAATATCTATTATTCTCCATTTTACTCGATCTCCTAAAAGGTTAAAGATAGGACATCGAGGTTTTCACCAGTGGATTTAGCACCTCATTTTACATAAAATAGGTCCTATAAGTCTACTCTCAAGAGTTGATAAAGGTAAAAACGAATAAAATGTATATATATCACATTTTCAAATTTCTATTTTTCTCGATTTTAGTCGATCTCCTAAACGGTTCAAGATAGGACATCGCGGTTTTTACCAGTGGATTTAGCACCTCATTTCACATAAAATAGGTCCTATAAGTCTACTCTCAAAAGTTGATAAAGGTACAAGCGAATAAAATGTTTAAATATCACATTTTCAAATATCTATTATTCTCCAATTTACTCGATCTCCTAAACGGTTAAAGATAGGACATCGAGGTTTTCACCAGTGGATTTAGCACCTCATTTTACATAAAATAGGTCTTATAAGTCTACTCCCAAAAGTTGATAAAGGTACAAACGAATAAAATGTTTATATATCACATTTTCAAATATCTGTTATTATCAATTTTACTCGATCTCTTAAACGGTTAAAGATAGGAAATCGCGGTTTTCAACTGTGAATTTAGCACTATATTTTACATAAAATAAGTCCTATAAGTCTACTCTCAAGAGTTGATAAAAGTACAAACGAATAAAATGTTTATATACATCATTATCAAATATCTATTATCATCCATTTTACTCGATCTCCTAAACGGTTAAAAATAGGACATCGCGGTTTTTACCAGTTGATTTAGCACCTCTTTTTACCTAAAATAAGTCCTATAAGTCTACTCTTAAGAGTTGATAAAGGTACAAACGAATAAATTGTTTATATATCACATTTTCAAATATCTGTTATTATCAATTTTACTCGATCTCTTAAACGGTTAAAGATAGGACATCGCTGTTTTCACCAGTGGATTTAGCACCTCATTTTACATAAAAAAAAGTCCTATAAGTCTACTCTCAAGAGTTGATAAAGGTACAAACGAATAAAATGTTTATATATCACATTTTCAAATATCTATTATTCTCCATTTTACTCGATCTCCTAAACGGTTAAAGATAGGACATCGCGGTTTTTAACAGTGGATTTAGCACCTCATTTTACATAAAAAAAAGTCCTATAAGTCTACTCTCAAGAGTTGATAAAGGTTCAAAATAATAAAATGTTTATATATCACATTTTTAAATATCTATTATTCTCCATTTTACTCCATCTCCTAAACGGTTAAAGATAGGACATCGCGGTTTTCATCAGTGGATTAAGCACACCATTTTACATAAAATAAGTCCTATAAGACTATTCTCAAGAGTTGATAAAGGTAAAAACGAATAAAATGTTTATATATCACATATTCAAATATCTATTATTCTCCATTTTACTCGATCTCCTAAACGGTTCAAGATAGGACATCGCGCTTTTCACCAGTGGATTTAGCACCTCATTTTACATAAAATAAGTCCTATAAGTCTACTCTTAAGAGTTGATAAAGGTACAAACGAATAAAATGTTTATATATCACATATTCAAATATCTATTATTCTCCAATTTACTCGATCTCCTAAACGGTTTAAAATAGGACATCGCGGTTTTCACCAGTGGATTTAGCAACTTATTTTACATAAAATAAGTCCTATAAGTCTACTCTCAAGAGTTGATAAAGGTACACACGAATAAAATGTTTATATATCACATTTTCAAATATCTATTATTTTCTATTTTACTCGATCTCCTCAACGGTTAAAGATAGGACATCGCGGTTTTCATCAGTGGATTAAGCACCCCATTTTACATAAAATAAGTCCTATAAGTCTATTCTCAAGAGTTGATAAAGGTAAAAACGAATAAAATGTTTATATATCAAATTTTCAAATATCTATTATTTTCCATTTTACTCGATCTCCTAAACGGTTAAAGATAGGACATCGTGGTTTTCATCAGTGGATTTAGCACCTCATTTTACATAAAATAGGTCCTATAAGTCTACTCTCAAATGTTGATAAAGGTACAAACGAATAAAATGTTTATATACCACATTTTCAAATATCTATTATTCTCCATTTTACTCGATCTCCTAAAAGGTTAAAGATAGGACATCGAGGTTTTCACCAGTGGATTTAGCACCTCATTTTACATAAAATAGGTCCTATAAGTCTACTCTCAAGAGTTGATAAAGGTAAAAACGAATAAAATGTATATATATCACATTTTCAAATTTCTATTTTTCTCGATTTTAGTCGATCTCCTAAACGGTTCAAGATAGGACATCGCGGTTTTTACCAGTGGATTTAGCACCTCATTTCACATAAAATAGGTCCTATAAGTCTACTCTCAAAAGTTGATAAAGGTACAAGCGAATAAAATGTTTAAATATCACATTTTCAAATATCTATTATTCTCCAATTTACTCGATCTCCTAAACGGTTAAAGATAGGACATCGAGGTTTTCACCAGTGGATTTAGCACCTCATTTTACATAAAATAGGTCTTATAAGTCTACTCCCAAAAGTTGATAAAGGTACAAACGAATAAAATGTTTATATATCACATTTTCAAATATCTGTTATTATCAATTTTACTCGATCTCTTAAACGGTTAAAGATAGGAAATCGCGGTTTTCAACTGTGAATTTAGCACTATATTTTACATAAAATAAGTCCTATAAGTCTACTCTCAAGAGTTGATAAAAGTACAAACGAATAAAATGTTTATATACATCATTATCAAATATCTATTATCATCCATTTTACTCGATCTCCTAAACGGTTAAAAATAGGACATCGCGGTTTTTACCAGTTGATTTAGCACCTCTTTTTACCTAAAATAAGTCCTATAAGTCTACTCTTAAGAGTTGATAAAGGTACAAACGAATAAATTGTTTATATATCACATTTTCAAATATCTGTTATTATCAATTTTACTCGATCTCTTAAACGGTTAAAGATAGGACATCGCTGTTTTCACCAGTGGATTTAGCACCTCATTTTACATAAAATAGGTCCTATAAGTCTACTCTCAAATGTTGATAAAGGTACAAACGAATAAAATGTTTATATATCACATTTTCAAATATCTATTATTCTCCATTTTACTCGATCTCCTAAACGGTTCAAGATAGGACATCGCGCTTTTCACCAGTGGATTTAGCACCTCATTTTACATAAAATAAGTCCTATAAGTCTACTCTTAAGAGTTGATAAAGGTACAAACGAATAAAATGTTTATATATCACATATTCAAATATCTATTATTCTCCAATTTACTCGATCTCCTAAACGGTTTAAAATAGGACATCGCGGTTTTCACCAGTGGATTTAGCAACTTATTTTACATAAAATAAGTCCTATAAGTCTACTCTCAAGAGTTGATAAAGGTACACACGAATAAAATGTTTATATATCACATTTTCAAATATCTATTATTTTCTATTTTACTCGATCTCCTCAACGGTTAAAGATAGGACATCGCGGTTTTCATCAGTGGATTAAGCACCCCATTTTACATAAAATAAGTCCTATAAGTCTATTCTCAAGAGTTGATAAAGGTAAAAACGAATAAAATGTTTATATATCAAATTTTCAAATATCTATTATTTTCCATTTTACTCGATCTCCTAAACGGTTAAAGATAGGACATCGTGGTTTTCATCAGTGGATTTAGCACCTCATTTTACATAAAATAGGTCCTATAAGTCTACTCTCAAATGTTGATAAAGGTACAAACGAATAAAATGTTTATATACCACATTTTCAAATATCTATTATTCTCCATTTTACTCGATCTCCTAAAAGGTTAAAGATAGGACATCGAGGTTTTCACCAGTGGATTTAGCACCTCATTTTACATAAAATAGGTCCTATAAGTCTACTCTCAAGAGTTGATAAAGGTAAAAACGAATAAAATGTATATATATCACATTTTCAAATTTCTATTTTTCTCGATTTTAGTCGATCTCCTAAACGGTTCAAGATAGGACATCGCGGTTTTTACCAGTGGATTTAGCACCTCATTTCACATAAAATAGGTCCTATAAGTCTACTCTCAAAAGTTGATAAAGGTACAAGCGAATAAAATGTTTAAATATCACATTTTCAAATATCTATTATTCTCCAATTTACTCGATCTCCTAAACGGTTAAAGATAGGACATCGAGGTTTTCACCAGTGGATTTAGCACCTCATTTTACATAAAATAGGTCTTATAAGTCTACTCCCAAAAGTTGATAAAGGTACAAACGAATAAAATGTTTATATATCACATTTTCAAATATCTGTTATTATCAATTTTACTCGATCTCTTAAACGGTTAAAGATAGGAAATCGCGGTTTTCAACTGTGAATTTAGCACTATATTTTACATAAAATAAGTCCTATAAGTCTACTCTCAAGAGTTGATAAAAGTACAAACGAATAAAATGTTTATATACATCATTATCAAATATCTATTATCATCCATTTTACTCGATCTCCTAAACGGTTAAAAATAGGACATCGCGGTTTTTACCAGTTGATTTAGCACCTCTTTTTACCTAAAATAAGTCCTATAAGTCTACTCTTAAGAGTTGATAAAGGTACAAACGAATAAATTGTTTATATATCACATTTTCAAATATCTGTTATTATCAATTTTACTCGATCTCTTAAACGGTTAAAGATAGGACATCGCTGTTTTCACCAGTGGATTTAGCACCTCATTTTACATAAAATAGGTCCTATAAGTCTACTCTCAAATGTTGATAAAGGTACAAACGAATAAAATGTTTATATATCACATTTTCAAATATCTATTATTCTTCATTTTACTCGATCTCCTAAACGGTTAAAGATAGGACATCGAGGTTTTCACCAGTGGATTTAGCACCTCATTTTACATAAAATAGGTCCTATAAGTCTACACTCAAGAGTTGATAATGGTAAAAACGAATAAAATGTATATATATCTCATTTTCAAATTTCTATTTTTCTCCATTTTAGTCGATCTCCTAAACGGTTCAAGATAGGACATCGCGGTTTTCACCAGTGGATTTAGCACCTCATTTCACATAAAATAGGTCCTATAAGTCTACTCTCAAAAGTTGATAAAGGTACAAACGAATAAAATGTTTATATATCACATTTTCAAATATCTATTATTCTCCATTTTACTCGATCTCCTAAACGGTTAAAGATAGGACATCGCGGTTTTTAACAGTGGATTTAGCACCTCATTTTACATAAAAAAAGTCCTATAAGTCTACTCTCAAGAGTTGATAAAGGTACAAAATAATAAAATGTTTATATATCACATTTTCAAATAACTAATTTTATCCATTTTACTCGATCTCCTAAACGGTTCAAGATAGGACATCGCGGTTTTCACCAGTGGATTTAGCACCTCATTTTACTTAAAATAAGTCTTATAAGTCTACTCTCAAGAGTTGATAAAGGTACAAACGAATAAAATGTTTATATATCACATTTTCAAATATCTATTATTCTCCATTTTACTCGATCTCCTAAACGATTAAAGATAGGACATCGCGGTTTTCACCAGTGGATTTAGCACCTCATTTTACATATAATAAGTCCTATTAGTCTACTCTCAAAAGTTGATAAAGGTACAAACGAATAAAATGTTTATATATCACATTTTCAAATATCTATTAATATCCATTTTACTCGATCTCCTAAACGGTTCAAGATAGGACATCGCGGTTTCCACCAGTAGATTTAACACCTCATTTTACATGAAATAAGTCTTATAAGTCTACTCTCAAGAGTTGATAAAGGTACAAACGAATAAAATGTTTATATATCACATTTTCAAATATCTATTATTCTCCATTTTACTCGATCTCCTAAACGGTTGAAGATAGGACATCGCGGTTTTCACCAGTGGATTTAGCACCTCATTTTACTTAAAATAAGTCTTATAAGTCTACTCTCAAGAGTTGATAAAGGTACAAACGAATAAAATGTTTATATATCACATTATAAAATATCTATTATTCTCCATTTTACTCGATCTCCTAAACGGTTAAAGATAGGACATCTCGGTTTTCACCAGTGGATTTAGCACCTCATTTTACATAAAATAACTCCTATAAGTCTACTCTCAAGAGTTGATAAAGGTACAAACGAATAAAATGTTTATATATCACATTTTCAAATAACTATTTTTATCCATTTTACTCGATCTCCTAAACGGATCAAGATAGGACATCGCGGTTTTCACCAGTGGATTAAGCACCTCATTTTACATAAAATAAGTCCTATAAGTCTACTCTTAAGAGTTGATAAAGGTACAAACGAATAAAATGTTTATATATAACATATTCAAATATCTATTATACTCCATTTTACTCGATCTCCAAAAAGGTTAAAAATAGGACATCGCGGTTTTCACCAGTGGATTTAGCACCTCATTTTACATAAAATAAGTCCTATAAGTCTACTCTTTAGAGTTGATAAAGGTACAAACGAATAAAATGTTTATATATCACATTTTCAAATATCTATTATTCTCCATTTTACTCGATCTCCTAAACGGTTAAAGATAGGACATCGCGGATATTACCAGTGGATTTAGCACCTCATTTTACATAAAATAAGTCCTATAAGTCTACTCTCAAGAGTTGATAAAGGTACAAACGAATAAAATGTTTATATATCACATTTTCAAATATCTATTATTCTCCATTTTACTCGATCTCCTAAACGGTTCAAGATAGAACATCGGGGTTTTCACCAGTGAATTTAGCACCTCATTTTACATAAAATAAGTCCTATAAGTCAACTCTCAAGAGTTGATCAAGGTACAAACGAACAAAATGTTTATATATCACATTTTCAAATAACTATTTTTATCCATTTTACTCGATCTCCTAAACGGATCAAGATAGGACATCGCGGTTTTCACCAGTGGATTTAGCACCTCATTTTACATAAAATAAGTCCTATAAGTCTACTCTCAAGAGTTGATAAAGGTACAAACGAATAAAATGTTTATATATCACATTTTCAAATAACTATTTTTATCCATTTTACTCGATCTCCTAAACGGATCAAGATAGGACATCGCGGTTTTCACCAGTGGATTTAGCATCTCATTTTACATAAAATAAGTCTTATAAGTCTACTCTCAAGAGTTGATAAAGGTACAAACGAATAAAATGTTTATATATCACATTTTCAAATATCTATTTTTTTCCATTTTACTCGATCTCCTAAACGGTTCAAGATAGGACATCGCAGTTTTCACCAGTGGATGTAGCACCTCATTTTACATAAAATATGTCCTATAAGTCTACTCTCAAGAGTTGATAAAGGTACAAACGAACAAAATGTTTATATATCACATTTTCAAATATCTAAATTTCTACATTTTACTCGATCTCCTAAACGGTTTAAGATAGGACATCGGAATTTTCACCAGTGGATTTAGCACCTCATTTTACATAAAATAAGTCCTATAAGTCTACTCTCAAGAGTTGATCAAGGTACAAACGAACAAAATGTTTATATATCACATTTTCAAATATCTATTATTCTCCATTTTACTCAATCTCCTAAACGGTTCAAGATAGGACATCGCGGTTTTCACCAGTGGATTTAGCACCTCATTTTACATAAAATAAGTTCTATAAGTCTACTCTTAAGAGTTGATAAAGGTTCAAACGAATAAAATGTTTATATATCACTTTATAAAATATCTATTATTCTCCATTTTACTCGATCTTCTAAACGGTTAAAGATAGGACATCGCGGTTTTCACCAGTGGATTTAGCACCTCAATTTACATAAAATAACTCCTATAAGTCTACTCTCAAGTGTTGATAAAGGTACAAACGAATTAAATGTTTGTATATCACATTTTCAAATATCTATTAATATCCATTTTACTCGATATCCTAAACGGTTAAAGATAGGACATCGCGGTTCTCACCAGTGGATTTAGCACCTCATTTTACATATAATAAGTCCTATTAGTCTACTCTCAAAAGTTGATAAAGGTACAAACGATTAAAATGTTTATATATCACATTTTCAAATATCTATTAATATCCATTTTACTCGATCTCCTAAACGGTTCAAGATAGGACATCGGGGTTTTCACCAGTGGATTTAGCACCTCATTTTACATAAAGTAAGTCCTATAAGTCTACTCTCAAGAGTTGATCAAGGTACAAACGGACAAAATGTTTATATATCACATTTTCAAATATCTATTATTCTCCATTTTACTCGATCTCCTAAACGGTTCAAAATAGGACATCGCGGTTTTTACCAGTGGATTTAGCACCTCAATTTACATAAAATAAGTCCTATAAGTCTACTCTTTAGAGTTGATAAAGGTACAAACGAACAAAATGTTTATATATCACATTTTCAAATATCTATTATTTTCCATTTTACTCGATCTCCTAAACGGTTAAATAGAGGACATCGCGGTTTTCACCAGTGGATTTAGCACCTCATTTTACATAAAATAAGTCCTATAAGTCTACTCTTTAGAGTAGATAAAGGTACAAACGAACAAAATGTTTATATATCACATTTTCAAATATCTATTATTTTCCATTTTACTCGATCTCCTAAACGGTTAAAGATAGGACATCGCGGTTTTCACCAGTGGATTTAGCACCTCATTTTACATAAAATAGGTCCTATAAGTCTACTCTCAAGAGTTGATAAAGGTAAAAACGAATAAAATGTTTATATATCACATTTTCAAATATCTATTATTCTCCATTTTACTCGATCTCCTAAACGGTTAAAGATAGGACATCGCGGTTTTCACCAGTAGATTTAGCACCTCATTTTACATGAAATAAGTCTTATAAGTCTACTCTCAAGAGTTGATAAAGGTCCAAACGAATAAAATGTTTATATATCACATTTTCAAATAACTATTTTTATCCATTTTACTCGATCTCCTAAACGGATCAAGATAGGACATCGCGGTTTTCACCAGTGGATTTAGCACCTCATTTTACATAAAATAAGTCCTATAAGTCTACTCTCAAGAGTTGATAAAGGTACAAACGAATAAAATGTTTATATATCACATTTTCAAATAACTATTTTTATCCATTTTACTCGATCTCCTAAACGGATTAAGATAGGACATCGCGGTTTTCACCAGTGGATTTAGCATCTCATTTTACATAAAATAAGTCTTATAAGTCTACTCTCAAGAGTTGATAAAGGTACAAACGAATAAAATGTTTATATATCACATTTTCAAATATCTATTTTTTTCCGTTTTACTCGATCTCCTAAACGGTTCAAGATAGGACATCGCAGTTTTCACCAGTGGATGTAGCACCTCATTTTACATAAAATATGTCCTATAAGTCTACTCTCAAGAGTTGATAAAGGTACAAACGAACAAAATGTTTATATATCACATTTTCAAATATCTAAATTTCTACATTTTACTCGATCTCCTAAACGGTTTAAGATAGGACATCGGAATTTTCACCAGTGGATTTAGCACCTCATTTTACATAAAATAAGTCCTATAAGTCTACTCTCAAGAGTTGATCAAGGTACAAACGAACAAAATGTTTATATATCACATTTTCAAATATCTATTATTCTCCATTTTACTCAATCTCCTAAACGGTTCAAGATAGGACATCGCGGTTTTCACCAGTGGATTTAGCACCTCATTTTACATAAAATAAGTTCTATAAGTCTACTCTTAAGAGTTGATAAAGGTTCAAACGAATAAAATGTTTATATATCACATTATAAAATATCTATTATTCTCCATTTTACTCGATCTTCTAAACGGTTAAAGATAGGACATCGCGGTTTTCACCAGTGGATTTAGCACCTCAATTTACATAAAATAACTCCTATAAGTCTACTCTCAAGAGTTGATAAAGGTACAAACGAATAAAATGTTTGTATATCACATTTTCAAATATCTATTAATATCCATTTTACTCGATATCCTAAACGGTTAAAGATAGGACATCGCGGTTCTCACCAGTGGATTTAGCACCTCATTTTACATATAATAAGTCCTATTAGTCTACTCTCAAAATTTGATAAAGGTACAAACGATTAAAATGTTTATATATCACATTTTCAAATATCTATTAATATCCATTTTACTCGATCTCCTAAACGGTTCAAGATAGGACATCGGGGTTTTCACCAGTGGATTTAGCACCTCATTTTACATAAAGTAAGTCCTATAAGTCTACTCTCAAGAGTTGATCAAGGTACAAACGGACAAAATGTTTATATATCACATTTTCAAATATCTATTATTCTCCATTTTACTCGATCTCCTAAACGGTTCAAAATAGGACATCGCGGTTTTTACCAGTGGATTTAGCACCTCAATTTACATAAAATAAGTCCTATAAGTCTACTCTTTAGAGTTGATAAAGGTACAAACGAACAAAATGTTTATATATCACATTTTCAAATATCTATTATTTTCCATTTTACTCGATCTCCTAAACGGTTAAATAGAGGACATCGCGGTTTTCACCAGTGGATTTAGCACCTCATTTTACATAAAATAAGTCCTATAAGTCTACTCTTTAGAGTAGATAAAGGTACAAACGAACAAAATGTTTATATATCACATTTTCAAATATCTATTATTTTCCATTTTACTCGATCTCCTAAACGGTTAAAGATAGGACATCGCGGTTTTCACCAGTGGATTTAGCACCTCATTTTACATAAAATAGGTCCTATAAGTCTACTCTCAAGAGTTGATAAAGGTAAAAACGAATAAAATGTTTATATATCACATTTTCAAATATCTATTATTCTCCATTTTACTCGATCTCCTAAACGGTTAAAGATAGGACATCGCGGTTTTCACCAGTAGATTTAGCACCTCATTTTACATGAAATAAGTCTTATAAGTCTACTCTCAAGAGTTGATAAAGGTCCAAACGAATAAAATGTTTATATATCACATTATAAAATATCTATTATTCTCCATTTTACTCGATCTCCTAAACGGTTGAAGATAGGACATCGCGGTTTTCACCAGTGGATTTAGCACCTCATTTTACTTAAAATGAGTCTTATAAGTCTACTCTCAAGAGTTGATAAAGGTCCAAACGAATAAAATGTTTATATATCACATTATAAAATATCTATTATTCTCCATTTTACCCAATCTCCTAAACGGTTAAAGATATTACATCGCGGTTTTCACCAGTGGATTTAGCACCTCATTTTACATAAAATAACTCCTATAGGTCTACTCTCAAGATTTGATAAAGGTACAAACGAATAAAATGTTTATATATCACATTTTCAAATATCTATTAATATCCATTTTACTCGATATCCTAAACGGTTAAAGATAGGACATCGCGGTTTTCACCAGTTGATTTAGCACGTCATTTTACATATAATAAGTCCTATTAGTCTACTCTCAAAAGTTGATAAAGGTACAAACGAATAAAATGTTTATATATCACATTTTCAAATATCTATTAATATTCATTTTACTCGATATCCTAAACGGTTAAAGATAGGACATCGCGGTTTCCACAAGAGGATTTAGCACCTCATTTTACATAAAATAAGTCCTATAAGTCTACTCTCAAGAGTTGATAAAAGTACAAACAAATAAAATGTTTATATATCACATTTTCAAATATCTATTATTCTCCATTTTACTCCATCTCCTAAACGGTTAAAAATAGGATATCGCGGTTTTCACCAGTAAATTTAGAACCTCATTTTATATAAAAAAAGTCCTATAAGTCTACTCTCAATAGTTGATAAAAGTACAAACAAATAAAATGTTTATATATCACATTTTCAAATATCTATTATTCTCCACTTTACTCCATCTCCTAAACGGTTAAAGATAGGACATCGCGGTTTTCACAGTGGATTTAGAACCTCAATTTATATAAAATAGGTCCTATAAGTCTACTCTCTTGAGTTGATAAAGGTAACAACGAATAAAATGTTTATATATCACATTTTCAAATATCTATTATTTTCTATTTTACTCGATCTCCTAAACGGTTAAAGATAGGACATCGCGGTTTTCACCAGTCGATATAGCACCTTATTTTACATAAAATAAGTCCTATAAGTCTACTCTTAAGAGTTGATTAAGGTACAAACGAATAAAATGTTTATATATCACATTTTCAAATATCTATTATTCTCCATTTTACTCGATCTCCTAAACGGTTAGAGATATCACATCGCGGTTTTCACCAGTGGATTTAGCACCTCATTTTACATAAAATAGGTCCTATAAGTCTACTCTCAAGAGTTGATAAAGGTAAAAACGAATAAAATGTTTATATATCACATTTTCAAATATCTATTATTTTCCATTTTACTCGATCTTCTAAACGGTAAAAGATAGGACATCGCGGTTTTCACCAGTGGATTTAGCACCTCATTTTACATATAATAAGTCCTATAAGTCTACTCTCAAGAGTTGATAAAGGTAAAAACGAATAAAATGATTATATATCACATTTTCAAATATCTATTTTTCTCCATTTTACTCGATCTCCTAAACGGTTCAAGATAGGACATCGCGGTTTTCACCAGTGGATTTAGCACCTCATTTTACATAAAATAGGTCCTATAAGTCTACTCTTAAGAGTTGATAAAGGTACAAACGAATAAAATGTTCATATATCACATTTTTAAATATCTATTATTTTCCATTTTACTCAATCTCCTAAACGGTTAAAGATAGGACATCGCGGTTTTCCCTAGTGGATTTAGCACCTCATTTAACATAAAATAAGTCCTATAAGTCTACTCTCAAGAGTTGATAAAGGTACAAACGAATAAAATGTTTATATATCAAATTTTCAAATACCTATTATTCTCCATTTTACTCGATCTCCTAAACGGTTCAAGATAGGACATCGCAGTTTTCCCCAGTGGATTTAGCACCTCATTTAACATAAAATAAATCCTATAAGTCTACTCTTAAGAGTTGATAAAGGTTCAAACGAATAAAATGTTTATATATCACATTATAAAATATCTATTATTCTCCATTTTACTCGATCTTCTAAACGGTTAAAGATAGGACATCGCGGTTTTCACCAGTGGATTTAGCACCTCAATTTACATAAAATAACTCCTATAAGTCTACTCTCAAGAGTTGATAAAGGTACAAACGAATAAAATGTTTGTATATCACATTTTCAAATATCTATTAATATCCATTTTACTCGATATCCTAAACGGTTAAAGATAGGACATCGCGGTTCTCACCAGTGGATTTAGCACCTCATTTTACATATAATAAGTCCTATTAGTCTACTCTCAAAAGTTGATAAAGGTACAAACGATTAAAATGTTTATATATCACATTTTCAAATATCTATTAATATCCATTTTACTCGATCTCCTAAACGGTTCAAGATAGGACATCGGGGTTTTCACCAGTGGATTTAGCACCTCATTTTACATAAAGTAAGTCCTATAAGTCTACTCTCAAGAGTTGATCAAGGTACAAACGGACAAAATGTTTATATATCACATTTTCAAATATCTATTATTCTCCATTTTACTCGATCTCCTAAACGGTTCAAAATAGGACATCGCGGTTTTTACCAGTGGATTTAGCACCTCAATTTACATAAAATAAGTCCTATAAGTCTACTCTTTAGAGTTGATAAAGGTACAAACGAACAAAATGTTTATATATCACATTTTCAAATATCTATTATTTTCCATTTTACTCGATCTCCTAAACGGTTAAATAGAGGACATCGCGGTTTTCACCAGTGGATTTAGCACCTCATTTTACATAAAATAAGTCCTATAAGTCTACTCTTTAGAGTAGATAAAGGTACAAACGAACAAAATGTTTATATATCACATTTTCAAATATCTATTATTTTCCATTTTACTCGATCTCCTAAACGGTTAAAGATAGGACATCGCGGTTTTCACCAGTGGATTTAGCACCTCATTTTACATAAAATAGGTCCTATAAGTCTACTCTCAAGAGTTGATAAAGGTAAAAACGAATAAAATGTTTATATATCACATTTTCAAATATCTATTATTCTCCATTTTACTCGATCTCCTAAACGGTTAAAGATAGGACATCGCGGTTTTCACCAGTAGATTTAGCACCTCATTTTACATGAAATAAGTCTTATAAGTCTACTCTCAAGAGTTGATAAAGGTCCAAACGAATAAAATGTTTATATATCACATTTTCAAATAACTATTTTTATCCATTTTACTCGATCTCCTAAACGGATCAAGATAGGACATCGCGGTTTTCACCAGTGGATTTAGCACCTCATTTTACATAAAATAAGTCCTATAAGTCTACTCTCAAGAGTTGATAAAGGTACAAACGAATAAAATGTTTATATATCACATTTTCAAATAACTATTTTTATCCATTTTACTCGATCTCCTAAACGGATCAAGATAGGACATCGCGGTTTTCACCAGTGGATTTAGCATCTCATTTTACATAAAATAAGTCTTATAAGTCTACTCTCAAGAGTTGATAAAGGTACAAACGAATAAAATGTTTATATATCACATTTTCAAATATCTATTTTTTTCCATTTTACTCGATCTCCTAAACGGTTCAAGATAGGACATCGCAGTTTTCACCAGTGGATGTAGCACCTCATTTTACATAAAATATGTCCTATAAGTCTACTCTCAAGAGTTGATAAAGGTACAAACGAACAAAATGTTTATATATCACATTTTCAAATATCTAAATTTCTACATTTTACTCGATCTCCTAAACGGTTTAAGATAGGACATCGGAATTTTCACCAGTGGATTTAGCACCTCATTTTACATAAAATAAGTCCTATAAGTCTACTCTCAAGAGTTGATCAAGGTACAAACGAACAAAATGTTTATATATCACATTTTCAAATATCTATTATTCTCCATTTTACTCAATCTCCTAAACGGTTCAAGATAGGACATCGCGGTTTTCACCAGTGGATTTAGCACCTCATTTTACATAAAATAAGTTCTATAAGTCTACTCTTAAGAGTTGATAAAGGTTCAAACGAATAAAATGTTTATATATCACATTATAAAATATCTATTATTCTCCATTTTACTCGATCTTCTAAACGGTTAAAGATAGGACATCGCGGTTTTCACCAGTGGATTTAGCACCTCAATTTACATAAAATAACTCCTATAAGTCTACTCTCAAGAGTTGATAAAGGTACAAACGAATAAAATGTTTGTATATCACATTTTCAAATATCTATTAATATCCATTTTACTCGATATCCTAAACGGTTAAAGATAGGACATCGCGGTTCTCACCAGTGGATTTAGCACCTCATTTTACATATAATAAGTCCTATTAGTCTACTCTCAAAAGTTGATAAAGGTACAAACGATTAAAATGTTTATATATCACATTTTCAAATATCTATTAATATCCATTTTACTCGATCTCCTAAACGGTTCAAGATAGGACATCGGGGTTTTCACCAGTGGATTTAGCACCTCATTTTACATAAAGTAAGTCCTATAAGTCTACTCTCAAGAGTTGATCAAGGTACAAACGGACAAAATGTTTATATATCACATTTTCAAATATCTATTATTCTCCATTTTACTCGATCTCCTAAACGGTTCAAAATAGGACATCGCGGTTTTTACCAGTGGATTTAGCACCTCAATTTACATAAAATAAGTCCTATAAGTCTACTCTTTAGAGTTGATAAAGGTACAAACGAACAAAATGTTTATATATCACATTTTCAAATATCTATTATTTTCCATTTTACTCGATCTCCTAAACGGTTAAATAGAGGACATCGCGGTTTTCACCAGTGGATTTAGCACCTCATTTTACATAAAATAAGTCCTATAAGTCTACTCTTTAGAGTAGATAAAGGTACAAACGAACAAAATGTTTATATATCACATTTTCAAATATCTATTATTTTCCATTTTACTCGATCTCCTAAACGGTTAAAGATAGGACATCGCGGTTTTCACCAGTGGATTTAGCACCTCATTTTACATAAAATAGGTCCTATAAGTCTACTCTCAAGAGTTGATAAAGGTAAAAACGAATAAAATGTTTATATATCACATTTTCAAATATCTATTATTCTCCATTTTACTCGATCTCCTAAACGGTTAAAGATAGGACATCGCGGTTTTCACCAGTAGATTTAGCACCTCATTTTACATGAAATAAGTCTTATAAGTCTACTCTCAAGAGTTGATAAAGGTCCAAACGAATAAAATGTTTATATATCACATTTTCAAATATCTATTATTCTCCATTTTACTCGATCTCCTAAACGGTTGAAGATAGGACATCGCGGTTTTCACCAGTGGATTTAGCACCTCATTTTACTTAAAATGAGTCTTATAAGTCTACTCTCAAGAGTTGATAAAGGTCCAAACGAATAAAATGTTTATATATCACATTATAAAATATCTATTATTCTCCATTTTACCCAATCTCCTAAACGGTTAAAGATATTACATCGCGGTTTTCACCAGTGGATTTAGCACCTCATTTTACATAAAATAACTCCTATAGGTCTACTCTCAAGATTTGATAAAGGTACAAACGAATAAAATGTTTATATATCACATTTTCAAATATCTATTAATATCCATTTTACTCGATATCCTAAACGGTTAAAGATAGGACATCGCGGTTTTCACCAGTTGATTTAGCACGTCATTTTACATATAATAAGTCCTATTAGTCTACTCTCAAAAGTTGATAAAGGTACAAACGAATAAAATGTTTATATATCACATTTTCAAATATCTCTTCTCCATTTTACTCGATCTCCTAAAAGGTTATAGATAGGACATCGCGGATATCAGTCAATTTAGCATACCATTTTATATAAAATTAGTTATATAACAACTGACATTTTTAGACATCTGTCATTCTTGACATCTGTCATATTTTGACATCTGTCAATTTTGACATCTGTCATTTTTGACATTTGTCATTCTTGACATTTGTCATTTTTTGACATCTGTCATTCTTGACATCTGTCATTTTTTGACAGCTTACATTTTTGACAGCCGTCATTCTTTGACAACTGAATAAATTATTTATATATCACATTTTTAAATATCTATTATTCTCCATTTTACTCAATCTCCTAAACGGTTAAAGATAGGACATCGCGGTTCTCACCAGTGGATTTAGCACCTTATTTTACATAAAATAAGTCCTATAAGTCTACTCTCAAGAGTTGATAAAGGTACAAACAAATAAAATGTTTATATACCACATTATCAAATATCTATTATTCTCCATTTTACTCGATCTCCTAAACGGTTCAAGATAGGACATCGCGGTTTTCACCAGTGGATTTAGCACCTCATTTTACTTAAAATAAGTCTTATAAGTCTACTCTCAAGAGTTGATAAAGGTACAAACGAATAAAATGTTTATATATCACATTATAAAATATCTATTATTCTCCATTTTACTCGATCTCCTAAACGGTTAAAGATAGGACATCTCGGTTTTCACCAGTGGATTTAGCACCTCATTTTACATAAAATAACTCCTATAAGTCTACTCTCAAGAGTTGATAAAGGTACAAACGAATAAAATGTTTATATATCACATTTTCAAATAACTATTTTTATCCATTTTACTCGATCTCCTAAACGGATCAAGATAGGACATCGCGGTTTTCACCAGTGGATTAAGCACCTCATTTTACATAAAATAAGTCCTATAAGTCTACTCTTAAGAGTTGATAAAGGTACAAACGAATAAAATGTTTATATATAACATATTCAAATATCTATTATACTCCATTTTACTCGATCTCCAAAAAGGTTAAAAATAGGACATCGCGGTTTTCACCAGTGGATTTAGCACCTCATTTTACATAAAATAAGTCCTATAAGTCTACTCTTTAGAGTTGATAAAGGTACAAACGAATAAAATGTTTATATATCACATTTTCAAATATCTATTATTCTCCATTTTACTCGATCTCCTAAACGGTTAAAGATAGGACATCGCGGATATTACCAGTGGATTTAGCACCTCATTTTACATAAAATAAGTCCTATAAGTCTACTCTCAAGAGTTGATAAAGGTACAAACGAATAAAATGTTTATATATCACATTTTCAAATATCTATTATTCTCCATTTTACTCGATCTCCTAAACGGTTCAAGATAGAACATCGGGGTTTTCACCAGTGAATTTAGCACCTCATTTTACATAAAATAAGTCCTATAAGTCAACTCTCAAGAGTTGATCAAGGTACAAACGAACAAAATGTTTATATATCACATTTTCAAATAACTATTTTTATCCATTTTACTCGATCTCCTAAACGGATCAAGATAGGACATCGCGGTTTTCACCAGTGGATTTAGCACCTCATTTTACATAAAATAAGTCCTATAAGTCTACTCTCAAGAGTTGATAAAGGTACAAACGAATAAAATGTTTATATATCACATTTTCAAATAACTATTTTTATCCATTTTACTCGATCTCCTAAACGGATCAAGATAGGACATCGCGGTTTTCACCAGTGGATTTAGCATCTCATTTTACATAAAATAAGTCTTATAAGTCTACTCTCAAGAGTTGATAAAGGTACAAACGAATAAAATGTTTATATATCACATTTTCAAATATCTATTTTTTTCCATTTTACTCGATCTCCTAAACGGTTCAAGATAGGACATCGCAGTTTTCACCAGTGGATGTAGCACCTCATTTTACATAAAATATGTCCTATAAGTCTACTCTCAAGAGTTGATAAAGGTACAAACGAACAAAATGTTTATATATCACATTTTCAAATATCTAAATTTCTACATTTTACTCGATCTCCTAAACGGTTTAAGATAGGACATCGGAATTTTCACCAGTGGATTTAGCACCTCATTTTACATAAAATAAGTCCTATAAGTCTACTCTCAAGAGTTGATCAAGGTACAAACGAACAAAATGTTTATATATCACATTTTCTAATATCTATTATTCTCCATTTTACTCAATCTCCTAAACGGTTCAAGATAGGACATCGCGGTTTTCACCAGTGGATTTAGCACCTCATTTTACATAAAATAAGTTCTATAAGTGTACTCTTAAGAGTTGATAAAGGTTCAAACGAATAAAATGTTTATATATCACATTATAAAATATCTATTATTCTCCATTTTACTCGATCTTCTAAACGGTTAAAGATAGGACATCGCGGTTTTCACCAGTGGATTTAGCACCTCAATTTACATAAAATAACTCCTATAAGTCTACTCTCAAGAGTTGATAAAGGTACAAACGAATAAAATGTTTATATATCAAATTTTCAAATACCTATTATTCTCCATTTTACTCGATCTCCTAAACGGTTCAAGATAGGACATCGCAGTTTTCCCCAGTGGATTTAGCACCTCATTTAACATAAAATAAATCCTATAAGTCTACTCTCAAGAGTTGATAAAGGTAAAAACGAATAAAATGTTCATATATCACATTTTTAAATATCTATTATTTTCCATTTTACTCAATCTCCTAAACGGTTAAAGATAGGACATCGCGGTTTTCACCAGTGGATTTAGCACCTTATTTAACATAAAATAAGTCCTATTAGTCTACTCTCAAGAGTTGATAAAGGTACAAACGAATAAAATGTTTATATATCACATTTTCAAATATCTATTATTCTCCATTTTACTCGATCTCCTAAACGGTTAAAGATAGGACATCGCGGTTTTCACCAGTGGATTTAGCACCTTATTTAACATAAAATAAGTCCTATAAGTCTACTCTCAAGAGTTGATAAAGGCACAAACAAATAAAATGTTTATATATCACATTTTCAAATATCTCTTGTCCATTTTACTCGATCTCCTAAAAGGTTATAGATAGGACATCGCGGATATCAGTCAATTTAGCATACCATTTTATATAAAATTAGTTATATAACAACTGACATTTTTAGACATCTGTCATTCTTGACATCTGTCATATTTTGACATCTGTCAATTTTGACATCTGTCATTTTTGACATTTGTCATTCTTGACATTTGTCATTTTTTGACATCTGTCATTCTTGACATCTGTCATTTTTTGACAGCTTACATTTTTGACAGCCGTCATTCTTTGACAACTGAATAAATTATTTATATATCACATTTTTAAATATCTATTATTCTCCATTTTACTCAATCTCCTAAACGGTTAAAGATAGGACATCGCGGTTCTCACCAGTGGATTTAGCACCTTATTTTACATAAAATAAGTCCTATAAGTCTACTCTCAAGAGTTGATAAAGGTACAAACAAATAAAATGTTTATATACCACATTATCAAATATCTATTATTCTCCATTTTACTCGATCTCCTAAACGGTTCAAGATAGGACATCGCGGATTTCACCAGTGGTTTTAGCACATCATTTTACATAAAATAGGTCCTATAAGTCTACTCTCAAGGGTTGATAAAGGTACAAACGAATAAAATGTTTATATATCACATTTTCAAATATACATTATTCTTCATTTTACTCGATCTCCTAAATGGTTAAAGATAGGACATCGCGGTTTTCACCAGTGGATTTAGCACCTCATTTTACATAAAATAAGTCCTATAAGTCTACTCTCAATAGTTGATAAAGGTACAAACGAATAAAATGTTTATATATCACATTTTCAAATATCCATTATTCTCCATTTTACTCGATCTCCTAGACGGTTAAAGATATTACATCGCGGTTTTCACCAGTGGATTTAGAACCTCATTTTACATAAAATAGGTCCTATAAGTCTACTCTCAAGAGTTGATAAAGGTATAAACGAATAAAATGTTTATATATCACATTTTCAAATATCTATTATTCTCCATTTTACGCGATCTCCTAAACGGTTAAAGATATCACATCGCGGTTTTCACCAGTGGATTTAGCACCTCATTTTACATAAAATAGGTCCTATAGTTCTACCTTCATGAGTTGATCAAGGTACAAACGAATAAAATGTTAATATATCACATTTTCAAATATCTATTATTCTCCATTTTACTCGATCTCCTAAACGGTTAAAGATAGGACATCGCGGTTTTCACCAGTAGATTTACCACCTCATTTTACATAAAATAAGTCCTATAAGTCTACTCTCAAGAGTTGATAAAAGTACATGCAAATAAAATGTTTATATATCACATTTTCAAATATCTATTATTCTCCATTTTACTCCATCTCCTAAACGGTTAAAGATAGGATATCGCGGTTTTCACCAGTGGATTTAGAACCTCATTTTATATAAAATAGGTCCTATAAGTCTACTCTCAAGAGTTGATAAAGGAACAAACGAATAAAATGTTTTTATATCATATTATCAAATATCTATTATTCTCCATTTTACTCGATCTCCTAAACAGTTAAAGATAGGACATCGCGGTTTTTACCAGTGGATTTAGCACCTCATTTTACATAAAATAAGTCCTATAAGTCTACTCTCAAGAGTTGATAAAGGTACAAACGAATAAAATGCTTATATATCACATTTTCAAATATCTATTATTTTCTATTTTACTCGATCTAATAAACGGTTAAAGATAGGACATCGCAGTTTTTACCAGTGGATTTAGCACCACATTTTACATAAAATAAGTCCTATAAGTCTACTCTTAAGAGTTGATAAAGGCACAAACGATTAAAATGTTTATATATCACATTTTCAAATATCTATTATTCTCCATATTACTCGATCTCCTAAACGGTTAAAGATAAGACATCGCTGATTTCACCAGAAGATTTAGCACCTCATTTTACATAAAATAGGTCCTATAAGTCTACCCTCAAGAGTTGATCAAGGTAAAAACGAATAAAAGGTTAATATATCACATTTTCAAATATCTATTTTTCTCCATTTTACTCGATCTTTTAAACGGTTCAAGATAGGACATTGCGGTTTTCACCAGTGGATTTAGCACCTCATTTTACATAAAACAGGTCCTATAAGTCTACCCTCATGAGTTGATCAAGGTACAAACGAATAAAATGTTAATAAATCACATTTTCAAATATCTATTATTCTCCATTTTACTCGATCTCCTAAACGGTAAAAGATAGGATATCGTGGTTTTCATCAGTGGATTAAGCACCCCATTTTACATAAAATAAGTCCTATAAGTCTACTCTCAAGAGTTGATAAAGGTAAAAACGAATAAAATGTTTAGATATCACATTTTCAAATATCTATTATTCTCCATTTTACTCGATCTCCTAAACGGTTAAAGATAGGACATCGCAGTTTTCACCAGTGGATTTAGCACCTCATTTTACATAAAACAGGTCCTATAAGTCTACCCTCATGAGTTGATCAAGGTACAAACGAATAAAATGTTTATATATCACATTTTCAAATATCTATTATTCTCCATTTTACTCCATCTCCTAAACGGTTAAAGATAGGATATCGCGGTTTTCACCAGTGGATTTAGCACCTTATTTTACATAAAATAAGTCCTATAAGTCTACTCTTAAAAGTTGATAAAGGTACAAACGAATAAAATGTTTATATACCACATTATCAAATATCTATTATTCTCCATTTTACTCGATCTCCTAAACGGTTCAAGATAGGACATCGCCGATTTCACCAGTGGATTTAGCACATCATTTTACATAAAATAGGTCCTATAAGTCTACTCTCAAGGGTTGATAAAGGTACAAACGAATAAAATGTTTATATATCACATTTTCAAATATACATTATTCTTCAATTTACTCGATCTCCTAAACGGTTAAAGATATTACATCGCGGTTTTCACCATTGGATTTAGAACCTCATTTTACATAAAATAGGTCCTATAAGTCTACTCTCAAGAGTTGATAAAGGTAAAAACGAATAAAATGTTTATATATCACATTTTCAAATATCTATTATTTTCCATTTTACTCGATCTCCTAAACGGTTAAAGATATCACATTGCGGTTTTCACTAGTGGATTTAGCACCTCATTTTACATAAAATAGGTCCTATAGTTCTACCTTCATGAGTTGATCAAGGTACAAACGAATAAAATGTTAATATATTACATTTTCAAATATCTATTATTCTCCATTTTACTCGATCTCCTAAACGGATAAAGATAGGACATCGCGGTTTTCACCAGTAGATTTAGCACCTCATTTTACATGAAATAAGTCTTATAAGTCTACTCTCAAGAGTTGATAAAGGTCCAAACGAATAAAATGTTTATATATCACATTTTCAAATATCTATTATTCTCCATTTTACTCGATCTCCTAAACGGTTGAAGATAGGACATCGCGGTTTTCACCAGTGGATTTAGCACCTCATTTTACTTAAAATGAGTCTTATAAGTCTACTCTCAAGAGTTGATAAAGGTCCAAACGAATAAAATGTTTATATATCACATTATAAAATATCTATTATTCTCCATTTTACCCAATCTCCTAAACGGTTAAAGATATTACATCGCGGTTTTCACCAGTGGATTTAGCACCTCATTTTACATAAAATAACTCCTATAGGTCTACTCTCAAGATTTGATAAAGGTACAAACGAATAAAATGTTTATATATCACATTTTCAAATATCTATTAATATCCATTTTACTCGATATCCTAAACGGTTAAAGATAGGACATCGCGGTTTTCACCAGTTGATTTAGCACGTCATTTTACATATAATAAGTCCTATTAGTCTACTCTCAAAAGTTGATAAAGGTACAAACGAATAAAATGTTTATATATCACATTTTCAAATATCTCTTCTCCATTTTACTCGATCTCCTAAAAGGTTATAGATAGGACATCGCGGATATCAGTCAATTTAGCATACCATTTTATATAAAATTAGTTATATAACAACTGACATTTTTAGACATCTGTCATTCTTGACATCTGTCATATTTTGACATCTGTCAATTTTGACATCTGTCATTTTTGACATTTGTCATTCTTGACATTTGTCATTTTTTGACATCTGTCATTCTTGACATCTGTCATTTTTTGACAGCTTACATTTTTGACAGCCGTCATTCTTTGACAACTGAATAAATTATTTATATATCACATTTTTAAATATCTATTATTCTCCATTTTACTCAATCTCCTAAACGGTTAAAGATAGGACATCGCGGTTCTCACCAGTGGATTTAGCACCTTATTTTACATAAAATAAGTCCTATAAGTCTACTCTCAAGAGTTGATAAAGGTACAAACAAATAAAATGTTTATATACCACATTATCAAATATCTATTATTCTCCATTTTACTCGATCTCCTAAACGGTTCAAGATAGGACATCGCGGTTTTCACCAGTGGATTTAGCACCTCATTTTACTTAAAATAAGTCTTATAAGTCTACTCTCAAGAGTTGATAAAGGTACAAACGAATAAAATGTTTATATATCACATTATAAAATATCTATTATTCTCCATTTTACTCGATCTCCTAAACGGTTAAAGATAGGACATCTCGGTTTTCACCAGTGGATTTAGCACCTCATTTTACATAAAATAACTCCTATAAGTCTACTCTCAAGAGTTGATAAAGGTACAAACGAATAAAATGTTTATATATCACATTTTCAAATAACTATTTTTATCCATTTTACTCGATCTCCTAAACGGATCAAGATAGGACATCGCGGTTTTCACCAGTGGATTAAGCACCTCATTTTACATAAAATAAGTCCTATAAGTCTACTCTTAAGAGTTGATAAAGGTACAAACGAATAAAATGTTTATATATAACATATTCAAATATCTATTATACTCCATTTTACTCGATCTCCAAAAAGGTTAAAAATAGGACATCGCGGTTTTCACCAGTGGATTTAGCACCTCATTTTACATAAAATAAGTCCTATAAGTCTACTCTTTAGAGTTGATAAAGGTACAAACGAATAAAATGTTTATATATCACATTTTCAAATATCTATTATTCTCCATTTTACTCGATCTCCTAAACGGTTAAAGATAGGACATCGCGGATATTACCAGTGGATTTAGCACCTCATTTTACATAAAATAAGTCCTATAAGTCTACTCTCAAGAGTTGATAAAGGTACAAACGAATAAAATGTTTATATATCACATTTTCAAATATCTATTATTCTCCATTTTACTCGATCTCCTAAACGGTTCAAGATAGAACATCGGGGTTTTCACCAGTGAATTTAGCACCTCATTTTACATAAAATAAGTCCTATAAGTCAACTCTCAAGAGTTGATCAAGGTACAAACGAACAAAATGTTTATATATCACATTTTCAAATAACTATTTTTATCCATTTTACTCGATCTCCTAAACGGATCAAGATAGGACATCGCGGTTTTCACCAGTGGATTTAGCACCTCATTTTACATAAAATAAGTCCTATAAGTCTACTCTCAAGAGTTGATAAAGGTACAAACGAATAAAATGTTTATATATCACATTTTCAAATAACTATTTTTATCCATTTTACTCGATCTCCTAAACGGATCAAGATAGGACATCGCGGTTTTCACCAGTGGATTTAGCATCTCATTTTACATAAAATAAGTCTTATAAGTCTACTCTCAAGAGTTGATAAAGGTACAAACGAATAAAATGTTTATATATCACATTTTCAAATATCTATTTTTTTCCATTTTACTCGATCTCCTAAACGGTTCAAGATAGGACATCGCAGTTTTCACCAGTGGATGTAGCACCTCATTTTACATAAAATATGTCCTATAAGTCTACTCTCAAGAGTTGATAAAGGTACAAACGAACAAAATGTTTATATATCACATTTTCAAATATCTAAATTTCTACATTTTACTCGATCTCCTAAACGGTTTAAGATAGGACATCGGAATTTTCACCAGTGGATTTAGCACCTCATTTTACATAAAATAAGTCCTATAAGTCTACTCTCAAGAGTTGATCAAGGTACAAACGAACAAAATGTTTATATATCACATTTTCTAATATCTATTATTCTCCATTTTACTCAATCTCCTAAACGGTTCAAGATAGGACATCGCGGTTTTCACCAGTGGATTTAGCACCTCATTTTACATAAAATAAGTTCTATAAGTGTACTCTTAAGAGTTGATAAAGGTTCAAACGAATAAAATGTTTATATATCACATTATAAAATATCTATTATTCTCCATTTTACTCGATCTTCTAAACGGTTAAAGATAGGACATCGCGGTTTTCACCAGTGGATTTAGCACCTCAATTTACATAAAATAACTCCTATAAGTCTACTCTCAAGAGTTGATAAAGGTACAAACGAATAAAATGTTTATATATCAAATTTTCAAATACCTATTATTCTCCATTTTACTCGATCTCCTAAACGGTTCAAGATAGGACATCGCAGTTTTCCCCAGTGGATTTAGCACCTCATTTAACATAAAATAAATCCTATAAGTCTACTCTCAAGAGTTGATAAAGGTAAAAACGAATAAAATGTTCATATATCACATTTTTAAATATCTATTATTTTCCATTTTACTCAATCTCCTAAACGGTTAAAGATAGGACATCGCGGTTTTCACCAGTGGATTTAGCACCTTATTTAACATAAAATAAGTCCTATTAGTCTACTCTCAAGAGTTGATAAAGGTACAAACGAATAAAATGTTTATATATCACATTTTCAAATATCTATTATTCTCCATTTTACTCGATCTCCTAAACGGTTAAAGATAGGACATCGCGGTTTTCACCAGTGGATTTAGCACCTTATTTAACATAAAATAAGTCCTATAAGTCTACTCTCAAGAGTTGATAAAGGCACAAACAAATAAAATGTTTATATATCACATTTTCAAATATCTCTTGTCCATTTTACTCGATCTCCTAAAAGGTTATAGATAGGACATCGCGGATATCAGTCAATTTAGCATACCATTTTATATAAAATTAGTTATATAACAACTGACATTTTTAGACATCTGTCATTCTTGACATCTGTCATATTTTGACATCTGTCAATTTTGACATCTGTCATTTTTGACATTTGTCATTCTTGACATTTGTCATTTTTTGACATCTGTCATTCTTGACATCTGTCATTTTTTGACAGCTTACATTTTTGACAGCCGTCATTCTTTGACAACTGAATAAATTATTTATATATCACATTTTTAAATATCTATTATTCTCCATTTTACTCAATCTCCTAAACGGTTAAAGATAGGACATCGCGGTTCTCACCAGTGGATTTAGCACCTTATTTTACATAAAATAAGTCCTATAAGTCTACTCTCAAGAGTTGATAAAGGTACAAACAAATAAAATGTTTATATACCACATTATCAAATATCTATTATTCTCCATTTTACTCGATCTCCTAAACGGTTCAAGATAGGACATCGCGGATTTCACCAGTGGTTTTAGCACATCATTTTACATAAAATAGGTCCTATAAGTCTACTCTCAAGGGTTGATAAAGGTACAAACGAATAAAATGTTTATATATCACATTTTCAAATATACATTATTCTTCATTTTACTCGATCTCCTAAATGGTTAAAGATAGGACATCGCGGTTTTCACCAGTGGATTTAGCACCTCATTTTACATAAAATAAGTCCTATAAGTCTACTCTCAATAGTTGATAAAGGTACAAACGAATAAAATGTTTATATATCACATTTTCAAATATCCATTATTCTCCATTTTACTCGATCTCCTAGACGGTTAAAGATATTACATCGCGGTTTTCACCAGTGGATTTAGAACCTCATTTTACATAAAATAGGTCCTATAAGTCTACTCTCAAGAGTTGATAAAGGTATAAACGAATAAAATGTTTATATATCACATTTTCAAATATCTATTATTCTCCATTTTACGCGATCTCCTAAACGGTTAAAGATATCACATCGCGGTTTTCACCAGTGGATTTAGCACCTCATTTTACATAAAATAGGTCCTATAGTTCTACCTTCATGAGTTGATCAAGGTACAAACGAATAAAATGTTAATATATCACATTTTCAAATATCTATTATTCTCCATTTTACTCGATCTCCTAAACGGTTAAAGATAGGACATCGCGGTTTTCACCAGTAGATTTACCACCTCATTTTACATAAAATAAGTCCTATAAGTCTACTCTCAAGAGTTGATAAAAGTACATGCAAATAAAATGTTTATATATCACATTTTCAAATATCTATTATTCTCCATTTTACTCCATCTCCTAAACGGTTAAAGATAGGATATCGCGGTTTTCACCAGTGGATTTAGAACCTCATTTTATATAAAATAGGTCCTATAAGTCTACTCTCAAGAGTTGATAAAGGAACAAACGAATAAAATGTTTTTATATCATATTATCAAATATCTATTATTCTCCATTTTACTCGATCTCCTAAACAGTTAAAGATAGGACATCGCGGTTTTTACCAGTGGATTTAGCACCTCATTTTACATAAAATAAGTCCTATAAGTCTACTCTCAAGAGTTGATAAAGGTACAAACGAATAAAATGCTTATATATCACATTTTCAAATATCTATTATTTTCTATTTTACTCGATCTAATAAACGGTTAAAGATAGGACATCGCAGTTTTTACCAGTGGATTTAGCACCACATTTTACATAAAATAAGTCCTATAAGTCTACTCTTAAGAGTTGATAAAGGCACAAACGATTAAAATGTTTATATATCACATTTTCAAATATCTATTATTCTCCATATTACTCGATCTCCTAAACGGTTAAAGATAAGACATCGCTGATTTCACCAGAAGATTTAGCACCTCATTTTACATAAAATAGGTCCTATAAGTCTACCCTCAAGAGTTGATCAAGGTAAAAACGAATAAAAGGTTAATATATCACATTTTCAAATATCTATTTTTCTCCATTTTACTCGATCTTTTAAACGGTTCAAGATAGGACATTGCGGTTTTCACCAGTGGATTTAGCACCTCATTTTACATAAAACAGGTCCTATAAGTCTACCCTCATGAGTTGATCAAGGTACAAACGAATAAAATGTTAATAAATCACATTTTCAAATATCTATTATTCTCCATTTTACTCGATCTCCTAAACGGTAAAAGATAGGATATCGTGGTTTTCATCAGTGGATTAAGCACCCCATTTTACATAAAATAAGTCCTATAAGTCTACTCTCAAGAGTTGATAAAGGTAAAAACGAATAAAATGTTTAGATATCACATTTTCAAATATCTATTATTCTCCATTTTACTCGATCTCCTAAACGGTTAAAGATAGGACATCGCAGTTTTCACCAGTGGATTTAGCACCTCATTTTACATAAAACAGGTCCTATAAGTCTACCCTCATGAGTTGATCAAGGTACAAACGAATAAAATGTTTATATATCACATTTTCAAATATCTATTATTCTCCATTTTACTCCATCTCCTAAACGGTTAAAGATAGGATATCGCGGTTTTCACCAGTGGATTTAGCACCTTATTTTACATAAAATAAGTCCTATAAGTCTACTCTTAAAAGTTGATAAAGGTACAAACGAATAAAATGTTTATATACCACATTATCAAATATCTATTATTCTCCATTTTACTCGATCTCCTAAACGGTTCAAGATAGGACATCGCCGATTTCACCAGTGGATTTAGCACATCATTTTACATAAAATAGGTCCTATAAGTCTACTCTCAAGGGTTGATAAAGGTACAAACGAATAAAATGTTTATATATCACATTTTCAAATATACATTATTCTTCAATTTACTCGATCTCCTAAACGGTTAAAGATATTACATCGCGGTTTTCACCATTGGATTTAGAACCTCATTTTACATAAAATAGGTCCTATAAGTCTACTCTCAAGAGTTGATAAAGGTAAAAACGAATAAAATGTTTATATATCACATTTTCAAATATCTATTATTTTCCATTTTACTCGATCTCCTAAACGGTTAAAGATATCACATTGCGGTTTTCACTAGTGGATTTAGCACCTCATTTTACATAAAATAGGTCCTATAGTTCTACCTTCATGAGTTGATCAAGGTACAAACGAATAAAATGTTAATATATTACATTTTCAAATATCTATTATTCTCCATTTTACTCGATCTCCTAAACGGATAAAGATAGGACATCGCGGTTTTCACCAGTGGATTTACCACCTCATTTTACATAAAATAAGTCCTATAAGTCTACTCTCAAGAGTTGATAAAAGTACAAACAAATAAAATGTTTATATATCACATTTTCAAATATCTATTATTCTCCATTTTACTCCATCTCCTAAACGGTTAAAGATAGGATATCGCGGTTTTCACCAGTGGATTTAGAACCTCATTTTATATAAAATAGGTCCTATAAGTCTACTCTTAAGAGTTGTTAAAGGTACAAACGAATAAAATGTTTATATATCACATTTTCAAATATCAATTTTTCTCCATTTTACTCGATCTCCTAAACGGTTCAAGCTAGGACATCGCGGTTTTCACCAGTGGATTTAGCACCTCATTTTACATAAAATAAGTCCTATAAGTCTACTCTTAAGAGTTGATAAAGGTACAAACGAATAAAAAGTATATATATCACATTTTCAAATTTCTATTATTCTCCATTTTACTCGATCTCCTAAACGGTTAAAGATAAGACATCGCGGTTTTCACCAGTGGATTTAGCACCTCATTTTACATAAAACAGGTCCTATAAGTCTACCCTCATGAGTTGATCAAGGTACAAACGAATAAAATGTTAATATATCACATTTTCACATATTTATTATTCTCCATTTTACTCGATCTCCTAAACGGTAAAAGATAGGACATCGCGGTTTTCATCAGTGGATTAAGCACCCCATTTTACATAAAATAAGTCCTATAAGTCAACTCTCAAGGGTTGATAAAGGTAAAAACGAATAAAATGTTTGTATAACACATTTTCAAATATCTATTATTCTCCAATTTACTCGATCTCCTAAACGGTTAAAGATAGGACTTCGCGATTTTCATCAGTGGATTAAGCACCCTATTTTACATAAAATAAGTCTTATAAGTCAACTCTCAAGAGTTGATAAAGGTAAAAACGAATAAAATGTTTATATATCACATCTACAAATATCTATTATTCTCCATTTTACCCGATCTCCTAAACGGTTAAAGATTGGACATCGAGGTTTTCATTAGTGGATTTAGCACCTCATTTTACATAAAATAGGTCCCATAAGTCTACTCTCAAGAGTTGATAAAGGTAAAAACGAATAAAATGTTTATATATCACATTTTCAAATATCCATTATTCTCCATTTTACTCGATCTCCTAAACGGTTAAAGATAGGACATCGCGGTTTTCACCAGTGGATTTAGCACCTCGTTTTACATAAAATATGTCCTATAAGTCTTCTCTCAAGAGTTGATAAAGGTACAAACGAACAAAATGTTTATATATCACATTTTCAAATATCTATTATTCTACATTTTACTCGATCTCCTAAACGGTTAAAGATAGGACATCGCGGTTTTCACCAGTGAATTTAGCACCTCATTTTACATAAAATAAGTCCTATAAGTCTACTCTCAAGAGTTGATAAAGGTACAAACGAATAAAATGTTTATATATCACATTATCAAATATCTTTTATTCTCCATTTTACTCGATCTCCTAAACGGTTAAAGATAGGACATCGCGGTTTTCACCAGTGAATTTAGCACCTCATTTTACATAAAATAAGTCCTATAAGTCTACTCTCAAGAGTTGATAAAGGTACAAACGAATAAAATGTTTATATATCACATTATCAAATATCTATTATTCTCCATTTTACTCGATATCCTAAACGGTTAAAGATAGGACATCGAGGATTTTACCAGTGGATTTAGCACCTCATTTTACATAAAATAGGTCCTATAAGTCTACTCTCAAGAGTTGATAAAGGTACAAACGAATAAAATGTTTATATATCACATTTTCAAATATCTATTATTCTCCATTTTACTCGATCTCCTAAACGGTTAGAGATAGAACATCGAGGTTTTCACCAGTGGATATAGCACCTCATTTTACATAAAATAAGTCCTATAAGTCTACTCTCAAGGGTTGATCAAGGTACAAACGAACAAAATGTTTATATATCACATTTTCAAATATCTATTATTCTCCATTTAACTCAATCTCCTAAACGGTTCAAGATAGGACATCGCGGTTTTCACCAGTGGATTTAGCACCTCATTTTACATAAAATAAGTCCTATAACTCTACTCTCAAGAGTTGATAAAGGTACAAACGAATAAAATGTTTATATATCACATTATCAAATATCTATTATTCTCCATTTTACTCGATCTCCTAAACGGTTAAAGATAGGACATCGCGGTTTTCACCAGTGGATTTAGAACCTCATTTTACATAAAATAGGTCCTATAAGTCTACTCTCAAGAGTTGATAAAAGTAAAAACGAATAAAATATTTATATATCACATTTTCAAACATCTATTATTCTCCATTTTACTCGATCTCCTAAATGGTTAAAGATAGGACATCGCGGTTTTCACCAGTGGATTTAGCACCTCATTTTACATAAAATAGGCCCTATAAGTCTACTCTCAAGAGTTGATAAAGGTAAAAACGAATAAAATGTTTATATATCACATTTTCAAATTTCTATTATTCACCATTTTACTCGATCTCCTAAACGGTTAAAGATAGGACATCGCGGTTTTCACCAGTGGATTTAGAACCTCATTTTACATAAAATAGGTTCTATAAGTCTACTCTCAAGAGTTGATAAAGGTAAAAACGAATAAAATGTTTATATATCACATTTTCAAATAACTATTTTTATCCATTTTACTCGATCTCCTAAACGGTACAAGATAGGACATAGGGGTTTTCACCAGTCAATTTGGCACCTCATTTTACATAAAATAAGTCCTATAAGTCTACCCTCAAGAGTTGATCAAGGTACAAACGAACAAAATGTTTATATATCACATTTTCAAATATCTATTATTCTCCATTTTACTCGATCTCCTAAACGGTTCAAGGTAGGACATCGCGGTTTTCACCAGTGGATTTAGCACTTAATTTTACATAAAATAAGTTCTATAAGTCTACTCTTAAGAGTTGATAAAGGTATAAACGAACAAAATGTTTATATATCACATATTCAAATATCTATTATTCTCCATTTTACTCGATCTCCTAAAAGGTTAAAAATAGGACATCGCGGTTTTCACCAGTGGATTTAGCACCTCATTTTACATAAAATAAGTCCTATAAGTCTACTTTTTAGAGTTGATAAAGGTACAAACGAATAAAATGTTTATATATCACATTTTCAAATATCTATTATTCTCCATTTTACTCGATCTCCTAAACGGTTAAAGATAGGACATCGCAGTTTTCACCAGTGGATTTAGCACCACATTTTACATAAAATAACTTCTATAAGTCTACTCTCAAGAGTTGATAAAGGTACAAACGAATAAAATGTTTATATATCACATTTTCAAATATCTATTAATATCCATTTTACTCGATATCCTAAACGGTTAATGATAGGACATCGCGGTTTTCACCAGTGGATTTAGCACCTCATTTTACATATAATAAGTCCTATTAGTCTACTCTCAAAAGTTGATAAAGGTACAAACGAATAAAATGTTTATATATCACATTTTCAAATATCTATTAATATCCATTTTACTCGATCTCCTAAACGGTTGAAGATAGGACATCGGGGTTTTCACCAGTGGCGTTAGCACCTCATTTTACATAAAATAAGTCCTATAAGTCTACTCCTTAGAGTTGATAAAGGTACAAACGAATAAAATGTTTATATATCACAATTTCAAATATCTGTTATTCTCCATTTTACTCGATCTCCTAAACGGTTAAAGATAGGACATCGAGGTTTTCACCAGTGGATTTAGCACCTCATTTTACATAAAATAGGTCCTATAAGTCTACTCTCAAGAGTTGATAAAAGTAAAAACGAATAAAATATTTATATATCACATTTTCAAATATCTATTATTCTCCATTTTACTCGATCTCCTAAACGGTTAAAGATAGGACATCGCGGTTTTCACCAGTGGATTTAGAACCTCATTTTACATAAAATAGGTCCTATAAGTCTACTCTCAAGAGTTGATAAAAGTAAAAACGAATAAAATATTTATATATCACATTTTCAAACATCTATTATTCTCCATTTTACTCGATCTCCTAAATGGTTAAAGATAGGACATCGCGGTTTTCACCAGTGGATTTAGCACCTCATTTTACATAAAATAGGCCCTATAAGTCTACTCTCAAGAGTTGATAAAGGTAAAAACGAATAAAATGTTTATATATCACATTTTCAAATTTCTATTATTCACCATTTTACTCGATCTCCTAAACGGTTAAAGATAGGACATCGCGGTTTTCACCAGTGGATTTAGAACCTCATTTTACATAAAATAGGTTCTATAAGTCTACTCTCAAGAGTTGATAAAGGTAAAAACGAATAAAATGTTTATATATCACATTTTCAAATAACTATTTTTATCCATTTTACTCGATCTCCTAAACGGTACAAGATAGGACATAGGGGTTTTCACCAGTCAATTTGGCACCTCATTTTACATAAAATAAGTCCTATAAGTCTACCCTCAAGAGTTGATCAAGGTACAAACGAACAAAATGTTTATATATCACATTTTCAAATATCTATTATTCTCCATTTTACTCGATCTCCTAAACGGTTCAAGGTAGGACATCGCGGTTTTCACCAGTGGATTTAGCACTTAATTTTACATAAAATAAGTTCTATAAGTCTACTCTTAAGAGTTGATAAAGGTATAAACGAACAAAATGTTTATATATCACATATTCAAATATCTATTATTCTCCATTTTACTCGATCTCCTAAAAGGTTAAAAATAGGACATCGCGGTTTTCACCAGTGGATTTAGCACCTCATTTTACATAAAATAAGTCCTATAAGTCTACTTTTTAGAGTTGATAAAGGTACAAACGAATAAAATGTTTATATATCACATTTTCAAATATCTATTATTCTCCATTTTACTCGATCTCCTAAACGGTTAAAGATAGGACATCGCAGTTTTCACCAGTGGATTTAGCACCACATTTTACATAAAATAACTTCTATAAGTCTACTCTCAAGAGTTGATAAAGGTACAAACGAATAAAATGTTTATATATCACATTTTCAAATATCTATTAATATCCATTTTACTCGATATCCTAAACGGTTAATGATAGGACATCGCGGTTTTCACCAGTGGATTTAGCACCTCATTTTACATATAATAAGTCCTATTAGTCTACTCTCAAAAGTTGATAAAGGTACAAACGAATAAAATGTTTATATATCACATTTTCAAATATCTATTAATATCCATTTTACTCGATCTCCTAAACGGTTGAAGATAGGACATCGGGGTTTTCACCAGTGGCGTTAGCACCTCATTTTACATAAAATAAGTCCTATAAGTCTACTCCTTAGAGTTGATAAAGGTACAAACGAATAAAATGTTTATATATCACAATTTCAAATATCTGTTATTCTCCATTTTACTCGATCTCCTAAACGGTTAAAGATAGGACATCGAGGTTTTCACCAGTGGATTTAGCACCTCATTTTACATAAAATAGGTCCTATAAGTCTACTCTCAAGAGTTGATAAAAGTAAAAACGAATAAAATGTTTATATATCACATTTTCAAATATCTATTATTCTCCATTTTACTCGATCTCCTAAACGGTTAAAGATAGGACATCGCGGTTTTCACCAGTGGATTTAGCACCTCATTTTACATAAACTAACTTCTATAAGTCTACTCTCAAGAGTTGATAAAGGTACAAACGAATAAAATGTTTATATATCACATTTTCAAATATCTATTAATATCCATTTTACTCGATATCCTAAACGGTTAAAGATAGGACATCGCGGTTTTCACCAGTGGATTTAGCACCTTATTTAACATAAAATAAGTCCTATTAGTCTACTCTCAAGAGTTGATAAAGGTACAAACGAATAAAATGTTTATATATCACATTTTCAAATATCTATTATTCTCCATTTTACTCGATCTCCTAAACGGTTAAAGATAGGACATCGCGGTTTTCACCAGTGGATTTAGCACCTTATTTAACATAAAATAAGTCCTATAAGTCTACTCTCAAGAGTTGATAAAGGCACAAACAAATAAAATGTTTATATATCACATTTTCAAATATCTCTTCTCCATTTTACTCGATCTCCTAAAAGGTTATAGATAGGACATCGCGGATATCAGTCAATTTAGCATACCATTTTATATAAAATTAGTTATATAACAACTGACATTTTTAGACATCTGTCATTCTGGACATCTGTCATATTTTGATATCTGTCAATTTTGACATCTGTCATTTTTGACATTTGTCATTCTTGACATTTGTCATTCTTGACATTTGTCATTTTTTGACATCTGTCATTCTTGACATCTGTCATTTTTTGACAGCTTACATTTTTGACAGCCGTCATTCTTTGACAACTGAATAAATTATTTATATATCACATTTTTAAATATCTATTATTCTCCATTTTACTCAATCTCCTAAACGGTTAAAGATAGGACATCGCGGTTCTCACCAGTGGATTTAGCACCTTATTTTACATAAAATAAGTCCTATAAGTCTACTCTCAAGAGTTGATAAAGGTACAAACAAATAAAATGTTTATATACCACATTATCAAATATCTATTATTCTCCATTTTACTCGATCTCCTAAACGGTTCAAGATAGGACATCGCGGATTTCACCAGTAGTTTTAGCACATCATTTTACATAAAATAGGTCCTATAAGTCTACTCTCAAGGGTTGATAAAGGTACAAACGAATAAAATGTTTATATATCACATTTTCAAATATACATTATTCTTCATTTTACTCGATCTCCTAAACGGTTAAAGATAGGACATCGCGGTTTTCACCAGTGGATTTAGCACCTCATTTTACATAAAATAAGTCCTATAAGTCTACTCTCAAGAGTTGATAAAGGTACAAACGAATAAAATGTTTATATATCACATTTTCAAATATCCATTATTCTCCATTTAACTCGATCTCCTAGACGGTTAAAGATATTACATCGCGGTTTTCACCAGTGGATTTAGAACCTCATTTTACATAAAATAGGTCCTATAAGTCTACTCTCAAGAGTTGATAAAGGTATAAACGAATAAAATGTTTATATATCACATTTTCAAATATCTATTATTCTCAATTTTACTCGATCTCCTAAACGGTTAAAGATATCACATCGCGGTTTTCACCAGTGGATTTAGCACCTCATTTTACATAAAATAGGTCCTATAGTTCTACCTTCATGAGTTGATCAAGGTACAAACGAATAAAATGTTAATATATCACATTTTCAAATATCTATTATTCTCCATTTTACTCGATCTCCTAAACGGTTAAAGATAGGACATCGCGGTTTTCACCAGTAGATTTACCACCTCATTTTACATAAAATAAGTCCTATAAGTCTACTCTCAAGAGTTGATAAAAGTACATGCAAATAAAATGTTTATATATCACATTTTCAAATATCTATTATTCTCCATTTTACTCCATCTCCTAAACGGTTAAAGATAGGATATCGCGGTTTTCACCAGTGGATTTAGAACCTCATTTTATATAAAATAGGTCCTATAATTCTACTCTCAAGAGTTGATAAAGGAACAAACGAATAAAATGTTTTTATATCATATTATCAAATATCTATTATTCTCCATTTTACTCGATCTCCTAAACAGTTAAAGATAGGACATCGCGGTTTTTACCAGTGGATTTAGCACCTCATTTTACATAAAATAAGTCCTATAAGTCTACTCTCAAGAGTTGATAAAGGTACAAACGAATAAAATGCTTATATATCACATTTTCAAATATCTATTATTTTCTATTTTACTCGATCTAATAAACGGTTAAAGATAGGACATCGCAGTTTTTACCAGTGGATTTAGCACCTCATTTTACATAAAATAAGTCCTATAAGTCTACTCTTAAGAGTTGATAAAGGCACAAACGATTAAAATGTTTATATATCACATTTTCAAATATCTATTATTCTCCATATTACTCGATCTCCTAAACGGTTAAAGATAAGACATCGCTGATTTCACCAGTGGATTTAGCACCTCATTTTACATAAAATAGGTCCTATAAGTCTACCCTCAAGAGTTGATCAAGGTAAAAACGAATAAAAGGTTAATATATCACATTTTCAAATATCTATTTTTCTCCATTTTACTCGATCTTTTAAACGGTTCAAGATAGGACATCGCGGTTTTCACCAGTGGATTTAGCACCTCATTTTACATAAAACAGGTCCTATAAGTCTACCCTCATGAGTTAATCAAGGTACAAACGAATAAAATGTTAATAAATCACATTTTCAAATATCTATTATTCTCCATTTTACTCGATCTCCTAAACGGTAAAAGATAGGATATCGTGGTTTTCATCAGTGGATTAAGCACCCCATTTTACATAAAATAAGTCCTATAAGTCTACTCTCAAGAGTTGATAAAGGTAAAAACGAATAAAATGTTTAGATATCACATTTTCAAATATCTATTATTCTCCATTTTACTCGATCTCCTAAACGGTTAAAGATAGGACATCGCAGTTTTCACCAGTGGATTTAGCACCTCATTTTACATAAAACAGGTCCTATAAGTCTACCCTCATGAGTTGATCAAGGTACAAACGAATAAAATGTTAATATATCACATTTTCAAATATCTATTATTCTCCATTTTACTCCATCTCCTAAACGGTTAAAGATAGGATATCGCGGTTTTCACCAGTGGATTTAGCACCTTATTTTACATAAAATAAGTCCTATAAGTCTACTCTTAAAAGTTGATAAAGGTACAAACGAATAAAATGTTTATATACCACATTATCAAATATCTATTATTCTCCATTTTACTCGATCTCCTAAACGGTTCAAGATAGGACATCGCCGATTTCACCAGTGGATTTAGCACATCATTTTACATAAAAGAGGTCCTATAAGTCTACTCTCAAGGGTTGATAAAGGTACAAACGAATAAAATGTTTATATATCACATTTTCAAATATACATTATTCTTCAATTTACTCGATCTCCTAAACGGTTAAAGATATTACATCGCGGTTTTCACCATTGGATTTAGAACCTCATTTTACATAAAATAGGTCCTATAAGTCTACTCTCAAGAGTTGATAAAGGTAAAAACGAATAAAATGTTTATATATCACATTTTCAAATATCTATTATTCTCCATTTTACTCCATCTCCTAAACGGTTAAAGATAGGATATCGCGGTTTTCACCAGTGGATTTAGAACCTCATTTTATATAAAATAGGTCCTATAAGTCTACTCTTAAGAGTTGTTAAAGGTACAAACGAATAAAATGTTTATATATCACATTTTCAAATATCTATTTTTCTCCATTTTACTCGATCTCCTAAACGGTTCAAGCTAGGACATCGCGGTTTTCACCAGTGGATTTAGCACCTCATTTTACATAAAATAAGTCCTATAAGTCTACTCTTAAGAGTTGATAAAGGTACAAACGAATAAAAAGTATATATATCACATTTTCAAATTTCTATTATTCTCCATTTTACTCGATCTCCTAAACGGTTAAAGATAAGACATCGCGGTTTTCACCAGTGGATTTAGCACCTCATTTTACATAAAACAGGTCCTATAAGTCTACCCTCATGAGTTGATCAAGGTACAAACGAATAAAATGTTAATATATCACATTTTCACATATTTATTATTCTCCATTTTACTCGATCTCCTAAACGGTAAAAGATAGGACATCGCGGTTTTCATCAGTGGATTAAGCACCCCATTTTACATAAAATAAGTCCTATAAGTCAACTCTCAAGGGTTGATAAAGGTAAAAACGAATAAAATGTTTATATATCACATTTTCAAATATCTATTATTCTCCAATTTACTCGATCTCCTAAACGGTTAAAGATAGGACTTCGCGATTTTCATCAGTGGATTAAGCACCCTATTTTACATAAAATAAGTCTTATAAGTCAACTCTCAAGAGTTGATAAAGGTAAAAACGAATAAAATGTTTATATATCACATCTACAAATATCTATTATTCTCCATTTTACCCGATCTCCTAAACGGTTAAAGATTGGACATCGAGGTTTTCATTAGTGGATTTAGCACCTCATTTTACATAAAATAGGTCCCATAAGTCTACTCTCAAGAGTTGATAAAGGTAAAAACGAATAAAATGTTTATATATCACATTTTCAAATATCCATTATTCTCCATTTTACTCGATCTCCTAAACGGTTAAAGATAGGACATCGCGGTTTTCACCAGTGGATTTAGCACCTCATTTTACATAAAATATGTCCTATAAGTCTACTCTCAAGAGTTGATAAAGGTACAAACGAACAAAATGTTTATATATCACATTTTCAAATATCTATTATTCTACATTTTACTTGATCTCCTAAACGGTTAAAGATAGGACATCGCGGTTTTCACCAGTGAATTTAGCACCTCATTTTACATATAATAAGTCCTATTAGTCTACTCTAAAAAGTTGATAAAGGTACAAACGAATAAAATGTTTATATATCACATTTTCAAATATCTATTAATATCCATTTTACTCGATCTCCTAAACGGTTCAAGATAGGACATCGCGGTTTTCACCAGTGAATTTAGCACCTCATTTTACATATAATAAGTCCTATTAGTCTACTCTCAAAAGTTGATAAAGGTACAAACGAATAAAATGTTTATATATCACATTTTCAAATATCTATTATTCTCCATTTTACTCGATCTCCTAAACGGTTCAAGGTAGGACATCGCGGTTTTCACCAGTGGATTTAGCACTTAATTTTACATAAAATAAGTTCTATAAGTCTACTCTTAAGAGTTGATAAAGGTACAAACGAACAAAATGTTTATATATCACATATTCAAATATCTATTATTCTCCATTTTACTCGATCTCCTAAAAGGTTAAAAATAGGACATCGCGGTTTTCACCAGTGGATTTAGCACCTCATTTTACATAAAATAAGTCCTATAAGTCTACTCTCAAGAGTTGATAAAGGTACAAACGAATAAAATGTTTATATATCACATTATCAAATATCTATTATTCTCCATTTTACTCGATCTCCTAAACGGTTAAAGATAGGACATCGCGGTTTTCACCAGTGAATTTAGCACCTCATTTTACATAAAATAAGTCCTATAAGTCTACTCTTTAGAGTTGATAAAGGTACAAACGAATAAAATGTTTATATATCACATTTTCAAATATCTATTAATATCCATTTTACTCGATCTCCTAAACGGTTAAAGATAGGACATCGAGGATTTTACCAGTGGATTTAGCACCTCATTTTACATAAAATAGGTCCTATAAGTCTACTCTCAAGAGTTGATAAAGGTACAAACGAATAAAATGTTTATATATCACATTTTCAAATATCTATTATTCTCCATTTTACTCGATCTCCTAAACGGTTAAAGATAGGACATCGAGGTTTTCACCAGTGGATTTTGCACCTCATTTTACATAAAATAGGTCCTATAAGTCTACTCTCAAGAGTTGATAAAGGTAAAAACGAATAAAATGTTTATATATCCCATTTTCAAATATCTATTTTTCTCCATTTTACTCGATCTCCTAAACGGTTAAAGATAGGACATCGCGGTTTTCACCAGTACATTTAGCACCTCAATTTACATAAAATAAGTCCTATAAGTCTACTCTCAAGAGTTGATCAAGGTACAAACTAACAAAATGTTTATATATCACATTTTCAAATATCTATTATTCTTCATTTTACTCGATCTTCTAAACGGTTAAAGATAGAACATCGAGGTTTTCACCAGTGGATATAGCACCTCATTTTACATAAAATAAGTCCTATAAGTCTACTCTCAAGGGTTGATCAAGGTACAAACGAACAAAATGTTTATATATCACATTTTCAAATATCTATTATTCTCCATTTAACTCAATCTCCTAAACGGTTCAAGATAGGACATCGCGGTTTTCACCAGTGGATTTAGCACCTCATTTTACATAAAATAAGTCCTATAAGTCTACTCTCAAGAGTTGATAAAGGTAAAAACGAATAAAATGTTTATATATCACATTTTCAAATAACTATTTTTATCCATTTTACTCGATCTCCTAAACGGTACAAGATAGGACATAGGGGTTTTCACCAGTCAATTTGGCACCTCATTTTACATAAAATAAGTCCTATAAGTCTACCCTCAAGAGTTGATCAAGGTACAAACGAACAAAATGTTTATATATCACATTTTCAAATATCTATTATTCTCCATTTTACTCGATCTCCTAAACGGTTCAAGGTAGGACATCGCGGTTATCACCAGTGGATTTAGCACTTAATTTTACATAAAATAAGTTCTATAAGTCTACTCTTAAGAGTTGATAAAGGTACAAACGAACAAAATGTTTATATATCACATATTCAAATATCTATTATTCTCCATTTTACTCGATCTCCTAAAAGGTTAAAAATAGGACATCGCGGTTTTCACCAGTGGATTTAGCACCTCATTTTACATAAAATAAGTCCTATAAGTCTACTTTTTAGAGTTGATAAAGGTACAAACGAATAAAATGTTTATATATCACATTTTCAAATATCTATTATTCTCCATTTTACTCGATCTCCTAAACGGTTAAAGATAGGACATCGCAGTTTTCACCAGTGGATTTAGCACCACATTTTACATAAAATAACTTCTATAAGTCTACTCTCAAGAGTTGATAAAGGTACAAACGAATAAAATGTTTATATATCACATTTTCAAATATCTATTAATATCCATTTTACTCGATATCCTAAACGGTTAATGATAGGACATCGCGGTTTTCACCAGTACATTTAGCACCTCATTTTACATAAAATAAGTCCTATAAGTCTACTCTCAAGAGTTGATCAAGGTACAAACGAACAAAATGTTTATATATCACATTTTCAAATATCTATTAATATCCAATTTACTCGATATCCTAAACGGTTAAAGATAGGACATCGCGGTTTTCACCAGTGGATTTAGCACCTCATTTTACATATAATAAGTCCTATTAGTCTACTCTCAAAAGTTGATAAAGGTACAAACGAATAAAATGTTTATGTATCACATTTTCAAATATCTATTTTTCTCCATTTTACTCGATCTCCTAAACGGTTCAAGATAGGACATCGGGGTTTTCACCAGTGGATTTAGCACCTCATTTTACATAAAATAAGTCCTATAAGTCTACTCTCAAGAGTTGATCAAGGTACAAACGAACAAAATGTTTATATATCACATTTTCAAATATCTATTATTCTTCATTTTACTCGATCTTCTAAACGGTTAGAGATAGAACATCGAGGTTTTCACCAGTGGATATAGCACCTCATTTTACATAAAATAAGTCCTATAAGTCTACTCTCAAGGGTTGATCAAGGTACAAACGAACAAAATGTTTATATATCACATTTTCAAATATCTATTATTCTCCATTTTACTCGATCTCCTAAACGGTTCAAGATAGGACATCGCGGTTTTCACCAGTGGATTAAGCACCTCATTTTACATAAAATAAGTCCTATAAGTCTACTCTCAAGAGTTGATCAAGGTACAAACGAACAAAATGTTTATATATCACATTTTCAAATATCTATTATTTTCCATTTTACTCGATCTCCTAAACGGTTAAAGATATGACATCGCGGTTTTCACCAGTAGATTTAGCACCTCATTTTACATGAAATAAAACTTATAAGTCTACTCTTAAGAGTTGATAAAGGTACAAACGAATAAAATGTTTATATATCACATTATCAAATATCTATTATTCTCCATTTTACTCGATCTACTAAACGGTTAAAGATAGGACATCGCGGTTTTCACCAGTGGATTTAGCACCTCATTTTACATAAAATAAGTCTTATTAGTCTACTCTCAAAAGTTGATAAAGGTACAAACGAATAAAATGTTTCTATATCACATTATCAAATATCTATTATTCTCCATTTTACTCGATCTCCTAAACGGTTAAAGATAGGACATCGCGGTTTTCACCAGTGGATTTAGCACCTCATTTTACATAAAATCAGTCTTATTAGTCTACTCTCAAAAGTTGATAAAGGTACAAACGAATAAAATGTTTATATATCACATTATCAAATATCTATTATTCTCCATTTTACTCGATCTCCTAAACGGTTAAAGATAGGACATCGCGGTTTTCACCAGTGGATTTAGCACCTCATTTTACATAAAATAAGTCCTATTAGTCTACTCTCAAAAGTTGATAAAGGTACAAACGAATAAAATGTTTATATATCACATTTTCAAATATCTATTATTCTCCATTTTACTCGATCTCCTAAATGGTTAAAGATAAGACATCGCGGTTTTCACCAGTGGATTTAGCACCTCATTTTACATAAAATAGGTCCAATAAGTCTACTTTCAAGAGTTGATAAAGGTAAAAACGAATAAAATGTTTATATATCACATTTTCAAATATCTATTAATATCCATTTTACTCGATCTCCTAAACGGATCTAGATAGGACATCGGGGTTTTCACCAGTGGATTTAGCACCTCATTTTACATAAAATAAGTCCTATAAGTCTACTTTTAAGAGTTGATAAAGGTACAAACGAATAAAATGTTTATATATCACATTTTCAAATATCTATTATTCTCCATTTTACTCGATCTCCTAAATGGTTAAAGATAGGACATCGCGGTGTTCACCAGTGGATTTAGAACCTCATTTTACATAAAATAGGTCCTATAAGTCTACTCTCAAAAGTTGATAAAGGTACAAACGAATAAAATGTTTATATATCACATTATCAAATATCTATTATTCTCCATTTTACTCGATCTCCTAAACGGTTAAAGATAGGACATCGCGGTTTTCACCAGTGGATTTAGCACCTCATTTTACATAAAATAAGTCCTATTAGTCTACTCTCAAAAGTTGATAAAGGTACAAACGAATAAAATGTTTATATATCACATTTTCAAATATCTATTATTCTCCACTTTACTCGATCTCCTAAATGGTTAAAGATAGGACATCGCGGTTTTCACCAGTGGATTTAGAACCTCATTTTACATAAAATAGGTCCTATAAGTCTACTCTCAAGAGTTGATAAAAGTAAAAACGAATAAAATATTTATATATCACATTTTCAAACATCTATTATTCTCCATTTTACTCGATCTCCTAAATGGTTAAAGATAGGACATCGCGGTTTTCACCAGTGGATTTAGCACCTCATTTTACATAAAATAAGACCTATAAGTCTACTCCTTAGAGTTGATAGAGGTACAAACGAATAAAATGTTTATATATCACAATTTCAAATATCTATTATTCTCCATTTTACTCGATCTCCTAAACGGTTAAAGATAGGACATCGAGGTTTTCACCAGTGGATTTAGCACCTCATTTTACATATAATAAGTCCTATTAGTCTACTCTCAAAGTTGATAAAGGTACAAACGAATAAAATGTTTATATATCACATTTTCAAATATCTATTAATATCCATTTTACTCGATCTCCTAAACGGTGGAAGATAGGACATCGGGGTTTTCACCAGTGGCTTTAGCACCTCATTTTACATAAAATAAGTCCTATAAGTCTACTCCTTAGAGTTGATAGAGGTACAAACGAATAAAATGTTTATATATCACATTTTCAAATATCTATTAATATCCATTTTACTCGATATCCTAAACGGTTAAAGATAGGACATCGCGGTTTTCACCAGTGGATTTAGCACCTCATTTTACATAAAATAAGTCCTATAAGTCTACTCCTTAGAGTTGATAGAGGTACAAACGAATAAAATGTTTATATATCACAATTTCAAATATCTATTATTATCCATTTTACTCGATCTCCTAAACGGTTAAAGATAGGACATCGAAGTTTTCACCAGTGGATTTAGCACCTCATTTTACATAAAATAAGTCCTATAAGTCTACTCTCAAGAGTTGATCAAGGTACAAACGAACAAAATGTTTATATATCACATTTTCAAATCTCTATTATTCTTCATTTTACTCGATCTTCTAAACGGATAAAGATAGGACATCGAGGTTTTCACCAGTGGATTTAGCACCTCATTTTACATAAAATAAGTCCTATAAGTCTACTCTCAAGGGTTGATCAAGGTACAAACGAACAAAATGTTTATATATCACATTTTCAAATATCTATTAATCTCCATTTTACTCGATCTCCTAAACGGTTCAAGATAGGACATCGCGGTTTTCACCAGTGGATATAGCACCTCATTTTACATAAAATAAGACCTATAAGTCTACTCTCAAGAGTTGATAAAGGTACAAACGAATAAAATGTTTATATATCACATTTTCAAATATCTATTAATATCCATTTTACTCGATCTCCTAAACGGTTGAAGAAAGGACATCGGGGTTTTCACCAGTAGCTTTAGCACCTCATTTTACATAAAATAATTCCTATAAGTCTACTCCTTAGAGTTGATAGAGGTACAAACGAATAAAATGTTTATATATCACAATTTCAAATATCTATTATTCTCCATTTTACTCGATCTCCTAAACGGTTCAAGATAGGACATCGCGGTTTTCACCAGTGGATTTAGCACCTCATTTTACATAAAATAAGTCCTATAAGTCTACTCTCAAGAGTTGATAAAGGTACAAACGAATAAAATGATTATATATCACATTTTCAAATATCTATTATTCTCCATTTTACTCGATCTCCTATACGGTTCAAGATAGGACATCGGGGTTTTCACCAGTGGATTTAGCACCTCATTTTACATAAAATAAGTCCTATAAGTCTACTCTTAAGAGTTGATAAAGGTACAAACGAATAAAATGTTTATATATCACATTTTCAAATATCTATTATTCTCCACTTTACTCGATCTCCTAAATGGTTAAAGATAGGACATCGCGGTTTTCACCAGTGGATTTAGAACCTCATTTTACATAAAATAGGTCCTATAAGTCTACTCTCAAGAGTTGATAAAAGTAAAAACGAATAAAATATTTATATATCACATTTTCAAATACCTATTTTTCTCCATTTTACTCGATCTCCTAAACGGTTCAAGATAGGACATCGCTGTTTTCACCAGTGGATGTAGCACCTCATTTTACATAAAGTATGTCCTATAAGTCTACTATCAAGAGTTGATAAAGGTACAAACGAACAAAATGTTTATATATCACATTTTCAAATATCTATTATTCTACATTTTACTCGATCTCCTAAACGGTTCAAGACTGGACATCGGGGTTTTCACCAGTGGATTTAGCACCTCATTTTACATAAAATAAGTCCAATAAGTCTACTCTCAAGAGTTGATCAAGGTACAAACGAACAAAATGTTTATATATCACATTTTCAAATATCTATTATTCTCCATTTTACTCGATCTCCTAAACGGTTCAAGATAGGACATCGCGGTTTTCACCAGTGGATTAAGCACCTCATTTTACATAAAATAAGTCCTATAAGTCTACTCTCAAGAGTTGATCAAGGTACAAACGAACAAAATGTTTATATATCACATTTTCAAATATCTATTATTTTCCATTTTACTCGATCTCCTAAACGGTTAAAGATAGGACATCGCGGTTTTCACCAGTAGATTTAGCACCTCATTTTACATGAAATAAGTCTTATAAGTCTACTCTTAAGAGTTGATAAAGGTACAAACGAATAAAATGTTTATATATCACATTATCAAATATCTATTATTCTCCATTTTACTCGATCTACTAAACGGTTAAAGATAGGACATCGCGGTTTTCACCAGTGGATTTAGCACCTCATTTTACATAAAATAAGTCCTATAAGTCTACTCTCAAGAGTTGATCAAGGTACATACGAACAAAATGTTTATATATCACATTTTCAAATATCTATTATTTTCCATTTTACTCGATCTCCTAAACGGTTAAAGATAGGACATCGCGGTTTTCACCAGTAGATTTAGCACCTCATTTTACATGAAATAAGTCTTATAAGTCTACTCTTAAGAGTTGATAAAGGTACAAACGAATAAAATGTTTATATATCACATTATCAAATATCTATTATTCTCCATTTTACTCGATCCACTAAACGGTTAAAGATAGGACATCGCGGTTTTCACCAGTGGATTTAGCACCTCATTTTACATAAAATAAGTCCTATTAGTCTACTCTCAAAAGTTGATAAAGGTACAAACGAATAAAATGTTTATATATCACATTATCAAATATCTATTATTCTAAATTTTACTCGATCTCCTAAACGGTTAAAGATAGGACATCGCGGTTTTCACCAGTGGATTTAGCACCTCATTTTACATAAAATCAGTCTTATTAGTCTACTCTCAAAAGTTGATAAAGGTACAAACGAATAAAATGTTTATATATCACATTATCAAATATCTATTATTCTCCATTTTACTCGATCTCCTAAACGGTTAAAGATAGGACATCGCGGTTTTCACCAGTGGATTTAGCACCTCATTTTACATAAAATAAGTCCTATTAGTCTACTCTCAAAAGTTGATAAAGGTACAAACGAATAAAATGTTTATATATCACATTATCAAATATCTATTATTCTCCATTTTACTTGATATCCTAAACGGTTCAAGATAGGACATCGCGGTTTTCACCAGTGGATTTAGCACCTCATTTTACATAAAATAAGACCTATAAGTCTACTCCTTAGAGTTGATAGAGGTACAAACGAATAAAATGTTTATATATCACAATTTCAAATATCTATTATTCTCCATTTTACTCGATCTCCTAAACGGTTAAAGATAGGACATCGAGGTTTTCACCAGTGGATTTAGCACCTCATTTTACATATAATAAGTCCTATTAGTCTACTCTCAAAAGTTGATAAAGGTACAAACGAATAAAATGTTTATATATCACATTTTCAAATATCTATTAATATCCATTTTACTCGATCTCCTAAACGGTTGAAGATAGGACATCGGGGTTTTCACCAATGGCTTTAGCACCTCATTTTACATAAAATAAGTCCTATAAGTCTACTCCTTAGAGTTGATAGAGGTACAAACGAATAAAATGTTTATATATCACAATTTCAAATATCTATTATTCTCCATTTTACTCGATCTCCTAAACGGTTAAAGATAGGACATCGAGGTTTTCACCAGTGGATTTAGCACCTCATTTTACATAAAATAAGTCCTATAAGTCTACTCTCAAGAGTTGATCAAGGTACAAACGAACAAAATGTTTATATATCACATTTTCAAATCTCTATTATTCTTCATTTTACTCGATCTTCTAAACGGTTAAAGATAGGACATCGAGGTTTTCACCAGTGGATTTAGCACCTCATTTTACATAAAATAAGTCCTATAAGTCTACTCTCAAGGGTTGATCAAGGTACAAACGAACAAAATGTTTATATATCACATTTTCAAATATCTATTTGTCTCCATTTTACTCGATCTCCTAAACGGTTCAAGATAGGACATCGCGGTTTTCACCAGTGGATTTAGCACCTCATTTTACATAAAATAAGACCTATAAGTCTACTCTCAAGAGTTGATAAAGGTACAAACGAATAAAATGTTTATATATCACATTTTCAAATATCTATTAATATCCATTTTACTCGATCTCCTAAACGGTTGAAGATAGGACATCGGGGTTTTCACCAGTGGCTTTAGCACCTCACTTTACATAAAATAAGTCCTATAAGTCTACTCCTTAGAGTTGATAGAGGTACAAACGAATAAAATGTTTATATATCACAATTTCAAATATCTATTATTCTCCATTTTACTCGATCTCCTAAACGGTTCAAGATAGGACATCGCGGTTTTCACCAGTGGATTTAGCACCTCATTTTACATAAAATAAGTCCTATAAGTCTACTCTTTAGAGTTGATAAAGGAACAAACGAACAAAATGTTTATATATCACATTTTCAAATATCTATTATTCTCCATTTTACTCGATCTCCTAAACGGTTAAAGATAGGACATCGCGGTTTTTACCAGTAGATTTAGCACCTCATTTTACATGAAATAATTCTTATAAGTCTACTCTCAAGAGTTGATAAAGGTACAAACGAATAAAATGTTTATATAACACATTTTCAAATATCTATTTTTCTCCATTTTACTCGATCTCCTAAACAGTTCAAGATAGGACATCGCGGTTTTCACCAGTGGATGTAGCACCTCATTTTACATAAAATATGTCCTATAAGTCTACTCTCAAGAGTTGATAAAGGTAAAAACGAATAAAATGTTTATATATCATATTTTCAAATATCTATTATTCTCCATTTTACTCGATCTCCTAAACGGTTAAAGATATCACATCGCGGTTTTCACCAGTGGATTTAGCACCTCATTTTACATAAAATAACTCCTAAAAGTCTACTCTCAAGAGTTGATAAAGGTACAAACGAATAAAATGTTTATATATCACATTTTCAAATATCTATTATTCTCCATTTTACTCGATCTCCTAAACGGTTAAAAATTGGACATCGCGGTTTCCACAAGAGGATTTAGCACCTCATTTTACATAAAATAACTCCTATAAGTCTACTCTCAAGAGTTGATAAGGGTACAAACGAATAAAATGTTTATATACCACATTATCAAATATCTATTATTATCCATTTTACTCGATCTCCTTATCGGTTAAAGATAGGACATCGCGGTTTTCACCAGTGGATTTAGCACCTCATTTTACATAAAATAAGTCCTATAAGTCTACTCTCAAGAGTCGATAAAGGTACAAACGAATAAAATGTTTATATATCACATTTTCAAATATCTATTATTCTCCATTTTACTCGATCTCCTAAACGGATAAAGATAGGACATCGCGGTTTCACCAGTGGATTAAGCACCTCATTTTACATAAAATAAGTCCCATAAGTCTACTCTCAAGAGTTGATAAAGGTACAAACGAATAAAATGTTTATATATCACATTATCAAATATCTATTATTCTTCATTTTACTCGATCTCCTAAACGGTTAAAGAGAGTACATCGCGGTTTTCACCAGTGGATTTAGAACCTCATTTTACATAAAATTGGTCCTATAAGTCTACTCTCAAGAGTTGATAAAGGTAAAAACGAATAAAATGTTTATATATCACATTTTCAAATATCTATTATTCTCCATTTCGCTCGATCTCCTAAACGGTTAAAGATAGGACATCGCGGTTTTCACCAGTGGATTTAGCACCTTATTTTACATAAAATAAGTCCTATAAGTCTACTCTTAAAAGTTGATAAAGGTACAAACGAATTAATTGTTTATATATCACATTTTCAAATATCTATTATTCTCCATTTCACTCGATCTCCTAAACGGTTAAAGATAGGACATCGCGGTTTTCACCAGTGGATTAAGCACCTTATTTAACATAAAATAAGTCCTATAAGTCTACTCTTAAAAGTTGATAAAGGTACAAACGAATAAAATGTTTATATATCACATTTTAAAATATCTATTATTCTCTATTTCACTCGATCTCCTAAACGGTTAAAGATAGGACATCGCGGTTTTTACCAGTCGATTTAGCACCTCATTTTACATAAAATAACTCCTATAAGTCTACTCTCAAGAGTTGATAAAGGAACAAACGAATAAAATGTTTATATATCATATTATCAAATATTTATTATTCTCCATTTTACTCCATCTCCTAAACGGTTAAAGATTGGACATCGCGGTTTTCACCAGTGGATTTAAAACCTCATTTTACATAAAATAGGTCCTATAAGTCTACTCTCAAGAGTTGATAAAGGTAAAAACGAATAAAATGTTTATATATCACATTTTCAAATATCTATTATTCTCCATTTTACTCGATCTGCTAAACGGTTAAAGATAGAACATCGCGGTTTTCACCAGTGGATTTAGCACCTTATTTTACATAAAATAGGTCCTATAAGTCTACTCTTAAAAGTTGATAAAGGTACAAACGAATAAAATGTTTATATATCACATTTTAAAATATCTATTATTCTTCATTTCACTCGATCTCCTAAACGGTTAAAGATAGGACATCGCGGTTTTCACCAGTCGATTTAGCAAGTCATTTTACATAAAATAACTCCTATAAGTCTACTCTCAAGAGTTGATAAAGGTACAAACGAATAAAATGTTTATATATCACATTTTCAAATATCTGTTATTATTAATTTTACTCGATCTCTTAAACGGTTAGAGATAGGACATCGCGGTTTTTACCAGTGGATTTAGCACCTTACTTTACATAAAATAAGTCCTATAAGTCTACACTCAAGAGTTGATAAAGGTACAAACGAATAAAGTGTTTATATATCACATTTTCAAATATCTATTATTCTCCATTTCACTCGATCTCCTAAACGGTTAAAGATAGGACATCGCGGTTTTTACCAGTCGATTTAGCACCTCATTTTACATAAAATAACTCCTATAAGTCTACTCTCAAGAGTTGATCAAGGTACAAACGAACAAAATGTTTATATATCACATTTTCAAATATCTATTATTTTCCATTTTACTCGATCTCCTAAACGGTTAAAGATAGGACATCGCGGTTTTCACCAGTGGATTTAGCACCTTATTTTACATAAAATAAGTCCCATAAGTCTACTCTCAAGAGTTGATAAAGGTACAAACGAATAAAATGTTTATATATCACATTATCAAATATCTATTATTCTTCATTTTACTCGATCTCCTAAACGGTTAAAGAGAGTACATCGCGGTTTTCACCAGTGGATTTTGAACCTCATTTTACATAAAATTGGTCCTATAAGTCTACTCTCAAGAGTTGATAAAGGTAAAAACGAATAAAATGTTTATATATCACATTTTCAAATATCTATTATTCTCCATTTCGCTCGATCTCCTAAACGGTTAAAGATAGGACATCGCGGTTTTCACCAGTGGATTTAGCACCTTATTTTACATAAAATAAGTCCTATAAGTCTACTCTTAAAAGTTGATAAAGGTACAAACGAATTAATTGTTTATATATCACATTTTCAAATATCTATTATTCTCCATTTCACTCGATCTCCTAAACGGTTAAAGATAGGACATCGCGGTTTTCACCAGTGGATTTAGCACCTTATTTAACATAAAATAAGTCCTATAAGTCTACTCTTAAAAGTTGATAAAGGTACAAACGAATAAAATGTTTATATATCACATTTTAAAATATCTATTATTCTCTATTTCACTCGATCTCCTAAACGGTTAAAGATAGGACATCGCGGTTTTTACCAGTCGATTAAGCACCTCATTTTACATAAAATAACTCCTATAAGTCTACTCTCAAGAGTTGATAAAGGAACAAACGAATAAAATGTTTATATATCATATTATCAAATATTTATTATTCTCCATTTTACTCCATCTCCTAAACGGTTAAAGATTGGACATCGCGGTTTTCACCAGTGGATTTAAAACCTCATTTTACATAAAATAGGTCCTATAAGTCTACTCTCAAGAGTTGATAAAGGTAAAAACGAATAAAATGTTTATATATCACATTTTCAAATATCTATTATTCTCCATTTTACTCGATCTGCTAAACGGTTAAAGATAGAACATCGCGGTTTTCACCAGTGGATTTAGCACCTTATTTTACATAAAATAGGTCCTATAAGTCTACTCTTAAAAGTTGATAAAGGTACAAACGAATAAAATGTTTATATATCACATTTTAAAATATCTATTATTCTTCATTTCACTCGATCTCCTAAACGGTTAAAGATAGGACATCGCGGTTTTCACCAGTCGATTTAGCAAGTCATTTTACATAAAATAACTCCTATAAGTCTACTCTCAAGAGTTGATAAAGGTACAAACGAATAAAATGTTTATATATCACATTTTCAAATATCTGTTATTATTAATTTTACTCGATCTCTTAAACGGTTAGAGATAGGACATCGCGGTTTTTACCAGTGGATTTAGCACCTTACTTTACATAAAATAAGTCCTATAAGTCTACACTCAAGAGTTGATAAAGGTACAAACGAATAAAGTGTTTATATATCACATTTTCAAATATCTATTATTCTCCATTTCACTCGATCTCCTAAACGGTTAAAGATAGGACATCGCGGTTTTTACCAGTCGATTTAGCACCTCATTTTACATAAAATAACTCCTATAAGTCTACTCTCAAGAGTTGATCAAGGTACAAACGAACAAAATGTTTATATATCACATTTTCAAATATCTATTATTTTCCATTTTACTCGATCTCCTAAACGGTTAAAGATAGGACATCGCGGTTTTCACCAGTGGATTTAGCACCTTATTTTACATAAAATAAGTCCTATAAGTCTACTCTTAAAAGTTGATAAAGGTACAAACGAATAAAATGTTTATATATCACATTTTCAAATATCTATTATTCTCCATTTCACTCGATCTCCTAAACGGTTAAAGATAGGACATCGCGGTTTTCACCAGTGGATTTAGCACCTTATTTTACATAAAATAAGACCTATAAGTCTACTCTCAAGAGTTGATAAAGGAACAAACGAATAAAATGTTTATATATCATATTATCAAATATCTATTATTCTCTATTATACTCGATCTCCTAAACGGTTAAAGATAGGACATCGCGGTTTTCACCAGTGGATTTAGCACCTTATTTAACATAAAATAAGTCCTATAAGTCTACTCTTAAAAGTTGATAAAGGTACAAACGAATAAAATGTTTATATATCACATTTTAAAATATCTATTATTCTCTATTTCACTCGATCTCCTAAACGGTTAAAGATAGGACATCGCGGTTTTTACCAGTCGATTTAGCACCTCATTTTACATAAAATAACTCCTATAAGTCTACTCTCAAGAGTTGATCAAGGTACAAACGAACAAAATGTTTATATATCACATTTTCAAATATCTATTATTTTCCATTTTACTCGATCTCCTAAACGGTTAAAGATAGGACATCGCGGTTTTCACCAGTGGATTTAGCACCTTATTTTACATAAAATAAGTCCTATAAGTCTACTCTTAAAAGTTGATAAAGGTACAAACGAATAAAATGTTTATATATCACATTTTAAAATATCTATTATTCTCCATTTCACTCGATCTCCTAAACGGTTAAAGATAGGACATCGCGGTTTTCACCAGTGGATTTAGCACCTTATTTTACATAAAATAAGACCTATAAGTCTACTCTCAAGAGTTGATAAAGGAACAAACGAATAAAATGTTTATATATCATATTATCAAATATCTATTATTCTCTATTATACTCGATCTCCTAAACGGTTAAAGATAGGACATCGCGGTTTTCACCAGTGGATTTAGCACCTTATTTAACATAAAATAAGTCCTATAAGTCTACTCTTAAAAGTTGATAAAGGTACAAACGAATAAAATGTTTATATATCACATTTTAAAATATCTATTATTCTCTATTTCACTCGATCTCCTAAACGGTTAAAGATAGGACATCGCGGTTTTTACCAGTCGATTTAGCACCTCATTTTACATAAAATAACTCCTATAAGTCTACTCTCAAGAGTTGATAAAGGAACAAACGAATAAAATGTTTATATATCATATTATCAAATATTTATTATTCTCCATTTTACTCCATCTCCTAAACGGTTAAAGATAGGACATCGCGGTTTTCACCAGTGGATTTAGCACCTTATTTAACATAAAATAAGTCCTATAAGTCTACTCTTAAAAGTTGATAAAGGTACAAACGAATAAAATGTTTATATATCACATTTTAAAATATCTATTATTCTCTATTATACTCGATCTCCTAAACGGTTAAAGATAGGACATCGCGGTTTTCACCAGTGGATTTAGCACCTTATTTTACATAAAATAAGTCCAATAAGTCTACTCTTTAGAGTTGATAAAGGTACAAACGAATAAAATGTTTATTTATCACATTTCAAAATATCTATTATTCTCCATTTCACTCGATCTCCTAAACGGTTAAAGATAGGACATCGCGGTTTCCACCAGTCGATTTAGCACCTCATTTTACATAAAATAACTCCTATAAGTCTACTCTTAAGGGTTGATAAAGGTACAAACGAATAAAATGTTTATATATCACATTTTCAAATATCTGTTATTATTAATTTTACTCGATCTCTTAAACGGTTAGAGATAGGACATCGCGGTTTTTACTAGTGGATTTAGCACCTTATTTTACACAAAATAAGTCCTATAAGTCTACTCTCAAGAGTTGATAAAGGTACAAACGAATAAAGTGTTTATATATCACATTTTCAAATATCTATTATTCTCCATTTTACTCGATCACCTAAACAGTTAAAGATAGGACATCGCGGTTTTCACCAGTGGATTTAGCACCTCATTTTACATAAAATAAGTCCTATAAGTCTACTCTCAAGAGTTGATAAAGGAACAAACGAATAAAATGTTTATATATCATATTATCAAATATCTATTATTCTCCATTATACTCGATCTCCTAAACGGTTAAAGATAGGGCATCGCGGTTGTCACCAGTGGATTTAGCACCTTATTTTACATAAAATAAGTCCTATAAGTCTACTCTCAAGAGTTGATAAAGGTACAAACAAATAAAATGTTAATATATCACATTTTCAAATATCTATTATTCTCCATTTTACTCGATCTCCTAAACGGTTAAAGATAGGACATCGCGGTTTTCACCAGTGGATTTAGCACCTTATTTTACATAAAATGAGTCCTATAAGTCTACTCTTAAAAGTTGATAAAGGTACAAACGAATAAAATGTTTATATATCACATTTTCAAATATCTGTTATTATTAATTTTACTCGATCTCTTAAACGGTTAAAGATAGGACATCGCGGTTTACACCAGTGGATTTAGCACCTCATTTTACATAAAATAAGTCCTATAAGTCTACTCTCAAGAGTTGATAAAGGAACAAACGAATAAAATGTTTATATATCATATTATCAAATATCTATTATTCTCCATTATACTCGATCTCCTAAACGGTTAAAGGTAGGACATCGCGGATTTCACCAGTGGATTTAGCACCTTATTTTACATAAAATAAGTCCTATAAGTCTACTCTCAAGAGTTGATAAAAGTACAAACAAATAAAATGTTTATATATCACATTTTCAAATATCTATTATTCTCCATTTTACTCCGTCTCCTAAACGGTTAAAGATTGGACATCGCGGTTTTCACCAGTGGATTTAGAACCTCATTTTACATAAAATAGGTCCTATAAGTCTACTCTCAAGAGTTGATAAAGGTAAAAACGAATAAAATGTTTATATATCACATTTTCAAATATCTATTATTCTCCATTTCACTCGATCTCCTAAACGGTTAAAGATAGGACATCGCGGTTTTCACCAGTCGATTTAGCAAGTCATTTTACATAAAATAACTCCTATAAGTCTACTCTCAAGAGTTGATAAAGGTACAAACGAATAAAATGTTTATATATCACATTTTCAAATATCTGTTATTATTAATTTTACTCGATCTCTTAAACGGTTAGAGATAGGACATCGCGGTTTTTACCAGTGGATTTAGCACCTTATTTTACATAAAATAAGTCCTATAAGTCTACTCTCAAGAGTTGATAAAGGTACAAACGAATAAAGTGTTTATATATCACATTTTCAAATATCTATTATTCTCCATTTTACTCGATCTCCTAAACGGTTAAAGATAGGACATCGCGGTTTTCACCAGTGGATTTAGCACCTCATTTTACATAAAATAAGTCTTATAAGTCTACTCTCAAGAGTTGATAAAGGTACAAACGAATAAAATGTTTATATATCACATTATCAAATATCTATTATTCTCCATTTTACTCGATCTCCTAAACGGTTAAAGATAGGACATCGCGGTTTTCACCAGTGGATTTAGCACCTCCTTTTACATAAAATAAGTCCTATAAGTCTACTCTCAAGGGTTGATAAAGGTACAAACGAATAAAACGTTTATATATGACATTTTCAAATATCTATTATTCTCCATTTTACTCGATCTCCTAAACGGTTAAAGATAAAACATCGCGGATTTCACCAGTGGATTTAGCACCTCATTTTACATAAAATAAGTCCTATAAGTCTACTCTCAAGGGTTGATAAAGGTACAAACGAATAAAACGTTTATATATGACATTTTCAAATATCTATTAATATCCATTTTACTCGATCTCCTAAACGGTTGAAGATAGGACATCGCGGTTTTCTCCAGATTATTTAGTACCTCATTTTACATAAAATAAGACCTATAAGTCTACACTCAAGAGTTGATAAGGGTACAAACGAATAAAATGTTTATATACCACATTATCAAATATCTATTATTCTCCATTTTACTCGATCTCCTTAACGGTTAAAGATAGGACATCGCGGTTTTCAAAAGTGGATTTAGCACCTCATTTTACATAAAATAAGTCCTATAAGTCTACTCTCAAGAGTTGATAAGGGTACAAACGAATAAAATGTTTATATACCACATTATCAAATATCTATTATTCTCCATTTTGCTCGATCTCCTTAACGGTTAAAGATAGGACATCGCGGTTATCAGTCAATTTAGCATACCATTTTATATAAAATTAGTTATATATCAACTGTCATTTTTAGACATATGTCATTCTTGACTTCAATGATTTTTTGACAGCTGTCATTTTTGACATCTGTCATTTTTTGACAGTTGTCAATCTTGACATTTGTCATTTTTTGACATCTGTTATTCTTGACATCTGTCACTCTTGACATCTGTCACACTTGACATCTGTCATTCTTGACATCTGTCACTCTTGACATCTGTCACTCTTGACATCTGTCATTCTTGACATCTGTCACTCTTGACATCTGTCATTCTTGACATTTGTCATTTTTGACATCTGTCATTTTTTGACATCTGTCAATTTTGACATCTGTCATTTTTGACATTTGTCATTCTTGACAAATGTCATTTTTTGACATCTGTCATTTTTTGACATCTGTCAATTTTGACATCTGTCATTTTTGACATTTGTCATTCTTGACATTTGTCATTTTTTGACATCTGTCATTTTTTGACAGCTGACATTTTTGACAGCCGTCATTCTTTGACTACTGAATAAAATATTTATATATCACATTTTTAAATATCTATTATTCTCCATTTTACTCAATCTCCTAAACGGTTAAAGATAAGACATCGCGGTTTTAACCAATGGATTTAGCAAATCATTTTACATAAAATAAGTCCTATAAGTCTACTCTTAAGAGTTGATAAAGGTACAAAAGAATAAAATGTTTATATATCACATTTTCAAATATCTATTATTCTCCATTTTACTCGATCTCCTAAACGGTTAAAGATAGGACATCGCGGATTTTACCAGTGGATTTAGCATCTCATTTTACATAAAATAAGTCCAATAAGTCTACTCTCAAGAGTTGATAAAGGTACAAACGAATAAAATGTTTATATATCACATTATAAAATATCTATTATTCTCCATTTTACTCGATCTCCTAAACGGTTGAAGATTGGACATCGCGGTTTTCACCAGTCGATTTAGCACCTCATTTTACATAAAATAACTCCTATAAGTCTACTCTCAAGAGTTGATAAAGGTACACACGAATAAAATGTTTATATTTCACATTATAAAATATCTATTATTCTCCATTTTACTCGATCTCCTAAACGGTTGAAGATTGGACATCGCGGTTTTCACCAGTCGATTAAGCACCTCATTTTACATAAAATAAGTCTTATAAGTCTACTCTCAAGAGTTGATAAAGGTACACACGAATAAAATGTTTTTATATCACATTATCAAATATCTATTATTTTCCATTTTACTCGATCTCCTAAACGGTTAAAGATAGGACATCGCGGTTTTCACCAGTCGATTTAGCACCTCATTTTACATAAAATAAGTCCTATAAGTCTACTCTCAAGAGTTGATAAAGGTACAAACGAATAAAATGTTTATTAATCACATTTTCAAATATCTGTTATTATTAATTTTACTCGATCTCTTAAACGGTTAGAGATAGGACATCGCGGTTTTTACCAGTGGATTTAGCACCTTATTTTACATAAAATAAGTCCTATAAGTCTACTCTCAAGAGTTGATAAAGGTACAAACGAATAAAGTGTTTATATATCACATTTTCAAATATCTATTATTCTCCATTTCACTCGATCTCCTAAACGGATAAAGATAGGACATCGCGGTTTTCACCAGTCGATTTAGCAAGTCATTTTACATAAAATAACTCCTATAAGTCTACTCTCAAGAGTTGATAAAGGTACTAACGAATAAAATGTTTATATATCACATTTTCAAATATCTGTTATTATTAATTTTACTCGATCTCTTAAACGGTTAGAGATAGGACATCGCGGTTTTTACCAGTGGATTTAGCACCTTATTTTACATAAAATAAGTCCTATAAGTCTACTCTCAAGAGTTGATAAAGGTACAAACGAATAAAGTGTTTATATATCACATTTTCAAATATCTATTATTCTCCATTTTACTCGATCTTCTAAACGGTTAAAGATAGGACATCGCGGTTTACACCAGTGGATTTAGCATCTCATTTTACATAAAATAAGTCCTATAAGTCTACTCTCAAGAGTTGATAAAGGAACAAACGAATAAAATGTTTATATATCATATTATCAAATATCTGTTATTATTAATTTTACTCGATCTCTTAAACGGTTAGAGATAGGACATCGCGGTTTTTACCAGTGGATTTAGCACCTTATTTTACATAAAATAAGTCCTATAAGTCTACTCTCAAGAGTTGATAAAGGTACAAACGAATAAAGTGTTTATATATCACATTTTCAAATATCTATTATTCTCCATTTTACTCGATCTCCTAAACGGTTAAAGATAGGACATCGCGGTTTTCACCAATGGATTTAGCACCTCATTTTACATAAAATAAGTCCTATAAGTCTACTCTCAAGAGTTGATAAAGGAACAAACGAATAAAATGTTTATATATATTATTATCAAATATCTATTATTCTCCATTATACTCGATCTCCTAAACGGTTAAAGATAGGACATCGCGGATTTCACCAGTGGATTTAGCACCTCATTTTACATAAAATAAGTCTTATAAGTCTACTCTCAAGAGTTGATAAAAGTACAAACAAATAAAATGTTTATATATCACATTTTCAAATATCTATTATTCTCCATTTTACTCCATCTCCTAAACGGTTAAAAATTAGACATCGCGGTTTTCACCAGTGGATTTAGAACCTCATTTTACATAAAATAGGTCCTATAAGTCTACTCTCAAGAGTTGATAAAGGTAAAAACGAATAAAATGTTTATATATCACATTTTCAAATATCTATTATTCTCCATTTTACTCGATCTCCTAAACGGTTAAAGATATCACATCGCGGTTTTCACCAGTGGATTTAGCACCTCATTTTACATAAAATAAGTCCTATAAGTCTACTCTCAAGAGTTGATAAGGGTACAAACGAATAAAATGTTTATATACCACATTATCAAATATCTATTATTATCCATTTTACTCGATCTCCTTAACGGTTAAAGATAGGACATCGCGGTTTTCACCAGTGGATTTAGCACCTCCTTTTACATAAAATAAGTCTTATAAGTCTACTCTCAAGAGTTGATAAAGGTACAAACGAATAAAATGTTTATATATCGCATTATCAAATATCTATTATTCTCCATTTTACTCGATCTCCTTAACGGTTAAAGATAGGACATCGCGGTTATCAGTCAATTTAGCATACCATTTTATATAAAATTAGTTATATATCAACTGTCATTTTTAGACATATGTCATTCTTGACTTCAATGATTTTTTGACAGCTGTCATTTTTGACATCTGTCATTTTTTGACAGTTGTCAATCTTGACATTTGTCATTTTTTGACATCTGCTATTCTTGACATCTGTCACTCTTGACATCTGTCACACTTGACATCTGTCATTCTTGACATCTGTCACTCTTGACATCTGTCACTCTTGACATCTGTCATTCTTGACATCTGTCACTCTTGACATCTGTCATTCTTGACATTTGTCATTTTTGACATCTGTCATTTTTTGACATCTGTCAATTTTGACATCTGTCATTTTTGACATTTGTCATTCTTGACATTAGTCATTTTTTGACATCTGTCATTTTTTGACATCTGTCAATTTTGACATCTGTCATTTTTGACATTTGTCATTCTTGACATTTGTCATTTTTTGACATCTGTCATTCTTGACATCTGTCATTTTTTGACAGCTGACATTTTTGACAGCCGTCATTCTCTGACAACTGAATAAAATATTTATATATCACATTTTTAAATATCTATTATTCTCCATTTTACTCAATCTCCTAAACGGTTAAAGATAGGACATCGCGGTTTTAACCAATGGATTTAGCAAATCATTTTACATAAAATAAGTCCTATAGGTCTACTCTTAAGAGTTGATAAAGGTACAAAAGAATAAAATGTTTATATATCACATTTTCAAATATCTATTATTCTCCATTTTACTCGATCTCCTAAACGGTTAAAGATAGGACATCGCGGATTTCACCAGTGGATTTAGCATCTCATTTTACATAAAATAAGTCCAATAAGTCTACTCTCAAGAGTTGATAAAGGTACAAACGAATAAAATGTTTATATATCACATTATAAAATATCTATTATTCTCCATTTTACTCGATCTCCTAAACGGTTGAAGATAGGACATCGCGGTTTTCACCAGTCGATTTAGCACCTCATTTTACATAAAATAAGTCTTATAAGTCTACTCTCAAGAGTTGATAAAGGTACACACGAATAAAATGTTTATATATCACATTATCAAATATCTATTATTTTCCATTTTACTCGATCTCCTAAACGGTTAAAGATAGGACATCGCGGTTTTCACCAGTCGATTTAGCACCTCATTTTACATAAAATAAGTCCTATAAGTCTACTCTCAAAAGTTGATAAAGGTACAAACGAATACAATGTTTATATATCACATTTTCAAATATCTGTTATTATTAATTTTACTCGATCTCTTAAACGGTTAGAGATAGGACATCGCGGTTTTTACCAATGGATTTAGCACCTTATTTTACATAAAATAAGTCCTATAAGTCTACTCTCAAGAGTTGATAAAGGTACAAACGAATAAAGTGTTTATATATCACATTTTCAAATATCTATTATTCTCCATTTTACTCGATCTCCTAAACGGTTAAAGGTAGGACATCGCGGATTTCACCAGTGGATTTAGCACCTCATTTTACATAAAATAAGTTCTATAAGTCTACTCTCAAGAGTTGATAAAAGTACAAACAAATAAAATGTTTATATATCACATTTTCAAATATCTATTATTCTCCATTTTACTCCATCTCCTAAACGGTTAAAGATTGGACATCGCGGTTTTCACCAGTGGATTTAGAACCTCATTTTACATAAAATAGGTCCTATAAGTCTACTCTCAAGAGTTGATAAAGGTAAAAACGAATAAAATGTTTATATATCACATTTTCAAATATCTATTATTCTCCATTTTACTCGATCTCCTAAACGGTTAAAGATATCACATCGCAATTTTCACCAGTGGATTTAGCACCTCATTTTACATAAAATAAGTCATATAAGTCTACTATAACGAGTTGATAAGGGTACAAACGAATAAAATGTTTATATACCACATTATCAAATATCTATTATTCTCCATTTTACTCGATCTCCTAAACGGTTAAAGATAGGACATCGCGGTTTTAACCAGTGGATTTAGCACCTCATTTTACATAAAATAAGTCCTATAAGTCTACTCTCAAGAGCTGATAAAGGTACAAACGAATAAATTGTTTATATATCACATTTTCAAATATCTCTTCTCCATTTTACTCGATCTTCTAAAAGGTTAAAGAGAGGACATCGCGGTTATCAGTCAATTTAGCATACCATTTTATATAAAATTAGTTATATAACAACTGTCATTTTTAGACATCTGTCATTCTTGACATCTATGATTTTTTGACAGCTGTCATTTTTGACAGCCGTCATTCTTTGACAACTGAATAAAATGTTTATATATCACATTTTTAAATATCTATTATTCTCCATTTTACTCAATTTCCTAAACGGTTAAAGATAGGACATCGCGGTTTTCACCAGTGGATTTAGCACCTTATTTTACATAAAATAAGACCTATAAGTCTACTCTCAAGAGTTGATAAAGGTACAAAAAATAAAATGTTTATATATCACATTTTCAAATATCTATTATTCTCCATTTTACTCGATCTCCTAAACGGTTAAAAATAGGACATCGCGGATTTCACCAGTGGATTTAGCACCTCATTTTACATAAAATAAGTCCTATAAGTCTACTCTCAAGAGTTGATAAAGGTACAAACGAATAAAATGTTTATATATCACATTTTCAAATATCTGTTATTATTAATTTTACTCGATCTGTTAAACCGTTAGAGATAGGACATCGCGGTTTTTACCAGTGGATTTAGCACCCTATTTTACATAAAATAAGTATTATAAGTCTACTATCAAGAGTTGATAAAGGTACAAACGAATAAAGTGTTTATATATCACATTTTCAAATATCTATTATTCTCCATTTTACTCGATCTCCTAAACGGTTAAAGATAGGACATCGCGGTTTTAACCAGTGGATTTAGCACCTCATTTTACATAAAATAAGTCCTATAAGTCTACTCTCAAGAGTTGATAAAGGTACAAACGAATAAATTGTTTATATATCACATTTTCAAATATCTCTTCTCCATTTTACTCGATCTTCTAAAAGGTTAAAGATAGGACATCGCGGTTATCAGTCAATTTAGCATACCATTTTATATAAAATTAGTTATATAACAACTGTCATTTTTAGACATCTGTCATTCTTGACATTTATGATTTTTTGACAGCTGTCATTTTTGACATCTGTCATTTTTTGACAGTTGTCAATCTTGACATTTGTCATTTTTTGACATCTGTTATTCTTGACATCTGTCATTCTTGACATCTGTCACTCTTGACATTTGTCATTCTTGACATTTGTCATTTTTGACATCTGTCATTTTTTGACATCTGTCAATTTTGACATCTGTCATTTTTTACATTTGTCAATCTTGACATTTGTCATTTTTTGACATCTGTCATTCTTGACATTTGTCATTTTTTGACAGCTGACATTTTTGACAGCCGTCATTCTTTGACAACTGAATAAAATGTTTATATATCACATTTTCAAATAACTATTTTTATCCATTTTACTCGATCTCCTAAACGGTTAAAGATAGGACATCGCGGTTTTCACCAGTGGATTTAGCACCTTATTTTACATAAAATAAGTCCTATAAGTCTACTCTTAAAAGTTGATAAAGGTTCAAACGAATAAAATGTTTATATATCACATTTTAAAATATCTATTATTCTCCATTTTACTCCATCTCCTAAACGGTTAAAGATTGGACATCGCGGTTTTCACCAGTGGATTTAGTACCTCATTTTACATAAAATAGGTCCTATAAGTCTACTCTCAAGAGTTGATAAAGGTAAAAACGAATAAAATGTTTATATATCACATTTTCATATATCAATTATTCTCCATTTTACTCGATCTCCTAAACGGTTAAAGATATCACATCGCGGTTTTCACCAGTGGATTTAGCAAATCATTTTACATAAAATAAGTCCTATAAGTCTACTCTCAAGGGTTGATAAAGCTACAAACGAATAAAATGTTTATATATCACATTTTCAAATATCTATTATTCTCCATTTTACTCGATCTCCTAAACGGTTAAAGATAGGACATCGCGGTTTTAACCAGTGGATTTAGCACCTCATTTTACATAAAATAAGTCCTATAAGTCTACTCTCAAGAGTTGATAAAGGTACAAACGAATAAATTGTTTATATATCACATTTTCAAATATCTATTATTTTCTATTTTACTCGATCTCCTAAACGGTTAAAGATAGGACATCGCGGTTTTCACCAGTGGATTTAGCACCTCATTTTACATATAATAAGTCCTATAAGTCTACTCTCAAAAGTTGATAAAGGTACAAACGAATAAAATGTTTAAATATCACATTTTCAAATATCTATTATTCTCCATTTTACTCGATCTCCTAAACGGTTAAAGATAGGACATCGCGGTTTTAACCAGTGGATTTAGCACCTCATTTTACATAAAATAAGTCCTATAAGTCTACTCTCAAGAGCTGATAAAGGTACAAACGAATAAATTGTTTATATATCACATTTTCAAATATCTCTTCTCCATTTTACTCGATCTTCTAAAAGGTTAAAGAGAGGACATCGCGGTTATCAGTCAATTTAGCATACCATTTTATATAAAATTAGTTATATAACAACTGTCATTTTTAGACATCTGTCATTCTTGACATCTATGATTTTTTGACAGCTGTCATTTTTGACAGCCGTCATTCTTTGACAACTGAATAAAATGTTTATATATCACATTTTTAAATATCTATTATTCTCCATTTTACTCAATTTCCTAAACGGTTAAAGATAGGACATCGCGGTTTTCACCAGTGGATTTAGCACCTTATTTTACATAAAATAAGACCTATAAGTCTACTCTCAAGAGTTGATAAAGGTACAAAAAATAAAATGTTTATATATCACATTTTCAAATATCTATTATTCTCCATTTTACTCGATCTCCTAAACGGTTAAAAATAGGACATCGCGGATTTCACCAGTGGATTTAGCACCTCATTTTACATAAAATAAGTCCTATAAGTCTACTCTCAAGAGTTGATAAAGGTACAAACGAATAAAATGTTTATATATCACATTTTCAAATATCTGTTATTATTAATTTTACTCGATCTGTTAAACCGTTAGAGATAGGACATCGCGGTTTTTACCAGTGGATTTAGCACCCTATTTTACATAAAATAAGTATTATAAGTCTACTATCAAGAGTTGATAAAGGTACAAACGAATAAAGTGTTTATATATCACATTTTCAAATATCTATTATTCTCCATTTTACTCGATCTCCTAAACGGTTAAAGATAGGACATCGCGGTTTTAACCAGTGGATTTAGCACCTCATTTTACATAAAATAAGTCCTATAAGTCTACTCTCAAGAGTTGATAAAGGTACAAACGAATAAATTGTTTATATATCACATTTTCAAATATCTCTTCTCCATTTTACTCGATCTTCTAAAAGGTTAAAGATAGGACATCGCGGTTATCAGTCAATTTAGCATACCATTTTATATAAAATTAGTTATATAACAACTGTCATTTTTAGACATCTGTCATTCTTGACATTTATGATTTTTTGACAGCTGTCATTTTTGACATCTGTCATTTTTTGACAGTTGTCAATCTTGACATTTGTCATTTTTTGACATCTGTTATTCTTGACATCTGTCATTCTTGACATCTGTCACTCTTGACATTTGTCATTCTTGACATTTGTCATTTTTGACATCTGTCATTTTTTGACATCTGTCAATTTTGACATCTGTCATTTTTTACATTTGTCAATCTTGACATTTGTCATTTTTTGACATCTGTCATTCTTGACATTTGTCATTTTTTGACAGCTGACATTTTTGACAGCCGTCATTCTTTGACAACTGAATAAAATGTTTATATATCACATTTTCAAATAACTATTTTTATCCATTTTACTCGATCTCCTAAACGGTTAAAGATAGGACATCGCGGTTTTCACCAGTGGATTTAGCACCTTATTTTACATAAAATAAGTCCTATAAGTCTACTCTTAAAAGTTGATAAAGGTTCAAACGAATAAAATGTTTATATATCACATTTTAAAATATCTATTATTCTCCATTTTACTCCATCTCCTAAACGGTTAAAGATTGGACATCGCGGTTTTCACCAGTGGATTTAGTACCTCATTTTACATAAAATAGGTCCTATAAGTCTACTCTCAAGAGTTGATAAAGGTAAAAACGAATAAAATGTTTATATATCACATTTTCATATATCAATTATTCTCCATTTTACTCGATCTCCTAAACGGTTAAAGATATCACATCGCGGTTTTCACCAGTGGATTTAGCAAATCATTTTACATAAAATAAGTCCTATAAGTCTACTCTCAAGGGTTGATAAAGCTACAAACGAATAAAATGTTTATATATCACATTTTCAAATATCTATTATTCTCCATTTTACTCGATCTCCTAAACGGTTAAAGATAGGACATCGCGGTTTTAACCAGTGGATTTAGCACCTCATTTTACATAAAATAAGTCCTATAAGTCTACTCTCAAGAGTTGATAAAGGTACAAACGAATAAATTGTTTATATATCACATTTTCAAATATCTATTATTTTCTATTTTACTCGATCTCCTAAACGGTTAAAGATAGGACATCGCGGTTTTCACCAGTGGATTTAGCACCTCATTTTACATATAATAAGTCCTATAAGTCTACTCTCAAAAGTTGATAAAGGTACAAACGAATAAAATGTTTAAATATCACATTTTCAAATATCTATTATTCTCCATTTTACTCGATCTCCTAAACGGTTAAAGATAGGACATCGCGGTTTTAACCAGTGGATTTAGCACCTCATTTTACATAAAATAAGTCCTATAAGTCTACTCTCAAGAGCTGATAAAGGTACAAACGAATAAATTGTTTATATATCACATTTTCAAATATCTCTTCTCCATTTTACTCGATCTTCTAAAAGGTTAAAGAGAGGACATCGCGGTTATCAGTCAATTTAGCATACCATTTTATATAAAATTAGTTATATAACAACTGTCATTTTTAGACATCTGTCATTCTTGACATCTATGATTTTTTGACAGCTGTCATTTTTGACAGCCGTCATTCTTTGACAACTGAATAAAATGTTTATATATCACATTTTTAAATATCTATTATTCTCCATTTTACTCAATTTCCTAAACGGTTAAAGATAGGACATCGCGGTTTTCACCAGTGGATTTAGCACCTTATTTTACATAAAATAAGACCTATAAGTCTACTCTCAAGAGTTGATAAAGGTACAAAAAATAAAATGTTTATATATCACATTTTCAAATATCTATTATTCTCCATTTTACTCGATCTCCTAAACGGTTAAAGATAGGACATCGCGGTTTTAACCAGTGGATTCAGCACCTCATTTTACATAAAATAAGTCCATTAAGTCTACTCTCAAGAGTTGATAAAGGAACAAACGAATAAAATGTTCATATATCATATTAACTAATATCTATTATTCTCCATTATACTCGATTTCCTAAACGGTTAAAGATAGGACATCGCGGTTTTCACCAGTGGATTTAGCACCTCATTTTACATAAAATAAGTCCTATAAGTCTACTCTCAAGAGTTGATAAAGGTACAAACGAATAAAATTTGTATATATCACATTTTCAAATATCTATTATTCTCAGTTTTACTTGATCTCCTAAACGGTTAAAGATAGGACATCGCGGTTTTTACCAGTGGATTTAGCACCTCATTTTACATAAAATAAGTCCTATGAGTCTACCCTCAAGAGTTGATCAAGGTACAAACGAATAAAATGTTTATATATCACATTTTCAAATATCTATTATTATCCATTTTACTCGATCTCCTAAACGCTTAAAGATAGGACATCGCGGTTTTCTCCAAAGGATTTAGTACCTCATTTTACATAAAATAAGACCTATAAGTCTACTCTCAAGAGTTGATAAAGGTAAAACGAAAAAAATGTTTATATATCACATTTTCAAATATCTATTATTCTCCATTTTACTCGATCTCCTAAACGGTTAAAGATAGGACATCGCGGTTTTTACCAGTGGATTTAGCACCTCCTTTTACATAAAATAGGTCCTATAGGTCTACTCTCAAGAGTTGATAAAAGTAAAAACGTATAAAATATTTATATATCACATTTTCAAATATCTATTATTTTCCATTTTACTCGATCTCCTAAACGGTAAAAGATAGGACATCGCGGTTTTCACCAGTGGATTTAGCACCTCATTTTACACAAAATAAGTCCTATAAGTCTACTCTCAAGAGTTGATAAAGGTACAAACGAATAAAATGTTTATATATCACATTTTCAAATATCTATTATTCTCCATTTTACTCGATCTCCTAAACGGTTAATGATAGGACATCGCGGTTTTTACCAGTGGATTTAGCACCTCATTTTACAAAAAATAAGTCCTATAAGTCTACTCTCAAGAGTTGATAAAGGTACAAACGAATAAAATGTTAATATATCACATTTTCAAATATCTATTATTCTCCATTTTACTCGATCTCCTAAACGGTAAAAGATAGGACATTAAGGTTTTCATCAGTGGATTAAGCACCCCATTTTACAAAAAATAAGTCCTATAAGTCTACTCTCAAGAGTTGATAAAGGTAAAAACGAATAAAATGTTTATATATCACATTTTCAAATATCAATTATTCTCCATTTTACTCGATTTTCTAAACGGTTAATGATAGGACATCGCGGTTTTCACCAGTGGATTTAGCACCTCATTTTATATAAAATAAGTCCTATATGTCTACTCTCAAGAGTTGATAAGGGTACAAACGAATAAAATGTTAATATACCACATTATCAAATATCTATTATTCTCCATTTTACTCGATCTCCAAAACGGTTAAAGATAGGACATCGCGGATTTAACCAGTGGATTTAGCACCTCATTCTACATAAAATAGGTCCTATAAGTCTACCCTCAAGAGTTGATCAAGGTACAAACGAATAAAATGTTTATATATCACATTATCAAATATCTATTATTCTCCATTTTACTCGATCTCCAAAACGGTTAAAGATAGGACATCGCGGATTTAACCAGTGGATTTAGCACCTCATTCTACATAAAATAGGTCCTATAAGTCTACCCTCAAGAGTTGATCAAGGTACAAACGAATAAAATGTTTATATATCACATTTTCAAATATCTAATATTTTCGATTTTAGTCGATCTCCTAAACGGTAAAAGATAGGACATCGCGGTTTTCATCAGTGGATTTAGCACATCATTTTACATAAAATAAGTCCTTTAAGTCTACTCTTAAGAGTTGATAAAGGTACAAACGAATAAAATGTTTATATATCACATTTTCAAATATCTATTATTCTCCATTTTACTCGATCTCCTAAACGGTTAAAGATTGGACATCGCGGATTTCACCAGTGGATTTAGCACCTCATTTTACATAAAATAAGACCTATAAGTCTACTCTCAAGAGTTGATAAAGGTACAAACGAATAAAATGTATATATATATCACATTATCAAATATCTATTATTCTCCATTATACTCGATCTCCTAAACGGTTAAAGATTGGAAATCGCGGTTTTTACCAGTGGATTTAGCACCTCATTTTACATAAAATAAGTCCAATAAGTCTACTCTCAAGAGTTGATAAAGGTACAAACGAATAAAATTTTTATATATCACATTTTCAAATATCTATTATTCTCAGTTTTACTTGATCTCCTAATCGGTTAAAGATAGGACATCGCGGTTTTTACCAGTGGATTTAGCATCTCATTTTACATAAAATAAGTCCTATGAGTCTACCCTCAAGAGTTGATCAAGGTACAAACGAATAAAATGTTTATATATCACATTTTCAAATATCTATTATTATCCATTTTACTCGATCTCCTAAACGGTTAAAGATAGGACATCGCGGTTTTCACCAGTGGATTTAGCACCGGTACAAACGAGTAAAATGTTTATATATCACATTATCAAATATCTATTATTCCCCATTTTACTCGATCTCCAAAACGGTTAAAGATAGGACATCTCGGTTCTTACCAGTGGATTTAGCCCCTCATTTTACATAAAATAGGTCCTATAAATCTACCCTCAAGAGTTGATCAAGGTACAAACGAATAAAATGTTTATATATCACATTTTCAAATATTCATTATTCTCCATTTTACTCGATCTCCTAAACGGTTCAAGATAGGACATCGCAATTTTCACAAGTGGATTTAGCACCTCATTTTTCATAAAATAAGACCTATAAGTCTACTCTCAAGAGTTGATAAAGGTACAAACGAATAAAATGTTTATATATCACATTTTCAAATATCTATTATTCTCCATTTTACTCGATCTCCTAAACGGTTAAAGATAGGACATCGCGGTTTTAACCAGTAAATTTAGCACCTCATTTTACATAAAATAAGTCCTATAAGTCTACTCTCAAGGGTTGATAAAGGTACAAACGAATAAAATGTTTATATATCACATTTTCAAATATCTATTATTCTCCATTTTACTCGATCTCCTATACGGTTAAAGATAGGACATCGCGGTTTTCACCAGTGGATTTAGCACCTTATTTTACATAAAATAAGTCCTATATGTCTTTTCTTAAGAGTTGATAAAGGTACAAACGAATAAAATGTTTATATATCACATTTTAAAATATCTATTATTCTCCATTTCACTCGATCTCCTAAACGGTTAAAGATAAGACATCGCGGTTTTCACCAGTGAATTTAGCACCTCATTTTACATATAATGAGTCCTATAAGTCTACTTTCAAAAGTTGATAAAGGTACAAACGAATAAAATGTTTATATATCACATTTTCAAATATCTATTATTCTCCATTTTACTCGATCTCCTAAACGGTTATAGATAGGACATCGCGGTTTTAACCAATGGATTCAGCACCTCATTTTACATAAAATAAGTCCTTTAAGTCTACTCTCAAGAGTTGATAAAGGTACAAACGAATAAAATGTTTATATATCATATTTTCAAATATTTATTAATATCCATTTTACTTGATCTCCTAAACGGTTAAAGATAGGACATCGCGGTTTTCTCCAGAGGATTTAGTACCTCATTTTACATAAAATAAGACCTATAAGTCTACTCTCAAGAGTTGATAAAGGTACAAACGAATAAAATGTTTATATATCACATTTTCAAATATCCATTATTCTCCATTTTACTCGATCTCCTAAACGGTTAAAGATAGGACATCGCGGTTTTAACCAGTGGATTTAGCACCTCATTTTACATAAAATAAGTCCTATAAGTCTACTATCAAGAGTTGATAAAGGTACAAATGAATAAATTGTTTATATATCACATTTTCAAATATCTATTATTTTCTATTTTACTCGATCTCCTAAACGGTAAAAGATAGGACATCGCGGTTTTCATCAGTGGATTAAGCACCCCATTTTACATAAAAATAAGTCCTATAAGTCTACTCTCAAGAGTTGATCAAGGTACAAACGAATAAAATGTTTATATATCACATTTTCAAATATCCATTATTATCCATTTTATTCGATCTCCTAAACGCTTAAAGATAGGACATCGCGGTTTTCTCCAAAGGATTTAGTACCTCATTTTACATAAAATAAGACCTATAAGTCTACCCTCAAGAGTTGATCAAGGTACAAACGAATAAAATGTTTATATATCACATTTTCAAATATCTATTATTCTCCATTTTACTCGATCTCCTAAACGGTTAATGATAGGACATCACGGTTTTCATCAGTGGATTAAGCACCCCATTTTACATAAAAATAAGTCCTATAAGTCTACTCTCAAGAGTTGATAAAGGTAAAAACGAATAAAATGTTTATATATCACATTTTAAAATATCTATTATTCTCCATTTCACTCGATCTCCTAAACGGTTAAAGATAAGACATCGCGGTTTTCACCAGTGGATTTAGCACCTCATTTTACATAAAATAAGTCCTATATGTCTTTTCTTAAGAGTTGATAAAGGTACAAACGAATAAAATGTTTATATATCACATTTTAAAATATCTATTATTCTCCATTTCACTCGATCTCCTAAACGGTTAAAGATAAGACATCGCGGTTTTCACCAGTGGCTTTAGCACCTCATTTTACATATAATGAGTCCTATAAGTCTACTCTCAAAAGTTGATAAAGGTACAAACGAATAAAATGTTTATATATCACATTTTCAAATATCTATTATTCTCCATTTTACTCGATCTTCTAAACGGTTAAAGATAGGACATCGAGGTTTTCACCAGTGGATTTAGCACCTCATTTTACATAAAATAAGTCCTATAAGTCTACTCTCAAGAGTTGATCAAGGTACAAACGAACAAAATGTTTATATATCACATTTTCAAATCTCTATTATTCTTCATTTTACTCGATCTTCTAAACGGTTAAAGATAGGACATCGAGGTTTTCACCAGTGGATTTAGCACCTCATTTTACATAAAATAAGTCCTATAAGTCTACTCTCAAGGGTTGATCAAGGTACAAACGAACAAAATGTTTATATATCACATTTTCAAATATCTATTTGTCTCCTCTTTACTCGATCTCCTAAACGGTTCAAGATAGGACATCGCGGTTTTCACCAGTGGATTTAGCACCTCATTTTACATAAAATAAGACCTATAAGTCTACTCTCAAGAGTTGATAAAGGTACAAACGAATAAAATGTTTATATATCACATTTTCAAATATCTATTAATATCCATTTTACTCGATCTCCTAAACGGTTGAAGATAGGACATCGGGGTTTTCACCAGTGGCTTTAGCACCTCACTTTACATAAAATAAGTCCTATAAGTCTACTCCTTAGAGTTGATAGAGGTACAAACGAATAAAATGTTTATATATCACAATTTCAAATATCTATTATTCTCCATTTTACTCGATCTCCTAAACGGTTCAAGATAGGACATCGCGGTTTTCACCAGTGGATTTAGCACCTCATTTTACATAAAATAAGTCCTATAAGTCTACTCTTTAGAGTTGATAAAGGAACAAACGAACAAAATGTTTATATATCACATTTTCAAATATCTATTATTCTCCATTTTACTCGATCTCCTAAACGGTTAAAGATAGGACATCGCGGTTTTTACCAGTAGATTTAGCACCTCATTTTACATGAAATAATTCTTATAAGTCTACTCTCAAGAGTTGATAAAGGTACAAACGAATAAAATGTTTATATAACACATTTTCAAATATCTATTTTTCTCCATTTTACTCGATCTCCTAAACAGTTCAAGATAGGACATCGCGGTTTTCACCAGTGGATGTAGCACCTCATTTTACATAAAATATGTCCTATAAGTCTACTCTCAAGAGTTGATAAAGGTAAAAACGAATAAAATGTTTATATATCATATTTTCAAATATCTATTATTCTCCATTTTACTCGATCTCCTAAACGGTTAAAGATATCACATCGCGGTTTTCACCAGTGGATTTAGCACCTCATTTTACATAAAATAACTCCTAAAAGTCTACTCTCAAGAGTTGATAAAGGTACAAACGAATAAAATGTTTATATATCACATTTTCAAATATCTATTATTCTCCATTTTACTCGATCTCCTAAACGGTTAAAAATTGGACATCGCGGTTTCCACAAGAGGATTTAGCACCTCATTTTACATAAAATAACTCCTATAAGTCTACTCTCAAGAGTTGATAAGGGTACAAACGAATAAAATGTTTATATACCACATTATCAAATATCTATTATTATCCATTTTACTCGATCTCCTTATCGGTTAAAGATAGGACATCGCGGTTTTCACCAGTGGATTTAGCACCTCATTTTACATAAAATAAGTCCTATAAGTCTACTCTCAAGAGTCGATAAAGGTACAAACGAATAAAATGTTTATATATCACATTTTCAAATATCTATTATTCTCCATTTTACTCGATCTCCTAAACGGATAAAGATAGGACATCGCGGTTTCACCAGTGGATTAAGCACCTCATTTTACATAAAATAAGTCCCATAAGTCTACTCTCAAGAGTTGATAAAGGTACAAACGAATAAAATGTTTATATATCACATTATCAAATATCTATTATTCTTCATTTTACTCGATCTCCTAAACGGTTAAAGAGAGTACATCGCGGTTTTCACCAGTGGATTTAGAACCTCATTTTACATAAAATTGGTCCTATAAGTCTACTCTCAAGAGTTGATAAAGGTAAAAACGAATAAAATGTTTATATATCACATTTTCAAATATCTATTATTCTCCATTTCGCTCGATCTCCTAAACGGTTAAAGATAGGACATCGCGGTTTTCACCAGTGGATTTAGCACCTTATTTTACATAAAATAAGTCCTATAAGTCTACTCTTAAAAGTTGATAAAGGTACAAACGAATTAATTGTTTATATATCACATTTTCAAATATCTATTATTCTCCATTTCACTCGATCTCCTAAACGGTTAAAGATAGGACATCGCGGTTTTCACCAGTGGATTTAGCACCTTATTTAACATAAAATAAGTCCTATAAGTCTACTCTTAAAAGTTGATAAAGGTACAAACGAATAAAATGTTTATATATCACATTTTAAAATATCTATTATTCTCTATTTCACTCGATCTCCTAAACGGTTAAAGATAGGACATCGCGGTTTTTACCAGTCGATTTAGCACCTCATTTTACATAAAATAACTCCTATAAGTCTACTCTCAAGAGTTGATAAAGGAACAAACGAATAAAATGTTTATATATCATATTATCAAATATTTATTATTCTCCATTTTACTCCATCTCCTAAACGGTTAAAGATTGGACATCGCGGTTTTCACCAGTGGATTTAAAACCTCATTTTACATAAAATAGGTCCTATAAGTCTACTCTCAAGAGTTGATAAAGGTAAAAACGAATAAAATGTTTATATATCACATTTTCAAATATCTATTATTCTCCATTTTACTCGATCTGCTAAACGGTTAAAGATAGAACATCGCGGTTTTCACCAGTGGATTTAGCACCTTATTTTACATAAAATAGGTCCTATAAGTCTACTCTTAAAAGTTGATAAAGGTACAAACGAATAAAATGTTTATATATCACATTTTAAAATATCTATTATTCTTCATTTCACTCGATCTCCTAAACGGTTAAAGATAGGACATCGCGGTTTTCACCAGTCGATTTAGCAAGTCATTTTACATAAAATAACTCCTATAAGTCTACTCTCAAGAGTTGATAAAGGTACAAACGAATAAAATGTTTATATATCACATTTTCAAATATCTGTTATTATTAATTTTACTCGATCTCTTAAACGGTTAGAGATAGGACATCGCGGTTTTTACCAGTGGATTTAGCACCTTACTTTACATAAAATAAGTCCTATAAGTCTACACTCAAGAGTTGATAAAGGTACAAACGAATAAAGTGTTTATATATCACATTTTCAAATATCTATTATTCTCCATTTCACTCGATCTCCTAAACGGTTAAAGATAGGACATCGCGGTTTTTACCAGTCGATTTAGCACCTCATTTTACATAAAATAACTCCTATAAGTCTACTCTCAAGAGTTGATCAAGGTACAAACGAACAAAATGTTTATATATCACATTTTCAAATATCTATTATTTTCCATTTTACTCGATCTCCTAAACGGTTAAAGATAGGACATCGCGGTTTTCACCAGTGGATTTAGCACCTTATTTTACATAAAATAAGTCCCATAAGTCTACTCTCAAGAGTTGATAAAGGTACAAACGAATAAAATGTTTATATATCACATTATCAAATATCTATTATTCTTCATTTTACTCGATCTCCTAAACGGTTAAAGAGAGTACATCGCGGTTTTCACCAGTGGATTTAGAACCTCATTTTACATAAAATTGGTCCTATAAGTCTACTCTCAAGAGTTGATAAAGGTAAAAACGAATAAAATGTTTATATATCACATTTTCAAATATCTATTATTCTCCATTTCGCTCGATCTCCTAAACGGTTAAAGATAGGACATCGCGGTTTTCACCAGTGGATTTAGCACCTTATTTTACATAAAATAAGTCCTATAAGTCTACTCTTAAAAGTTGATAAAGGTACAAACGAATTAATTGTTTATATATCACATTTTCAAATATCTATTATTCTCCATTTCACTCGATCTCCTAAACGGTTAAAGATAGGACATCGCGGTTTTCACCAGTGGATTTAGCACCTTATTTAACATAAAATAAGTCCTATAAGTCTACTCTTAAAAGTTGATAAAGGTACAAACGAATAAAATGTTTATATATCACATTTTAAAATATCTATTATTCTCTATTTCACTCGATCTCCTAAACGGTTAAAGATAGGACATCGCGGTTTTTACCAGTCGATTAAGCACCTCATTTTACATAAAATAACTCCTATAAGTCTACTCTCAAGAGTTGATAAAGGAACAAACGAATAAAATGTTTATATATCATATTATCAAATATTTATTATTCTCCATTTTACTCCATCTCCTAAACGGTTAAAGATTGGACATCGCGGTTTTCACCAGTGGATTTAAAACCTCATTTTACATAAAATAGGTCCTATAAGTCTACTCTCAAGAGTTGATAAAGGTAAAAACGAATAAAATGTTTATATATCACATTTTCAAATATCTATTATTCTCCATTTTACTCGATCTGCTAAACGGTTAAAGATAGAACATCGCGGTTTTCACCAGTGGATTTAGCACCTTATTTTACATAAAATAGGTCCTATAAGTCTACTCTTAAAAGTTGATAAAGGTACAAACGAATAAAATGTTTATATATCACATTTTAAAATATCTATTATTCTTCATTTCACTCGATCTCCTAAACGGTTAAAGATAGGACATCGCGGTTTTCACCAGTCGATTTAGCAAGTCATTTTACATAAAATAACTCCTATAAGTCTACTCTCAAGAGTTGATAAAGGTACAAACGAATAAAATGTTTATATATCACATTTTCAAATATCTGTTATTATTAATTTTACTCGATCTCTTAAACGGTTAGAGATAGGACATCGCGGTTTTTACCAGTGGATTTAGCACCTTACTTTACATAAAATAAGTCCTATAAGTCTACACTCAAGAGTTGATAAAGGTACAAACGAATAAAGTGTTTATATATCACATTTTCAAATATCTATTATTCTCCATTTCACTCGATCTCCTAAACGGTTAAAGATAGGACATCGCGGTTTTTACCAGTCGATTTAGCACCTCATTTTACATAAAATAACTCCTATAAGTCTACTCTCAAGAGTTGATCAAGGTACAAACGAACAAAATGTTTATATATCACATTTTCAAATATCTATTATTTTCCATTTTACTCGATCTCCTAAACGGTTAAAGATAGGACATCGCGGTTTTCACCAGTGGATTTAGCACCTTATTTTACATAAAATAAGTCCTATAAGTCTACTCTTAAAAGTTGATAAAGGTACAAACGAATAAAATGTTTATATATCACATTTTCAAATATCTATTATTCTCCATTTCACTCGATCTCCTAAACGGTTAAAGATAGGACATCGCGGTTTTCACCAGTGGATTTAGCACCTTATTTTACATAAAATAAGACCTATAAGTCTACTCTCAAGAGTTGATAAAGGAACAAACGAATAAAATGTTTATATATCATATTATCAAATATCTATTATTCTCTATTATACTCGATCTCCTAAACGGTTAAAGATAGGACATCGCGGTTTTCACCAGTGGATTTAGCACCTTATTTAACATAAAATAAGTCCTATAAGTCTACTCTTAAAAGTTGATAAAGGTACAAACGAATAAAATGTTTATATATCACATTTTAAAATATCTATTATTCTCTATTTCACTCGATCTCCTAAACGGTTAAAGATAGGACATCGCGGTTTTTACCAGTCGATTTAGCACCTCATTTTACATAAAATAACTCCTATAAGTCTACTCTCAAGAGTTGATAAAGGAACAAACGAATAAAATGTTTATATATCATATTATCAAATATTTATTATTCTCCATTTTACTCCATCTCCTAAACGGTTAAAGATAGGACATCGCGGTTTTCACCAGTGGATTTAGCACCTTATTTAACATAAAATAAGTCCTATAAGTCTACTCTTAAAAGTTGATAAAGGTACAAACGAATAAAATGTTTATATATCACATTTTAAAATATCTATTATTCTCTATTATACTCGATCTCCTAAACGGTTAAAGATAGGACATCGCGGTTTTCACCAGTGGATTTAGCACCTTATTTTACATAAAATAAGTCCAATAAGTCTACTCTTTAGAGTTGATAAAGGTACAAACGAATAAAATGTTTATATATCACATTTTAAAATATCTATTATTCTCCATTTCACTCGATCTCCTAAACGGTTAAAGATAGGACATCGCGGTTTCCACCAGTCGATTTAGCACCTCATTTTACATAAAATAACTCCTATAAGTCTACTCTTAAGGGTTGATAAAGGTACAAACGAATAAAATGTTTATATATCACATTTTCAAATATCTGTTATTATTAATTTTACTCGATCTCTTAAACGGTTAGAGATAGGACATCGCGGTTTTTACTAGTGGATTTAGCACCTTATTTTACACAAAATAAGTCCTATAAGTCTACTCTCAAGAGTTGATAAAGGTACAAACGAATAAAGTGTTTATATATCACATTTTCAAATATCTATTATTCTCCATTTTACTCGATCACCTAAACAGTTAAAGATAGGACATCGCGGTTTTCACCAGTGGATTTAGCACCTCATTTTACATAAAATAAGTCCTATAAGTCTACTCTCAAGAGTTGATAAAGGAACAAACGAATAAAATGTTTATATATCATATTATCAAATATCTATTATTCTCCATTATACTCGATCTCCTAAACGGTTAAAGATAGGGCATCGCGGTTGTCACCAGTGGATTTAGCACCTTATTTTACATAAAATAAGTCCTATAAGTCTACTCTCAAGAGTTGATAAAGGTACAAACAAATAAAATGTTAATATATCACATTTTCAAATATCTATTATTCTCCATTTTACTCGATCTCCTAAACGGTTAAAGATAGGACATCGCGGTTTTCACCAGTGGATTTAGCACCTTATTTTACATAAAATGAGTCCTATAAGTCTACTCTTAAAAGTTGATAAAGGTACAAAGGAATAAAATGTTTATATATCACATTTTAAAATATCTATTATTCTCCATTTCACTCGATCTCCTAAACGGTTAAAGATAGGACATCGCGGTTTTCACCAGTCGATTTAGCACTTCATTTTACATAAAATAACTCCTATAAGTCTACTCACAAGAGTTGATAAAGGTACAAACGAATAAAATGTTTATATATCACATTTTCAAATATCTGTTATTATTAATTTTACTCGATCTCTTAAACGGTTAAAGATAGGACATCGCGGTTTACACCAGTGGATTTAGCACCTCATTTTACATAAAATAAGTCCTATAAGTCTACTCTCAAGAGTTGATAAAGGAACAAACGAATAAAATGTTTATATATCATATTATCAAATATCTATTATTCTCCATTATACTCGATCTCCTAAACGGTTAAAGGTAGGACATCGCGGATTTCACCAGTGGATTTAGCACCTTATTTTACATAAAATAAGTCCTATAAGTCTACTCTCAAGAGTTGATAAAAGTACAAACAAATAAAATGTTTATATATCACATTTTCAAATATCTATTATTCTCCATTTTACTCCGTCTCCTAAACGGTTAAAGATTGGACATCGCGGTTTTCACCAGTGGATTTAGAACCTCATTTTACATAAAATAGGTCCTATAAGTCTACTCTCAAGAGTTGATAAAGGTAAAAACGAATAAAATGTTTATATATCACATTTTCAAATATCTATTATTCTCCATTTCACTCGATCTCCTAAACGGTTAAAGATAGGACATCGCGGTTTTCACCAGTCGATTTAGCAAGTCATTTTACATAAAATAACTCCTATAAGTCTACTCTCAAGAGTTGATAAAGGTACAAACGAATAAAATGTTTATATATCACATTTTCAAATATCTGTTATTATTAATTTTACTCGATCTCTTAAACGGTTAGAGATAGGACATCGCGGTTTTTACCAGTGGATTTAGCACCTTATTTTACATAAAATAAGTCCTATAAGTCTACTCTCAAGAGTTGATAAAGGTACAAACGAATAAAGTGTTTATATATCACATTTTCAAATATCTATTATTCTCCATTTTACTCGATCTCCTAAACGGTTAAAGATATCACATCGCGGTTTTCACCAGTGGATTTAGCACCTCATTTTACATAAAATAAGTCCTATAAGTCTACTCTCAAGAGTTGATAAGGGTACAAACGAATAAAATGTTTATATACCACATTATCAAATATCTATTATTATCCATTTTACTCGATCTCCTTAACGGTTAAAGATAGGACATCGCGGTTTTCACCAGTGGATTTAGCACCTCATTTTACATAAAATAAGTCTTATAAGTCTACTCTCAAGAGTTGATAAAGGTACAAACGAATAAAATGTTTATATATCACATTATCAAATATCTATTATTCTCCATTTTACTCGATCTCCTAAACGGTTAAAGATAGGACATCGCGGTTTTCACCAGTGGATTTAGCACCTCCTTTTACATAAAATAAGTCCTATAAGTCTACTCTCAAGGGTTGATAAAGGTACAAACGAATAAAACGTTTATATATGACATTTTCAAATATCTATTATTCTCCATTTTACTCGATCTCCTAAACGGTTAAAGATAAAACATCGCGGATTTCACCAGTGGATTTAGCACCTCATTTTACATAAAATAAGTCCTATAAGTCTACTCTCAAGGGTTGATAAAGGTACAAACGAATAAAACGTTTATATATGACATTTTCAAATATCTATTAATATCCATTTTACTCGATCTCCTAAACGGTTGAAGATAGGACATCGCGGTTTTCTCCAGATTATTTAGTACCTCATTTTACATAAAATAAGACCTATAAGTCTACACTCAAGAGTTGATAAGGGTACAAACGAATAAAATGTTTATATACCACATTATCAAATATCTATTATTCTCCATTTTACTCGATCTCCTTAACGGTTAAAGATAGGACATCGCGGTTTTCAAAAGTGGATTTAGCACCTCATTTTACATAAAATAAGTCCTATAAGTCTACTCTCAAGAGTTGATAAGGGTACAAACGAATAAAATGTTTATATACCACATTATCAAATATCTATTATTCTCCATTTTGCTCGATCTCCTTAACGGTTAAAGATAGGACATCGCGGTTATCAGTCAATTTAGCATACCATTTTATATAAAATTAGTTATATATCAACTGTCATTTTTAGACATATGTCATTCTTGACTTCAATGATTTTTTGACAGCTGTCATTTTTGACATCTGTCATTTTTTGACAGTTGTCAATCTTGACATTTGTCATTTTTTGACATCTGTTATTCTTGACATCTGTCACTCTTGACATCTGTCACACTTGACATCTGTCATTCTTGACATCTGTCACTCTTGACATCTGTCACTCTTGACATCTGTCATTCTTGACATCTGTCACTCTTGACATCTGTCATTCTTGACATTTGTCATTTTTGACATCTGTCATTTTTTGACATCTGTCAATTTTGACATCTGTCATTTTTGACATTTGTCATTCTTGACAAATGTCATTTTTTGACATCTGTCATTTTTTGACATCTGTCAATTTTGACATCTGTCATTTTTGACATTTGTCATTCTTGACATTTGTCATTTTTTGACATCTGTCATTTTTTGACAGCTGACATTTTTGACAGCCGTCATTCTTTGACTACTGAATAAAATATTTATATATCACATTTTTAAATATCTATTATTCTCCATTTTACTCAATCTCCTAAACGGTTAAAGATAAGACATCGCGGTTTTAACCAATGGATTTAGCAAATCATTTTACATAAAATAAGTCCTATAAGTCTACTCTTAAGAGTTGATAAAGGTACAAAAGAATAAAATGTTTATATATCACATTTTCAAATATCTATTATTCTCCATTTTACTCGATCTCCTAAACGGTTAAAGATAGGACATCGCGGATTTTACCAGTGGATTTAGCATCTCATTTTACATAAAATAAGTCCAATAAGTCTACTCTCAAGAGTTGATAAAGGTACAAACGAATAAAATGTTTATATATCACATTATAAAATATCTATTATTCTCCATTTTACTCGATCTCCTAAACGGTTGAAGATTGGACATCGCGGTTTTCACCAGTCGATTTAGCACCTCATTTTACATAAAATAACTCCTATAAGTCTACTCTCAAGAGTTGATAAAGGTACACACGAATAAAATGTTTATATATCACATTATAAAATATCTATTATTCTCCATTTTACTCGATCTCCTAAACGGTTGAAGATTGGACATCGCGGTTTTCACCAGTCGATTAAGCACCTCATTTTACATAAAATAAGTCTTATAAGTCTACTCTCAAGAGTTGATAAAGGTACACACGAATAAAATGTTTTTATATCACATTATCAAATATCTATTATTTTCCATTTTACTCGATCTCCTAAACGGTTAAAGATAGGACATCGCGGTTTTCACCAGTCGATTTAGCACCTCATTTTACATAAAATAAGTCCTATAAGTCTACTCTCAAGAGTTGATAAAGGTACAAACGAATAAAATGTTTATTAATCACATTTTCAAATATCTGTTATTATTAATTTTACTCGATCTCTTAAACGGTTAGAGATAGGACATCGCGGTTTTTACCAGTGGATTTAGCACCTTATTTTACATAAAATAAGTCCTATAAGTCTACTCTCAAGAGTTGATAAAGGTACAAACGAATAAAGTGTTTATATATCACATTTTCAAATATCTATTATTCTCCATTTCACTCGATCTCCTAAACGGATAAAGATAGGACATCGCGGTTTTCACCAGTCGATTTAGCAAGTCATTTTACATAAAATAACTCCTATAAGTCTACTCTCAAGAGTTGATAAAGGTACTAACGAATAAAATGTTTATATATCACATTTTCAAATATCTGTTATTATTAATTTTACTCGATCTCTTAAACGGTTAGAGATAGGACATCGCGGTTTTTACCAGTGGATTTAGCACCTTATTTTACATAAAATAAGTCCTATAAGTCTACTCTCAAGAGTTGATAAAGGTACAAACGAATAAAGTGTTTATATATCACATTTTCAAATATCTATTATTCTCCATTTTACTCGATCTTCTAAACGGTTAAAGATAGGACATCGCGGTTTACACCAGTGGATTTAGCATCTCATTTTACATAAAATAAGTCCTATAAGTCTACTCTCAAGAGTTGATAAAGGAACAAACGAATAAAATGTTTATATATCATATTATCAAATATCTGTTATTATTAATTTTACTCGATCTCTTAAACGGTTAGAGATAGGACATCGCGGTTTTTACCAGTGGATTTAGCACCTTATTTTACATAAAATAAGTCCTATAAGTCTACTCTCAAGAGTTGATAAAGGTACAAACGAATAAAGTGTTTATATATCACATTTTCAAATATCTATTATTCTCCATTTTACTCGATCTCCTAAACGGTTAAAGATAGGACATCGCGGTTTTCACCAATGGATTTAGCACCTCATTTTACATAAAATAAGTCCTATAAGTCTACTCTCAAGAGTTGATAAAGGAACAAACGAATAAAATGTTTATATATATTATTATCAAATATCTATTATTCTCCATTATACTCGATCTCCTAAACGGTTAAAGATAGGACATCGCGGATTTCACCAGTGGATTTAGCACCTCATTTTACATAAAATAAGTCTTATAAGTCTACTCTCAAGAGTTGATAAAAGTACAAACAAATAAAATGTTTATATATCACATTTTCAAATATCTATTATTCTCCATTTTACTCCATCTCCTAAACGGTTAAAAATTAGACATCGCGGTTTTCACCAGTGGATTTAGAACCTCATTTTACATAAAATAGGTCCTATAAGTCTACTCTCAAGAGTTGATAAAGGTTAAAACGAATAAAATGTTTATATATCACATTTTCAAATATCTATTATTCTCCATTTTACTCGATCTCCTAAACGGTTAAAGATATCACATCGCGGTTTTCACCAGTGGATTTAGCACCTCATTTTACATAAAATAAGTCCTATAAGTCTACTCTCAAGAGTTGATAAGGGTACAAACGAATAAAATGTTTATATACCACATTATCAAATATCTATTATTATCCATTTTACTCGATCTCCTTAACGGTTAAAGATAGGACATCGCGGTTTTCACCAGTGGATTTAGCACCTCCTTTTACATAAAATAAGTCTTATAAGTCTACTCTCAAGAGTTGATAAAGGTACAAACGAATAAAATGTTTATATATCGCATTATCAAATATCTATTATTCTCCATTTTACTCGATCTCCTTAACGGTTAAAGATAGGACATCGCGGTTATCAGTCAATTTAGCATACCATTTTATATAAAATTAGTTATATATCAACTGTCATTTTTAGACATATGTCATTCTTGACTTCAATGATTTTTTGACAGCTGTCATTTTTGACATCTGTCATTTTTTGACAGTTGTCAATCTTGACATTTGTCATTTTTTGACATCTGCTATTCTTGACATCTGTCACTCTTGACATCTGTCACACTTGACATCTGTCATTCTTGACATCTGTCACTCTTGACATCTGTCACTCTTGACATCTGTCATTCTTGACATCTGTCACTCTTGACATCTGTCATTCTTGACATTTGTCATTTTTGACATCTGTCATTTTTTGACATCTGTCAATTTTGACATCTGTCATTTTTGACATTTGTCATTCTTGACATTAGTCATTTTTTGACATCTGTCATTTTTTGACATCTGTCAATTTTGACATCTGTCATTTTTGACATTTGTCATTCTTGACATTTGTCATTTTTTGACATCTGTCATTCTTGACATCTGTCATTTTTTGACAGCTGACATTTTTGACAGCCGTCATTCTCTGACAACTGAATAAAATATTTATATATCACATTTTTAAATATCTATTATTCTCCATTTTACTCAATCTCCTAAACGGTTAAAGATAGGACATCGCGGTTTTAACCAATGGATTTAGCAAATCATTTTACATAAAATAAGTCCTATAGGTCTACTCTTAAGAGTTGATAAAGGTACAAAAGAATAAAATGTTTATATATCACATTTTCAAATATCTATTATTCTCCATTTTACTCGATCTCCTAAACGGTTAAAGATAGGACATCGCGGATTTCACCAGTGGATTTAGCATCTCATTTTACATAAAATAAGTCCAATAAGTCTACTCTCAAGAGTTGATAAAGGTACAAACGAATAAAATGTTTATATATCACATTATAAAATATCTATTATTCTCCATTTTACTCGATCTCCTAAACGGTTGAAGATAGGACATCGCGGTTTTCACCAGTCGATTTAGCACCTCATTTTACATAAAATAAGTCTTATAAGTCTACTCTCAAGAGTTGATAAAGGTACACACGAATAAAATGTTTATATATCACATTATCAAATATCTATTATTTTCCATTTTACTCGATCTCCTAAACGGTTAAAGATAGGACATCGCGGTTTTCACCAGTCGATTTAGCACCTCATTTTACATAAAATAAGTCCTATAAGTCTACTCTCAAAAGTTGATAAAGGTACAAACGAATACAATGTTTATATATCACATTTTCAAATATCTGTTATTATTAATTTTACTCGATCTCTTAAACGGTTAGAGATAGGACATCGCGGTTTTTACCAATGGATTTAGCACCTTATTTTACATAAAATAAGTCCTATAAGTCTACTCTCAAGAGTTGATAAAGGTACAAACGAATAAAGTGTTTATATATCACATTTTCAAATATCTATTATTCTCCATTTTACTCGATCTCCTAAACGGTTAAAGGTAGGACATCGCGGATTTCACCAGTGGATTTAGCACCTCATTTTACATAAAATAAGTTCTATAAGTCTACTCTCAAGAGTTGATAAAAGTACAAACAAATAAAATGTTTATATATCACATTTTCAAATATCTATTATTCTCCATTTTACTCCATCTCCTAAACGGTTAAAGATTGGACATCGCGGTTTTCACCAGTGGATTTAGAACCTCATTTTACATAAAATAGGTCCTATAAGTCTACTCTCAAGAGTTGATAAAGGTAAAAACGAATAAAATGTTTATATATCACATTTTCAAATATCTATTATTCTCCATTTTACTCGATCTCCTAAACGGTTAAAGATATCACATCGCAATTTTCACCAGTGGATTAAGCACCTCATTTTACATAAAATAAGTCATATAAGTCTACTATAACGAGTTGATAAGGGTACAAACGAATAAAATGTTTATATACCACATTATCAAATATCTATTATTCTCCATTTTACTCGATCTCCTAAACGGTTAAAGATAGGACATCGCGGTTTTAACCAGTGGATTTAGCACCTCATTTTACATAAAATAAGTCCTATAAGTCTACTCTCAAGAGCTGATAAAGGTACAAACGAATAAATTGTTTATATATCACATTTTCAAATATCTCTTCTCCATTTTACTCGATCTTCTAAAAGGTTAAAGAGAGGACATCGCGGTTATCAGTCAATTTAGCATACCATTTTATATAAAATTAGTTATATAACAACTGTCATTTTTAGACATCTGTCATTCTTGACATCTATGATTTTTTGACAGCTGTCATTTTTGACAGCCGTCATTCTTTGACAACTGAATAAAATGTTTATATATCACATTTTTAAATATCTATTATTCTCCATTTTACTCAATTTCCTAAACGGTTAAAGATAGGACATCGCGGTTTTCACCAGTGGATTTAGCACCTTATTTTACATAAAATAAGACCTATAAGTCTACTCTCAAGAGTTGATAAAGGTACAAAAAATAAAATGTTTATATAACACATTTTCAAATATCTATTATTCTCCATTTTACTCGATCTCCTAAACGGTTAAAAATAGGACATCGCGGATTTCACCAGTGGATTTAGCACCTCATTTTACATAAAATAAGTCCTATAAGTCTACTCTCAAGAGTTGATAAAGGTACAAACGAATAAAATGTTTATATATCACATTTTCAAATATCTGTTATTATTAATTTTACTCGATCTGTTAAACCGTTAGAGATAGGACATCGCGGTTTTTACCAGTGGATTTAGCACCCTATTTTACATAAAATAAGTATTATAAGTCTACTATCAAGAGTTGATAAAGGTACAAACGAATAAAGTGTTTATATATCACATTTTCAAATATCTATTATTCTCCATTTTACTCGATCTCCTAAACGGTTAAAGATAGGACATCGCGGTTTTAACCAGTGGATTTAGCACCTCATTTTACATAAAATAAGTCCTATAAGTCTACTCTCAAGAGTTGATAAAGGTACAAACGAATAAATTGTTTATATATCACATTTTCAAATATCTCTTCTCCATTTTACTCGATCTTCTAAAAGGTTAAAGATAGGACATCGCGGTTATCAGTCAATTTAGCATACCATTTTATATAAAATTAGTTATATAACAACTGTCATTTTTAGACATCTGTCATTCTTGACATCTATGATTTTTTGACAGCTGTCATTTTTGACATCTGTCATTTTTTGACAGTTGTCAATCTTGACATTTGTCATTTTTTGACATCTGTTATTCTTGACATCTGTCATTCTTGACATCTGTCACTCTTGACATTTGTCATTCTTGACATTTGTCATTTTTGACATCTGTCATTTTTTGACATCTGTCAATTTTGACATCTGTCATTTTTTACATTTGTCAATCTTGACATTTGTCATTTTTTGACATCTGTCATTCTTGACATCTGTCATTTTTTGACAGCTGACATTTTTGACAGCCGTCATTCTTTGACAACTGAATAAAATGTTTATATATCACATTTTCAAATAACTATTTTGATCCATTTTACTCGATCTCCTAAACGGTTAAAGATAGGACATCGCGGTTTTCACCAGTGGATTTAGCACCTTATTTTACATAAAATAAGTCCTATAAGTCTACTCTTAAAAGTTGATAAAGGTTCAAACGAATAAAATGTTTATATATCACATTTTAAAATATCTATTATTCTCCATTTTACTCCATCTCCTAAACGGTTAAAGATTGGACATCGCGGTTTTCACCAGTGGATTTAGTACCTCATTTTACATAAAATAGGTCCTATAAGTCTACTCTCAAGAGTTGATAAAGGTAAAAACGAATAAAATGTTTATATATCACATTTTCATATATCAATTATTCTCCATTTTACTCGATCTCCTAAACGGTTAAAGATATCACATCGCGGTTTTCACCAGTGGATTTAGCAAATCATTTTACATAAAATAAGTCCTATAAGTCTACTCTCAAGGGTTGATAAAGCTACAAACGAATAAAATGTTTATATATCACATTTTCAAATATCTATTATTCTCCATTTTACTCGATCTCCTAAACGGTTAAAGATAGGACATCGCGGTTTTAACCAGTGGATTTAGCACCTCATTTTACATAAAATAAGTCCTATAAGTCTACTCTCAAGAGTTGATAAAGGTACAAACGAATAAATTGTTTATATATCACATTTTCAAATATCTATTATTTTCTATTTTACTCGATCTCCTAAACGGTTAAAGATAGGACATCGCGGTTTTCACCAGTGGATTTAGCACCTCATTTTACATATAATAAGTCCTATAAGTCTACTCTCAAAAGTTGATAAAGGTACAAACGAATAAAATGTTTAAATATCACATTTTCAAATATCTATTATTCTCCATTTTACTCGATCTCCTAAACGGTTAAAGATAGGACATCGCGGTTTTAACCAGTGGATTCAGCACCTCATTTTACATAAAATAAGTCCATTAAGTCTACTCTCAAGAGTTGATAAAGGAACAAACGAATAAAATGTTCATATATCATATTAACTAATATCTATTATTCTCCATTATACTCGATTTCCTAAACGGTTAAAGATAGGACATCGCGGTTTTCACCAGTGGATTTAGCACCTCATTTTACATAAAATAAGTCCTATAAGTCTACTCTCAAGAGTTGATAAAGGTACAAACGAATAAAATTTGTATATATCACATTTTCAAATATCTATTATTCTCAGTTTTACTTGATCTCCTAAACGGTTAAAGATAGGACATCGCGGTTTTTACCAGTGGATTTAGCACCTCATTTTACATAAAATAAGTCCTATGAGTCTACCCTCAAGAGTTGATCAAGGTACAAACGAATAAAATGTTTATATATCACATTTTCAAATATCTATTATTATCCATTTTACTCGATCTCCTAAACGCTTAAAGATAGGACATCGCGGTTTTCTCCAAAGGATTTAGTACCTCATTTTACATAAAATAAGACCTATAAGTCTACTCTCAAGAGTTGATAAAGGTAAAACGAAAAAAATGTTTATATATCACATTTTCAAATATCTATTATTCTCCATTTTACTCGATCTCCTAAACGGTTAAAGATAGGACATCGCGGTTTTTACCAGTGGATTTAGCACCTCCTTTTACATAAAATAGGTCCTATAGGTCTACTCTCAAGAGTTGATAAAAGTAAAAACGTATAAAATATTTATATATCACATTTTCAAATATCTATTATTTTCCATTTTACTCGATCTCCTAAACGGTAAAAGATAGGACATCGCGGTTTTCACCAGTGGATTTAGCACCTCATTTTACACAAAATAAGTCCTATAAGTCTACTCTCAAGAGTTGATAAAGGTACAAACGAATAAAATGTTTATATATCACATTTTCAAATATCTATTATTCTCCATTTTACTCGATCTCCTAAACGGTTAATGATAGGACATCGCGGTTTTTACCAGTGGATTTAGCACCTCATTTTACAAAAAATAAGTCCTATAAGTCTACTCTCAAGAGTTGATAAAGGTACAAACGAATAAAATGTTAATATATCACATTTTCAAATATCTATTATTCTCCATTTTACTCGATCTCCTAAACGGTTAAAGATAGGACATCGCGGTTTTAACCAGTGGATTCAGCACCTCATTTTACATAAAATAAGTCCATTAAGTCTACTCTCAAGAGTTGATAAAGGAACAAACGAATAAAATGTTCATATATCATATTAACTAATATCTATTATTCTCCATTATACTCGATTTCCTAAACGGTTAAAGATAGGACATCGCGGTTTTCACCAGTGGATTTAGCACCTCATTTTACATAAAATAAGTCCTATAAGTCTACTCTCAAGAGTTGATAAAGGTACAAACGAATAAAATTTGTATATATCACATTTTCAAATATCTATTATTCTCAGTTTTACTTGATCTCCTAAACGGTTAAAGATAGGACATCGCGGTTTTTACCAGTGGATTTAGCACCTCATTTTACATAAAATAAGTCCTATGAGTCTACCCTCAAGAGTTGATCAAGGTACAAACGAATAAAATGTTTATATATCACATTTTCAAATATCTATTATTATCCATTTTACTCGATCTCCTAAACGCTTAAAGATAGGACATCGCGGTTTTCTCCAAAGGATTTAGTACCTCATTTTACATAAAATAAGACCTATAAGTCTACTCTCAAGAGTTGATAAAGGTAAAACGAAAAAAATGTTTATATATCACATTTTCAAATATCTATTATTCTCCATTTTACTCGATCTCCTAAACGGTTAAAGATAGGACATCGCGGTTTTTACCAGTGGATTTAGCACCTCCTTTTACATAAAATAGGTCCTATAGGTCTACTCTCAAGAGTTGATAAAAGTAAAAACGTATAAAATATTTATATATCACATTTTCAAATATCTATTATTTTCCATTTTACTCGATCTCCTAAACGGTAAAAGATAGGACATCGCGGTTTTCACCAGTGGATTTAGCACCTCATTTTACATAAAATAAGTCCTATAAGTCTACTCTCAAGAGTTGATAAAGGTACAAACGAATAAAATGTTTATATATCACATTTTCAAATATCTATTATTCTCCATTTTACTCGATCTCCTAAACGGTTAAAAATAGGACATCGCGGATTTCACCAGTGGATTTAGCACCTCATTTTACATAAAATAAGTCCTATAAGTCTACTCTCAAGAGTTGATAAAGGTACAAACGAATAAAATGTTTATATATCACATTTTCAAATATCTATTATTCTCCATTTTACTCGATCTCCTAAACGGTTAAAGATAGGACATCGCGGTTTTAACCAGTGGATTTAGCACCTCATTTTACATAAAATAAGTCCTATAAGTCTACTCTCAAGAGCTGATAAAGGTACAAACGAATAAATTGTTTATATATCACATTTTCAAATATCTCTTCTCCATTTTACTCGATCTTCTAAAAGGTTAAAGAGAGGACATCGCGGTTATCAGTCAATTTAGCATACCATTTTATATAAAATTAGTTATATAACAACTGTCATTTTTAGACATCTGTCATTCTTGACATCTATGATTTTTTGACAGCTGTCATTTTTGACAGCCGTCATTCTTTGACAACTGAATAAAATGTTTATATATCACATTTTTAAATATCTATTATTCTCCATTTTACTCAATTTCCTAAACGGTTAAAGATAGGACATCGCGGTTTTCACCAGTGGATTTAGCACCTTATTTTACATAAAATAAGACCTATAAGTCTACTCTCAAGAGTTGATAAAGGTACAAAAAATAAAATGTTTATATATCACATTTTCAAATATCTATTATTCTCCATTTTACTCGATCTCCTAAACGGTTAAAAATAGGACATCGCGGATTTCACCAGTGGATTTAGCACCTCATTTTACATAAAATAAGTCCTATAAGTCTACTCTCAAGAGTTGATAAAGGTACAAACGAATAAAATGTTTATATATCACATTTTCAAATATCTGTTATTATTAATTTTACTCGATCTGTTAAACCGTTAGAGATAGGACATCGCGGTTTTTACCAGTGGATTTAGCACCCTATTTTACATAAAATAAGTATTATAAGTCTACTATCAAGAGTTGATAAAGGTACAAACGAATAAAGTGTTTATATATCACATTTTCAAATATCTATTATTCTCCATTTTACTCGATCTCCTAAACGGTTAAAGATAGGACATCGCGGTTTTAACCAGTGGATTTAGCACCTCATTTTACATAAAATAAGTCCTATAAGTCTACTCTCAAGAGTTGATAAAGGTACAAACGAATAAATTGTTTATATATCACATTTTCAAATATCTCTTCTCCATTTTACTCGATCTTCTAAAAGGTTAAAGATAGGACATCGCGGTTATCAGTCAATTTAGCATACCATTTTATATAAAATTAGTTATATAACAACTGTCATTTTTAGACATCTGTCATTCTTGACATCTATGATTTTTTGACAGCTGTCATTTTTGACATCTGTCATTTTTTGACAGTTGTCAATCTTGACATTTGTCATTTTTTGACATCTGTTATTCTTGACATCTGTCATTCTTGACATCTGTCACTCTTGACATTTGTCATTCTTGACATTTGTCATTTTTGACATCTGTCATTTTTTGACATCTGTCAATTTTGACATCTGTCATTTTTTACATTTGTCAATCTTGACATTTGTCATTTTTTGACATCTGTCATTCTTGACATCTGTCATTTTTTGACAGCTGACATTTTTGACAGCCGTCAATCTTTGACAACTGAATAAAATGTTTATATATCACATTTTCAAATAACTATTTTTATCCATTTTACTCGATCTCCTAAACGGTTAAAGATAGGACATCGCGGTTTTCACCAGTGGATTTAGCACCTTATTTTACATAAAATAAGTCCTATAAGTCTACTCTTAAAAGTTGATAAAGGTTCAAACGAATAAAATGTTTATATATCACATTTTAAAATATCTATTATTCTCCATTTTACTCCATCTCCTAAACGGTTAAAGATTGGACATCGCGGTTTTCACCAGTGGATTTAGTACCTCATTTTACATAAAATAGGTCCTATAAGTCTACTCTCAAGAGTTGATAAAGGTAAAAACGAATAAAATGTTTATATATCACATTTTCATATATCAATTATTCTCCATTTTACTCGATCTCCTAAACGGTTAAAGATATCACATCGCGGTTTTCACCAGTGGATTTAGCAAATCATTTTACATAAAATAAGTCCTATAAGTCTACTCTCAAGGGTTGATAAAGCTACAAACGAATAAAATGTTTATATATCACATTTTCAAATATCTATTATTCTCCATTTTACTCGATCTCCAAAACGGTTAAAGATAGGACATCGCGGATTTAACCAGTGGATTTAGCACCTCATTCTACATAAAATAGGTCCTATAAGTCTACCCTCAAGAGTTGATCAAGGTACAAACGAATAAAATGTTTATATATCACATTATCAAATATCTATTATTCTCCAATTTACTCGATCTCCAAAACGGTTAAAGATAGGACATCGCGGATTTAACCAGTGGATTTAGCACCTCATTCTACATAAAATAGGTCCTATAAGTCTACCCTCAAGAGTTGATCAAGGTACAAACGAATAAAATGTTTATATATCACATTTTCAAATATCTAATATTTTCGATTTTAGTCGATCTCCTAAACGGTAAAAGATAGGACATCGCGGTTTTCATCAGTGGATTTAGCACATCATTTTACATAAAATAAGTCCTTTAAGTCTACTCTTAAGAGTTGATAAAGGTACAAACGAATAAAATGTTTATATATCACATTTTCAAATATCTATTATTCTCCATTTTACTCGATCTCCTAAACGGTTAAAGATTGGACATCGCGGATTTCACCAGTGGATTTAGCACCTCATTTTACATAAAATAAGACCTATAAGTCTACTCTCAAGAGTTGATAAAGGTACAAACGAATAAAATGTATATATATATCACATTATCAAATATCTATTATTCTCCATTATACTCGATCTCCTAAACGGTTAAAGATTGGAAATCGCGGTTTTTACCAGTGGATTTAGCACCTCATTTTACATAAAATAAGTCCAATAAGTCTACTCTCAAGAGTTGATAAAGGTACAAACGAATAAAATTTTTATATATCACATTTTCAAATATCTATTATTCTCAGTTTTACTTGATCTCCTAATCGGTTAAAGATAGGACATCGCGGTTTTTACCAGTGGATTTAGCATCTCATTTTACATAAAATAAGTCCTATGAGTCTACCCTCAAGAGTTGATCAAGGTACAAACGAATAAAATGTTTATATATCACATTTTCAAATATCTATTATTATCCATTTTACTCGATCTCCTAAACGGTTAAAGATAGGACATCGCGGTTTTCACCAGTGGATTTAGCACCGGTACAAACGAGTAAAATGTTTATATATCACATTATCAAATATCTATTATTCCCCATTTTACTCGATCTCCAAAACGGTTAAAGATAGGACATCTCGGTTCTTACCAGTGGATTTAGCCCCTCATTTTACATAAAATAGGTCCTATAAGTCTACCCTCAAGAGTTGATCAAGGTACAAACGAATAAAATGTTTATATATCACATTTTCAAATATTCATTATTCTCCATTTTACTCGATCTCCTAAACGGTTCAAGATAGGACATCGCAATTTTCACAAGTGGATTTAGCACCTCATTTTTCATAAAATAAGACCTATAAGTCTACTCTCAAGAGTTGATAAAGGTACAAACGAATAAAATGTTTATATATCACATTTTCAAATATCAATTATTCTCCATTTTACTCGATCTCCTAAACGGTTAAAGATAGGACATCGCGGTTTTAACCAGTAAATTTAGCACCTCATTTTACATAAAATAAGTCCTATAAGTCTACTCTCAAGGGTTGATAAAGGTACAAACGAATAAAATGTTTATATATCACATTTTCAAATATCTATTATTCTCCATTTTACTCGATCTCCTATACGGTTAAAGATAGGACATCGCGGTTTTCACCAGTGGATTTAGCACCTCATTTTACATAAAATAAGTCCTATATGTCTTTTCTTAAGAGTTGATAAAGGTACAAACGAATAAAATGTTTATATATCACATTTTAAAATATCTATTATTCTCCATTTCACTCGATCTCCTAAACGGTTAAAGATAAGACATCGCGGTTTTCACCAGTGAATTTAGCACCTCATTTTACATATAATGAGTCCTATAAGTCTACTTTCAAAAGTTGATAAAGGTACAAACGAATAAAATGTTTATATATCACATTTTCAAATATCTATTATTCTCCATTTTACTCGATCTCCTAAACGGTTATAGATAGGACATCGCGGTTTTAACCAATGGATTCAGCACCTCATTTTACATAAAATAAGTCCTTTAAGTCTACTCTCAAGAGTTGATAAAGGTACAAACGAATAAAATGTTTATATATCATATTTTCAAATATTTATTAATATCCATTTTACTTGATCTCCTAAACGGTTAAAGATAGGACATCGCGGTTTTCTCCAGAGGATTTAGTACCTCATTTTACATAAAATAAGACCTATAAGTCTACTCTCAAGAGTTGATAAAGGTACAAACGAATAAAATGTTTATATATCACATTTTCAAATATCCATTATTCTCCATTTTACTCGATCTCCTAAACGGTTAAAGATAGGACATCGCGGTTTTAACCAGTGGATTTAGCACCTCATTTTACATAAAATAAGTCCTATAAGTCTACTATCAAGAGTTGATAAAGGTACAAATGAATAAATTGTTTATATATCACATTTTCAAATATCTATTATTTTCTATTTTACTCGATCTCCTAAACGGTAAAAGATAGGACATCGCGGTTTTCATCAGTGGATTAAGCACCCCATTTTACATAAAAATAAGTCCTATAAGTCTACTCTCAAGAGTTGATCAAGGTACAAACGAATAAAATGTTTATATATCACATTTTCAAATATCCATTATTATCCATTTTACTCGATCTCCTAAACGCTTAAAGATAGGACATCGCGGTTTTCTCCAAAGGATTTAGTACCTCATTTTACATAAAATAAGACCTATAAGTCTACCCTCAAGAGTTGATCAAGGTACAAACGAATAAAATGTTTATATATCACATTTTCAAATATCTATTATTCTCCATTTTACTCGATCTCCTAAACGGTTAATGATAGGACATCACGGTTTTCATCAGTGGATTAAGCACCCCATTTTACATAAAAATAAGTCCTATAAGTCTACTCTCAAGAGTTGATAAAGGTAAAAACGAATAAAATGTTTATATATCACATTTTAAAATATCTATTATTCTCCATTTCACTCGATCTCCTAAACGGTTAAAGATAAGACATCGCGGTTTTCACCAGTGGATTTAGCACCTCATTTTACATAAAATAAGTCCTATATGTCTTTTCTTAAGAGTTGATAAAGGTACAAACGAATAAAATGTTTATATATCACATTTTAAAATATCTATTATTCTCCATTTCACTCGATCTCCTAAACGGTTAAAGATAAGACATCGCGGTTTTCACCAGTGGATTTAGCACCTCATTTTACATATAATGAGTCCTATAAGTCTACTCTCAAAAGTTGATAAAGGTACAAACGAATAAAATGTTTATATATCACATTTTCAAATATCTATTATTCTCCATTTTACTCGATCTCCTAAACGGTTAAAGATATTACATCGCGGTTTTAACCAGTGGATTCAGCACCTCATTTTACATAAAATAAGTCCTTTAAGTCTACTCTCAAGAGTTGATAAAGGAACAAACGAATAAAATGTTTATATATCACATTTTCAAATATTCATTATTTTCCATTTTACTCGATCTCCTAAACGGTTAAAGATAGGACATCGCGGTTTTCACCAGTGGATTTAGCACCTCATTTTACATAAAATAAGACCTATAAGTCTACTCTCAAGAGTTGATAAAGGTACAAACGAATAAAATGTTTATATATCACATTTTCAAATATCTATTATTCTCCATTTTACTCGATCTCCTAAACGGTTAAAAATAGGACATCGCGGTTTTAACCAGTGGATTTAGCACCTCATTTTACATAAAATAAGTCTTATAAGTCTACTCTCAAGGGTTGATAAAGGTACAAACGAATAAAATGTTTATATATCACATTTTCAAATATCTATTATTCTCCATTTTACTCGATCTCCTATACGGTTAAAGATAGGACATCGCGGTTTTCACCAGTGGATTTAGCACCTCATTTTACATAAAATAAGTCCTATATGTCTTTTCTTAAGAGTTGATAAAGGTACAAACGAATAAAATGTTTATATATCACATTTTAAAATATCTATTATTCTCCATTTCACTCGATCTCCTAAACGGTTAAAGATAAGACATCGCGGTTTTCACCAGTGAATTTAGCACCTCATTTTACATATAATGAGTCCTATAAGTCTACTTTCAAAAGTTGATAAAGGTACAAACGAATAAAATGTTTATATATCACATTTTCAAATATCTATTATTCTCCATTTTACTCGATCTCCTAAACGGTTATAGATAGGACATCGCGGTTTTAACCAATGGATTCAGCACCTCATTTTACATAAAATAAGTCCTTTAAGTCTACTCTCAAGAGTTGATAAAGGTACAAACGAATAAAATGTTTATATATCATATTTTCAAATATTTATTAATATCCATTTTACTTGATCTCCTAAACGGTTAAAGATAGGACATCGCGGTTTTCTCCAGAGGATTTAGTACCTCATTTTACATAAAATAAGACCTATAAGTCTACTCTCAAGAGTTGATAAAGGTACAAACGAATAAAATGTTTATATATCACATTTTCAAATATCCATTATTCTCCATTTTACTCGATCTCCTAAACGGTTAAAGATAGGACATCGCGGTTTTAACCAGTGGATTTAGCACCTCATTTTACATAAAATAAGTCCTATAAGTCTACTATCAAGAGTTGATAAAGGTACAAATGAATAAATTGTTTATATATCACATTTTCAAATATCTATTATTTTCTATTTTACTCGATCTCCTAAACGGTAAAAGATAGGACATCGCGGTTTTCATCAGTGGATTAAGCACCCCATTTTACATAAAAATAAGTCCTATAAGTCTACTCTCAAGAGTTGATCAAGGTACAAACGAATAAAATGTTTATATATCACATTTTCAAATATCCATTATTATCCATTTTACTCGATCTCCTAAACGCTTAAAGATAGGACATCGCGGTTTTCTCCAAAGGATTTAGTACCTCATTTTACATAAAATAAGACCTATAAGTCTACCCTCAAGAGTTGATCAAGGTACAAACGAATAAAATGTTTATATATCACATTTTCAAATATCTATTATTCTCCATTTTACTCGATCTCCTAAACGGTTAATGATAGGACATCACGGTTTTCATCAGTGGATTAAGCACCCCATTTTACATAAAAATAAGTCCTATAAGTCTACTCTCAAGAGTTGATAAAGGTAAAAACGAATAAAATGTTTATATATCACATTTTAAAATATCTATTATTCTCCATTTCACTCGATCTCCTAAACGGTTAAAGATAAGACATCGCGGTTTTCACCAGTGGATTTAGCACCTCATTTTACATAAAATAAGTCCTATATGTCTTTTCTTAAGAGTTGATAAAGGTACAAACGAATAAAATGTTTATATATCACATTTTAAAATATCTATTATTCTCCATTTCACTCGATCTCCTAAACGGTTAAAGATAAGACATCGCGGTTTTCACCAGTGGATTTAGCACCTCATTTTACATATAATGAGTCCTATAAGTCTACTCTCAAAAGTTGATAAAGGTACAAACGAATAAAATGTTTATATATCACATTTTCAAATATCTATTATTCTCCATTTTACTCGATCTCCTAAACGGTTAAAGATAGGACATCGCGGTTTTAACCAGTGGATTCAGCACCTCATTTTACATAAAATAAGTCCTTTAAGTCTACTCTCAAGAGTTGATAAAGGAACAAACGAATAAAATGTTTATATATCACATTTTCAAATATTCATTATTTTCCATTTTACTCGATCTCCTAAACGGTTAAAGATAGGACATCGCGGTTTTCACCAGTGGATTTAGCACCTCATTTTACATAAAATAAGACCTATAAGTCTACTCTCAAGAGTTGATAAAGGTACAAACGAATAAAATGTTTATATATCACATTTTCAAATATCTATTATTCTTCATTTTACTCGATCTCCTAAACGGTTAATGATAGAACATCGCGGTTTTAACCAGTGGATTTAGCACCTCATATTACATAAAATAAATCCTATAAGTCTACTCTCAAAAGTTGATAAAGGTACAAACGAATAAAATGTTTATATATCACATTTTCAAATATTCATTATTTTCCATTTTACTCGATCTCCTAAACGGTTAAAGATAGGAGATCGCGGTTTTCACCAGTGGATTTAGCACCTCATTTTACATAAAATAAGACCTATAAGTCTACTCTCAAGAGTTGATAAAGGTACAATCGAATAAAATGTTTATATATCACATTTTCAAATATCTATTATTCTTCATTTTACTCGATCTCCTAAACGGTTAATGATAGAACATCGCGGTTTTAACCAGTGGATTTAGCACCTCATTTTACATAAAATAAGTTATATAAGTCTACTCTCAAGAGTTGATAAAGGTACAAACGAATAAAATGTTTATATATCACATTTTCAAATATCTATTATTCTCCATTTTACTCTATCTCCTAAACGGTTAAAGATAGGACATCGCGGTTTTAACCAGTGGATTTAGCACCTCATTTTACATAAAATAAGTCCTATAAGTCTACTATCAAGAGTTGATAAAGGTACAAATGAATAAATTGTTTATATATCACATTTTCAAATATCTATTATTTTCTATTTTACTCGATCTCCTAAACGGTTAAAGATAGGACATCGCGGTTTTCACCAGAGGATTTAGCACCTTATTTTACATAAAATAAGTAATATAAGTCTACTCTCAAGAGTTGATAAAGGTACAAACGAATAAAATGTTTATATATCACATTTTCAAATATCTATTATTCTCCATTTTACTCTATCTCCTAAACGGTTAAAGATAGGACATCGCGGTTTTAACCAGTGGATTTAGCACCTCATTTTACATAAAATAAGTCCTATAAGTCTACTATCAAGAGTTGATAAAGGTACAAATGAATAAATTGTTCATATATTACATTTTCAAATATCTATTATTTTCTATTTTACTCGATCTCCTAAACGGTTAAAGATAGGACATCGCGGTTTTCACCAGAGGATTTAGCACCTTATTTTACATAAAATAAGTAATATAAGTCTACTCTCAAGAGTTGATAAAGGTACAAACGAATAAAATGTTAATATATCACATTTTCAAATATCTATTATTCTCCATTTTACTCGATCTACTAAACGGTTAAAGATAGGACATCGCGGTTTTAACCAGTGGATTTAGCACCTCATTTTACATAAAATAAGTCCTATAAGTCTACTATCAAGAGTTGATAAAGGTACAAATGAATAAATTGTTTATATATCACATATTCAAATATCTATTATTTTATATTTTACTCGATCTCCTAAACGGTTAAAGATAGGACATCGCGGTTTTCACCAGAGGATTTAGCACCTTATTTTACATAAAATAAGTCCTATAAGTCTACTCTCAAGAGTTGATAAAGGTACAAACGAATAAAATGTTTATATATCACATTTTCAAATATTCATTATTTTCCATTTTACTCGATCTCCTAAACGGTTAAAGATAGGACATCGCGGTTTTCACCAGTGGATTTAGCAGCTCATTTTACATAAAATAAGACCTATAAGTCTACTCTCAAGAGTTGATAAAGGTACAAACGAATAAAATGTTTATATATCACATTTTCAAATATCTATTATTCTCCATTTTACTCGATCTCCTAAACGGTTAATGATAGGACATCGCGGTTTTCACCAGTGGATTTAGCACCTCATTTTACATAAAATAAGTCCTATATGTCTATTCTCAAGAGTTGATAAGGGTACAAACGAATAAAATGTTTGTATACCACATTATCAAATATCTATTATTTTCCATTTTACTCGATCTCCTTAACGGTTAAAGATAGGACATCGCGGTTTTCACCAGTGGATTAAGCACCTCATTTTACATAAAATACGTCTTATAAGTCTACTCTCAAGAGTTGATAAAGGTACAAACGAATAAAATGTTTATATATCACATTTTCAAATATTTATTAATATCCATTTTACTTGATCTCCTAAACGGTTAAAGATTGGACATCGCGGTTTTCTCCAGAGGATTTAGTACCTCATTTTACATAAAATAAGACCTATAAGTCTACTCTCAAGAGTTGATAAAGGTACAAACGAATAAAATGTTTATATATCACATTTTCAAATATCTATTATTCTCCATTTTACTCGATCTCCTAAACGGTTAAAGATAGGACATCGCAGTCTTTACCAGTGGATTTAGCACCTCATTTTACATAAAATAGGTCCTATAAGTCTACTCTCAAGAGTTGATAAAGGTAAAAACGTATAAAATATTTATATATCACATTTTCAAATATCTATTATTTTCCATTTTACTCGATCTCCTAAACGGTAAAAGATAGGACATCGCGGTTTTCACCAGTGGATTTAGCACCTCATATTACATAAAATAAGTCCTATAAGTCTACTCTCAAGAGTTGATAAAGGTACAAACGAATAAAATGTTTATATATCACATTATCAAATATCTATTATTATCCATTTTACTCGATCTCCTAAACGGTTAAAGATAGGACATCGCGGTTTTCACCAGTGGATTTAGCACCTCATTTTACATAAAATATGTCCTATAAGTCTACTCTCAAGGGTTGATAAAGGTACAAACGAATAAAATGATTATATATCACATTATCAAATATCTATTATTCCCCATTTTACTCGATCTCCAAAACGGTTAAAGATAGGACATCTCGGTTCTCACCAGTGGATTTAGTTCCTCATTTTACATAAAATAGATCCTATAAGTCTACCCTCAAGAGTTGATCAAGGTACAAACGAATAAAATGTTTATATATCACATTTTCAAATATTCATTATTCTCCATTTTACTCGATCTCCTAAACGGTTAAAGATAGGACATCGCGGTTTTCACAAGTATATTTAGCACCTCATTTTACATAAAATAAGACCTATAAGTCTACTCTCAAGAGTTGATAAAGGTACAAACGAATAAAATGTTTATATATCACATTTTCAAATATCTATTATTCTTCATTTTACTCGATCTCCTAAACGGTTAATGATAGGACATCGCGGTTTTAACCAGTGGATTTAGCACCTCATTTTACATAAAATAAGTCCTATAAGTCTACTCTCAAGAGTTGATAAAGGTAAAAACGAATAAAATGTTTATATATCACATTTTCAAATATCTATTATTCTCCATTTCACTCGATCTCCTAAACGGTTAAAGATAAGACATCGCGTTTTTCACCAGTGGATTTAGCACCTCATTTTACATATAATAAGTCCTATAAGTCTACTCTCAAGAGTTGATAAAGGTAAAAACGAATAAAATGTTTATATATCACATTTTAAAATATATATTATTCTCCATTTCACTCGATCTCCTAAACGGGTTAAGATAAGACATCGCGGTTTTCACCAGTGGATTTAGCACCTTATTTTACATAAAATAAGTCCTATAAGTCTACTCTTAAGAGTTGATAAAGGTACAAACGAATAAAATGTTTATATATCACATTTTAAAATATCTATTATTCTCCATTTCACTCGATCTCCTAAACGGTTAAAGATAAGACATCGCGTTTTTCACCAGTGGATTTAGCACCTCATTTTACATATAATAAGTTCTTTAAGTCTACTCTCAAAAGTTGATAAAGGTACAAACGAATAAAATGTTTATATATCACATTTTCAAATATCTATTATTCTCCATTTTACTCGATCTCCTAAACGGTTAAAGATAGGACATCGCGGTTTTAACCAGTGGATTCAGCAACTCATTTTACATATAATAAGTTCTATAAGTCTACTCTTAAAAGTTGATAAAGGTACAAACGAATAAAATGTTTATATATCACATTTTCAAATATCTATTATTCTCCATTTTACTCGATCTCCTAAACGGTTAAAGATAGGACATCGCGGATTTAACCAGTGGATTCAGCACCTCATTTTACATAAAATAAGTCCTATAAGTCTACTCTCAAGAGTTGATAAAGGTACAAACGAATAAAGAGTTTATATATCACATTTTCAAATATCTATTATTCTCCATTTTACTCGATCTCCTAAACGGTTAAAGATAGGACATCGTGGTTTTCACCAGTGGATTTAGCACTATATTTTACATAAAATGAGTCCTATAAGTCTACTCTCAAGAGTTGATAAAGGTACAAACGAATAAAATGTTTATATATCACATTATCAAATATCTATTATTCCCCATTTTACTCGATCTCCAAAACGGTTAAAGATAGGACATCGCGGTTCTCACCAGTGGATTTAGCCCCTCATTTTACATAAAATAGGTCCTATAAGTCTACCCTCAAGAGTTGATCAAGGTATAAACGAATAAAATGTTTATATATCACATTTTCAAATATTCATTATTCTCCATTTTACTCGATCTCCTAAACGGTTAAAGATAGAACATCGCGGTTTTCACCAGTGGATTTAGCACCTCATTTTACATAAAATAAGTCCTATTAGTCTTCTCTCAAGAGTTGATAAAGGTACAAACGAATAAAATGTTTATATATCACATTATCAAATATCTATTATTTTCCATTTCACTCGATCTCCTAAACGGTTAAAGATGAGACATCGCGGTTTTCACCAGTGGATTTAGCACCTCATTTTACATATAATAAGTCCTATAAGTCTACTCTCAAAAGTTGATAAAGGTACAAACGAATAAAATGTTTATATATCACATTTTCAAATATCTATTATTCTCCATTTTACTCGATCTCCTAAACGGTTAAAGATAGGACATCGCGGTTTTCACCAGTGGATTTAGCACCTCATTTTACATAAAATAAGTCCTATAAGTCTACTCTCAAGGGTTAATAAAGGTACAAACGAATAAAATGTTTATATATCACATTTTCAAATATCCATTATTCTTCATTTTACTCGATCTCCTAAACGGTTAAAGATAGGACATCGCGGTTTCCACCAGTGGATTTAGCACATCATTTTACATAAAATAAGTTCTATAAGTCTACTCTCAAGAGTTGATAAAGGTACAAACGAATAAAATGTTTATATATCACATTTTCAAATATTTATTAATATCCATTTTACTTGATCTCCTAAACGGTTAAAGATTGGACATCGCGGTTTTCTCCAGAGGATTTAGTACCTCATTTTACATAAAATAAGACCTATAAGTCTACTCTCAAGAGTTGATAAAGGTACAAACGAATAAAATGTTTATATATCACATTTTCAAATATCTATTATTCTCCATTTTACTCGATCTCCTAAACGGTTAAAGATAGGACATCGCAGTCTTTACCAGTGGATTTAGCACCTCATTTTACATAAAATAGGTCCTATAAGTCTACTCTCAAGAGTTGATAAAGGTAAAAACGTATAAAATATTTATATATCACATTTTCAAATATCTATTATTTTCCATTTTACTCGATCTCCTAAACGGTAAAAGATAGGACATCGCGGTTTTCACCAGTGGATTTAGCACCTCATATTACATAAAATAAGTCCTATAAGTCTACTCTCAAGAGTTGATAAAGGTACAAACGAATAAAATGTTTATATATCACATTATCAAATATCTATTATTATCCATTTTACTCGATCTCCTAAACGGTTAAAGATAGGACATCGTGGTTTTCACCAGTGGATTTAGCACTATATTTTACATAAAATGAGTCCTATAAGTCTACTCTCAAGAGTTGATAAAGGTACAAACGAATAAAATGTTTATATATCACATTATCAAATATCTATTATTCCCCATTTTACTCGATCTCCAAAACGGTTAAAGATAGGACATCGCGGTTCTCACCAGTGGATTTAGCCCCTCATTTTACATAAAATAGGTCCTATAAGTCTACCCTCAAGAGTTGATCAAGGTACAAACGAATAAAATGTTTATATATCACATTTTCAAATATTCATTATTCTCCATTTTACTCGATCTCCTAAACGGTTAAAGATAGAACATCGCGGTTTTCACCAGTGAATTTAGCACCTCATTTTACATAAAATAAGTCCTATTAGTCTTCTCTCAAGAGTTGATAAAGGTACAAACGAATAAAATGTTTATATATCACATTATCAAATATCTATTATTTTCCATTTCACTCGATCTCCTAAACGGTTAAAGATGAGACATCGCGGTTTTCACCAGTGGATTTAGCACCTCATTTTACATATAATAAGTCCTATAAGTCTACTCTCAAAAGTTGATAAAGGTACAAACGAATAAAATGTTTATATATCACATTTTCAAATATCTATTATTCTCCATTTTACTCGATCTCCTAAACGGTTAAAGATAGGACATCGCGGTTTTCACCAGTGGATTTAGCACCTCATTTTACATAAAATAAGTCCTATAAGTCTACTCTGAAGGGTTAATAAAGGTACAAACGAATAAAATGTTTATATATCACATTTTCAAATATCCATTATTCTTCATTTTACTCGATCTCCTAAACGGTTAAAGATAGGACATCGCGGTTTCCACCAGTGGATTTAGCACATCATTTTACATAAAATAAGTTCTATAAGTCTACTCTCAAGAGTTGATAAAGGTACAAACGAATAAAATGTTTATATATCACATTTTCAAATATTTATTAATATCCATTTTACTTGATCTCCTAAACGGTTAAAGATTGGACATCGCGGTTTTCTCCAGAGGATTTAGTACCTCATTTTACATAAAATAAGACCTATAAGTCTACTCTCAAGAGTTGATAAAGGTACAAACGAATAAAATGTTTATATATCACATTTTCAAATATCTATTATTCTCCATTTTACTCGATCTCCTAAACGGTTAAAGATAGGACATCGCAGTCTTTACCAGTGGATTAAGCACCTCATTTTACATAAAATAGGTCCTATAAGTCTACTCTCAAGAGTTGATAAAGGTAAAAACGTATAAAATATTTATATATCACATTTTCAAATATCTATTATTTTCCATTTTACTCGATCTCCTAAACGGTAAAAGATAGGACATCGCGGTTTTCACCAGTGGATTTAGCACCTCATATTACATAAAATAAGTCCTATAAGTCTACTCTCAAGAGTTGATAAAGGTACAAACGAATAAAATGTTTATATATCACATTATCAAATATCTATTATTATCCATTTTACTCGATCTCCTAAACGGTTAAAGATAGGACATCGCGGTTTTCACCAGTGGATTTAGCACCTCATTTTACATAAAATATGTCCTATAAGTCTACTCTCAAGGGTTGATAAAGGTACAAACGAATAAAATGATTATATATCACATTATCAAATATCTATTATTCCCCATTTTACTCGATCTCCAAAACGGTTAAAGATAGGACATCTCGGTTCTCACCAGTGGATTTAGTTCCTCATTTTACATAAAATAGATCCTATAAGTCTACCCTCAAGAGTTGATCAAGGTACAAACGAATAAAATGTTTATATATCACATTTTCAAATATTCATTATTCTCCATTTTACTCGATCTCCTAAACGGTTAAAGATAGGACATCGCGGTTTTCACAAGTATATTTAGCACCTCATTTTACATAAAATAAGACCTATAAGTCTACTCTCAAGAGTTGATAAAGGTACAAACGAATAAAATGTTTATATATCACATTTTCAAATATCTATTATTCTTCATTTTACTCGATCTCCTAAACGGTTAATGATAGGACATCGCGGTTTTAACCAGTGGATTTAGCACCTCATTTTACATAAAATAAGTCCTATAAGTCTACTCTCAAGAGTTGATAAAGGTAAAAACGAATAAAATGTTTATATATCACATTTTCAAATATCTATTATTCTCCATTTCACTCGATCTCCTAAACGGTTAAAGATAAGACATCGCGTTTTTCACCAGTGGATTTAGCACCTCATTTTACATATAATAAGTCCTATAAGTCTACTCTCAAGAGTTGATAAAGGTAAAAACGAATAAAATGTTTATATATCACATTTTAAAATATATATTATTCTCCATTTCACTCGATCTCCTAAACGGGTTAAGATAAGACATCGCGGTTTTCACCAGTGGATTTAGCACCTTATTTTACATAAAATAAGTCCTATAAGTCTACTCTTAAGAGTTGATAAAGGTACAAACGAATAAAATGTTTATATATCACATTTTAAAATATCTATTATTCTCCATTTCACTCGATCTCCTAAACGGTTAAAGATAAGACATCGCGTTTTTCACCAGTGGATTTAGCACCTCATTTTACATATAATAAGTTCTTTAAGTCTACTCTCAAAAGTTGATAAAGGTACAAACGAATAAAATGTTTATATATCACATTTTCAAATATCTATTATTCTCCATTTTACTCGATCTCCTAAACGGTTAAAGATAGGACATCGCGGTTTTAACCAGTGGATTCAGCAACTCATTTTACATATAATAAGTTCTATAAGTCTACTCTCAAAAGTTGATAAAGGTACAAACGAATAAAATGTTTATATATCACATTTTCAAATATCTATTATTCTCCATTTTACTCGATCTCCTAAACGGTTAAAGATAGGACATCGCGGTTTTAACCAGTGGATTCAGCACCTCATTTTACATAAAATAAGTCCTATAAGTCTACTCTCAAGAGTTGATAAAGGTACAAACGAATAAAGAGTTTATATATCACATTTTCAAATATCTATTATTCTCCATTTTACTCGATCTCCTAAACGGTTAAAGATAGGACATCGCGGTTTTAACCAGTGGATTTAGCACCTCATTTTACATAAAATAAGTCCTATAAGTCTACTCTCAAGAGTTGATAAAGGTACAAACGAATAAAATGTTTATATATCACATTTTCAAATATCTATTATTCTCCATTTTACTCGATCTCCTAAACGGTTAAAGATAGGACATCGCGGTTTTAACCAGTGGATTTAGCACCTCATTTTACATAAAATAAGTCCTATAAGTCTACTCTCAAGAGTTGATAAAGGTAAAAACGAATAAAATGTTTATATATCACATTTTAAAATATATATTATTCTCCATTTCACTCGATCTCCTAAACGGGTTAAGATAAGACATCGCGGTTTTCACCAGTGGATTTAGCACCTTATTTTACATAAAATAAGTCCTATAAGTCTACTCTTAAGAGTTGATAAAGGTACAAACGAATAAAATGTTTATATATCACATTTTAAAATATCTATTATTCTCCATTTCACTCGATCTCCTAAACGGTTAAAGATAAGACATCGCGTTTTTCACCAGTGGATTTAGCACCTCATTTTACATATAATAAGTTCTTTAAGTCTACTCTCAAAAGTTGATAAAGGTACAAACGAATAAATTGTTTATATATCACATTTTCAAATATTTATTAATATCCATTTTACTCGATCTCCTAAACGGTTAAAGATAAGACATCGCGGTTTTCACCAGTGGATTTAGCATCTTATTTTACATAAAATAAGTCTTATAAGTCTACTCTTAAGAGTTGATAAAGGTACAAACGAATAAAATGTTTATATATCACATTTTAAAATACCTATTATTCTCCATTTCACTCGATCTCCTAAACGGTTAAAGATAAGACATCGCGGTTTTCACCAGTGGATTTAGCACCTCATTTTACATATAATAAGTTCTATAAGTCTACTCTCAAAAGTTGATAAAGGTACAAACGAATAAAATGTTTATATATCACATTTTCAAATATCTATTATTCTCCATTTTACTCGATCTCCTAAACGGTTAAAGATAGGACATCGCGGTTTTAACCAGTGGATTCAGCACCTCATTTTACATATAATAAGTTCTATAAGTCTACTCTCAAAAGTTGATAAAGGTACAAACGAATAAAATGTTTATATATCACATTTTCAAATATCTATTATTCTCCATTTTACTCGATCTCCTAAACGGTTAAAGATAGGACATCGCGGTTTTAACCAGTGGATTCAGCACCTCATTTTACATAAAATAAGTCCTATAAGTCTACTCTCAAGAGTTGATAAAGGTACAAACGAATAAAGAGTTTATATATCACATTTTCAAATATCTATTATTCTCCATTTTACTCGATCTCCTAAACGGTTAAAGATAGGACATCGTGGTTTTCACCAGTGGATTTAGCACTATATTTTACATAAAATGAGTCCTATAAGTCTACTCTCAAGAGTTGATAAAGGTACAAACGAATAAAATGTTTATATATCACATTATCAAATATCTATTATTCCCCATTTTACTCGATCTCCAAAACGGTTAAAGATAGGACATCGCGGTTCTCACCAGTGGATTTAGCCCCTCATTTTACATAAAATAGGTCCTATAAGTCTACCCTCAAGAGTTGATCAAGGTACAAACGAATAAAATGTTTATATATCACATTTTCAAATATTCATTATTCTCCATTTTACTCGATCTCCTAAACGGTTAAAGATAGAACATTGCGGTTTTCACCAGTGGATTTAGCACCTCATTTTACATAAAATAAGTCCTATTAGTCTTCTCTCAAGAGTTGATAAAGGTACAAACGAATAAAATGTTTATATATCACATTATCAAATATCTATTATTTTCCATTTCACTCGATCTCCTAAACGGTTAAAGATGAGACATCGCGGTTTTGACCAGTGGATTTAGCACCTCATTTTACATATAATAAGTCCTATAAGTCTACTCTCAAAAGTTGATAAAGGTACAAACGAATAAAATGTTTATATATCACATTTTCAAATATCTATTATTCTCCATTTTACTCGATCTCCTAAACGGTTAAAGATAGGACATCGCGGTTTTCACCAGTGGATTTAGCACCTCATTTTACATAAAGTAAGTCCTATAAGTCTACTCTCAAGGGTTAATAAAGGAACAAACGAATAAAATGTTTATATATCACATTTTCAAATATCCATTATTCTTCATTTTACTCGATCTCCTAAACGGTTAAAGATAGGACATCGCGGTTTCCACCAGTGGATTTAGCACATCATTTTACATAAAATAAGTTCTATAAGTCTACTCTCAAGAGTTGATAAAGGTACAAACGAATAAAATGTTTATATATCACATTTTCAAATAACCATTATTCTCCATTTTACTCGATCTCCTAAACGGTTAAAGATATTACATCGCGGTTTTCACCAGTGGATTTAGAACCTCATTTTACATAAAATGGGTCCTATAAGTCTACTCTCAAGAGTTGATAAAGGTAAAAACGAATAAAATGTTTATATATCACATTTTCAAATATCTATTATTCTCCATTTTACTCGATCTCCTAAACGGTTAAAGATAGGACATCACGGTTTTAACCAGTGGATTTAGCACCTCATTTTACATAAAATAAGTCCTATAAGTCTACTATCAAGAGTTGATAAAGGTACAAATGAATAAATTGTTTATATATCACATTTTCAAATATCTATTATTTTCTATTTTACTCGATCTCCTAAACGGTTAAAGATAGGACATCGCGGTTTTCACCAGTGGATTTAGCACCTCATTTTACATAAAATATTTCCTATAAGTCTACTCTCAAGAGTTGATAAAGGTACAAACCAATAAAATGTTTATATATCACATTTTCAAATATCTGTTATTATTAATTTTACTCGATCTCTTAAACGGTTAGAGATAGGACATCGCGGTTTTTACCAGTGGATTTAGCACCTTATTTTACATAAAATAAGTCCTATAAGTCTACTCTCAAGAGTTGTAAAGGTACAAACGAATAAAGAGTTTATATATCACATTTTCAAATATCTATTATTCTCCATTTTACTCGATCTCCTAAACGGTTAAAGATAGAACATCGTGGTTTTCACCAGTGGATTTAGCACTATATTTTACATAAAATGAGTCCTATAAGTCTACTCTCAAGAGTTGATAAAGGTACAAACGAATAAATTGTTTATATATCACATTATCAAATATCTATTATTCCCCATTTTACTCGATCTCCAAAACGGTTAAAGATAGGACATCGCGGTTCTCACCAGTGGATTTAGCCCCTCATTTTACATAAAATAGGTCCTATAAGTCTACCCTCAAGAGTTGATCAAGGTACAAACGAATAAAATGTTTATATATCTCATTTTCAAATATCTATTATTCTCCATTTTACTCGATCTCCTAAACGGTTAAAGATAGGACATCGCGGTTTTCACCAGTGGATTTAGCACCTCATTTTACATAAAATAAGTCCTATAAGTCTACTCTCAAGGGTTAATAAAGGTACAAACGAATAAAATGTTTATATATCACATTTTCAAATATCCATTATTCTTCATTTTACTCGATCTCCTAAACGGTTAAAGATAGGACATCGCGGTTTCCACCAGTGGATTTAGCACATCATTTTACATAAAATAAGTCCTATAAGTCTACTCTCAAGAGTTGATAAAGGTACAAACGAATAAAATGTTTATATATCACATTTTCAAATATCCATTATTCTCCATTTTACTCGATCTCCTAAACGGTTAAAGATATTACATTGCGGTTTTCACCAGTGGATTTAGAACTTTATTTTACATAAAATGGGTCCTATAAGTCTACTCTCAAGAGTTGATAAAGGTAAAAACGAATAAAATGTTTATATATCACATTTTCAAATATCTATTATTCTCCATTTTACTCGATCTCCTAAACGGTTAAAGATAGGACATCACGGTTTTAACCAGTGGATTAAGCACCTCATTTTACATAAAATAAGTCCTATAAGTCTACTATCAAGAGTTGATAAAAGTACAAATGAATAAATTGTTTATATATCACATTTTCAAATATCTGTTATTATTAATTTTACTCGATCTCTTAAACGGTTAGAGATAGGACATCGCGGTTTTTACCAGTGGATTTAGCACCTTATTTTACATAAAATAAGTCCTATAAGTCTTCTCTCAAGAGTTGATAAAAGTACAAACGAATAAAATGTTTATATATCACATTATCAAATATCTATTATTCTCCATTTTACTCGATCTCCAAAACGGTTAAAGATAGGACATTGCGGTTTTCACCAGTGGATTTAGCACCTCATTTTACATAAAATAAGACATATAAGTCTACTCTCAACAGTTGATAAAAGTACAAACAAATAAAATGTATATATATCACATTATCAAATATCTATTATTCTCCACTTTACTCCATCTCCTAAACGGTTAAAGATAGGACATCGCGGTTTTCACCAGTGGATTTAGAACCTCATTTTATATAAAATAGGTCCTATAAGTCTACTCTCATGAGTTGATAAAGGTAAAAACGAATAAAATGTTTATATATCACATTTTCAAATATCTATTATCCTCCATTTTACTCGATCTCCTAAACGGTTATAGATAGGACATCGCGGTTTTTACCAGTGGATTTAGCACCTCATTTTACATAAAATAAGTCCTATAAGTCTACTCTCAAGAGTTGATAAAGATACAAACGAATAAAATGTTTATATATCACATTATCAAATATCTATTATTATCCATTTTACTCGATCTCCTAAACGGTTAAAGATAGGACTTCGAGATTTTCACCAGTGGATTTAGCACCTCATTTTACATAAAATAGGTCCTATAAGTCTACTCTCAAGAGTTGATAAAGGTAATAACGAATAAAATGTTTATATATCACATTTTCAAATATCTATTTTTCTCCATTTTACTCGATCTCCTAAACGGTTCAAGATAGGACATCGCGGTTTTCACCAGTGGATTTAGCACCTCATTTTACATAAAATAGGTCCTATAAGTCTACTCTCAAGAGTTGATAAAGGTACAAACGAATAAAATGTTTATATATCACATTTTCAAATATCTATTATTCTCCACTTTACTCCATCTCCTCAACGGTTAAAGATAGGACATCGCGGTTTTCACCAGTGGATTTAGAACCTCATTTTATATAAAATAGGTCTTATAAGTCTACTCTCATGAGTTGATAAAGGTAAAAACGAATAAATTGTTTATATATCACATTTACAAATATCTATTATTCTCCATTTTACTCGATCTCCTAAACGGTTAAAGATAGGACATCGCGGTTTTCACCAGTGGATTTAGAACCTCATTTTACATAAAATAGGTCCTATAAGTCAACTCTCAAGTTGATAAAGGTACAAACGAATAAAATGTTTATATATCACATTTACAAATATCTATTATTCTCCATTTTACTCGATCTCCTAAACGGTTAAAGATAGGACATCGAGGTTTTCACCAGTGAATTTGGCACCTCATTTTGCATAAAATAGGTCCCATAAGTCTACTCTCAAGAGTTGATAAAGGTAAAAACGAATAAAATGTTTATATCACATTTTCAAATATCTATTTTTCTCTATTTTACGCGATCTCCTAAACGGTTCGAGATAGGACATCACGGTTTTCACCAGTGGATTTAGCACCTCATTTTACATAAAATAAGTCCTATAAGTCTACTCTTAAGAGTTGATAAAGGTACAAACGAATGAAATGTTTATATATCACATTTTCAAATATCTATTATTCTCCATTTTACTCGATCTCCTAAACTGTTAAAGATATCACATCGCGGTTTTCACCAGTGGCTTAGCACCTCATTTTACATAAAATAGGTCCTATAAGTCTACTCTCAAGAGTTGATAAAGGTAAAAACGAATAAAATGTTTATATGTCACATGTTCAAATTTCTATTATTCTCCATTTTACTCGATCTTCTAAACGGTTAAAGATAGGACATCGCGGTTTTCACCAGTGGATTTAGCACTTCATTTTACATAAAATAGGTCCTATAAGTCTACCCTCAAGAGTTGATCAAGGTACAAACGAAAAAAATGTTTATATATACATTTTAAAATATCTATTATTTTCCATTTTACTCGATCTCCTAAACGGTTCAAGATAGGACATCGCGGTTTTCACCAGTGGATTTAGCACCTCATTTTACATAAAATAGGTCCTATAAGTCTACTCTCAAATGTTGATAAAGGTACAAACGAATAAAATGTTTATATATCACATTTTCAAATATCTATTATTCTCCATTTTACTCGATCTTTTAAACGCTTAAAGATAGGACATCGAGGTTTTCACCTGTGGATTTAGCACCTCATTTTACATAAAATAGATCCTATAAGTCTACTCTCAAGAGTTGATAAAGGTAAAAACGAATAAAATGTTTATATATCACATTTTCAAATATCTATTTTTCTCCATTTTACTCGATCTCCTAAACGGTTCAAGATAGGACATCGCGGATTTCACCAGTGGATTTAGCACCTCATTTTACATAAAATAGATCCTATAAGTCTACTCTCAAGAGTTGATAAAGGTACAAACGAATAAAATGTTTATATATCACATTTTCAAATATCTATTATTCTCCATTTTACTCGATCTTCTAAACGGTTAAAGATAGGACATCGAGGTTTTCACCTGTGGATTTAGCACCTCATTTTACATAAAATAGATCCTATAAGTCTACTCTCAAGAGTTGATAAAGGTAAAAACGAATAAAATGTTTATATATCACATTTTCAAATATCTATTTTTCTCCATTTTACTCGATCTCCTAAACGGTTCAAGATAGGACATCGCGGATTTCACCAGTGGATTTAGCACCTCATTTTACATAAAATAGATCCTATAAGTCTACTCTCAAGAGTTGATAAAGGTACAAACGAATAAAATGTTTATATATCACATTTTCAAATATCTATTATTCTCCATTTTACTCGATCTTCTAAACGGTTAAAGATAGGACATCGAGGTTTTCACCTGTGGATTTAGCACCTCATTTTACATAAAATAGATCCTATAAGTCTACTCTCAAGAGTTGATAAAGGTAAAAACGAATAAAATGTTTATATATCACATTTTCAAATATCTATTTTTCTCCATTTTACTCGATCTCCTAAACGGTTCAAGATAGGACATCGAGGTTTTCACCAGTGGATTTAGCACCTTATTTTACATAAAATAGGTCCTATAAGTCTACTCTCAAGAGTTGATAAAGGTACAAACGAATAAATTGTTTATATATCACATTTTCAAATATCTATTATTCTCCAATTTACTCGATCTCCTAAACGGTTAAAGATATCACATCGCGGTTTTCACCAGTGGATTTAGCACCTCATTTTACATAAAATAAGTCCTATAAGTCTACTCTCAAGAGTTGATAAAGGAACAAACGAATAAAATGTTTATATATCATATTATCAAATATCAATTATTCTCCATTATACTCGATCTCCTAAACGGTTAAAGATAGGACATCGCGGATTTCACCAGTGGATTTAGCACCTCATTTTACATAAAATAAGACCTATTAGTCTACTCTCAAGAGTTGATAAAAGTACAAACAAATAAAATGTTTATATACCACATTATCAAATATCTATTATTCTCCATTTTACTCGATCTCCTTAACGGTTAAAGATAGGACATCGCGGTTTTCACCAGTGGATTTAGCACCTCATTTTACATAAAATAAGTCCTATATGTCTACTCTCAAGAGTTGATAAGGGTACAAACGAATAAAATGTTTATAAATCACATTTTCAAATATCTATTATTCTCCATTTTACTCGATCTCCTAAACGGTAAAAGATAGGATATCGCGGTTTTCATCAGTGGATTAAGCACCCCATTTTACATAAAATAGGTCCTATAAGTCTACTCTCAAGAGTTGATAAAGGTAAAAACGAATAAAAAATTTATATATCACATTATCAAATATCTATTATTCTCCATTTTACTCGATCTCCTAAACGGTTAAAGATAGGACATCGCGGTTTTCACCAGAGGATTTATTACCTCATTTTACATAAAATAGGTCCTATAAGTCTACTCTCAAGAGTTGATAAAGGTAAAAACGAATAAAATGTTTATATATCACATTTTCAAATATCTATTATTCTCCATTTTACTCGATCTCCTAAACGGTTTAAGATATCACATCGCGGTTTTCACCAGTGCATTTAGCACCTCATTTTACATAAAATAGGTCCTATAAGTCTACTCTCAAGAGTTGATAAAGGTAAAAACAAATAAAATGTTTATATGTCACATTTTTAAATTTCTATTATTCTCCATTTTACTCGATCTCCTAAACGGTTAAAGATAGGACATCGCGGTTTTCACCAGTGGATTTAGCACCTCATTTTACATAAAATAAGTCTTATAAGTCTACTCTCAAGAGTTGATAAAGGTACAAACGAATAAAATGTATATATATCACATTATCAAATATCTATTATTCTCCATTTTACTCGATCTCCTAAACGGTTCAAGATAGGACATCGCGGTTTTCACCAGTGGATTTAGCACCTCATTTTACATAAAATAATTCCTATAAGTTTACCCTCATGAGTTGATCAAGGTACAAACGAATAAAATGTTAATATATCACATTTTCAAATATCTATTATTCTCCATTTTACTCGATCTCCTAAACGGTAAAAGATAGGATATCGCGGTTTTCATTAGTGGATTAAGCACCCCATTTTACATAAAATAAGTCCTATAAGTCTACTCTCAAGAGTTGATAAAGGTAAAAACGAATAAAAAATTTATGTATCACATTTTCAAATATCTATTAATATCCATTTTACTCGATCTCATAAACGGTTAAAGATAGGACATCGCGGTTTTATCCAGAGGATTTAGTACCTCATTTTACATAAAATAAGACCTATAAGTCTACTCTCAAGAGTTGATAAAGGTACAAACAAATAAAATGTTTATATACCACATTATCAAATATCTATTATTCTCCATTTTACTCGATCTCCTTAACGGTTAAAGATAGGACATCGCGGTTTTCACCAGTGGATTTAGCACCTCATTTTACATAAAATAAGTCCTATATGTCTACTCTCAAGAGTTGATAAGGGTACAAACGAATAAAATGTTTATAAATCACATTTTCAAATATCTATTATTCTCCATTTTACTCGATCTCCTAAACGATAAAAGATAGGATATCGCGGTTTTCATCAGTGGATTAAGCACCCCATTTTACATAAAATAAGTCCTATAAGTCTACTCTCAAGAGTTGATAAAGGTAAAAACGAATAAAAAATTTATATATCACATTATCAAATATCTATTATTCTCCATTTTACTCGATCTCCTAAACGGTTAAAGATAGGACATCGCGGTTTTCACCAGTGGATTTATTACCTCATTTTACATAAAATAGGTCCTATAAGTCTACTCTCAAGAGTTGATAAAGGTAAAAACGAATAAAATGTTTATATATCACATTTTCAAATATCTATTATTCTCCATTTTACTCGATCTCCTAAACGGTTAAAGATATCACATCGCGGTTTTCACCAGTGGATTTAGCACCTCATTTTACATAAAATAGGTCCTATAAGTCTACTCTCAAGAGTTGATAAAGGTAAAAACGAATAAAATGTTTATATGTCACATTTTCAAATTTCTATTATTCTCCATTTTACTCGATCTCCTAAACGGTTAAAGATAGGACATCGCGGTTTTCACCAGTGGATTTAGCACCTCATTTTACATAAAATAAGTCTTATAAGTCTACTCTCAAGAGTTGATAAAGGTACAAACGAATAAAATGTATATATATCACATTATCAAATATCTATTATTCTCCATTTTACTTGATCTCCTAAACGGTTAAAGATAGGACATCGCGGTTTTCACCAGTGGATTTAGCACCTCATTTTACATAAAATAAGTCTTATAAGTCTACTCTCAAGAGTTGATAAAAGTACAAACGAATAAAATGTATGTATATCACATTATCAAATATCTATTATTCTCCATTTTACTCGATCTCCTAAACGGTTAAAGATAGGACATCGCGGTTTTTACCAGTGGATTTAGCACCTCATTTTACATAAAATAGGTCCTATAAGTCTACTCTCAAGAGTTGATAAAGGTAAAAACGAATAAAATGTTTATATGTCACATTTTCAAATTTCTATTATTCTCAATTTTACTTGATCTCCTAAACGGTTAAAGATAGGACATCGTGGTTTTTACCAGTGGATTTAGCACCTCAACTTACATAAAATAAGACCTATAAGTCTACCCTCAAGAGTTAATCAAGGTACAATCGAATAAAATGTTTATATATCACATTTTCAAGTATCTATTATTCTCCATTTTACTCGATCTCCTAAACGGTTAAAGATATCACATCGCGGTTTTCACCAGTGGATTTAGCACCTCATTTTACGTAAAATAGGTCCTATAAGTCTACTCTCAAGAGTTGATAAAGGTACAAACGAATAAAATGTTTATATATCACATTTTCAAATATCTATTATTTTCCAATTTACTCGATCTCCTAAACGGTTAAAGATATCACATCGCGGTTTTCACCAGTGGATTTAGCACCTCATTTTACATAAAATAATTCCTATAAGTTTACCCTCATGAGTTGATCAAGGTACAAACGAATAAAATGTTAATATATCACATTTTTAAATATCTATTATTCTCCATTTTACTCGATCTCCTAAACGGTAAAAGATAGGACATCGCGGTTTTCATCAGTGGATTAAGCACCCCATTTTACATAAAATAAGTCCTATAAGTCTACTCACAAGAGTTGATAAAGGTACAAACGAATAAAGTGTTTATATATCACATTTTCAAATATCTATTATTCTCCATTTTACTCGATCTCCTAAACGGTTAAAGATAGGACATCGCGGTTTTCACCAGTGGATTTAGCACTATATTTTACATAAAATAAGTCCTATAAGTCTACTCTCAAGAGTTGATAAAGGTAAAAACGAATAAAATGTTAATATATCACATTTTTAAATATCTATTATTCTCCATTTTACTCGATCTCCTAAACGGTAAAAGATAGGACATCGCGGTTTTCATCAGTGGATTAAGCACCCCATTTTACATAAAATAAGTCCTATAAGTCAACTCTCATGAGTTGATAAAGGTACAAAAGAATAAAATGTTTATATATCACATTTTCAAATATCTATTATTATCAATTTTACTCGATCTCGTAAACCGTTAAAGATAGGACATCGCGGTTTTTATCAGTGGATTTAGCACCTTATTTTATATAAAATAAGTCCTATAAGTCTACCTTCAAGAGTTGATCAAGGTACAAACGAATACAATGTTTATATATCACATTGTCAAATATCTATTATTCTCCATTTTACTCGATCTCCTAAACGGTTAAAGATAGGACAACGCGGTCTTCACCAGTGGATTTAGCACCTCATTTGACATAAAATAAGTCTTATAAGTCTACTCTCAAGAGTTGATAAAGGTACAAAGGAATGAAATGTTTATATATCACATTTTCAAATATCTATTATTATCAATTTTACTTGATCTCTTAAACCGTTAAAGATAGGACATCGCGGTTTTTATCAGTGGATTTAGCACCTTATTTTACATAAAATAAGTCCTATAAGTCTACTCTCAAGAGTTGATAAAGGTACAAACGAATAAAATTTTTATATATCACATTTTCAAATATCTATTATTCTCAATTTTTCTTGATCTCCTAAACGGTTAAAGATAGGACATCGCGGTTTTTACCAGTGGATTTAGCACCTCATTTTACATAAAACAGGTCCTATAAGTCTACCCTCATGAGTTGATCAAGGTACAAACCAATAAAATGTTAATACATCACATTTTCAAATATCTATTATTCTCCATTTTACTCGATCTCCTAAACGGTAAAAGATAGGATATCGCGGTTTTCATTAGTGGATTAAGCACCCCATTTTACATAAAATAAGTCCTATAAGTCTACTCTCAAGAGTTGATAAAGGTACAAACGAATAAAGTATTTATATATCACATTTTCAAATATCTATTATTCTCCATTTTACTCGATCTCCTAAACGGTTAAAGATAGGACATCGCGGTTTTCACCAGTGGATTTAGCACTATATATTTCATAAAATAAGTCCTATAAGTCTACTCTCAAGAGTTGATAAAGGTACAAACGAATAAAATTTTTATATATCACATTTTCAAATATCTATTATTCTCAATTTTACTTGATCTCCTAAACGGTTAAAGATAGGACATCGCGGTTTATACCAGTGGATTTAGCACCTCATTTTACATAAAACAGGTCCTATAAGTCTACGCTCATGAGTTGATCAAGGTACAAACCAATAAAATGTTAATATATCACATTTTCAAATATCTATTATTCTCCATTTTACTCGATCTCCTAAACGGTAAAAGATAGGATATCGCGGTTTTCATTAGTGGATTAAGCACCCCATTTTACATAAAATAAGTCCTATAAGTCTACTCTCAAGAGTTGATAAAGGTAAAAACGAATAAAAAATTTATATATCACATTTTCAAATATCTATTAATATCCATTTTACTCGATCTCATAAACGGTTAAAAATAGGACATCGCGGTTTTCTCCAGAGGATTTAGTACCTCATTTTACATAAAATAAGACCTATAAGTCTACTCTCAAGAGTTGATAAAGGTACAAACAAATAAAATGTTTATATACCACATTATCAAATATCTATTATTCTCCATTTTACTCGATCTCCTTAACGGTTAAAGATAGGACATCGCGGTTTTCACCAGTGGATTTAGCACCTCATTTTACATAAAATAAGTCCTATATGTCTACTCTCAAGAGTTGATAAGGGTACAAACGAATAAAATGTTTATATATCACATTTTCAAATATCTATTATTCTCCATTTTACTCGATCTCCTAAACGGTTAAAGATATCACATCGCGGTTTTCACCAGTGGATTTAGCACCTCATTTTACATAAAATAATTCCTATAAGTTTACCCTCATGAGTTGATCAAGGTACAAACGAATAAAATGTTAATATATCACATTTTTAAATATCTATTATTCTCCATTTTACTCGATCTCCTAAACGGTAAAAGATAGGACATCGCGGTTTTCATCAGTGGATTAAGCACCCCATTTTACATAAAATAAGTCCAATAAGTCTACTCTCAAGAGTTGATAAAGGTACAAACGAATAAAGTGTTTATATATCACATTTTCAAATATCTATTATTCTCCATTTTACTCGATCTCCTAAACGGTTAAAGATAGGACATCGCGGTTTTCACCAGTGGATTTAGCACTATATTTTACATAAAATATGTCTTATAAGTCTACTCTCAAGAGTTGATAAAGGTAAAAACGAATAAAATGTTAATATATCACATTTTTAAATATCTATTATTCTCCACTTTACTCGATCTCCTAAACGGTAAAAGATAGGACATCGCGGTTTTCATCAGTGGATTAAGCACCCCATTTTACATAAAATAAGTCCTATAAGTCAACTCTCATGAGTTGATAACGGTACAAAGGAATAAAATGTTTATATATCACATTTTCAAATATCTATTATTATCAATTTTACTCGATCTCTTAAACCGTTAAAGATAGGACATCGCGGTTTTTATCAGTGGATTTAGCACCTTATTTTACATAAAATAAGTTCTATAAGTCTACCTTCAAGAGTTGATCAAGGTACAAACGAATACAATGTTTATATATCACATTGTCAAATATCTATTATTCTCCATTTTACTCGATCTCCTAAACGGTTAAAGATAGGACATCGCGGTCTTCACCAGTGGATTTAGCACCTCATTTGACATAAAATAAGTCTTATAAGTCTACTCTCAAGAGTTGATAAAGGTACAAAGGAATAAAATGTTTATATATCACATTTTCAAATATCTATTATTATCAATTTTACTTGATCTCTTAAACCGTTAAAGATAGGACATCGCGGTTTTTATCAGTGGATTTAGCACCTTATTTTACATAAAATAAGTCCTATAAGTCTACTCTCAAGAGTTGATAAAGGTACAAACGAATAAAATTTTTATATATCACATTTTCAAATATCTATTATTCTCAATTTTACTTGATCTCCTAAACGGTTAAAGATAGGACATCGCGGTTTTTACCAGTGGATTTAGCACCTCATTTTACATAAAACAGGTCTTATAAGTCTACCCTCATGAGTTGATCAAGGTACAAACCAATAAAATGTTAATATATCACATTTTCAAATATCTATTATTCTCCATTTTACTCGATCTCCTAAACGGTAAAAGATAGGATATCGCGGTTTTCATTAGTGGATTAAGCACCCCATTTTACATAAAATAAGTCCTATAAGTCTACTCTCAAGAGTTGATAAAGGTACAAACGAATAAAGTATTTATATATCACATTTTCAAATACCTATTATTCTCCATTTTACTCGATCTCCTAAACGGTTAAAGATAGGACATCGCGGTTTTCACCAGTGGATTAAGCACTATATTTTACATAAAATAAGTCCTATAAGTCTACTCTCAAGAGTTGATAAAGGTACAAACGAATAAAATTTTTATATATCACATTTTCAAATACCTATTATTCTCCATTTTACTCGATCTCCTAAACGGTTAAAGATAGGACATCGCGGTTTTCACCAGTGGATTAAGCACTATATTTTACATAAAATAAGTCCTATAAGTCTACTCTCAAGAGTTGATAAAGGTACAAACGAATAAAATTTTTATATATCACATTTTCAAATATCTATTATTCTCAATTTTACTTGATCTCCTAAACGGTTAAAGATAGGACATCGCGGTTTTTACCAGTGGATTTAGCACCTCATTTTACATAAAACAGGTCCTATAAGTCTACCCTCATGAGTTGATCAAGGTACAAACCAATAAAATGTTAATATATCACATTTTCAAATATCTATTATTCTCCATTTTACTCGATCTCCTAAACGGTAAAAGATAGGATATCGCGGTTTTCATTAGTGGATTAAGCACCCCATTTTACATAAAATAAGTCCTATAAGTCTACTCTCAAGAGTTGATAAAGGTAAAAACGAATAAAAAATTTATATATCACATTTTCAAATATCTATTAATATCCATTTTACTCGATCTCATAAACGGTTAAAGATAGGACATCGCGGTTTTCTCCAGAGGATTTAGTACCTCATTTTACATAAAATAAGACCTATAAGTCTACTCTAAAGAGTTGATAAAGGTACAAACAAATAAAATGTTTATATACCACATTATCAAATATCTATTATTCTCCATTTTACTCGATCTCCTTAACGGTTAAAGATAGGACATCGCGGTTTTCACCAGTGGATTTAGCACCTCATTTTACATAAAATAAGTCCTATTTGTCTACTCTCAAGAGATGATAAGGGTACAAACGAATAAAATGTTTATATATCACATTTTCAAATATCTATTATTCTCCATTTTACTCGATCTCCTAAACGGTAAAAGATAGGATATCGCGGTTTTCATCAGTGGATTAAGCACCCCATGTTACATAAAATAAGTCCTATAAGTCTACTCTCAAGAGTTGATAAAGGTAAAAACGAATAAAAAATTTATGTATCACATTATCAAATATCTATTATTCTCCATTTTACTCGATCTCCTAAACGGTTAAAGATAGGACATCGCGGTTTTCACCACTGGATTTATAACCTCATTTTACATAAAATAGGTCCTATAAGTCTACTCTCAAGAGTTGATAAAGGTAAAAACGAATAAAATGTTTATATATCACATTTTCAATTGTCTATTATTCTCCATTTTACTCGATCTCCTAAACGGTTAAAGATATCACATCGCGGTTTTCACCAGTGGATTTAGCACCTCATTTTACATAAAATAGGTAATATAAGTCTACCCTCAAGAGTTGATCAAGGTACAAACGAATAAAATGTTTATATATACATTTTAAAATATCTATTATTTTCCATTTTACTCGATCTCCTAAACGGTTCAAGATAGGACATCGCGGTTTTCACCAGTGGATTTAGCACCTCATTTTACATAAAATAGGTCCTATAAGTCTACTCTCAAATGTTGATAAAGGTACAAACGAATAAAATGTTTATATATCACATTTTCAAATATCTATTATTCTCCATTTTACTCGATCTTCTAAACGCTTAAAGATAGGACATCGAGGTTTTCACCTGTGGATTTAGCACCTCATTTTACATAAAATAGATCCTATAAGTCTACTCTCAAGAGTTGATAAAGGTAAAAACGAATAAAATGTTTATATATCACATTTTCAAATATCTATTTTTCTCCATTTTACTCGATCTCCTAAACGGTTCAAGATAGGACATCGCGGATTTCACCAGTGGATTTAGCACCTCATTTTACATAAAATAGATCCTATAAGTCTACTCTCAAGAGTTGATAAAGGTACAAACGAATAAAATGTTTATATATCACATTTTCAAATATCTATTATTCTCCATTTTACTCGATCTTCTAAACGGTTAAAGATAGGACATCGAGGTTTTCACCTGTGGATTTAGCACCTCATTTTACATAAAATAGATCCTATAAGTCTACTCTCAAGAGTTGATAAAGGTAAAAACGAATAAAATGTTTATATATCACATTTTCAAATATCTATTTTTCTCCATTTTACTCGATCTCCTAAACGGTTCAAGATAGGACATCGAGGTTTTCACCAGTGGATTTAGCACCTTATTTTACATAAAATAGGTCCTATAAGTCTACTCTCAAGAGTTGATAAAGGTACAAACGAATAAATTGTTTATATATCACATTTTCAAATATCTATTATTCTCCAATTTACTCGATCTCCTAAACGGTTAAAGATATCACATCGCAGTTTTCACCAGTGGATTTAGCACCTCATTTTACATAAAATAAGTCCTATAAGTCTACTCTCAAGAGTTGATAAAGGAACAAACGAATAAAATGTTTATATATCATATTATCAAATATCAATTATTCTCCATTAAACTCGATCTCCTAAACGGTTAAAGATAGGACATCGCGGATTTCACCAGTGGATTTAGCACCTCATTTTACATAAAATAAGTCCTATAAGTCTACTCTCAAGAGTTGATAAAGGAACAAACGAATAAAATGTTTATATATCATATTATCAAATATCAATTATTCTCCATTATACTCGATCTCCTAAACGGTTAAAGATAGGACATCGCGGATTTCACCAGTGGATTTAGCACCTCATTTTACATAAAATAAGTCCTATAAGTCTACTCTCAAGAGTTGATAAAGGTACAAACGAATAAAATGTTTATATATCACATTTTCAAATATCTATTATTCTCCATTTCACTCGATCTCCTAAACGGTTAAAGATAGGACATCGCGGTTTTCATTAGTGGATTAAGCACCCCATTTTACATAAAATAAGTCCTATAAGTCTACTCTCAAGAGTTGATAAAGGTACAATCGAATAACATGTTTATATATCACATTTTCAAATATCTATTATTCTCCATTTTACTCGATCTCCTAAACTGTTAAAGATAGGACATCGCGGTTTTCACCAGTAAATTTAGCACCTCATTTTACATAAAATAATTCCTATAAGTCTACCCTCATGAGTTGATTAAGGTACAAACGAATAAAATGTTAATATATCACATTTTTAAATATCTAATATTCTCCATTTTACTCGATCTCCTAAACGGTAAAAGATAGGACATCGCGGTTTTCATCAGTGGATTAAGCACCCCATTTTACATAAAATAAGTCCTATAAGTCTACTCTCAAGAGTTGATAAAGGTACAAACGAATAAAATGTTTATATATCACATTATCAAATATCTATTATTCTCCATTTTACTCGATCTCCTAAACGGTTAAAGATAGGACATCGCGGTTTTCACCAGTGGATTTAGCACTATATTTTACATAAAATAAGTCCTATAAGTCTACTCTCAAGAGTTGATAAAGGTACAAACGAATAAAATGTTTATATATCACATTATCAAATATCTATTATTCTCCATTTTACTCGATCTCCTAAACTGTTAAAGATAGGACATCGCGGTTTTCACCAGTAAATTTAGCACCTCATTTTACATAAAATAATTCCTATAAGTCTACCCTCATGAGTTGATTAAGGTACAAACGAATAAAATGTTAATATATCACATTTTTAAATATCTAATATTCTCCATTTTACTCGATCTCCTAAACGGTAAAAGATAGGACATCGCGGTTTTCATCAGTGGATTAAGCACCCCATTTTACATAAAATAAGTCCTATAAGTCTACTCTCAAGAGTTGATAAAGGTACAAACGAATAAAATGTTTATATATCACATTATCAAATATCTATTATTCTCCATTTTACTCGATCTCCTAAACGGTTAAAGATAGGACATCGCGGTTTTCACCAGTGGATTTAGCACTATATTTTACATAAAATAAGTCCTATAAGTCTACTCTCAAGAGTTGATAAAGGTACAAACAAATAAAATTTTTATATATCATATATTCAAATATCTATTATTCTCAATTTTACTTGATCTCCTAAACGGTTAAAGATAGGACATCGCGGTTTTTACCAGTGGATTTAGCACCTCATTTTACATAAAATAAGTTTTATAAGTCTATCCTCAAAAATTGATCAAGGTACAAACGAATAAAATGTTTATATATCACATTTACAAATACCTATTATTCTCCATTTAACTCGATCTCCTAAACGGTTCAAGATAGGACATCACGGTTTTCACCAGTGGATTTAGCACCTCATTTTACATAAAACAGGTCCTATAAGTCTACCCTCATGAGTTGATCAAGGTACAAACGAATAAAATGTTAATATATCACATTTTCAAATATCTATTATTCTCCATTTTACTCGATCTCCTAAACGGTAAAAGATAGGATATCGCGGTTTTCATCAGTGGATTAAGCACCCCATTTTACATAAAATAAGTCCTATAAGTCTACCCTCAAGAGTTGATAAAGGTAAAAACGAATAAAAAATTTATATATCACATTTTCAAATATCTATTAATATCCATTTTACTCGATCTCATAAACGGTTAAAGATAGGACATCGCGGTTTTCACCAGTGGATTTAGCACTATATTTTACATAAAATAAGTCCTATAAGTCTACTCTCAAGAGTTGATAAAGGTACAAACGAATAAAATTTTTATATATCACATTTTCAAATATCTATTATTCTCAATTTTACTTGATCTCCTAAACGGTTAAAGATAGGACATCGCGGTTTTTACCAGTGGATTTAGCACCTCATTTTACATAAAACAGGTCCTATAAGTCTACCCTCATGAGTTGATCAAGGTACAAACCAATAAAATGTTAATATATCACATTTTCAAATATCTATTATTCTCCATTTTACTCGATCTCCTAAACGGTAAAAGATAGGATATCGCGGTTTTCATTAGTGGATTAAGCACCCCATTTTACATAAAATAAGTCCTATAAGTCTACTCTCAAGAGTTGATAAAGGTAAAAACGAATAAAAAATTTATATATCACATTTTCAAATATCTATTAATATCCATTTTACTCGATCTCATAAACGGTTAAAGATAGGACATCGCGGTTTTCTCCAGAGGATTTAGTACCTCATTTTACATAAAATAAGACCTATAAGTCTACTCTCAAGAGTTGATAAAGGTACAAACAAATAAAATGTTTATATACCACATTATCAAATATCTATTATTCTCCATTTTACTCGATCTCCTTAACGGTTAAAGATAGGACATCGCGGTTTTCACCAGTGGATTTAGCACCTCATTTTACATAAAATAAGTCCTATTTGTCTACTCTTAAGAGATGATAAGGGTACAAACGAATAAAATGTTTATATATCACATTTTCAAATATCTATTATTCTCCATTTTACTCGATCTCCTAAACGGTAAAAGATAGGATATCGCGGTTTTCATCAGTGGATTAAGCACCCCATTTTACATAAAATAAGTCCTATAAGTCTACTCTCAAGAGTTGATAAAGGTAAAAACGAATAAAAAATTTATGTATCACATTATCAAATATCTATTATTCTCCATTTTACTCGATCTCCTAAACGGTTAAAGATAGGACATCGCGGTTTTCACCACTGGATTTATAACATCATTTTACATAAAATATTTCCTATAAGTCTACTCTCAAGAGTTGATAAAGGTAAAAACGAATAAAATGTTTATATATCACATTTTCAATTGTCTATTATTCTCCATTTTACTCGATCTCCTAAACGGTTAAAGATATCACATCGCGGTTTTCACCAGTGGATTTAGCACCTCATTTTACATAAAATAGGTCCTATAAGTCTACTCTCAAGAGTTGATAAAGGTAAAAACGAATAAAATGTTTATATGTCACATTTGCAAATTTCTATTATTCTCCATTTTACTCGATCTCCTAAACGGTTAAAGATAGGACATCGCGGTTTTCACCAGTGGATTTAGCACCTCATTTTACATAAAATAAGTCTTATAAGTCTACTCTCAAGAGTTGATAAAGGTACAAACGAATAAAATGTATATATATCACATTATCAAATATCTATTATTCTCCATTTTACTCGATCTCCTAAACGGTTAAAGATAGGACATCGCGGTTTTTACCAGTGGATTTAGCACCTCATTTTACATAAAATAAGTCCTATAAGTCTACTCTCAAGAGTTGATAAAGGTACAAACGAATAAAATTTTTATATATCACATTTTCAAATATCTATTATTCTCAATTTTACTTGATCTCCTAAACGGTTAAAGATAGGACATCGTGGTTTTTACCAGTGGATTTAGCACCTCAATTTACATAAAATAAGACTTATAAGTCTACCCTCAAGAGTTAATCAAGGTACAATCGAATAAAATGTTTAAATATCACATTTTCAAATATCTAATAATCTTCATTTTACTCGATCTCCTAAACGGTTAAAGATAGGACATCGCGGTTTTCACAAGTGGATTAAGCACCTCATTTTACATAAAATAAGACCTATAAGTCTACTCTCAAGAGTTGATAAAGGTACAAACGAATAAAATGTTTATATATCACATTTTCAAATATCTATTATTATCCATTTTACTCGATCTCCTAAACGGTTAAAGATAGGACATCGCGGTTTTCACCAGTGGATTTAGAACCTCACTTTACATAAAATAGGTCCTATAAGTCTACTTTCAAGAGTTGATAAAGGTACAAACGAATAAAATGTTTATATATCACATTTTCAAATATCTATTATTCTCCATTTTACTTGATCTCCTAAACGGTTAAAGATAGGACATCGCGGATTTCACCAGTGGATTTAGCACCTCATTTTACATAAAATAGGTCCTATAAGTCTACTCTCATGAGTTGATAAAGGTACAAAGGAATAAAATGTTTATATATCACATTTTCAAATATCTATTATCATCAATTCTACTCGATCTCTTAAACCGTTAAAGATAGGACATCGCGGTTTTTATCAGTGGATTTAGCACCTTATTTTACATAAAATAAGTCCTATAAGTCTACCCTCAAGAGTTGATCAAGGTACAAACGAATAAAATGTTTATATATCACATTGTCAAATATCTATTATTCTCCATTTTACTCGATCTCCTAAACGGTTAAAGATAGGACATCGCGGTCTTCACCAGTGGATTTACCACCTCATTTTACATAAAATAAGTCTTATAAGTCTACTCTTAAGAGTTGATAAAGGTACAATCGAATAAAATGTTTATATATCACATTTTCAAATATCTATTATTATCAAATTTACTCGATCTCTTAAACCGTTAAAGATAGGACATCGCAGTTTTTATCAGTGGATTAAGCACCTTATTTTACATAAAATATGTCCTATAAGTCTACCCTCAAGAGTTGATGAAGGTACAAACGAATAAAATGTTTATTTATCACATTGTCAAATATCTATTATTCTCCATTTTACTCGATCTCCTAAACGGTTAAAGATAGGACATCGCGGCCTTCACCAGTGGATTTAGCACCTCATTTTACATAAAATAAGTCCTATAAGTCTACTCTCACGAGTTGATAAAGGTACAATCGAATAAAATATTTATGTATCACATTTTCAAATATCTATTTTTCTCCATTTTACTCGATCTCCTAAACGGTTAAAGATATCACATCGCGGTTTTCACCAGTGGATTAAGCACCTCATTTTACATAAAATTGGTCCTATAAGTCTACTCTCAAGAGTTGATAAAGGTACAAACGAATAAAATGTTTATATATCACATTTTCAAATATCTATTATTATCAATTTTACTCGATCTCTTAAACCGTTAAAGATAGGACATGGCGGTTTTTATCAGTGGATTTAGCACCTTATTTTACATAAAATAAGTCCTATAAGTCTACCTTCAGGAGTTGATCAAGGTACAAACGAATACAATGTTTATATATCACATTGTCAAATATCTATTATTCTCCATTTTACTCGATCTCCTAAACGGTTAAAGATAGGACATCGCGGTCTTCACCAGTGGATTTAGCACCTCATTTGACATAAAATAAGTCTTATAAGTCTACTCTCAAGAGTTGATAAGGGTACAAAGGAATAAAATGTTTATATATCACATTTTCAAATATCTATTAATATCCATTTTACTCGATATCCTAAACGGTTAAAGATAGGACATCGCGGTTTTCACCAGTGGATTTAGCACCTCATTTTACATATAATAAGTCCTATTAGTCTACTCTCAAAAGTTGATAAAGGTACAAACGAATAAAATGTTTATATATCACATTATCAAATATCTATTATCCTCCATTTTACTCGATCTCCTATACGGTTAAAGATAGGACATCGCGGTTTTTACCAGTAGATTTAGCACCTCATTTTACATGAAATAAGTCCTATAAGTCTACTCTCAAGAGTTGATAAAGGTACAAACGAATAAAATTTATATATATCACATTTTCAAATATCTATTATTCTCCATTTTACTCGATCTCCTAAACGGTTAAAGATAGGACATCGCGGTTTTCACCAGTACATTAAGCACCTCATTTTACATAAAACAAGTCCTATAAGTCTACTCTTTAGAGTTGATAAAGGTACAAACGAATAAAATGTTTATATATCACATTTTCAAATATCTATTATTCTCCATTTTACTCGATCTCCTAAACGGTTAAAGATAGGACATCGAGGTTTTCACCAGTGGATTCAGCACCTCATTTTACATAAAATAGGTCCTATAAGTCTACTCTCAAGAGTTAATAAAGGTAAAAACGAATAAAATGTTTATATATCACATTTTCAAATATCTATTAATATCCATTTTACTCGATCTCCTAAACGGTTAAAGATAGGACATCGCGGTTTTCACCAGTGGATTTAGCACCTCATTTTACATAAAATAAGTCCTATAAGTCTACTCTTTAGAGTTGATAAAGGTACAAACGAACAAAATGTTTATATATCACATTTTCAAATATCTATTATTCTCCATTTTACCCGATCTCCTAAACGGTTAAAGATAGGACATCGAGGTTTTCACCAGTGGATTCAGCACCTCATTTTACATAAAATAGGTCCTATAAGTCTACTCTCAAAAGTTGATAAAGGTACAAACGAATAATATGTTTATATATCACATTTTCAAATATCTATTATTCTCCATTTTACCCGATCTTCTAAACGGTTAAAGATAGGACATCGAGGTTTTCACCAGTGGATTCAGCACCTCATTTTACATGAAATAAGTCTTATAAGTCTACTCTCAAGATTTGATAAAGGTACAAACGAATAAAATGTTTATATATCACATTATCAAATATCTATTATTCTCCATTTTACTCGATCTCCTAAACGGTTAAAGATAGGACATCGCGGTTTTTACCAGTAGATTTAGCACCTCATTTTACATGAAATAAGTCTTATAAGTCTACTCTCAAGAGTTGATAAAGGTACAAACGAATAAAATATTTATATATCACATTATCTAATATCTATTATTCTCCATTTTACTCGATCTCCTAAACGGTTAAAGATAGGACATCGCGGTTTTCACCAGTGGATTTAGCACCTCATTTTACATAAAATAACTCCTATAAGTCTACTCTCAAGAGTTGATAAAGGTACAAACGAATAAAATGTTTATATATCACATTTTCAAGTATCGATTAATATCCATTTTACTCGATATCCTAAACGGTTAAAGATAGGACATCGTGGTTTTCACCAGTGGATTTAGCACCTCATTTTACATATAATAAGTCCTATTAGTCTTCTCACAAAAGTTGATAAAGGTACAAACGAATAAAATGTTTATATATCACATTTTCAAATATCTATTAATATCCATTTTACTCGATCACCTAAACGGATCAAGATAGGACATCGGGGTTTTCACCAGTGGATCTAGCACCTCATTTTACATAAAATAAGGCCTATAAGTCTACTCTCAAAAGTTGATAAAGGTACAAACGAATAATATGTTTATAAATCACATTTTCAAATATCTATTATTCTCCATTTTACCCGATCTCCTAAACGGTTAAAGATAGGACATCGAGGTTTTCACCAGTGGATTCAGCACCTCATTTTACATAAAATAGGTCCTATAAGTCTACTCTCAAGAGTTGATAAAGGTAAAAACGAATAAAATGTTTATATATCACATTTTCAAATATCTATTAATATCCATTTTACTCGATCTCCTAAACGGTGAAAGATAGGACATCGCGGTTTTCACCAGTGGATTTAGCACCTCATTTTACATAAAATAAGTCCTATAAGTCTACTCTTTAGAGTTGATAAAGGTACAAACCAACAAAATGTTTATATATCACATTTTCAAATATCTATTATTTTCCATTTTACTCGATCTCCTAAACGGTTAAAGATAGGACATCGCGGTTTTCACCAGTGGATTTAGCACCTCATTTTACATGAAATAAGTCTTATAAGTCTACTCTCAAGATTTGATAAAGGTACAAACGAATAAAATGTTTATATATCACATTTTCAAATATCTATTATTCTTCATTTTACCCGACCTCCTAAACGGTTAAAGATAGGACATCGAGGTTTTCACCAGTGGATTTAGCACCTCATTTTACATGAAATAAGTCTTATAAGTCTACTCTCAAGAGTTGATAAAGGTACAAACGAATAAAATATTTATATATCACATTATCAAATATCTATTATTCTCCATTTTACTCGATCTCCTAAACGGTTAAAGATAGGACATCGCGGTTTTCACCAGTGGATTTAGCACCTCATTTTACATAAAATAACTCCTATAAGTCTACTCTCAAGAGTTGATAAAGGTACAAACGAATAAAATGTTTATATATCACATTTTCAAGTATCGATTAATATCCATTTTACTCGATATCCTAAACGGTTAAAGATAGGACATCGTGGTTTTCACCAGTGGATTTAGCACCTCATTTTACATATAATAAGTCCTATTAGTCTTCTCTCAAAAGTTGATAAAGGTACAAACGAATAAAATGTTTATATATCACATTTTCAAATATCTATTAATATCCATTTTACTCGATCACCTAAACGGATCAAGATAGGACATCGGGGTTTTCACCAGTGGATTTAGCACCTCATTTTACATAAAATAAGGCCTATAAGTCTACTCTCAAAAGTTGATCAAGGTACAAACGAACAAAATGTTTATATATCACATTTTCAAATCTCTATTATTCTTCATTTTACTCGATCTTCTAAACGGTTAAAGATAGGACATCGAGGTTTTCACCAGTGGATTTAGCACCTCATTTTACATAAAATAAGTCCTATAAGTCTACTCTCAAGGGTTGATCAAGGTACAAACGAACAAAATGTTTATATATCACATTTTCAAATATCTATTATTCTCCATTTTACTCGATCTCCTAAACGGTTAAAGATAGGACATCGCGGTTTTCACCAGTGGATTAAGCACCTTATTTTACATAAAATAAGTCCTATAAGTCTACTCTTAAGAGTTGATAAAGGTACAAACGAATAAAATGTTTATATATCACATTTTCAAATATCTATTATTCTCCATTTTACTCGATCTCCTAAACGGTTCAAGATAGGACATCGCGGTTTTCACCAGTATATTTAGCACCTCATTTTACATAAAATTGGTCCTATAAGTCTACTCTCAAGAGTTGATAAAGGTACAAACGAATAAAATGTTTATATATCACATTTTCAAATATCTATTATTATCAATTTTACTCGATCTCTTAAACCGTTAAAGATAGGACATGGCGGTTTTTATCAGTGGATTTAGCACCTTATTTTACATAAAATAAGTCCTATAAGTCTACCTTCAGGAGTTGATCAAGGTACAAACGAATACAATGTTTATATATCACATTGTCAAATATCTATTATTCTCCATTTTACTCGATCTCCTAAACGGTTAAAGATAGGACATCGCGGTCTTCACCAGTGGATTTAGCACCTCATTTGACATAAAATAAGTCTTATAAGTCTACTCTCAAGAGTTGATAAGGGTACAAAGGAATAAAATGTTTATATATCACATTTTCAAATATCTATTAATATCCATTTTACTCGATATCCTAAACGGTTAAAGATAGGACATCGCGGTTTTCACCAGTGGATTTAGCACCTCATTTTACATATAATAAGTCCTATTAGTCTACTCTCAAAAGTTGATAAAGGTACAAACGAATAAAATGTTTATATATCACATTATCAAATATCTATTATCCTCCATTTTACTCGATCTCCTATACGGTTAAAGATAGGACATCGCGGTTTTTACCAGTAGATTTAGCACCTCATTTTACATGAAATAAGTCCTATAAGTCTACTCTCAAGAGTTGATAAAGGTACAAACGAATAAAATTTATATATATCACATTTTCAAATATCTATTATTCTCCATTTTACTCGATCTCCTAAACGGTTAAAGATAGGACATCGCGGTTTTCACCAGTACATTAAGCACCTCATTTTACATAAAACAAGTCCTATAAGTCTACTCTTTAGAGTTGATAAAGGTACAAACGAATAAAATGTTTATATATCACATTTTCAAATATCTATTATTCTCCATTTTACTCGATCTCCTAAACGGTTAAAGATAGGACATCGAGGTTTTCACCAGTGGATTCAGCACCTCATTTTACATAAAATAGGTCCTATAAGTCTACTCTCAAGAGTTAATAAAGGTAAAAACGAATAAAATGTTTATATATCACATTTTCAAATATCTATTAATATCCATTTTACTCGATCTCCTAAACGGTTAAAGATAGGACATCGCGGTTTTCACCAGTGGATTTAGCACCTCATTTTACATAAAATAAGTCCTATAAGTCTACTCTTTAGAGTTGATAAAGGTACAAACGAACAAAATGTTTATATATCACATTTTCAAATATCTATTATTCTCCATTTTACCCGATCTCCTAAACGGTTAAAGATAGGACATCGAGGTTTTCACCAGTGGATTCAGCACCTCATTTTACATAAAATAGGTCCTATAAGTCTACTCTCAAAAGTTGATAAAGGTACAAACGAATAATATGTTTATATATCACATTTTCAAATATCTATTATTCTCCATTTTACCCGATCTTCTAAACGGTTAAAGATAGGACATCGAGGTTTTCACCAGTGGATTCAGCACCTCATTTTACATGAAATAAGTCTTATAAGTCTACTCTCAAGATTTGATAAAGGTACAAACGAATAAAATGTTTATATATCACATTATCAAATATCTATTATTCTCCATTTTACTCGATCTCCTAAACGGTTAAAGATAGGACATCGCGGTTTTTACCAGTAGATTTAGCACCTCATTTTACATGAAATAAGTCTTATAAGTCTACTCTCAAGAGTTGATAAAGGTACAAACGAATAAAATATTTATATATCACATTATCTAATATCTATTATTCTCCATTTTACTCGATCTCCTAAACGGTTAAAGATAGGACATCGCGGTTTTCACCAGTGGATTTAGCACCTCATTTTACATAAAATAACTCCTATAAGTCTACTCTCAAGAGTTGATAAAGGTACAAACGAATAAAATGTTTATATATCACATTTTCAAGTATCGATTAATATCCATTTTACTCGATATCCTAAACGGTTAAAGATAGGACATCGTGGTTTTCACCAGTGGATTTAGCACCTCATTTTACATATAATAAGTCCTATTAGTCTTCTCACAAAAGTTGATAAAGGTACAAACGAATAAAATGTTTATATATCACATTTTCAAATATCTATTAATATCCATTTTACTCGATCACCTAAACGGATCAAGATAGGACATCGGGGTTTTCACCAGTGGATCTAGCACCTCATTTTACATAAAATAAGGCCTATAAGTCTACTCTCAAAAGTTGATAAAGGTACAAACGAATAATATGTTTATAAATCACATTTTCAAATATCTATTATTCTCCATTTTACCCGATCTCCTAAACGGTTAAAGATAGGACATCGAGGTTTTCACCAGTGGATTCAGCACCTCATTTTACATAAAATAGGTCCTATAAGTCTACTCTCAAGAGTTGATAAAGGTAAAAACGAATAAAATGTTTATATATCACATTTTCAAATATCTATTAATATCCATTTTACTCGATCTCCTAAACGGTGAAAGATAGGACATCGCGGTTTTCACCAGTGGATTTAGCACCTCATTTTACATAAAATAAGTCCTATAAGTCTACTCTTTAGAGTTGATAAAGGTACAAACCAACAAAATGTTTATATATCACATTTTCAAATATCTATTATTTTCCATTTTACTCGATCTCCTAAACGGTTAAAGATAGGACATCGCGGTTTTCACCAGTGGATTTAGCACCTCATTTTACATGAAATAAGTCTTATAAGTCTACTCTCAAGATTTGATAAAGGTACAAACGAATAAAATGTTTATATATCACATTTTCAAATATCTATTATTCTTCATTTTACCCGACCTCCTAAACGGTTAAAGATAGGACATCGAGGTTTTCACCAGTGGATTTAGCACCTCATTTTACATGAAATAAGTCTTATAAGTCTACTCTCAAGAGTTGATAAAGGTACAAACGAATAAAATATTTATATATCACATTATCAAATATCTATTATTCTCCATTTTACTCGATCTCCTAAACGGTTAAAGATAGGACATCGCGGTTTTCACCAGTGGATTTAGCACCTCATTTTACATAAAATAACTCCTATAAGTCTACTCTCAAGAGTTGATAAAGGTACAAACGAATAAAATGTTTATATATCACATTTTCAAGTATCGATTAATATCCATTTTACTCGATATCCTAAACGGATCAAGATAGGACATCGAGGTTTTCACCAGTGGATTTAGCACCTCATTTTACATAAAATAAGTCCTATAAGTCTACTCTCAAGATTTGATAAAGGTACAAACGAATAAAATGTTTATATATCACATTTTCAAATATCTATTATTCTTCATTTTACCCGACCTCCTAAACGGTTAAAGATAGGACATCGAGGTTTTCACCAGTGGATTTAGCACCTCATTTTACATGAAATAAGTCTTATAAGTCTACTCTCAAGAGTTGATAAAGGTACAAACGAATAAAATATTTATATATCACATTATCAAATATCTATTATTCTCCATTTTACTCGATCTCCTAAACGGTTAAAGATAGGACATCGCGGTTTTCACCAGTGGATTTAGCACCTCATTTTACATAAAATAACTCCTATAAGTCTACTCTCAAGAGTTGATAAAGGTACAAACGAATAAAATGTTTATATATCACATTTTCAAGTATCGATTAATATCCATTTTACTCGATATCCTAAACGGTTAAAGATAGGACATCGTGGTTTTCACCAGTGGATTTAGCACCTCATTTTACATATAATAAGTCCTATTAGTCTTCTCTCAAAAGTTGATAAAGGTACAAACGAATAAAATGTTTATATATCACATTTTCAAATATCTATTAATATCCATTTTACTCGATCACCTAAACGGATCAAGATAGGACATCGGGGTTTTCACCAGTGGATTTAGCACCTCATTTTACATAAAATAAGGCCTATAAGTCTACTCTCAAAAGTTGATAAAGGTACAAACGAATAATATGTTTATATATCACATTTTCAAATATCTATTATTCTCCATTTTACCCGATCTCCTAAACGGTTAAAGATAGGACATCGAGGTTTTCACCAGTGGATTCAGCACCTCATTTTACATAAAATAGGTCCTATAAGTCTACTCTCAAGATTTGATAAAGGAACAAACGAATAAAATGTTTATATATCACATTATCAAATATCTATTATTCTCCATTTTACTCGATCTCCTAAACGGTTAAAGATAGGACATCGCGGTTTTTACCAGTAGATTTAGCACCTCATTTTACATGAAATAAGTCCTATAAGTCTACTCTCAAAAGTTGATAAAGGTACAAACGAATAATATGTTTATATATCACATTTTCAAATATCTATTATTCTCCATTTTACCCGATCTCCTAAACGGTTAAAGATAGGACATCGAGGTTTTCACCAGTGGATTCAGCACCTCATTTTACATAAAATAGGTCCTATAAGTCTACTCTCAAGATTTGATAAAGGAACAAACGAATAAAATGTTTATATATCACATTTTCAAATATCTATTATTCTCCATTTTACTCGATCTCCTAAACGGTTAAAGATAGGACATCGCGGATTTCACCAGTGGATCTAGCACCTCATTTTACATAAAATAAGGCCTATAAGTCTACTCTCAAAAGTTGATAAAGGTACAAACGAATAATATGTTTATATATCACATTTTCAAATATCTATTATTCTCCATTTTACCCGATCTCCTAAACGGTTAAAGATAGGACATCGAGGTTTTCACCAGTGGATTCAGCACCTCATTTTACATAAAATAGGTCCTATAAGTCTACTCTTTAGAGTTGATAAAGGTACAAACGAAAAATATGTTTATATATCACATTTTCAAATATCTATTATTCTCCATTTTACCCGATCTCCTAAACGGTTAAAGATAGGACATCGAGGTTTTCACCAGTGGATTCAGCACCTCATTTTACATAAAATAGGTCCTATAAGTCTACTCTTTAGAGTTGATAAAGGTACAAACGAATAATATGTTTATATATCACATTTTCAAATATCTATTATTCTCCATTTTACCCGATCTCCTAAACGGTTAAAGATAGGACATCGAGGTTTTCACCAGTGGATTCAGCACCTCATTTTACATAAAATAGGTCCTATAAGTCTACTCTTTAGAGTTGATAAAGGTACAAACGAACAAATTGTTTATATATCACATTTTCAAATATCTATTATTTTCCATTTTACTCGATCTCCTAAACGGTTAAAGATAGGACATCGCGGTTTTCACCAGTGGATTTAGCACCTCATTTTACATGAAATAAGTCTTATAAGTCTACTCTCAAGATTTGATAAAGGTACAAACGAATAAAATGTTTATATATCACATTATCAAATATCTATTATTCTCCATTTTACTCGATCTCCTAAACGGTTAAAGATAGGACATCGCGGTTTTTACCAGTAGATTTAGCACCTCATTTTACATGAAATAAGTCTTATAAGTCTACTCTCAAGAGTTGATAAAGGTACAAACGAATAAAATATTTATATATCACATTATCAAATATCTATTATTCTCCATTTTACTCGATCTCCTAAACGGTTAAAGATAGGACATCGCGGTTTTCACCAGTGGATTTAGCACCTCATTTTACATAAAATAACTCCTATAAGTCTACTCTCAAGAGTTGATAAAGGTACAAACGAATAAAATGTTTATATATCACATTTTCAAGTATCGATTAATATCCATTTTACTCGATATCCTAAACGGTTAAAGATAGGACATCGTGGTTTTCACCAGTGGATTTAGCACCTCATTTTACATATAATAAGTCCTATTAGTCTTCTCTCAAAAGTTGATAAAGGTACAAACGAATAAAATGTTTATATATCACATTTTCAAATATCTATTAATATCCAGTTTACTCGATCACCTAAACGGATCAAGATAGGACATCGGGGTTTTCACCAGTGGATTTAGCACCTCATTTTACATAAAATAAGTCCTATAAGTCTACCCTCAATAGTTGATCAAGGTACAAACGAACAAAATGTTTATATATCACATTTTCAAATATCTATTATTCTCCATTTTACTCGATCTCCTAAACGGTTCAAGATAGGACATCGCCGTTTTCACCAGTGAATTAAGCACCTCATTTTACATAAAATATGTCCTATAAGTCTACTCTTTAGTGTTGATAAAGGTACAAACGAATAAAATGTTTATATATCACATTTTCAAATATCTATTAATATCCATTTTACTCGATCACCTAAACGGTTCAAGATAGGACATCGGGGTTTTCACCAGTGGATTTAGCACCTCATTTTACATAAAATAAGTCCTATAAGTCTACTCTCAAGAGTTGATCAAGGTACAAACGAACAAAATGTTTATATATCACATTTTCAAATATCTATTATTCTCCATTTTACTCGATCTCCTAAACGGTTCAAGATAGGACATCGCGGTTTTCACCAGTGGATTAAGCACCTCATTTTACATAAAATAAGTCCTATAAGTCTACTCTTTAGTGTTGATAAAGGTACAAACGAACAAAATGTTTATGTATCACATTTTCAAATATCAATTATTCTCCATTTTACTCGAACTCCTAAACGGTTAAAGATAGGACATCGCGGTTTTTACCAGTAGATTTAGCACCTCATTTTACATGAAATAAGTCTTATAAGTCTACTCTCAAGAGTTGATAAAGGTACAAACGAATTAAATGTTTATATATCACATTATCAAATATCTATTATTCTCCATTTTACTCGATCTGCTAAACGGCTAAAGATAGGACATCGCGGTTTTCACCAGTGGATTTAGCACCTCATTTTACATAAAATAGGTCCTATAAGTCTACTCTCAAAAGTTGATAAAGGTACAAACGAATAAAATGTTTATATATCACATTTTCAAATATCTATTATTCTCCATTTTACCCGATCTCCTAAACGGTTAAAGATAGGACATCGAGGTTTTCACCAGTGGATTTAGCACCTCATTTTACATAAAATAAGTCCTATAAGTCTACTCTTTAGTGTTGATAAAGGTACAAACGAACAAAATGTTTATGTATCACATTTTCAAATATCAATTATTCTCCATTTTACTCGAACTCCTAAACGGTTAAAGATAGGACATCGCGGTTTTTACCAGTAGATTTAGCACCTCATTTTACATGAAATAAGTCTTATAAGTCTACTCTCAAGAATTGATAAAGGTAAAAACGAATAAAATGTTTATATATCACATTTTCAAATTTCTATTATTCTCCATTTTACTGGATCTCCTAAACGGTTAAAGATAGGACATCGCGGTTTTCACCAGTGGATTTAGCACCTCATTTTATATAAAATAGGTCCTATAAGTCTACTCTCAAGAGTTGATAAAGGTAAAAACGAATAAAATGTTTATATATCACATTTTCAAATTTCTATTATTCTCCATTTTACTGGATCTCCTAAACGGTTAAAGATAGGACATCGCGGTTTTTACCAGTGGATTTAGCACCTCATTTTACATAAAATAGGTCCTATAAGTCTACTCTCAAGAGTTGATAAAGGTAAAAACGAATAAAATGTTTATATATCACATTTTCAAATTTCTATTATTCTCTATTTTACTCGATCTCCTAAACGGTTAAAGATAGGACATCGCGGTTTTCACCAGTGGATTTAGCACCTCATTTTACATAAAATAGGTCCTATAAGTCTACTCTCAAGAGTTGATAAAGGTAAAAACGAATAAAATGTTTATATATCACATTTTCAAATTTCTATTATTCTCCATTTTACTGGATCTCCTAAACGGTTAAAGATAGGACATCGCGGTTTTCACCAGTGGATTTAGCACCTCATTTTACATAAAGTAGGTCCTATAAGTCTACTCTCAAGAGTTGATAAAGGTAAAAACGAATAAAATGTTTATATATCACATTTTCAAATTTCTATTATTCTCCATTTTACTGGATCTCCTAAACGGTTAAAGATAGGACATCGCGGTTTTCACCAGTGGATTTAGCACCTCATTTTACATAAAATAGGTCCTATAAGTCTACTCACAAGAGTTGATAAAGGTAAAAACGAATAAAATGTTTATATATCACATTTTCAAATTTCTATTATTCTCTATTTTACTCGATCTCCTAAACGGTTAAAGATAGGATATCGCGGTTTCCACCAGTGGATTTAGCACCTCATTTTACATAAAATAGGTCCTATAAGTCTACTCTCAAAAGTTGATAAAGGTACAAACGAATAAAATGTTTATATATCACATTTTCAAATATCTATTATTCTCCATTTTACCCGATCTCCTAAACGGTTAAAGATAGGACATCGAGGTTTTCACCAGTGGATTTAGCACCTCATTTTACATAAAATAGGTCCTATAAGTCAACTCTCAAAAGTTGATAAAGGTACAAACGAATAAAATGTTTATATATCACGTTATAAAATATCAATTATTCTCCATTTTACTCGATTCCTAAACGGTTAAAAATAGGACATCGCGGTTTTCACCAGTGGATTTAGCACCTTATTCTACATAAAATAACTCCTATAAGTCTACTCTTAAGAGTTGATAAAGGTACAAACGAATAAAATGTTTATATATCACATTTTCAAATATCGATTAATATCCATTTTACTCGATATCCTAAACGGTTAAAGATAGGACATCGTGGTTTTCACCAGTGGATTTAGCACCTCATTTTACATATAATAAGTCCTATTAGTCTACTCTCAAAAGTTGATAAAGGTACAAACGAATAAAATGTTTATATATCACATTTTCAAATATCTATTAATATCCATTTTACTCGATCTCCTAAACGGTTCAAGATAGGACATCGCGGTTTTCACCAGTGGATTTAGCACCTCATTTTACATAAAATAAGTCCTATAAGTCTACTCTCAAGAGTTGATCAAGGTACAAACGAACAAAATGTTTATATATCACATTTTCAAATATCTATTATTCTCCATTTTACTCGATCTCCTAAACGGTTCAAGATAGGACATCGCGGTTTTCACCAGTGGATTAAGCACCTCATTTTACATAAAATAAGTCCTATAAGTCTACTCTTTAGTGTTGATAAAGGTACAAACGAACAAAATGTTTATGTATCACATTTTCAAATATCAATTATTCTTCATTTTACTCGAACTCCTAAACGGTTAAAGATAGGACATCGAGGTTTTCACCAGTGGATTCAGCACCTCATTTTACATAAAATAGGTCCTATAAGTCTACTCTCAAGAGTTGATAAAGTTAAAAACGAATAAAATGTTTATATATCACATTTTCAAATATCTATTATTCTCCATTTTACTCGATCTCCTAAACGGTTAAAGATAGGACATCGCGGTTTTCACCAGTGGATTTAGCACCTCATTTTACATGAAATAAGTCTTATAAGTCTACTCTCAAGAGTTGATCAAGGTACAAACGAACAAAATGTTTATATATAACATTTTCAAATATCTATTAATATCCATTTTACTCGATCTCCTAAACGGTTCAAGATAGGACATCGGGGTTTTCACCAGTGGATTATGCACCTCATTTTACATAAAATAAGTCCTATAAGTCTACTCTCAAGAGTTGATCAAGGTACAAACGAACAAAATGTTTATATATAACATTTTCAAATATCTGATATTCTCCATTTTACTCGATCTCCTAAACGGTTAAAGATAGGACATCGCGGTTTTTACCAGTAGATTTAGCACCTCATTTTACATGAAATAAGTCTTATAAGTCTACTCTCAAGAGTTGATAAAGGTACAAACGAATAAAATGTTTATATATCACATTATCAAATATCTATTATTCTCCATTTTACTCGATCTGCTAAACGGTTAAAGATAGGACATCGCGGTTTTCACCAGTGGATTTAGCACCTCATTTTACATAAAATAGGTCCTATAAGTCTACTCTCAAAAGTTGATAAAGGTACAAACGAATAAAATATTTATATATCACATTTTCAAATATCTATTATTCTCCATTTTACCCGATCTCCTAAACGGTTAAAGATAGGACATCGAGGTTTTCACCAGTGGATTCAGCACCTCATTTTACATAAAATAGGTCCTATAAGTCTACTCTCAAGAGTTGATAAAGTTAAAAACGAATAAAATGTTTATATATCACATTTTCAAATATCTATTAATATCCATTTTACTCGATCTCCTAAACGGTTAAAGATAGGACATCGCGGTTTTCACCAGTGGATTTAGCACCTCATTTTACATGAAATAAGTCTTATAAGTCTACTCTCAAGATTTGATAAAGGTACAAACGAATAAAATGTATATATATCACATTATCAAATATCTATTATTCTCCATTTTACTCGATCTCCTAAACGGTTAAAGATAGGACATCGCGGTTTTTACCAGTAGCTTTAGCACCTTATTTTACATGAAATAAGTCTTATAAGTCTACTCTCAAGAGTTGATAAAGGTACAAACGAATAAAATATTTATATATCACATTATCAAATATCTATTATTCTCCATTTTACTCGATCTCCTAAACGGTTAAAGATAGGACATCGAGGTTTTCACCAGTGGGTTTAGCACCTCATTTTACATAAAATAAGTCCTATAAGTCTACTCTTTAGAGTTGATAAAGGTACAAACGAACAAAATGTTTATATATCACATTTTCAAATATCTATTATTTTCCATTTTACTCGATCTCCAAAACGGTTAAAGATAGGACATCGCGGTTTTCACCAGTGGATTTAGCACCTCATTGTACATGAAATAAGTCTTATAAGTCTACTCTCAAGATTTGATAAAGGTACAAACGAATAAAATGTATATATATCACATTATCAAATATCTATTATTCTCCATTTTACTCGATCTCCTAAACGGTTAAAGATAGGACATCGCGGTTTTTACCAGTAGCTTTAGCACCTCATTTTACATGAAATAAGTCTTATAAGTCTACTCTCAAGAGTTGATAAAGGTACAAACGAATAAAATATTTATATATCACATTTTCAAATATCTATTATTCTCCATTTTACCCGATCTCCTAAACGGTTAAAGATAGGACATCGAGGTTTTCACCAGTGGATTCAGCACCTCATTTTACATAAAATAGGTCCTATAAGTCTACTCTCAAGAGTTGATAAAGTTAAAAACGAATAAAATGTTTATATATCACATTTTCAAATATCTATTAATATCCATTTTACTCGATCTCCTAAACGGTTAAAGATAGGACATCGCGGTTTTCACCAGTGGATTTAGCACCTCATTTTACATGAAATAAGTCTTATAAGTCTACTCTCAAGATTTGATAAAGGTACAAACGAATAAAATGTATATATATCACATTATCAAATATCTATTATTCTCCATTTTACTCGATCTCCTAAACGGTTAAAGATAGGACATCGCGGTTTTTACCAGTAGCTTTAGCACCTTATTTTACATGAAATAAGTCTTATAAGTCTACTCTCAAGAGTTGATAAAGGTACAAACGAATAAAATATTTATATATCACATTATCAAATATCTATTATTCTCCATTTTACTCGATCTCCTAAACGGTTAAAGATAGGACATCGAGGTTTTCACCAGTGGGTTTAGCACCTCATTTTACATAAAATAAGTCCTATAAGTCTACTCTTTAGAGTTGATAAAGGTACAAACGAACAAAATGTTTATATATCACATTTTCAAATATCTATTATTTTCCATTTTACTCGATCTCCAAAACGGTTAAAGATAGGACATCGCGGTTTTCACCAGTGGATTTAGCACCTCATTGTACATGAAATAAGTCTTAGAAGTCTACTCTCAAGATTTGATAAAGGTACAAACGAATAAAATGTATATATATCACATTATCAAATATCTATTATTCTCCATTTTACTCGATCTCCTAAACGGTTAAAGATAGGACATCGCGGTTTTTACCAGTAGCTTTAGCACCTCATTTTACATGAAATAAGTCTTATAAGTCTACTCTCAAGAGTTGATAAAGGTACAAACGAATAAAATATTTATATATCACATTATCAAATATCTATTATTCTCCATTTTACTCGATCTCCTAAACGGTTAAAAATAGGACATCGTGGTTTTCACCAGTGGATTTAGCACCTCATTTTACAGATAATAAGTCCTATTAGTCTTCTCTCAAAATTTGATAAAGGTACAAACGAATAAAATGTTTATATATCACATTTTCAAATATCTATTAATATCCATTTTACTCGATCACCTAAACGGTTCAAGATAGGACATCGGGGTTTTCACCAGTGGATTTAGCACCTCATTTTACATAAAATAAGTCCTATAAGTCTATTCTTTAGAGTTGATAAAGGTACAAACGAACAAAATGATTATGTATCACATTTTCAAATATCAATTATTCTCCATTTTACTCGAACTCCTAAACGGTTAAAGATAGGACATCGCGGTTTTTACCAGTAGATTTAGCACCTCATTTTACATGAAATAAGTCTTATAAGTCTACTCTCAAGAGTTGATAAAGGTACAAACGAATTAAATGTTTATATATCACATTATCAAATATCTATTATTCTCCATTTTACTCGATCTGCTAAACGGTTAAAGATAGGACATCGCGGTTTTTACCAGTAGATTTAGCACCTCATTTTACATGAAATAAGTCTTATAAGTCTACTCTCAAGAGTTGATAAAGGTACAAACGAATAAAATGTTTATATATCACATTTTCAAATATCAATTATTCTCCATTTTACTCGATCACCTAAACGGTTCAAGATAGGACTTCGGGGTTTTCACCAGTGGATTTAGCACCTCATTTTACATAAAATAAGTCCTATAAGTCTACTCTCAAGAGTTGATCAAGGTACAAACGAACAAAATGTTTATATATCACATTTTCAAATATCTATTATTCTCCATTTTACTCGATCTCCTAAACGGTTCAAGATAGGACATCGCAATTTTCACCAGTGGATTAAGCACCTCATTTTACATAAAATAAGTCCTATAAGTCTACTCTTTAGAGTTGATAAAGGTACAAACGAACAAAATGTTTATATATCACATTTTCAAATATCTATTATTCTCCATTTTACTCGATCTGCTAAACGGTTAAAGATAGGACATCGCGGTTTTCACCAGTGGATTTAGCACCTCATTTTACATAAAATAGGTCCTATAAGTCTACTCTCAAAAGTTGATAAAGGTACAAACGAATTAAATGTTTATATATCACATTTTCAAATATCTATTATTCTCCATTTTACCCGATCTCCTAAACGGTTAAAGATAGGACATCGAGGTTTTCACCAGTGGATTCAGCACCTCATTTTACATAAAATAGGTCCTATAAGTCTACTCTCAAGAGTTGATAAAGTTAAAAACGAATAAAATGTTTATATATCACATTTTCAAATATCTATTATTCTCCATTTTACTCGATCTCCTAAACGGTTAAAGATAGGACATCGCGGTTTTCACCAGTGGATTTAGCACCTCATTTTACATGAAATAAGTCTTATAAGTCTACACTCAAGAGTTGATCAAGGTACAAACGAACAAAATGTTTATATATAACATTTTCAAATATCTATTAATATCCATTTTACTCGATCTCCTAAACGGTTCAAGATAGGACATCGGGGTTTTCACCAGTGGATTATGCACCTCATTTTACATAAAATAAGTCCTATAAGTCTACTCTCAAGAGTTGATCAAGGTACAAACGAACAAAATGTTTATATATAACATTTTCAAATATCTATTATTCTCCATTTTACTCGATCTCCTAAACGGTTAAAGATAGGACATCGCGGTTTTTACCAGTAGATTTAGCACCTCATTTTACATGAAATAAGTCTTATAAGTCTACTCTCAAGAGTTGATAAAGGTACAAACGAATAAAATGTTTATATATCACATTATAAAATATCTATTATTCTCCATTTTACTCGATCTGCTAAACGGTTAAAGATAGGACATCGCGGTTTTCACCAGTGGATTTAGCACCTCATTTTACATAAAATAGGTCCTATAAGTCTACTCTCAAAAGTTGATAAAGGTACAAACGAATAAAATGTTTATATATCACATTTTCAAATATCTATTATTCTCCATTTTACCCGATCTCCTAAACGGTTAAAGATAGGACATCGAGGTTTTCACCAGTGGATTCAGCACCTCATTTTACATAAAATAGGTCCTATAAGTCTACTCTCAAGAGTTGATAAAGTTAAAAACGAATAAAATGTTTATATATCACATTTTCAAATATCTATTAATATCCATTTTACTCGATCTCCTAAACGGTTAAAGATAGGACATCGCGGATTTCACCAGTGGATTTAGCACCTCATTTTACATGAAATAAGTCTTATAAGTCTACTCTCAAGATTTGATAAAGGTACAAACGAATAAAATGTATATATATCACATTATCAAATATCTATTATTCTCCATTTTACTCGATCTCCTAAACGGTTAAAGATAGGACATCGCGGTTTTTACCAGTAGCTTTAGCACCTTATTTTACATGAAATAAGTCTTATAAGTCTACTCTCAAGAGTTGATAAAGGTACAAACGAATAAAATATTTATATATCACATTATCAAATATCTATTATTCTCCATTTTACTCGATCTCCTAAACGGTTAAAGATAGGACATCGAGGTTTTCACCAGTGGATTTAGCACCTCATTTTACATAAAACAGGTCCTATAAGTCTACTCTCAAAAGTTGATAAAGGTACAAACGAATAAAATGTTTATATATCACATTTTCAAATATCTATTATTCTCCATTTTACCCGATCTTCTAAACGGTTAAAGATAGGACATCTAGGTTTTCACCAGTGGATTTAGCACCTCATTTTACATAAAATAGGTCCTATAAGTCTACTTTCAAAAGTTGATAAAGGTACTAACGAATAAAATGTTTATATATCACATTTTCAAATATCTATTATTCTCCATTTTACCCGATCTCCTAAACGGTTAAAGATAGGACATCGAGGTTTTCACCAGTGGATTTAGCACCTCATTTTACATAAAATAGGTCCTATAAGTCAACTCTCAAAAGTTGATAAAGGTACAAACGAATAAAATGTTTATATTTCACGTTATAAAATATCTATTATTCTCCATTTTACTCGATCTCCTAAACGGTTGAAGATAGGACATCGCGGTTTTCACCAGTGGATTTAGCACCTCATTTTACATAAAATAACTCCTATAAGTCTAATCTCAAGAGTTGATAAAGGTACAAACAAATAAAATGTTTATATATCACAATTTCAAATATCGATTAATATCCATTTTACTCGATATCCTAAACGGTTAAAAATAGGACATCGTGGTTTTCACCAGTGGATTTAGCACCTCATTTTACAGATAATAAGTCCTATTAGTCTTCTCTCAAAATTTGATAAAGGTACAAACGAATAAAATGTTTTTATATCACATTGTCAAATATCTATTAATATCCATTTTACTCGATCACCTAAACGGTTCAAGATAGGACATCGGGGTTTTCACCAGTGGATTTAGCACCTCATTTTACATAAAATAAGTCCTATAAGTCTACTCTCAAGAGTTGATCAAGGTACAAACGAACAAAATGTTTATATAACACATTTTCAAATATCTATTATTCTCCATTTTACTCGAACTCCTAAACGGTTAAAGATAGGACATCGCGGTTTTTACCAGTAGATTTAGCACCTCATTTTACATGAAAAGGCTTATAAGTCTACTCTCAAGAGTTGATAAAGGTACAAACGAATTAAATGTTTATATATCACATTATCAAATATCTATTATTCTCCATTTTACTCGATCTGCTAAACGGTTAAAGATAGGACATCGCGGTTTTCACTAGTGGATTTAGCACCTCATTTTACATAAAATAGGTCCTATAAGTCTACTCTCAAGAGTTGATAAAGGTAAAAACGAATAAAATGTTTATATATCACATTTTCAAATTTCTATTATTCTCCATTTTACTCGATCTGCTAAACGGTTAAAGATAGGACATCGCGGTTTTCACTAGTGGATTTAGCACCTCATTTTACATGAAATAAGTCTTATAAGTCTACTCTCAAGAGTTGATAAAGGTACAAACGAATTAAATGTTTATATATCACATTATCAAATATCTATTATTCTCCATTTTACTCGATCTCCTAAACGGTTAAAGATAGGACATCGCGGTTTTCACCAGTGGATTTAGCACCTCATTTTACATGAAATAAGTCTTATAAGTCTACTCTCAAGAGTTGATAAAGGTACAAACGAATTAAATGTTTATATATCATATTATCAAATATCTATTATTCTCCATTTTACTCGATCTGCTAAACGGTTAAAGATAGGACATCGCGGTTTTTACCAGTAGATTTAGCACCTCATTTTACATGAAATAAGTCTTATAAGTCTACTCTCAAGAGTTGATAAAGGTACAAACGAATAAAATGTTTATATATCACATTTTCAAATATCTATTATTCTCCATTTTACTCGATCACCTAAACGGTTCAAGATAGGACTTCGGGGTTTTCACCAGTGGATTTAGCACCTCATTTTACATAAAATAAGTCCTATAAGTCTACTCTCAAGAGTTGATCAAGGTACAAACGAACAAAATGTTTATATATCACATTTTCAAATATCTATTATTCTCCATTTTACTCGATCTCCTAAACGGTTCAAGATAGGACATCGCAATTTTCACCAGTGGATTAAGCACCTCATTTTACATAAAATAAGTCCTATAAGTCTACTCTTTAGAGTTGATAAAGGTACAAACGAACAAAATGTTTATATATCACATTTTCAAATATCTATTATTCTCCATTTTACTCGATCTCCTAAACGGTTAAAGATAGGACATCGCGGTTTTCACCAGTGGATTTAGCACCTCATTTTACATAAAATAGGTCCTAGAAGTCTACTCTCAAAAGTTGATAAAGGTACAAACGAATAAAATGTTTATATATCACATTTTCAAATATCTATTATTCTCTATTTTACCCGATCTCCTAAACGGTTAAAGATAGGACATCGAGGTTTTCACCAGTGGATTCAGCACCTCATTTTACATAAAATAGGTCCTATAAGTCTACTCTCAAGAGTTGATAAAGGTAAAAACGAATAAAATGTTTATATATCACATTTTCAAATATCTATTATTCTCCATTTTACTCGATCTCCTAAACGGTTCAAGATAGGACATCGCGGTTTTCACCAGTGGATTCAGCACCTCATTTTACATAAAATAGGTCCTATAAGTCTACTCTCAAGAGTTGATAAAGGTAAAAACGAACAAAATGTTTATATATCACATTTTCAAATATCTATTATTCTCCATTTTACTCGATCTCCTAAACGGTTCAAGATAGGACATCGCGGTTTTCACCAGTGGATTAAGCACCTCATTTTACATAAAATAAGTCCTATAAGTCTACTCTTTAGAGTTGATAAAGGTACAAACGAACAAAATGTTTATATATCACATTTTCAAATATCTATTATTCTCCATTTTACTCGAACTCCTAAACGGTTAAAGATAGGACATCGAGGTTTTCACCAGTGGATTTAGCACCTCATTTTACATAAAATAAGTCCTATAAGTCTACTCTCAAGAGTTGATCAAGGTACAAACGAACAAAATGTTTATATATCACATTTTCAAATATCAATTATTCTCCATTTTACTCGAACTCCTAAACGGTTAAAGATAGGACATCGCGGTTTTTACCAGTAGATTTAGCACCTCATTTTACATGAAATAAGTCTTATAAGTCTACTCTCAAGAGTTGATAAAGGTACAAACGAATTAAATGTTTATATATCACATTATCAAATATCTATTATTCTCCATTTTACTCGATCTGTTAACGGTTAAAGATAGGACATCGCGGTTTTCACCAGTGGATTTAGCACCTCATTTTACATAAAATTGGTCCTATAAGTCTACTCTCAAGAGTTGATAAAGGTAAAAACGAATAAAATGTTTATATATCACATTTTCAAATTTCTATTATTCTCCATTTTACTCGATCTCCTAAACGGTTAAAGATAGGACATCGCGGTTTTCACCAGTGGATTTAGCACCTCATTTTACATAAAATAAGTCCTATAAGTCTACTCTCAAGAGTTGATAAAGGTAAAAACGAATAAAATGTTTATATATCACATTTTCAAATTTCTATTATTCTCTATTTTACTCGATCTCCTAAACGGTTAAAGATAGGACATCGCGGTTTTCACCAGTGGATTTAGCACCTCATTTTACATAACATAGGTCCTATAAGTCAACTCTCAAAAGTTGATAAAGGTACAAACGAATAAAATGTTTATATATCACGTTATAAAATATCTATTATTCTCCATTTTACTCGATCTCCTAAACGGTTAAAGATAGGACATCGCGGTTTTCACCAGTGGATTTAGCACCTCATTTTACATAAAATAACTCCTGTAAGTCTACTCTTAAGAGTTGATAAAGGTACAAACGAATAAAATGTTTATATATCACATTTTCAAATATCGATTAATATCCATTTTACTCGATATCCTAAACGGTTAAAGATAGGACATCGTGGTTTTCACCAGTGGATTTAGCACCTCATTTTACATATAATAAGTCCTATTAGTCTACTCTCAAAAGTTGATAAAGGTACAAACGAATAAAATGTTTATATATCACATTTTCAAATATCTATTATTCTCCATTTTACTCGATCACCTAAACGGTTCAAGATAGGACTTCGGGGTTTTCACCAGTGGAATTAGCACCTCATTTTACATAAAATAAGTCCTATAAGTCTACTCTCAAGAGTTGATCAAGGTACAAACGAACAAAATGTTTATATATCACATTTTCAAATATCTATTATTCTCCATTTTACTCGATCTCCTAAACGGTTCAAGATAGGACATCGCAATTTTCACCAGTGGATTAAGCACCTCATTTTACATAAAATAAGTCCTATAAGTCTACTCTCAAGAGTTGATCAAGGTACAAACGAACAAAATGTTTATATATAACATTTTCAAATATCTATTAATATCCATTTTACTCGATCTCCTAAACGGTTCAAGATAGGACATCGGGGTTTTCACCAGTGGATTATGCACCTCATTTTACATAAAATAAGTTCTATAAGTCTTTTCTCAAGAGTTGATCAAGGTACAAACGAACAAAATGTTTATATATAACATTTTCAAATATCTATTATTCTCCATTTTACTCGATCTCCTAAACGGTTAAAGATAGGACATCGCGGTTTTTACCAGTAGATTTAGCACCTCATTTTACATGAAATAAGTCTTATAAGTCTACTCTCAAGAGTTGATAAAGGTACAAACGAATAAAATGTTTATATATCACATTATCAAATATCTATTATTCTCCATTTTACTCGATCTGCTAAACGGTTAAAGATAGGACATCGCGGTTTTCACCAGTGGATTTAGCACCTCATTTTACATAAAATAGGTCCTATAAGTCTACTCTCAAAAGTTGATAAAGGTACAAACGAATAAAATGTTTATATATCACATTTTCAAATATCTATTATTCTCCATTTTACCCGATCTCCTAAACGGTTAAAGATAGGACATCGAGGTTTTCACCAGTGGATTCAGCACCTCATTTTACATAAAATAGGTCCTATAAGTCTACTCTCAAGAGTTGATAAAGTTAAAAACGAATAAAATGTTTATATATCACATTTTCAAATATCTATTAATATCCATTTTACTCGATCTCCTAAACGGTTAAAGATAGGACATCGCGGTTTTCACCAGTGGATTTAGCACCTCATTTTACATGAAATAAGTCTTATAAGTCTACTCTCAAGATTTGATAAAGGTACAAACGAATAAAATGTATATATATCACATTATCAAATATCTATTATTCTCCATTTTACTCGATCTCCTAAACGGTTAAAGATAGGACATCGCGGTTTTTACCAGTAGCTTTAGCACCTCATTTTACATGAAATAAGTCTTATAAGTCTACTCTCAAGAGTTGATAAAGGTACAAACGAATAAAATATTTATATATCACATTATGAAATATCTATTATTCTCCATTTTACTCGATCTCCTAAACGGTTAAAGATAGGACATCGAGGTTTTCACCAGTGGATTTAGCACCTCATTTTACATAAAACAGGTCCTATAAGTCTACTCTCAAAAGTAGATAAAGGTACAAACGAATAAAATGTTTATATATCACATTTTCAAATATCTATTATTCTCCATTTTACCCGATCTCCTAAACGGTTAAAGATAGGACATCTAGGTTTTCACCAGTGGATTTAGCACCTCATTTTACATAAAATAGGTCCTATAAGTCTACTTTCAAAAGTTGATAAAGGTACAAACGAATAAAATGTTTACATATCACATTTTCAAATATCTATTATTCTCCATTTTACCCGATCTCCTAAACGGTTAAAGATAGGACATCGAGGTTTTCACCAGTGGATTTAGCACCTCATTTTACATAAAATAGGTCCTATAAGTCAACTCTCAAAAGTTGATAAAGGTACAAACGAATAAAATGTTTATATATCACGTTATAAAATATCTATTATTCTCCATTTTACTCGATCTCCTAAACGGTTGAAGATAGGACATCGCGGTTTTCACCAGTGGATTTAGCACCTCATTTTACATAAAATAACTCCTATAAGTCTAATCTCAAGAGTTGATAAAGGTACAAACAAATAAAATGTTTATATATCACAATTTCAAATATCGATTAATATCCATTTTACTCGATATCCTAAACGGTTAAAAATAGGACATCGTGGTTTTCACCAGTGGATTTAGCACCTCATTTTACAGATAATAAGTCCTATTAGTCTTCTCTCAAAATTTGATAAAGGTACAAACGAATAAAATGTTTTTATATCACATTGTCAAATATCTATTAATATCCATTTTACTCGATCACCTAAACGGTTCAAGATAGGACATCGGGGTTTTCACCAGTGGATTTAGCACCTCATTTTACATAAAATAAGTCCTATAAGTCTACTCTCAAGAGTTGATCAAGGTACAAACGAACAAAATGTTTATATAACACATTTTCAAATATCTATTATTCTCCATTTTACTCGAACTCCTAAACGGTTAAAGATAGGACATCGCGGTTTTTACCAGTAGATTTAGCACCTCATTTTACATGAAATAAGTCTTATAAGTCTACTCTCAAGAGTTGATAAAGGTACAAACGAATTAAATGTTTATATATCACATTATCAAATATCTATTATTCTCCATTTTACTCGATCTGCTAAACGGTTAAAGATAGGACATCGCGGTTTTCACTAGTGGATTTAGCACCTCATTTTACATAAAATAGGTCCTATAAGTCTACTCTCAAGAGTTGATAAAGGTAAAAACGAATAAAATGTTTATATATCACATTTTCAAATTTCTATTATTCTCCATTTTACTCGATCACCTAAACGGTTCAAGATAGGACTTCGGGGTTTTCACCAGTGGATTTAGCACCTCATTTTACATAAAATAAGTCCTATAAGTCTACTCTCAAGAGTTGATGAAGGTACAAACGAACAAAATGTTTATATATCACATTTTCAAATATCTATTATTCTCCATTTTACTCGATCTTCTAAACGGTTCAAGATAGGACATCGCAATTTTCACCAGTGGATTAAGCACCTCATTTTACATAAAATAAGTCCTATAAGTCTACTCTTTAGAGTTGATAAAGGTACAAACGAACAAAATGTTTATATATCACATTTTCAAATATCTATTATTCTCCATTTTACTCGATCTCCTAAACGGTTAAAGATAGGACATCGCGGTTTTCACCAGTGGATTTAGCACCTCATTTTACATGAAATAAGTCTTATAAGTCTACTCTCAAGAGTTGATAAAGGTACAAACGAATTAAATGTTTATATATCACATTTTCAAATATCTATTATTCTCTATTTTACCCGATCTCCTAAACGGTTAAAGATAGGACATCGAGGTTTTCACCAGTGGATTCAGCACCTCATTTTACATAAAATAGGTCCTATAAGTCTACTCTCAAAAGTTGATAAAGGTACAAACGAATAAAATGTTTATATATCACATTTTCAAATATCTATTATTCTCTATTTTACCCGATCTCCTAAACGGTTAAAGATAGGACATCGAGGTTTTCACCAGTGGATTCAGCACCTCATTTTACATAAAATAGGTCCTATAAGTCTACTCTCAAGAGTTGATAAAGGTAAAAACGAATAAAATGTTTATATATCACATTTTCAAATATCTATTAATATCCATTTTACTCGATCTCCTAAACGGTTAAAGATAGGACATCGCGGTTTTCACCAGTGGATTTAGCACCTCATTTTACATAAAATAAGTCCTATAAGTCTACTTTTTAGAGTTAATAAAGGTACAAACGAACAAAATGTTTATATATCACATTTTCAAATATCTTTTATTTTCCATTTTACTCGATCTCCTAAACGGTTAAAGATAGGACATCGCGGTTTTCACCAGTGGATTTAGCACCTCATTTTACATAAAATAACTCCTATAAGTCTACTCTCAAGAGTTGATAAAGGTACAAACAAATAAAATGTTTATATATCACATTTTCAAATATCTATTATTCTCCATTTTACCCGATCTCCTAAACGGTTCAAGATAGGACATCGGGGTTTTCACCAGTGGATTTAGCACCTCATTTTACATAAAATAAGTCCTATAAGTCTACTCTCAAGAGTTGATCAAGGTACAAACGAACAAAATGTTTATATAACACATGTTTATATAACACATTTTCAAATATCTATTATTCTCCATTTTACTCGAACTCCTAAACGGTTAAAGATAGGACATCGCGGTTTTTACCAGTAGATTTAGCACCTCATTTTACATGAAATAAGTCTTATAAGTCTACTCTCAAGAGTTGATAAAGGTACAAACGAATTAAATGTTTATATATCACATTATCAAATATCTATTATTCTCCATTTTACTCGATCTGCTAAACGGTTAAAGATAGGACATCGCGGTTTTAACTAGTGGATTTAGCACCTCATTTTACATAAAATAGGTCCTATAAGTCTACTCTCAAGAGTTGATAAAGGTAAAAACGAATAAAATGTTTATATATCACATTTTCAAATTTCTATTATTCTCCATTTTACTCGATCACCTAAACGGTTCAAGATAGGACTTCGGGGTTTTCACCAGTGGATTTAGCACCTCATTTTACATAAAATAAGTCCTATAAGTCTACTCTCAAGAGTTGATGAAGGTACAAACGAACAAAATGTTTATATATCACATTTTCAAATATCTATTATTCTCCATTTTACTCGATCTCCTAAACGGTTAAAGATAGGACATCGCGGTTTTTACCAGTAGATTTAGCACCTCATTTTACATGAAATAAGTCTTATAAGTCTACTCTCAAGAGTTGATAAAGGTACAAACGAATAAAATGTTTATATATCACATTATCAAATATCTATTATTCTCCATTTTACTCGATCTGCTAAACGGTTCAAGATAGGACATCGCACTTTTCACCAGTGGATTAAGCACCTCATTTTACATAAAATAAGTCCTATAAGTCTACTCTCAAGAGTTGATCAAGGTACAAACGAACAAAATGTTTATATATAACATTTTCAAATATCTATTAATATCCATTTTATTCGATCTCCTAAACGGTTCAAGATAGGACATCGGGGTTTTCACCAGTGGATTATGCACCTCATTTTACATAAAATAAGTCCTATAAGTCTTCTCTCAAGAGTTGATCAAGGTACAAACGAACAAAATGTTTATATATAACATTTTCAAATATCTATTATTCTCCATTTTACTCGATCTCCTAAACGGTTAAAGATAGGACATCGCGGTTTTTACCAGTAGATTTAGCACCTCATTTTACATGAAATAAGTCTTATAAGTCTACTCTCAAGAGTTGATAAAGGTACAAACGAATAAAATGTTTATATATCACATTATCAAATATCTATTATTCTCCATTTTACTCGATCTGCTAAACGGTTAAAGATAGGACATCGCGGTTTTCACCAGTGGATTTAGCACCTCATTTTACATAAAATAGGTCCTATAAGTCTACTCTCAAAAGTTGATAAAGGTACAAACGAATAAAATGTTTATATATCACATTTTCAAATATCTATTATTCTCCATTTTACCCGATCTCCTAAACGGTTAAAGATAGGACATCGAGGTTTTCACCAGTGGATTCAGCACCTCATTTTACATAAAATAGGTCCTATAAGTCTACTCTCAAGAGTTGATAAAGTTAAAAACGAATAAAATGTTTATATATCACATTTTCAAATATCTATTAATATCCATTTTACTCGATCTCCTAAACGGTTAAAGATAGGACATAGCGGTTTTCACCAGTGGATTTAGCACCTCATTTTACATGAAATAAGTCTTATAAGTCTACTCTCAAGATTTGATAAAGGTACAAACGAATAAAATGTATATATATCACATTATCAAATATCTATTATTCTCCATTTTACTCGATCTCCTAAACGGTTAAAGATAGGACATCGCGGTTTTTACCAGTAGCTTTAGCACCTCATTTTACATGAAATAAGTCTTATAAGTCTACTCTCAAGATTTGATAAAGGTACAAACGAATAAAATATTTATATATCACATTATGAAATATCTATTACTCTCCATTTTACTCGATCTCCTAAACGGTTAAAGATAGGACATCGAGGTTTTCACCAGTGGATTTAGCACCTCATTTTACATAAAACAGGTCCTATAAGTCTACTCTCAAAAGTAGATAAAGGTACAAACGAATAAAATGTTTATATATCACATTTTCAAATATCTATTATTCTCCATTTTACCCGATCTCCTAAACGGTTAAAGATAGGACATCTAGGTTTTCACCAGTGGATTAAGCACCTCATTTTACATAAAATAGGTCCTATAAGTCTACTTTCAAAAGTTGATAAAGGTACAAACGAATAAAATGTTTACATATCACATTTTCAAATATCTATTATTCTCCATTTTACCCGATCTCCTAAACGGTTAAAGATAGGACATCGAGGTTTTCACCAGTGGATTTAGCACCTCATTTTACATAAAATAGGTCCTATAAGTCAACTCTCAAAAGTTGATAAAGGTACAAACGAATAAAATGTTTATATATCACGTTATAAAATATCTATTATTCTCCATTTTACTCGATCTCCTAAACGGTTGAAGATAGGACATCGCGGTTTTCACCAGTGGATTTAGCACCTCATTTTACATAAAATAACTCCTATAAGTCTAATCTCAAGAGTTGATAAAGGTACAAACAAATAAAATGTTTATATATCACAATTTCAAATATCGATTAATATCCATTTTACTCGATATCCTAAACGGTTAAAAATAGGACATCGTGGTTTTCACCAGTGGATTTAGCACCTCATTTTACAGATAATAAGTCCTATTAGTCTTCTCTCAAAATTTGATAAAGGTACAAACGAATAAAATGTTTTTATATCACATTGTCAAATATCTATTAATATCCATTTTACTCGATCACCTAAACGGTTCAAGATAGGACATCGGGGTTTTCACCAGTGGATTTAGCACCTCATTTTACATAAAATAAGTCCTATAAGTCTACTCTCAAGAGTTGATCAAGGTACAAACGAACAAAATGTTTATATAACACATTTTCAAATATCTATTATTCTCCATTTTACTCGAACTCCTAAACGGTTAAAGATAGGACATCGCGGTTTTTACCAGTAGATTTAGCACCTCATTTTACATGAAATAAGTCTTATAAGTCTACTCTCAAGAGTTGATAAAGGTACAAACGAATTAAATGTTTATATATCACATTATCAAATATCTATTATTCTCCATTTTACTCGATCTGCTAAACGGTTAAAGATAGGACATCGCGGTTTTCACTAGTGGATTTAGCACCTCATTTTACATAAAATAGGTCCTATAAGTCTACTCTCAAGAGTTGATAAAGGTAAAAACGAATAAAATGTTTATATATCACATTTTCAAATTTCTATTATTCTCCATTTTACTCGATCACCTAAACGGTTCAAGATAGGACTTCGGGGTTTTCACCAGTGGATTTAGCACCTCATTTTACATAAAATAAGTCCTATAAGTCTACTCTCAAGAGTTGATGAAGGTACAAACGAACAAAATGTTTATATATCACATTTTCAAATATCTATTATTCTCCATTTTACTCGATCTTCTAAACGGTTCAAGATAGGACATCGCAATTTTCACCAGTGGATTAAGCACCTCATTTTACATAAAATAAGTCCTATAAGTCTACTCTTTAGAGTTGATAAAGGTACAAACGAACAAAATGTTTATATATCACATTTTCAAATATCTATTATTCTCCATTTTACTCGATCTCCTAAACGGTTAAAGATAGGACATCGCGGTTTTCACCAGTGGATTTAGCACCTCATTTTACATGAAATAAGTCTTATAAGTCTACTCTCAAGAGTTGATAAAGGTACAAACGAATTAAATGTTTATATATCACATTATCAAATATCTATTATACTCCATTTTACTCGATCTGCTAAACGGTTAAAGATAGGACATCGCGGTTTTCACCAGTGGATTTAGCACCTCATTTTACATAAAATAAGTCCTATAAGTCTACTTTTTAGAGTTAATAAAGGTACAAACGAACAAAATGTTTATATATCACATTTTCAAATATCTTTTATTTTCCATTTTACTCGATCTCCTAAACGGTTAAAGATAGGACATCGCGGTTTTCACCAGTGGATTTAGCACCTCATTTTACATAAAATAACTCCTATAAGTCTACTCTCAAGAGTTGATAAAGGTACAAACAAATAAAATGTTTATATATCACATTTTCAAATATCTATTATTCTCCATTTTACCCGATCTCCTAAACGGTTCAAGATAGGACATCGGGGTTTTCACCAGTGGATTTAGCACCTCATTTTACATAAAATAAGTCCTATAAGTCTACTCTCAAGAGTTGATGAAGGTACAAACGAACAAAATGTTTATATATCACATTTTCAAATATCTATTATTCTCCATTTTACTCGATCTCCTAAACGGTTAAAGATAGAACATCGCGGTTTTTACCAGTAGATTTAGCACCTCATTTTACATGAAATAAGTCTTATAAGTCTACTCTCAAGAGTTGATAAAGGTACAAACGAATAAAATGTTTATATATCACATTATCAAATATCTATTATTCTCCATTTTACTCGATCTGCTAAACGGTTCAAGATAGGACATCGCACTTTTCACCAGTGGATTAAGCACCTCATTTTACATAAAATAAGTCCTATAAGTCTACTCTCAAGAGTTGATCAAGGTACAAACGAACAAAATGTTTATATATAACATTTTCAAATATCTATTAATATCCATTTTACTCGATCTCCTAAACGGTTCAAGATAGGACATCGGGGTTTTCACCAGTGGATTATGCACCTCATTTTACATAAAATAAGTCCTATAAGTCTTCTCTCAAGAGTTGATCAAGGTACAAACGAACAAAATGTTTATATATAACATTTTCAAATATCTATTATTCTCCATTTTACTCGATCTCCTAAACGGTTAAAGATAGGACATCGCGGTTTTTACCAGTAGATTTAGCACCTCATTTTACATGAAATAAGTCTTATAAGTCTACTCTCAAGAGTTGATAAAGGTACAAACGAATAAAATGTTTATATATCACATTATCAAATATCTATTATTCTCCATTTTACTCGATCTGCTAAACGGTTAAAGATAGGACATCGCGGTTTTCACCAGTGGATTTAGCACCTCATTTTACATAAAATAGGTCCTATAAGTCTACTCTCAAAAGTTGATAAAGGTACAAACGAATAAAATGTTTATATATCACATTTTCAAATATCTATTATTCTCCATTTTACCCGATCTCCTAAACGGTTAAAGATAGGACATCGAGGTTTTCACCAGTGGATTCAGCACCTCATTTTACATAAAATAGGTCCTATAAGTCTACTCTCAAGAGTTGATAAAATAAAAACGAATAAAATGTTTATATATCACATTTTCAAATATCTATTAATATCCATTTTACTCGATCTCCTAAACGGTTAAAGATAGGACATAGCGGTTTTCACCAGTGGATTTAGCACCTCATTTTACATGAAATAAGTCTTATAAGTCTACTCTCAAGATTTGATAAAGGTACAAACGAATAAAATGTATATATATCACATTATCAAATATCTATTATTCTCCATTTTACTCGATCTCCTAAACGGTTAAAGATAGGACATCGCGGTTTTTACCAGTAGCTTTAGCACCTCATTTTACATGAAATAAGTCTTATAAGTCTACTCTCAAGAGTTGATAAAGGTACAAACGAATAAAATATTTATATATCACATTATGAAATATCTATTATTCTCCATTTTACTCGATCTCCTAAACGGTTAAAGATAGGACATCGAGGTTTTCACCAGTGGATTTAGCACCTCATTTTACATAAAACAGGTCCTATAAGTCTACTCTCAAAAGTAGATAAAGGTACAAACGAATAAAATGTTTATATATCACATTTTCAAATATCTATTATTCTCCATTTTACCCGATCTCCTAAACGGTTAAAGATAGGACATCTAGGTTTTCACCAGTGGATTTAGCACCTCATTTTACATAAAATAGGTCCTATAAGTCTACTTTCAAAAGTTGATAAAGGTACAAACGAATAAAATGTTTACATATCACATTTTCAAATATCTATTATTCTCCATTTTACCCGATCTCCTAAACGGTTAAAGATAGGACATCGAGGTTTTCACCAGTGGATTTAGCACCTCATTTTACATAAAATAGGTCCTATAAGTCAACTCTCAAAAGTTGATAAAGGTACAAACGAATAAAATGTTTATATATCACGTTATAAAATATCTATTATTCTCCATTTTACTCGATCTCCTAAACGGTTGAAGATAGGACATCGCGGTTTTCACCAGTGGATTTAGCACCTCATTTTACATAAAATAACTCCTATAAGTCTAATCTCAAGAGTTCATAAAGGTACAAACAAATAAAATGTTTATATATCACAATTTCAAATATCGATTAATATCCATTTTACTCGATATCCTAAACGGTTAAAAATAGGACATCGTGGTTTTCACCAGTGGATTTAGCACCTCATTTTACAGATAATAAGTCCTATTAGTCTTCTCTCAAAATTTGATAAAGGTACAAACGAATAAAATGTTTTTATATCACATTGTCAAATATCTATTAATATCCATTTTACTCGATCACCTAAACGGTTCAAGATAGGACATCGGGGTTTTCACCAGTGGATTTAGCACCTCATTTTACATAAAATAAGTCCTATAAGTCTACTCTCAAGAGTTGATCAAGGTACAAACGAACAAAATGTTTATATAACACATTTTCAAATATCTATTATTCTCCATTTTACTCGAACTCCTAAACGGTTAAAGATAGGACATCGCGGTTTTTACCAGTAGATTTAGCACCTCATTTTACATGAAATAAGTCTTATAAGTCTACTCTCAAGAGTTGATAAAGGTACAAACGAATTAAATGTTTATATATCACATTTTCAAATTTCTATTATTCTCCATTTTACTCGATCTTCTAAACGGTTCAAGATAGGACATCGCAATTTTCACCAGTGGATTAAGCACCTCATTTTACATAAAATAAGTCCTATAAGTCTACTCTTTAGAGTTGATAAAGGTACAAACGAACAAAATGTTTATATATCACATTTTCAAATATCTATTATTCTCCATTTTACTCGATCTCCTAAACGGTTAAAGATAGGACATCGCGGTTTTCACCAGTGGATTTAGCACCTCATTTTACATGAAATAAGTCTTATAAGTCTACTCTCAAGAGTTGATAAAGGTACAAACGAATTAAATGTTTATATATCACATTATCAAATATCTATTATTCTCCATTTTACTCGATCTGCTAAACGGTTAAAGATAGGACATCGCGGTTTTTACCAGTAGATTTAGCACCTCATTTTACATGAAATAAGTCTTATAAGTCTACTCTCAAGAGTTGATAAAGGTACAAACGAATAAAATGTTTATATATCACATTTTCAAATATCTATTATTCTCCATTTTACTCGATCACCTAAACGGTTCAAGATAGGACTTCGGGGTTTTCACCAGTGGATTTAGCACCTCATTTTACATAAAATAAGTAATATAAGTCTACTCTCAAGAGTTGATCAAGGTACAAACGAACAAAATGTTTATATATCACATTTTCAAATATCTATTATTCTCCATTTTACTCGATCTCCTAAACGGTTCAAGATAGGACATCGCAATTTTCACCAGTGGATTAAGCACCTCATATTACATAAAATAAGTCCTATAAGTCTACTCTTTAGAGTTGATAAAGGTACAAACGAACAAAATGTTTATATATCACATTTTCAAATATCTATTATTCTCCATTTTACTCGATCTCCTAAACGGTTAAAGATAGGACATCGCGGTTTTCACCAGTGGATTTAGCACCTCATTTTTCATAAAATAGGTCCTAGAAGTCTACTCTCAAAAGTTGATAAAGGTACAAACGAATAAAATGTTTATATATCACATTATCAAATATCTATTATTCTCCATTTTACTCGATCCGCTAAACGGTTAAAGATAGGACATCGCGGTTTTCACCAGTGGATTTAGCACCTCATTTTACATAAAATAGGTCCTATAAGTCTACTCTCAAAAGTTGATAAAGGTACAAACGAATAAAATGTTTATATATCACATTTTCAAATATCTATTATTCTCTATTTTACCCGATCTCCTAAACGGTTAAAGATAGGACATCGAGGTTTTCACCAGTGGATTCAGCACCTCATTTTACATAAAATAGGTCCTATAAGTCTACTCTCAAGAGTTGATAATGGTAAAAACGAATAAAATGTTTATTTATCACATTTTCAAATATCTATTAATATCCATTTTACTCGAGCTCCTAAACGGTTAAAGATAGGACATCGCGGTTTTCACCAGTGGATTTAGCACCTCATTTTACATAAAATAAGTCCTATAAGTCTACTTTTTAGAGTTAATAAAGGTACAAACGAACAAAATGTTTATATATCACATTTTCAAATATCTTTTATTTTCCATTTTACTCGATCTCCTAAACGGTTAAAGATAGGACATCGCGGTTTTCACCAGTGGATTTAGCACCTCATTTTACATAAAATAACTCCTATAAGTCTACTCTCAAGAGTTGATAAAGGTACAAACAAATAAAATGTTTATATATCACATTTTCAAATATCTATTATTCTCCATTTTACCCGATCTCCTAAACGGTTCAAGATAGGACATCGGGGTTTTCACCAGTGGATTTAGCACCTCATTTTACATAAAATAAGTCCTATAAGTCTACTCTCAAGAGTTGATCAAGGTACAAACGAACAAAATGTTTATATAACACATGTTTATATAACACATTTTCAAATATCTATTATTCTCCATTTTACTCGAACTCCTAAACGGTTAAAGATAGGACATCGCGGTTTTTACCAGTAGATTTAGCACCTCATTTTACATGAAATAAGTCTTATAAGTCTACTCTCAAGAGTTGATAAAGGTACAAACGAATTAAATGTTTATATATCACATTATCAAATATCTATTATTCTCCATTTTACTCGATCTGCTAAACGGTTAAAGATAGGACATCGCGGTTTTCACTAGTGGATTTAGCACCTCATTTTACATAAAATAGGTCCTATAAGTCTACTCTCAAGAGTTGATAAAGGTAAAAACGAATAAAATGTTTATATATCACATTTTCAAATTTCTATTATTCTCCATTTTACTCGATCACCTAAACGGTTCAAGATAGGACTTCGGGGTTTTCACCAGTGGATTTAGCACCTCATTTTACATAAAATAAGTCCTATAAGTCTACTCTCAAGAGTTGATGAAGGTACAAACGAACAAAATGTTTATATATCACATTTTCAAATATCTATTATTCTCCATTTTACTCGATCTTCTAAACGGTTCAAGATAGGACATCGCAATTTTCACCAGTGGATTAAGCACCTCATTTTACATAAAATAAGTCCTATAAGTCTACTCTTTAGAGTTGATAAAGGTACAAACGAACAAAATGTTTATATATCACATTTTCAAATATCTATTATTCTCCATTTTACTCGATCTCCTAAACGGTTAAAGATAGGACATCGCGGTTTTCACCAGTGGATTTAGCACCTCATTTTACATGAAATAAGTCTTATAAGTCTACTCTCAAGAGTTGATAAAGGTACAAACGAATTAAATGTTTATATATCACATTATCAAATATCTATTATTCTCCATTTTACTCGATCTGCTAAACGGTTAAAGATTGGACATCGCGGTTTTTACCAGTAGATTTAGCACCTCATTTTACATGAAATAAGTCTTATAAGTCTACTCTCAAGAGTTGATAAAGGTACAAACGAATGAAATGTTTATATATCACATTTTCAAATATCTATTATTCTCCATTTTACTCGATCACCTAAACGGTTCAAGATAGGACTTCGGGGTTTTCACCAGTGGATTTAGCACCTCATTTTACATAAAATAAGTCCTATAAGTCTACTCTCAAGAGTTGATCAAGGTACAAACGAACAAAATGTTTATATATCACATTTTCAAATATCTATTATTCTCCATTTTACTCGATCTCCTAAACGGTTCAAGATAGGACATCGCAATTTTCACCAGTGGATTAAGCACCTCATTTTACATAAAATAAGTCCTATAAGTCTACTCTTTAGAGTTGATAAAGGTACAAACGAACAAAATGTTTATATATCACATTTTCAAATATCTATTATTCTCCATTTTACTCGATCTCCTAAACGGTTAAAGATAGGACATCGCGGTTTTCACCAGTGGATTTAGCACCTCATTTTACATAAAATAGGTCCTAGAAGTCTACTCTCAAAAGTTGATAAAGGTACAAGCGAATAAAATGTTTATATATCACATTATCAAATATCTATTATTCTCCATTTTACTCGATCTGCTAAACGGTTAAAGATAGGACATCGCGGTTTTCACCAGTGGATTTAGCACCTCATTTTACATAAAATAGGTCCTATAAGTCTACTCTCAAAAGTTGATAAAGGTACAAACGAATAAAATGTTTATATATCACATTTTCAAATATCTATTATTCTCTATTTTACCCGATCTCCTAAACGGTTAAAGATAGGACATCGAGGTTTTCACCAGTGGATTCAGCACCTCATTTTACATAAAATAGGTCCTATAAGTCTACTCTCAAGAGTTGATAAAGGTAAAAACGAATAAAATGTTTATATATCACATTTTCAAATATCTATTAATATCCATTTTACTCGATCTGCTAAACGGTTAAAGATAGGACATCGCGGTTATCACCAGTGGATTTAGCACCTCATTTTACATAAAATAGGTCCTATAAGTCTACTCTCAAGAGTTGATAAAGGTAAAAACGAATAAAATGTTAATATATCACATTTTCAAATTTCTATTATTCTCCATTTTACTCGATCTCCTAAACGGTTAAAGATAGGACACCGCGGTTTTCACCAGTGGATTTAGCACCTCATTTTACATAAAATAGGTCCTATAAGTCAACTCTCAAAAGTTGATAAAGGTACAAACGAATAAAATGTTTATATATCACGTTATAAAATATCTATTATTCTCCATTTTACTCGATCTCCTAAACGGTTAAAGATAGGACATCGCGGTTTTCACCAGTGGATTTAGCACCTCATTTTACATAAAATAACTCCTATAAGTCTACTCTTAAGAGTTGATAAAGGTACAAACGAATAAAATGTTTATATATCACATTTTCAAATATCGATTAATATCCATTTTACCCGATATCCTAAACGGTTAAAGATAGGACATCGTGGTTTCCACCAGTGGATTTAGCACCTCATTTTACATATAATAAGTCCTATTAGTCTACTCTCAAAAGTTGATAAAGGTACAAACGAATAAAATGTTTATATATCACATTTTCAAATATCTATTAATATCCATTTTACTCGATCACCTAAACGGTTCAAGATAGGACATCGGGGTTTTCACCAGTGGATTTAGCACCTCATTTTACATAAAATAAGTCCTATAAGTCTACTCTCAAGAGTTGATCAAGGTACAAACGAACAAAATGTTTATATATCACATTTTCAAATATCTATTATTCTCCATTTTACTCGATCTCCTAAACGGTTAAAGATAGGACATCGCGGTTTTTACCAGTAGATTTAGCACCTCATTTTACATGAAATAAGTCTTATAAGTCTACTCTCAAGAGTTGATAAAGGTACAAACGAATAAAATGTTTATATATCACATTATCAAATATCTATTATTCTCCATTTTACTCGATTTGCTAAACGGTTAAAGATAATACATCGCGGTTTTCACCAGTGGATTTAGCACCTCATTTTACATAAAATAGGTCCTATAAGTCTACTCTCAAGAGTTGATAAAGGTAAAAACGAATAAAATGTTTATATATCACATTTTCAAATTTCTATTATTCTCCATTTTACTCGATCTCCTAAACGGTTAAAGATTGGACATCGAGGTTTTCACCAGTGGATTTAGCACCTCATTTTACATAAAATAGGTCCTATAAGTCAACTCTCAAAAGTTGATAAAGGTACAAACGAATAAAATGTTTATATATCACATTATCAAATATCTAATAATATCCATTTTACTCGATATCCTAAACGGTTAAAGATAGGACATCGCGGTTTTAACCAGTGGATTTAGCACCTCATTTTACATAAAATAAATCCTATAAGTCTACTCTTAAGAGTTGATAAAGGTACAAACGAATAAAATGTTTATATATCACATTTTAAAATATCTATTATTCTCCTTTTCACTCGATCTCCTAAACGGTTAAAGATAGGACATCGCGGTTTTCACCAGTGGATTTAGCACCTCATTTTACATAAAATAGGTCCTATAAGTCAACTCTCAAGAGTTGATAAAGGTACAAACGAATAAAATGTTTATATATCACATTTTCAAATAACTATTTTTATCCATTTTACTCGATCTCCTAAACGGTTCAAGATAGGACATCGCAATTTTCACCAGTGGATTAAGCACCTCATTTTACATAAAATAAGTCCTATAAGTCTACTCTTTAGAGTTGATAAAGGTACAAACGAACAAAATGTTTATATATCACATTTTCAAATATCTATTATTCTCAATTTTACTCGAACTCCTAAACGGTTAAAGATAGGACATCGCGGTTTTTACCAGTAGATTTAGCACCTCATTTTACATATAATAAGTCCTATTAGTCTACTCTCAAAAGTTGATAAAGGTACAAACGAATAAAATGTTTATATATCACATTTTCAAATATCTATTAATATCCATTTTACTCGATCTCCTAAACGGTTCAAGATAGGACATCGAAGTTTTCACCAGTGGATTTAGCACCTCATTTTACATAAAATAAGTCCTATAAGTCTACTCTTTAGAGTTGATAAAGGTACAAACGTACAAAATGTTTATATATCACATTTTCAAATATCTATTATTCTCCATTTTACTCGATCTAATAAACGGTTAAAGATAGGACATCGCGGTTTTTACCAGTAGATTTAGCACCTCATTTTACATGAAATAAGTCTTATAAGTCTACTCTCAAGAGTTGATAAAGGTACAAACGAATAAAATGTTTATATATCACATTATCAATTATCTATTATTCTCCATTTTACTTGATTTGCTAAACGGATAAAGATAATACATCGCGGTTTTCACCAGTGGATTTAGCACCTCATTTTACATAAAATAGGTCCTATAAGTCTACTCTCAAGAGTTGATAAAGGTAAAAACGAATAAAATGTTTATATATCACATTTTCAAATTTCTATTATTCTCCATTTTACTCGATCTCCTAAACGGTTAAAGATTGGACATCGAGGTTTTCACCAGTGGATTTAGCACCTCATTTTACATAAAATAGGTCCTATAAGTCAACTCTCAAAAGTTGATAAAGGTACAAACGAATAAAATGTTTATATATCACATTTTCAAATATCTATTAATATCCATTTTACTCGATCTCCTAAACGGTTCAAGATAGGACATCGGGGTTTTCACCAGTGGATTTAGCACCTCATTTTACATAAAATAAGTCCTATAAGTCTACTCTTTAGAGTTGATAAAGGTACAAACGAACAAAATGTTTATATATCACATTATCAAATATCTATTAATATCCATTTTACTCGATATCCTAAACGGTTCAAGATAGGACATCGGGGTTTTCACCAGTGGATTTAGCACCTCATTTTACATAAAATAAGTCCTATAAGTCTACTCTTTAGAGTTGATAAAGGTACAAACGAACAAAATGTTTATATATCACATTATCAAATATCTATTAAGATCCATTTTACTCGATCTCCTAAACGGTTCAAGATAGGACATCGGGGTTTTCACCAGTGGATTTAGCACCTCATTTTACATAAAATAAGTCCTATAAGTCTACTCTTTAGAGTTGATAAAGGTACAAACGAATAAAATGTTTATATATCACATTATCAAATATCTATTATTCTCCATTTTACTCGATTTGCTAAACGGTTAAAGATAATACATCGCGGTTTTCACCAGTGGATTTAGCACCTTATTTTACATAAAATAGGTCCTATAAGTCTACTCTCAAGAGTTGATAAAGGTAAAAACGAATAAAATGTTTGTATATCACATTTTCAAATTTTTATTATTCTCCATTTTACTCGATCTCCTAAACGGTTAAAGATTGGACATCGAGGTTTTCACCAGTGGATTTAGCACCTCATTTTACATAAAATAGGTCCTATAAGTCAACTCTCAAAAGTTGATAAAGGTACAAACGAATAAAGTGTTTATATATCACATTATCAAATATCTATTATTCTCCATTTTACTCGATCTGCTAAACGGTTAAAGATAGGACATCGCGGTTTTCACCAGTGGATTTAGCACCTCATTTTACATAAAATAGGTCCTATAAGTCTACTCTCAAGAGTTGATAAAGGTAAAAACGAATAAAATGTTTATATATCACATTTTCAAATTTCTATTATTCTCCATTTTACTCGAACTCCTAAACGGTTAAAGATAGGACATCGCGGTTTTCACCAGTGGATTTAGCACCTCATTTTACATATAATAAGTCCTATTAGTCTACTCTCAAAAGTTGATAAAGGTACAAACGAATAAAATGTTTATATATCACATTTTCAAATATCTATTAATATCCATTTTACTCGATCTCCTAACCGGTTCAAGATAGGACATCGGGGATTTCACCAGTGGATTTAGCACCTCATTTTACATAAAATAAGTCCTATAAGTCTACTCTTTAGAGTTGATAAAGGTACAAACGAACAAAATGTTTATATATCACATTTTCAAATATCTATTATTCTCCATTTTACTCGATCTCCTAAACGGTTAAAGATAGGACATCGCGGTTTTTACCAGTAGATTTAGCACCTCATTTTACATGAAATAAGTCTTATAAGTCTACTCTCAAGAGTTGATAAAGGTACAAACGAATAAAATGTTTATATATCACATTATCAAATATCTATTATTCTCCATTTTACTCGATTTGCTAAACGGTTAAAGATAATACATAGCGGTTTTCACCAGTGGATTTAGCACCTCATTTTACATAAAATAGGTCCTATAAGTCTACTCTCAAGAGTTGATAAAGGTAAAAACGAATAAAATGTTTATATATCACATTTTCAAATTTCTATTATTCTCCATTTTACTCGATCTCCTAAACGGTTAAAGATTGGACATCGAGGTTTTCACCAGTGGATTTAGCACCTCATTTTACATAAAATAGGTCCTATAAGTCAACTCTCAAAAGTTGATAAAGGTACAAACGAATAAAATGTTTATATATCACATTATCAAATATCTATTAATATCCATTTTACTCGATATCCTAAACGGTTAAAGATAGGACATCGCGGTTTTAACCAGTGGATTTAGCACCTCATTTTACATAAAATAAGTCCTATAAGTCTACTCTCAAGAGTTGATAAAGGTACAAACGAATAAAATGTTTAAATATCACATTTTCAAATATCTATTATTTTCTATTTTACTCGATCTCCTAAACGGTTAAAGATAGGACATCGCGGTTTTCACCAGTGGATTTAGCATCTTATTTTACGTAAAATAAGTCCTATAAGTCTACTCTTAAGAGTTGATAAAGGTACAAACGAATAAAATGTTTATATATCACATTTTAAAATATCTATTATTCTCCATTTCACTCGATCTCCTAAACGGTTAAAGATAGGACATCGCGGTTTTCACCAGTGGATTTAGCACCTCATTTTACATAAAATAGGTCCTATAAGTCAACTCTCAAGAGTTGATAAAGGTACAAACGAATAAAATGTTTATATATCACATTTTCAAATAACTATTTTTATCCATTTTACTCGATCTCCTAAACGGTTCAAGATAGGACATCGCGGTTTTCACCAGTGGATTTAGCACCTCATTTTACATAAAATAAGTCTTATAAGTCTACTCTCAAGAGTTGATAAAGGTAAAAACGAATAAAATGTTTATATATCACATTTTCAAATATCTATTATTCTCCATTTTACTTGATCTCCTAAACGGTTAAAAATAGGACATCGCGGATTTCACCAGTGGATTTAGCACCTCATTTTACATAAAATAAGTCCCATAAGTCTACTCATTAGAGTTGATAAAGGTACAAACGAATAAAATGTTTATATATCACATTTTCAAATATCTATTATTCTCCATTTTACTCGATCTCCTAAACGGTTAATGATAGGACATCGCGGATTTCACCAGTGAATTTAGCACATCATTTTACATAAAATAAGTCCTATAAGTCTACTCTCAAGAGTTGATAAAGGTACAAACGAATAAAATGTTTATATAACACATTTTCAAATATCTATTATTCTCCATTTTACTCGATCTCCTAAACGGATAAAGATAGGACATCGCGGTTTTCACCAGTAGATTTAGCACCTCATTTTACATGAAATAAGTCTTATAAGTCTACTCTCAAGAGTTGATAAAGGTACAAACGAATAAAATGTTTATATATCACATTTTCAAATATCTATTAATATCCATTTTACTCGATCTCCTAAACGGTTAAAGATAGGACATCGCGGTTTTCACCAGTGGATTTAGCACCTCATTTTACATAAAATAGGTCCTATAAGTCTACTCTCAAGAGTTGATAAAGGTAAAAACGAATAAAATGTTTATATATCACATTTTCAAATATTTATTTTTCTCCATTTTATTCGATCTCCTATACGGTTCAAGATAGGACATCGCGGTTTTCACCAGTGGATTTAGCACCTCATTTTACATAAAATAAGTCCTATAAGTCTACTCTTAAGAGTTGATAAAGGTACAAACGAATAAAATGTTTAGATATCACATTATCAAATATCTATTATTCCCATTTTACTCGATCTCCTAAACGGTTAAAGATAGGACATCGCGGTTTTCACCAGTAGATTTAGCACCTCATTTTACATGAAATAAGTCTTATAAGTCTACACTCAAGAGTTGATAAAGGTACAAACGAATAAAATGTTTATATATCACATTTTCAAATATCTATTAATATCCATTTTACTCGATCTCCTAAACGGTTAAAGATAGGACATCGCGGTTTTCACCAGTGGATTTAGCACCTCATTTTACATAAAATAGGTCCTATAAGTCTACTCTCAAAAGTTGATAAAGGTTCAAACGAATAAAATGTTTATATATCACATTTTCAAATATCTATTATTCTCCATTTTACCCGATCTCCTAAACGGTTAAAGATTGGACATCGAGGTTTTCACCAGTGGATTTAGCACCTCATTTTACATAAAATAGGTCCTATAAGTCAACTCTCAAAAGTTGATAAAGGTACAAACGAATAAAATGTTTATATATCACGTTATAAAATATCTATTATTCTCCATTTTACTCGATCTCCTAAACGGTTAAAGATAGGACATCGCGGTTTTCACCAGTGGATTTAGCACCTCATTTTACATAAAATAACTCCTATAAGTCTACTCTCAAGAGTTGATAAAGGTACAAACGAATAAAATGTTTATATATCACATTTTCGAATATCTATTAATATAAATTTTACTCGATATCCTAAACGGTTAAAGATAGGACATCGCGGTTTTCACCAGTGGATTTAGCACCTCATTTTACATATAATAAGTCCTATTAGTCTACTCTCAAAAGTTGATAAAGGTACAAACGAATAAAATGTTTATATATCACATTTTCAAATATCTATTAATATCCATTTTACTCGATCTCCTAAACGGTTCAAGATAGGACATCGGGGTTTTCACCAGTGGATTTAGCACCTTATTTTACATAAAATAAGTCCTATAATTCTACTCTTTAGAGTTGATAAAGGTACAAACGAACAAAATGTTTATATATCACATTTTCAAATATCTATTATTCTCCATTTTACTCGATCTCCTAAACGGTTAAAGATAGGACATCGCGGTTTTTACCAGTAGATTTAGCACCTCATTTTACATGAAATAAGTCTTATAAGTCTACTCTCAAGAGTTGATAAAGGTACAAACGAATAAAATGTTTATATATCACATTATCAAATATCTATTATTCTCCATTTTACTCGATCTGCTAAACGGTTAAAGATAATACATCGCGGTTTTCACCAGTGGATTTAGCACCTCATTTTACATAAAATAGGTCCTATAAGTCTACTCCCAAGAGTTGATAAAGGTAAAAACGAATAAAATGTTTATATATCACATTTTCAAATTTCTATTATTCTCCATTTTACTCGATCTCCTAAACGGTTAAAGATTGGACATCGAGGTTTTCACCAGTGGATTTAGCACCTCATTTTACATAAAATAGGTCCTATAAGTCAACTCTCAAAAGTTGATAAAGGTACAAACGGATAAAATGTTTATATATCACATTATCAAATATCTATTAATATCCATTTTACTCGATATCCTAAACGGTTAAAGATAGGACATCGCGGTTTTCACCAGTGGATTTAGCACCTCATTTTACATAAAATAACTCCTATAAGTCTACTCTCAAGAGTTGATAAAGGTACAAACGAATAAAATGTTTATATATCACATTTTCAAATATCTATTAATATCCATTTTACTCGATATCCTAAACGGTTAAAGATAGGACATCGCGGTTTTCACCAGTGGATTAAGCACCTCATTTTACATATAATAAGTCCTATTAGTCTACTCTCAAAAGTTGATAAAGGTACAAACGAATAAAATGTTTATATATCACATTTTCAAATATATATCAATATCCATTTTACTCGATATCCTAAACGGTTAAAGATAGGACATCGCGGTTTTCACCAGTGGATTAAGCACCTCATTTTACATATAATAAGTCCTATTAGTCTACTCTCAAAAGTTGATAAAGGTACAAACGAATAAAATGTTTATATATCACATTTTCAAATATCTATTAATATCCATTGTACTCGATATCCTAAACGGTTAAAGATAGGACATCGCGGTTTTCACCAGTGGATTTAGCACCTCATTTTACATAAAATAGGTCCTATAAGTCTACTCTCAAGAGTTGATAAAGGTAAAAACGAATAAAATGTTTATATATCACATTTTCAAATTTCTATTATTCTCCATTTTACTCGATCTCCTAAACGGTTAAAGATTGGACATCGAGGTTTTCACCAGTGGATTTAGCACCTCATTTTACATAAAATAGGTCCTATAAGTCAACTCTCAAAAGTTGATAAAGGTACAAACGAATAAAATGTTTATATATCACATTATCAAATATCTATTAATATCCATTTTACTCGATATCCTAAACGGTTAAAGATAGGACATCGCGGTTTTCACCAGTGGATTTAGCACCTCATTTTACATAAAATAACTCCTATAAGTCTACTCTCAAGAGTTGATAAAGGTACAAACGAATAAAATGTTTATATATCACATTTTCAAATATCTATTAATATCCATTTTACTCGATATCCTAAACGGTTAAAGATAGGACATCGCGGTTTTCACCAGTGGATTAAGCACCTCATTTTACATATAATAAGTCCTATTAGTCTACTCTTAAAAGTTGATAAAGGTACAAACGAATAAAATGTTTATATATCACATTTTCAAATATATATTAATATCCATTTTACTCGATATCCTAAACGGTTAAAGATAGGACATCGCGGTTTTCACCAGTGGATTAAGCACCTCATTTTACATATAATAAGTCCTATTAGTCTACTCTCAAAAGTTGATAAAGGTACAAACGAATAAAATGTTTATATATCACATTTTCAAATATCTATTAATATCCATTGTACTCGATATCCTAAACGGTTAAAGATAGGACATCGCGGTTTTCACCAGTGGATTTAGCACCTCATTTTACATATAATAAGTCCTATTAGTCTACTCTCAAAAGTTGATAAAGGTACAAACGAATAAAATGTTTATATATCACATTTTCAAATATCTATTAATATCCATTTTACTCGATCTCCTAAACGGTTAAAGATTGGACATCGAGGTTTTCACCAGTGGATTTAGCACCTCATTTTACATAAAATAGGTCCTATAAGTCAACTCTCAAAAGTCGATAAAGGTACAAACGAATAAAATGTTTATATATCACATTATCAAATATCTATTAATATCCATTTTTCTCGATATCCTAAACGGTTAAAGATAGGACATCGCGGTTTTAACCAGTGGATTTAGCACCTCATTTTACATAAAATAAGTCCTATAAGTCTACTCTCAAGAGTTGATAAAGGTACAAACGAATAAAATGTTTAAATATCACATTTTCAAATATCTATTATTTTCTATTTTACTCGATCTCCTAAACGGTTAAAGATAGGACATCGCGGTTTTCACCAGTGGATTTAGCACCTTATTTTACGTAAAATAAGTCCTTTAAGTCTACTCTTAAGAGTTGATAAAGGTACAAACGAATAAAATGTTTATATATCACATTTTAAAATATCTATTATTCTCCATTTCACTCGATCTCCTAAACGGTTAAAGATAGGACATCGCGGTTTTCACCAGTGGATTTAGCACCTCATTTTACATAAAATAGGTCCTATAAGTCAACTCTCAAGAGTTGATAAAGGTACAAACGAATAAAATGTTTATATATCACATTTTAAAATAACTATTTTTATCCATTTTACTCGATCTCCTAAACGGTTCAAGATAGGACATCGCGGTTTTCACCAGTGGATTTAGCACCTCATTTTACATAAAATAAGTCTTATAAGTCTACTCTCAAGAGTTGATAAAGGTACAAACGAATAAAATGTTTATATATCACATTTTCAAATAACTATTTTTATCCATTTTACTCGATCTCCTAAACGGTTAAAAATAGGACATCGCGGTTTTCACCAGTGGATTTAGCACCTCATTTTACATAAAATAAGTCCCATAAGTCTACTCTTTAGAGTTGATAAAGGTACAAACGAATAAAATGTTTATATATCACATTTTCAAATATCTATTATTCTCCAATTTACTCGATCTCCTAAACGGTTAATGATAGGACATCGCGGATTTCACCAGTGAGTTTAGCACCTCATTTTACATAAAATAAGTCCTATAAGTCTACTCTCAAGAGTTGATAAAGGTACAAACGAATAAAATGTTTATATATCACATTTTCAAATATCTATTAATATCCATTTTACTCGATATCCTAAACGGTTAAAGATAGGACATCGCGGATTTCACCAGTGGAATTAGCACCTCATTTTACATAAAATAAGACCTATAAGTCTACTCTCAAGAGTTGATAAAGGTACAAACGAATAAAATGTTTATATATCACATTTTCAAGTATCTATTATTCTCCATTTTACTCGATCTCCTAAACGGTTAAAGATAGGACATCGCGGTTTTCACCAGTGGATTTAGCACCTCATTTTACATAAAATAACTTCTATAAGTCTACTCTCAAGAGTTGATAAAGGTACAAACGAATAAAATGTTTATATATCACATTTTAAAATATCTATTATTCTCCATTTCACTCGATCTCCTAAACGGTTAAAGATAGGACATCGCGGTTTTCACCAGTGGATTTAGCACCTCATTTTACATAAAATAGGTCCTATAAGTCAACTCTCAAGAGTTGTAAAGGTACAAACGAATAAAATGTTTATATATCACATTTTCAAATAACTATTTTTATCCATTTTACTCGATCTCCTAAACGGTTCAAGATAGGACATCGCGGTTTTCACCAGTGGATTTAGCACCTCATTTTACATAAAATAAGTCTTATAAGTCTACTCTCAAGAGTTGATAAAGGTACAAACGAATAAAATGTTTATATATCACATTTTCAAATATCTATTATTCTCCATTTTACTCGATCTCCTAAACGGTTAAAGATAGGACATCGCGGTTTTCACCAGTGGATTTAGCACCTCATTTTACATAAAATAAGTCTCATAAGTCTACTCTTTAGAGTTGATAAAGGTACAAACGAATAAAATGTTTATATATCACATTTTCAAATATCTATTATTCTCCAATTTACTCGATCTCCTAAACGGTTAATGATAGGACATCGCGGATTTCACCAGTGAATTTAGCACCTCATTTTACATAAAATAACTCCTATAAGTCTACTCTCAAGAGTTGATAAAGGTACAAACGAATAAAATGTTTATATATCACATTTTAAAATAACTATTTTTATCCATTTTACTCGATCTCCTAAACGGTTCAAGATAGGACATCGCGGTTTTCACCAGTGGATTTAGCACCTCATTTTACATAAAATAAGTCTTATAAGTCTACTCTCAAGAGTTGATTAAGGTACAAACGAATAAAATGTTTATATATCACATTTTCAAATAACTATTTTTATCCATTTTACTCGATCTCCTAAACGGTTAAAAATAGGACATCGCGGTTTTCACCAGTGGATTTAGCACCTCATTTTACATAAAATAAGTCCCATAAGTCTACTCTTTAGAGTTGATAAAGGTACAAACGAATAAAATGTTTATATATCACATTTTCAAATATCTATTATTCTCCAATTTACTCGATCTCCTAAACGGTTAATGATAGGACATCGCGAATTTCACCAGTGAGTTTAGCACCTTATTTTACATAAAATAAGTCCTATAAGTCTACTCTCAAGAGTTGATAAAGGTACAAACGAATAAAATGTTTATATATCACATTTTCAAATATCTATTAATATCCATTTTACTCGATATCCTAAACGGTTAAAGATAGGACATCGCGGATTTCACCAGTGGATTTAGCACCTCATTTTACATAAAATAAGACCTATAAGTCTACTCTCAAGAGTTGATAAAGGTACAAACGAATAAAATGTTTATATATCACATTTTCAAGTATCTATTATTCTCCATTTTACTCGATCTCCTAAACGGTTAAAGATAGGACATCGCGGTTTTCACCAGTGGATTTAGCACCTCATTTTACATAAAATAACTTCTATAAGTCTACTCTCAAGAGTTGATAAAGGTACAAACGAATAAAATGTTTATATATCACATTATCAAATATCTATTAATATCCATTTTACTCGATATCCTAAACGGTTAAAGATAGGACATCGCGGTTTTAACCAGTGGATTTAGCACCTCATTTTACATAAAATAAGTCCTATAAGTCTACTCTCAAGAGTTGATAAAGGTACAAACGAATAAAATGTTTATATATCACATTTTCAAATATTTATTTTTCTCCATTTTATTCGATCTCCTATACGGTTCAAGATAGGACATCGCGGTTTTCACAAGTGGATTTAGCACCTCATTTTACATAAAATAAGTCCTATAAGTCTACTCTTAAGAGTTGATAAAGGTAAAAACGAATAAAATGTTTATATATCACATTTTCAAATATCTATTAATATCCATTTTACTCGATATCCTAAACGGTTAAAGATAGGACATCGCGGTTTTCACCAGTGGATTTAGCACCTCATTTTACATAAAATAAGTCCTATAAGTCTACTCTTAAGAGTTGATAAAGGTAAAAACGAATAAAATGTTTATATATCACATTTTCAAATTTCTATTATTCTCCATTTTATTCGATCACCTAAACGGTTAAAGATAGGACATCGCGGTTTTCACCAGTGGATTTAGCACCTCATTTTACATAAAATAGGTCCTATAAGTCAACTCTCAAGAGTTGATAAAGGTTCAAACGAATAAAATGTTTATATATCACATTTTCAAATATCTATTATTCTCCATTTTACTTGATCTCCTAAACGGTTCAAGATAGGACATCGCGGTTTTCACCAGTGGATTTAGCACCTCATTTTACATAAAATAAGTCCTATAAGTCTACTCTCAAGAGTTGATAAAGGTGAAAACGAATAAAATGTTTATATATCACATTTTCAAATTTCTATTATTCTCCATTTTATTCGATCACCTAAACGGTTAAAGATAGGACATCGCGGTTTTCACCAGTGGATTTAGCACCTCATTTTACATCAAATAGGTCCTATAAGTCTACTCTCAAGAGTGTATAAAGGTACAAACGAATAAAATGTTTATATATCACATTTTCAAATATCTATTATTCTCCATTTTACTTGATCTCCTAAACGGTTCAAGATAGGACATCGCGGTTTTCACCAGTGGATTTAGCACCTCATTTTACATAAAATAGGTCCTATAAGTCAACTCTCAAGAGTTGATAAAGGTACAAACGAATAAAATGTTTATATATCACATTTTCAAATAACTATTTTTATCCATTTTACTTGATCTCCTAAACGGTTCAAGATAGGATATCGCGGTTTTCACCAGTGGATTTAGCACCTCATTTTACATAAAATATGTCCTATAAGTCTACTCTCAAGAGTTGATAAAGGTGAAAACGAATAAAATGTTTATATATCACATTTTCAAATTTCTATTATTCTCCATTTTATTCGATCACCTAAACGGTTAAAGATAGGACATCGCGGTTTTCACCAGTGGATTTAACACCTCATTTTACATAAAATAGGTCCTATAAGTCTACTCTCAAGAGTTGATAAAGGTAAAAACGAATAAAATGTTTATATATCACATTTTCAAATATCTATTATTTTCCATTTTACTTGATCTCCTAAACGGTTCAAGATAGGACATCGCGGTTTTCACCAGTGGATTTAGCACCTCATTTTACATAAAATAGGTCCTATAAGTCTACTCTCAAGAGTTGATAAAGGTAAAAACGAATAAAATGTTTATATATCACATTTTCAAATTTCTATTATTCTCCATTTTATTCGATCACCTAAACGGTTAAAGATAGGACATCGCGGTTTTCACCAGTGGATTTAGCACCTCATTTTACATAAAATAGGTCCTATAAGTCTACTCTCAAAAGTTGATAAAGGTACAAACGAATAAAATGTTTATATATCACATTTTCAAATATCTATTATTCTCCATTTTACTTGATCTCCTAAACGGTTCAAGATAGGACATCGCGGTTTTCACCAGTGGATTTAGCACCTCATTTTACATAAAATAGGTCCTATAAGTCAACTCTCAAGAGTTGATAAAGGTACAAACGAATAAAATGTTTATATATCACATTTTCAAATAACTATTTTTATCCATTTTACTTGATCTCCTAAACGGTTCAAGATAGGACATCGCGGTTTTCACCAGTGGATTTAGCACCTCATTTTACATAAAATAAGTCCTATAGGTCTACTCTCAAGAGTTGATAAAGGTGAAAACGAATAAAATGTTTATATATCACATTTTCAAATATCTATTATTCTCCATTTTACTCGATCTCCTAAACGGTTAAAAATAGGACATCGCGGTTTTTACCAGTGGATTTAGCACCTCATTTTACATAAAATAAGTCCTGTAAGTCTACTCTTTAGAGTTGATAAAGGTACAAACGAACAAAATGTTTATATATCACATTTTCAAATATCTATTATTCTCCATTTTACTCGATCTCCTAAACGGTTAAAGATAGGACATCGCGGTTTTTACCAGTAGATTTAGCACCTTATTTTACATGAAATAAGTCTTATAAGTCTACTCTCAAGAGTTGATAAAGGTACAAACGAATAAAATGTTTGTATATCACATTATCAAATATCTATTATTCTCCATTTTTCTCGATCTGCTAAACGGTTAAAGATAGGACATCGCGGTTTTCACCAGTGGATTTAGCACCTCATTTTACATAAAATAGGTCCTATAAGTCTACTCTCAAGAGTTGATAAAGGTAAAAACGAATAAAATGTTTATATATCACATTTTCAAATTTCTATTATTCTCCATTTTATTCGATCACCTAAACGGTTAAAGATAGGACATCGCGGTTTTCACCAGTGGATTTAGCACCTCATTTTACATAAAATAGGTCCTATAAGTCTACTCTCAAGAGTTGATAAAGGTAAAAACGAATAAAATGTTTATATATCACATTTTCAAATATCTATTATTTTCCATTTTACTTGATCTCCTAAACGGTTCAAGATAGGACATCGCGGTTTTCACCAGTGGATTTAGCACCTCATTTTACATAAAATAGGTCCTATAAGTCTACTCTCAAGAGTTGATAAAGGTAAAAACGAATAAAATGTTTATATATCACATTTTCAAATTTCTATTATTCTCCATTTTATTCGATCACCTAAACGGTTAAAGATAGGACATCGCGGTTTTCACCAGTGGATTTAGCACCTCATTTTACATAAAATAGGTCCTATAAGTCTACTCTCAAAAGTTGATAAAGGTACAAACGAATAAAATGTTTATATATCACATTTTCAAATATCTATTATTCTCCATTTTACTTGATCTCCTAAACGGTTCAAGATAGGACATCGCGGTTTTCACCAGTGGATTTAGCACCTCATTTTACATAAAATAGGTCCTATAAGTCAACTCTCAAGAGTTGATAAAGGTACAAACGAATAAAATGTTTATATATCACATTTTCAAATAACTATTTTTATCCATTTTACTTGATCTCCTAAACGGTTCAAGATAGGACATCGCGGTTTTCACCAGTGGATTTAGCACCTCATTTTACATAAAATAAGTCCTATAGGTCTACTCTCAAGAGTTGATAAAGGTGAAAACGAATAAAATGTTTATATATCACATTTTCAAATATCTATTATTCTCCATTTTACTCGATCTCCTAAACGGTTAAAAATAGGACATCGCGGTTTTTACCAGTGGATTTAGCACCTCATTTTACATAAAATAAGTCCTGTAAGTCTACTCTTTAGAGTTGATAAAGGTACAAACGAACAAAATGTTTATATATCACATTTTCAAATATCTATTATTCTCCATTTTACTCGATCTCCTAAACGGTTAAAGATAGGACATCGCGGTTTTTACCAGTAGATTTAGCACCTTATTTTACATGAAATAAGTCTTATAAGTCTACTCTCAAGAGTTGATAAAGGTACAAACGAATAAAATGTTTGTATATCACATTATCAAATATCTATTATTCTCCATTTTTCTCGATCTGCTAAACGGTTAAAGATAGGACATCGCGGTTTTCACCAGTGGATTTAGCACCTCATTTTACATAAAATAGGTCCTATAAGTCTACTCTCAAGAGTTGATAAAGGTAAAAACGAATAAAATGTTTATATATCACATTTTCAAATTTCTATTATTCTCCATTTTATTCGATCACCTAAACGGTTAAAGATAGGACATCGCGGTTTTCACCAGTGGATTTGGCACCTCATTTTACATAAAATAGGTCCTATAAGTCTACTCTCAAGAGTTGATAAAGGTAAAAACGAATAAAATGTTTATATAACACATTTTCAAATATCTATTATTCTCCATTTTACTCGATCTGCTAAACGGTTAAAGATAGGACATCGCGGTTTTCACCAGTGGATTTAGCACCTCATTTTACATAAAATAGGTCCTATAAGTCTACTCTCAAGAGTTGATAAAGGTAAAAACGAATAAAATGTTTATATATCACATTTTCAAATTTCTATTATTCTCCATTTTATTCGATCACCTAAACGGTTAAAGATAGGACATCCCGGTTTTCACCAGTGGATATAGCACCTCATTTTACTCGATCTCCTAAACAATTAAAGATAGGACATCGCGGTTTTCACCAGTGGATTTAGCACCTCATTTTACTTAAAATAAGTCTTATAAGTCTACTCTCAAGAGTTGATAAAGGTTCAAACGAATAAAATGTTTATATATCACATTATCAAATATCTATTATTCTCCATTTTACTCGATCCCCTAAACGGTTAAAGATAGGACATCGCGGTTTTCACCAGTAGATTTAGCACCTCATTTTACATGAAATAAGTCTTATAAGTCTACTCTCAAGAGTTGATAAAGGTACAAACGAATAAAATGTTTATATATCACATTTTCAAATACCTATTATTCTCCATTTTACTCGATCTCCTAAACGGTTAAAGATAGGACATCGCGGGTTTCACCAGTGAATTTACCACTATATTTTACATAAAATAAGTCCTATAAGTCTACTCTCAAGAGTTGATAAAGGTAAAAACGAATTAAATGTTTATATATCACATTTTCAAATATCTATTATTCTCCATTTTTCTCGATCTCCTAAACGGTTAAAGATAGAACATCGCGGTTTTCACCAGTGGATTTAGCACCTCATTTTACTTAAAATAAGTCTTATAAGTCTACTCTCAACAGTTGACAAAGTTACAAACGAATAAAATGTTTATATATCACATTTTCAAATATCTGTTATTATCAATTTTACTCGATCTCTTAAACGGTTAAAGATAGGACATTGCGGTTTTTACCAGTGGATTAAGCACCTTATTTTACATAAAATAAGTCCTATAAGACTACTCTCAAGAGTTGATAAAGGTAAAAACGAATAAAATGTTTATATATCACATTTTCAAATATTTATTTTTCTCCATTTTATTCGATCTCCTGTACGGTTCAAGATAGGACATCGCGGTTTTCACCAGTGGATTTAGCACCTCATTTTACATAAAATAAGTCCTATAAGTCTACTCTTAAAAGTTGATAAAGGTACAAACGAATAAAATGTTTATATGTCACATTTTCAAATATCTATTATTCTCCATTTTACTCCATCTCCTAAAATGTTAAAGATAGGACATCGCGGTTTTCACCAGTGGATTTAGCATCTCATTTTACATAAAATAAGTCCTATAAGTCTACTCTTAAGAGTTGATAAAGGTACAAACGAATAAAATGTTCATTTATCACATTTTCAAATATCTATTATTCTCCATTTTACTCGATCTCCTAAACGGTTCAAGATTGGACATCGGTGTTTTCACCAGAGGATTTAGCACCTCATTTTACATAAAATAAGTCCTATAAGTCTACTCTCAAGAGTTGATCAAGGTACAAACGAACAAAATGTTTATATATCACATTTTCAAATATCTATTATTTTACATTTTACTCGATCTCCTAAACGGTTCAAGATTGGACATCGGGGTTTTCACCAGAGGATTTAGCACCTCATTTTACATAAAATAGGTCCTATAAGTCTACTCTCAAGAGTTGATCAAGGTACATACGAACAAAATGTTTATATATCACATTTACAAATATCCATTTTTCTCCATTTTACTCGATCTCCTAAACGGTTCAAGATAGGACATCGCTGTTTTCACCAGTAGATGTAGCACCTCATTTTACATAAAATATGTCCTATAAGTCTACTCACAAGAGTTGATAAAGGTACAAACGAACAAAATGTTTATATATCACATTTTCAAATATCTATTATTCTACATTTTACTCGATCTCCTAAACGGTTCAAGATTGGACATCGGGGTTTTCATTAGTGGATTTAGCACCTCATTTTACATAAAATAAGTCCTATAAGTCTACTCTCAAGAGTTGATCAAGGTACATACGAACAAAATGTTTATATATCACATTTTCAAATATCCATTTTTCTCCATTTTACTCGATCTCCTAAACGGTTCAAGATAGGACATCGCTGTTTTCACCAGTGGATGTTGTACCTCATTTTACATAAAATATGTCCTTTAAGTCTACTCACAAGAGTTGATAAAGGTACAAACGAACAAAATGTTTATATATCACATTTTCAAATATCTATTATTCTACATTTTACTCGATCTCCTAAACGGTTCAAGATTGGACATCGGGGTTTTCACCAGTGGATTTAGCACCTCATTTTACATAAAATAAGTCCTATAAGTCTACTCTCAAGAGTTGATCAAGGTACAAACGAACAAAATGTTTATATATCACATTTTCAAATATCTATTATTCTACATTTTACTCGATCTCCTAAACGGTTAAAGATAGGACATCGTGGTTTTCACCAGTGGATTTAGCACCTCATTTTACATAAAATAAGTCCTATAAGTCTACTCTCAAGAGTTGATCAAGGTACAAACGAACAAAATGTTTATATATCACATTTTCAAATATCTATTATTCTCCATTTTACTCGATCTCCTAAACGGTTCAAGATAGGACATCGCGCTTTTCACCAGTGGATTTAGCACCTCATTTTACATAAAATAAGTCCTATAAGTCTACTCTTAAGAGTTGATAAAGGTACAAACGAATAAAATGTTTATATATCACATATTCAAATATCTATTATTCTCCATTTTACTCGATCTCCTAAACGGTTAAAAATAGGACATCGCGGTTTTCACCAGTGGATTTAGCAACTTATTTTACATAAAATAAGTCCTATAAGTCTACTCTCAAGAGTTGATAAAGGTACACACGAATAAAATGTTTATATATCACATTTTCAAATATCTATTATTTTCTATTTTACTCGATCTCCTAAACGGTTAAAAATAGGATATCGCGGTTTTTACCTGTTGATTTAGCACCTCTTTTTACCTAAAATAAGTCCTTTAAGTCTACTCTTAAGAGTTGATAAAGGTACAAACGAATAAAATGTTTATATATCACATTTTCAAATATCTATTATTCTCCATTTTACTCCTACTCCTAAACGGTTAAAGATAGGACATCGCGGTTTTCATCAGTGGATTAAGCACCCCATTTTACATAAAATAAGTCCTATAAGTCTATTCTCAAGAGTTGATAAAGGTAAAAACAAATAAAATGTTTATATATCAAATTTTCAAATATCTATTATTTTCCATTTTACTCGATCTCCTAAACGGTTAAAGATAGGACATCGTGGTTTTTACCAGTGGATTTAGCACCTCATTTTACATAAAATAGGTCCTATAAGTCTACTCTCAAATGTTGATAAAGGTACAAACGAATAAAATGTTTATATATCACATTTTCAAATATCTATTATTCTCCATTTTACTCGATCTCCTAAAAGGTTAAAGATAGGACATCGAGGTTTTCACCAGTGGATTTAGCACCTCATTTTACATAAAATAGGTCCTATAAGTCTACTCTCAAGAGTTGATAAAGGTACAAACGAATAAAATGTTTATATATCCATATTCAAATATCTATTATTCTCCAATTTACTCGATCTCCTAAACGGTTTAAAATAGGACATCGCGGTTTTCACCAGTGGATTTAGCAACTTATTTTACATAAAATAAGTCCTATAAGTCTACTCTCAAGAGTTGATAAAGGTACAAAATAATAAAATGTTTATATATCACATTTTCAAATATCTATTATTCTCCATTTTACTTGATCTCCTAAACGGTTAAAGATAGGACATCGCGGTTTTCACCAGTGGATTTAGCACCTCATTTTACATAGAATATGTCCTATAAGTCTACTCTCAAGGGTTGATAAAGGTACAAACGAATAAAATGTTTATATATCACATTTTCAAATATCCATTATTCTCCATTTTACTCGATCTCCTAAACGGTTAAAGATAGGAAATCGCTGTTTTTGTCAGTGGATTTAGCACCTTATTCTACATAAAATAAGTCCTATAAGTCTACTCTCAAGAGTTGATAAAGGTACAAACGAATAAAATGTTTATATATCACATTTTCAAATATCTGTTATTATCAATTTTACTCGATCTCTTAAACGGTTAAAGATAGGAAATCGCTGTTTTTGCCAGTGGATTTAGCACCTTATTTTACATAAAATAAGTCCTATAAGTCTACTCTCAAGAGTTGATAAAGTAACAAACGAATAAAATGTTTATATATCACATTTTCAAATATCTATTATTCTCCATTTTACTCCATCTCCTAAACGGTTAAAGATAGGACATCGCGGTTTTCATCAGTGGATTAAGCACCCCATTTTACATTAAATAAGTCCTATAAGTCTATTCTCAAGAGTTGATAAAGGTAAAAACGAATAAAATGTTTATATATCACATTTTCAAATATCTATTATTTTCCATTTTACTCGATCTCCTAAACGGTTAAAGATAGGACATCGTGGTTTTCACCAGTGGATTTAGCACCTCATTTTACATAAAATAGGTCCTTTAAGTCTACTTTTAAATGTTGATAAAGGTACAAACGAATAAATTGTTTATATATCACATTATCAAATATCTATTATTCTCCATTTTACTTGATCTCCTAAACGGTTAAAGATAGGACATCGCGGTTTTCACCAGTGGATTTAAAACCTTATTTTACATAAAATAGGTCCTATAAGTCTACTCTCAAGAGTTGATAAAGGTAAAAACGAATAAAATGTTTATATATCACATTTTCAAATATCTATTTTTCTCCATTTTACTCGATCTCCTTAACGGTTAAAGATATGACATCGAGGTTTTCACCAGTGGATTTAGCACTTCATTTTACATAAAATAGGTCCTATAAGTCTACTCTCAAAAGTTGATAAAGGTACAAACGAATAAAATGTTTATATATCACATTTTCAAATATCTATTATTCTCCATTTTACTTGATCTTCTAAACGGTTAAAGATAGGACATCGAGGTTTTCACCTGTGGATTTAGCACCTCATTTTACATAAAATAGGTCCTATAAGTCTACTCTCAAGAGTTGATAAAGGTAAAAACGAATAAAATGTTTATATATCACATTTTCAAATAACTATTTTTCTCCATTTTACTCGATCTCCTAAACGGTTCAAGATAGGACATCGCGGTTTTCACCAATGGATTTAGCACCTCATTTTACATAAAATAGGTCCTATAAGTCTACTCTCAAAAGTTGATAAAGGTACAAGCGAATAAAATGTTTAAATATCACATTTTCAAATATCTATTATTCTCCATTTTACTCGATCTCCTAAACGATTAAAGATAGGACATCGAGGTTTTCACCAGTGGATTTAGCACCTCATTTTACATAAAATAGGTCTTATAAGTCTACTCTCAAAAGTAGATAAAGGTACAAACGAATAAAATGTTTATATATCACATTTTCAAATATCTATTATTCTCCATTTTACTCGATCTCCTAAACGGTTAAAGATAGGACATCGCAGTTTTCACCAGTGGATTTAGCACCTTATTTTACTTAAAATAAGTCTTATAAGTTTACTCTCATGAGTTGATAAAGGGACAAACGAATAAAATGTTTATATATCACATTATCAAATATCTATTATTCTCCATTTTACTCGATCTCCTAAACGGTTAAAGATAGGACATTGCGTTTTTCACCAGTGGGTTTAGCACCTCATTTTACATAAAATAACTCCTATAAGTCAACTCTCAAGAGTTGATAAAGTTACAAACGATTAAAATGTTTATATATCACATTTTCAAATATCTGTTATTATCAATTTTACTCGATCTCTTAAACGGTTAAAGATAGGACATCGCGGTTTTCAACTGTGAATTTAGCACTATATTTTACATAAAATAAGTCCTATAAGTCTACTCTCAAGAGTTGATAATGGTAAAAACGAATAAAAGTTTATATAACACATTTTCAAATATCTATTTTTCTCCATTTTACTCGATCCCCTAAACGGTTTAAGATAGGACATCGCTGTTTTCACCAGTGGATGTAGCACCTCATTTTACATAAAATATGTCCTATAAGTCAACTCTCAAGAGTTGATAAATTTACAAACGAATAAAATGTTTATATATCACATTTTCAAATATCTGTTATTATCAATTTTACTCGATCTCCTAAACGGTTCAAGATAGGACATCGCGGTTTTCACCAATGGATTTAGCACCTCATTTTACATAAAATAGGTCCTATAAGTCTACTCTCAAGAGTTGATAAAGGTACAAACGAATAAAATGTTTATATATCACATTTTCAAATATCTATTAATATCCATTTTACTCGATCTCCTAAACGGTTCAAGATAAGACATCGCGGTATTCACCAGTAGATTTAGCACCTCATTTTACATGAAATAAGTCTTATAAGTCTACTCTCAAGAGTTGATAAAGGTACAAACGAATAAAATGTTTATATATCACATTTTCAAATATCTATTATTCTCCATTTTACTCGATCTCCTAAACGGTTGAAGATAGGACATCGCGGTTTTCACCAGTGGATTTAGCACCTCATTTTACTTAAAATAAGTCTTATTAGTCTACTCTCAAGAGTTGATAAAGGTACAAACGAATAAAATGTTTATATATCACATTATAAAATATCTATTATTCTCCATTTTACTCAATCTCCTAAACGGTTAAAGATAGGACATCTCGGTTTTCACCAGTGGATTTAGCACCTCATTTTACATAAAATAGCTCCTATAAGTCTACTCTCAAGAGTTGATAAAGGTACAAACGAATAAAATGTTTATATATCACATTTTCAAATATCTATTATTCTCCATTTTACTCGATCTCCTAAACGGTTGAAGATAGGACATCGCGGTTTTCACCAGTGGATTTAGCACCCCATTTTACATAAAATAACTCCTATAAGTCTACTCTCAAGAGTTGATAAAGGTACAAACGAATAAAATGTTTATATATCACATTATAAAATATCTATTATTCTCCATTTTACTCGATCTCCTAAACGGTTAAAGATAGGACATCGCGGTATTCACCAGTGGATGTAAAAACTCATTTTACATAGAATATGTCCTATAAGTCTACTCTCAAGAGTTGATAAAGGTAAAAACGAATAAAATGTTTATATATCACATTTTCAAATTTCTATTATTCTCCATTTTACTCGATCTCCTAAACGGTTAAAGATAGGACATCGAGGTTTCACTAGTGGATTTAGCACCTCATTTTACATAAAATATGTCCTATAAGTCTACTCTCAAGAGTTGATAAAGGTAAAAACGAATAAAATGTATATATATCACATTTTCAAATTTCTATTATTCTCCATTTTACTCGATCTCCTAAACGGTTCAAGATAGGACATCGCTGTTTTTTTACCAGTGGATGTAGAACCTCATTTTACATAAAATATGTCCTATAAGTCTACTCTCAAGAGTTGATAAAGGTAAAAACGAATAAAATGTATATATATCACATTTTCAAATTTCTATTTTTCTCCATTTTAGTCGATCTCCTAAACGGTTCAAGATAGGACATCGCGGTTTTACCAGTGGATTTAGCACCTCATTTCACATAAAATAGGTCCTATAAGTCTACTCTCAAAAGTTGATAAAGGTACAAGCGAATAAAATGTTTAAATATCACTTTTTCAAATATCTATTATTCTCCATTTTACTCGATCTCCTAAACGATTAAAGATAGGACATCGAGGTTTTCACCAGTGGATTTAGCACCTCATTTTACATAAAATAGGTCTTATAAGTCTACTCTCAAAAGTAGATAAAGGTACAAACGAATAAAATGTTTATATATCACATTTTCAAATATCTATTATTCTCCATTTTACTCGATCTCCTAAACGGTTAAAGATAGGACATCGCAGTTTTCACCAGTGGATTTAGCACCTTATTTTACTTAAAATATGTCTTATAAGTCTACTCTCATGAGTTGATAAAGGGACAAACGAATAAAATGTTTATATATCACATTATCAAATATCTATTATTCTCCATTTTACTCGATCTCCTAAACGGTTAAAGATAGGACATCGCGTTTTTCACCAGTGGGTTTAGCACCTCATTTTACATAAAATAACTCCTATAAGTCAACTCTCAAGAGTTGATAAAGTTACAAACGATTAAAATGTTTATATATCACATTTTCAAATATCTGTTATTATCAATATTACTCGATCTCTTAAACGGTTAAAGATAGGACATCGCGGTTTTCAACTGTGAATTTAGCACTATATTTTACATAAAATAAGTCCTATAAGTCTACTCTCAAGAGTTGATAATGGAAAAAACGAATAAAAGTTTATATAACACATTTTCAAATATCTATTTTTCTCCATTTTACTCGATCTCCTAAACGGTTTAAGATAGGACATCGCTGTTTTCACCAGTGGATGTAGCACCTCATTTTACATAAAATATGTCCTATAAGTCAACTCTCAAGAGTTGATAAATTTACAAACGAATAAAATGTTTATATATCACATTTTCAAATATCTGTTATTATCAATTTTACTCGATCTCTTAAACGGTTAAAGATAGGACATCGCTGTTTTTACCGGTGGATTTAGCACCTTATTTTACATAAAATAAGTCCTATAAGTCTACTCTCAAGAGTTGATAAAGGTACAAACGAATAAAATGTTTATATATCACATTTTCAAATATCTATTATTCTCCATTTTACTCGATCTCATAAACGGTTAAAGATAGGACATCGCGGTTTTCACCAGTGAATTTAACACTATATTTTACATAAAATAAGTCCTATAAGTCTACTCTCAAGAGTTGATAAAGGTACAAACGAATAAATTGTTTATATATCACATTTTCAAATATCTATTATTCTCCATTTTACTCGATCTCATAAACGGTTAAAGATAGGACATCGCGATTTTCACTAGTGAATTTAGCACTATATTTTACATAAAATAAGTCCTATAAGTCTACTCTCAAGAGTTGATAAAGGTACAAACGAATAAAATTTTTAAATATCACATTTTCAAATATCTATTATTCTCCATTTTACTCGATCTCCTAAACGGTTAAAGATAGGACATCGCGGTTTTCACCAGTGGATTTAGCACCTCATTTTACATAGAATATGTCCTATAAGTCTACTCTCAAGGGTTGATAAAGGTACACACGAATAAAATGTATATATATCACATTTTCAAATATCCATTATTCTCCATTTTACTCGATCTCCTAAACGGTTAAAGATAAGACATCGCGGTTTTCACCAGTGGATTTAGCACCTCATTTTACATAAAATAGGTCCTATAAGTCTACTCTCAAGAGTTGATAAAGGTAAAAACGAATAAAATGTTTATATATCACATTTTCAAACATCTATTATTCTCCATTTTACTCGATCTCCTAAACGGTTAAAGATAGGACATCGCGGTTTTCACCAGTGGATTTAGCACCTCATTTTACATAGAATATGTCCTATAAGTCTACTCTCAAGGGTTGATAAAGGTACAAACGAATAAAATGTTTATATATCACATTTTCAAATATCCATTATTCTCCATTTTACTCGATCACCTAAACGGTTAAAGATAAGACATCGCGGTCTTCACCAGTGGATTTAGCACCTCATTTTACATAAAATATGTCCTATAAGTCTACTCTCAAGAGTTGATAAAGGTAAAAACGAATAAAATGTTTATATATCACATTTTCAAATTTCTATTATTCTCCATTTTACTCGATCTCCTAAACGGTTCAAGATAGGACATCGCTGTTTTTTTACCAGTGGATGTAGAACCTCATTTTACATAAAATATGTCCTATAAGTCTACTCTCAAGAGTTGATAAAGGTAAAAACGAATAAAATGTATATATATCACATTTTCAAATTTCTATTTTTCTCCATTTTAGTCGATCTCCTAAACGGTTCAAGATAGGACATCGCGGTTTTACCAGTGGATTTAGCACCTCATTTCACATAAAATAGGTCCTATAAGTCTACTCTCAAAAGTTGATAAAGGTACAAGCGAATAAAATGTTTAAATATCACTTTTTCAAATATCTATTATTCTCCATTTTACTCGATCTCCTAAACGATTAAAGATAGGACATCGAGGTTTTCACCAGTGGATTTAGCACCTCATTTTACATAAAATAGGTCTTATAAGTCTACTCTCAAAAGTAGATAAAGGTACAAACGAATAAAATGTTTATATATCACATTTTCAAATATCTATTATTCTCCATTTTACTCGATCTCCTAAACGGTTAAAGATAGGACATCGCAGTTTTCACCAGTGGATTTAGCACCTTATTTTACTTAAAATATGTCTTATAAGTCTACTCTCATGAGTTGATAAAGGGACAAACGAATAAAATGTTTATATATCACATTATCAAATATCTATTATTCTCCATTTTACTCGATCTCCTAAACGGTTAAAGATAGGACATCGCGTTTTTCACCAGTGGGTTTAGCACCTCATTTTACATAAAATAACTCCTATAAGTCAACTCTCAAGAGTTGATAAAGTTACAAACGATTAAAATGTTTATATATCACATTTTCAAATATCTGTTATTATCAATTTTACTCGATCTCTTAAACGGTTAAAGATAGGACATCGCGGTTTTCAACTGTGAATTTAGCACTATATTTTACATAAAATAAGTCCTATAAGTCTACTCTCAAGAGTTGATAATGGAAAAAACGAATAAAAGTTTATATAACACATTTTCAAATATCTATTTTTCTCCATTTTACTCGATCTCCTAAACGGTTTAAGATAGGACATCGCTGTTTTCACCAGTGGATGTAGCACCTCATTTTACATAAAATATGTCCTATAAGTCAACTCTCAAGAGTTGATAAATTTACAAACGAATAAAATGTTTATATATCACATTTTCAAATATCTGTTATTATCAATTTTACTCGATCTCTTAAACGGTTAAAGATAGGACATCGCTGTTTTTACCGGTGGATTTAGCACCTTATTTTACATAAAATAAGTCCTATAAGTCTACTCTCAAGAGTTGATAAAGGTACAAACGAATAAAATGTTTATATATCACATTTTCAAATATCTATTATTCTCCATTTTACTCGATCTCATAAACGGTTAAAGATAGGACATCGCGGTTTTCACCAGTGAATTTAACACTATATTTTACATAAAATAAGTCCTATAAGTCTACTCTCAAGAGTTGATAAAGGTACAAACGAATAAATTGTTTATATATCACATTTTCAAATATCTATTATTCTCCATTTTACTCGATCTCATAAACGGTTAAAGATAGGACATCGCGATTTTCACCAGTGAATTTAGAACTATATTTTACATAAAATAAGTCCTATAAGTCTACTCTCAAGAGTTGATAAAGGTACAAACGAATAAAATTTTTAAATATCACATTTTCAAATATCTATTATTCTCCATTTTACTCGATCTCCTAAACGGTTAAAGATAGGACATCGCGGTTTTCACCAGTGGATTTAGCACCTCATTTTACATAGAATATGTCCTATAAGTCTACTCTCAAGGGTTGATAAAGGTACACACGAATAAAATGTATATATATCACATTTTCAAATATCCATTATTCTCCATTTTACTCGATCTCCTAAACGGTTAAAGATAAGACATCGCGGTTTTCACCAGTGGATTTAGCACCTCATTTTACATAAAATAGGTCCTATAAGTCTACTCTCAAGAGTTGATAAAGGTAAAAACGAATAAAATGTTTATATATCACATTTTCAAACATCTATTATTCTCCATTTTACTCGATCTCCTAAACGGTTAAAGATAGGACATCGCGGTTTTCACCAGTGGATTTAGCACCTCATTTTACATAGAATATGTCCTATAAGTCTACTCTCAAGGGTTGATAAAGGTACAAACGAATAAAATGTTTATATATCACATTTTCAAATATCCATTATTCTCCATTTTACTCGATCTCCTAAACGGTTAAAGATAAGACATCGCGGTCTTCACCAGTGGATTTAGCACCTCATTTTACATAAAATAGGTCCTATAAGTCTACTCTCAAGAGTTGATAAAGGTAAAAACGAATAAAATGTTTATATATCACATTTTCAAATTTCTATTATTCTACATTTTACTCGATCTCTTAAACGGTTAAAGATAGGACATCGAGGTTTCACCAGTGGATTTAGCACCTCAATTTACATGAAATTAGTCTTTTAAGTCTACTATCAAGAGTTGATAAAGGTACAAACGAATAAAATGTTTATATATCACATTATCAAATATCTATTAATCTCCATTTTACTCGATCTCCTAAACGGTTAAAGATAAGACATCGCGGTTTTTACCAGTGGATTTAGCACCTCATTTTACATAAAATAAGTCCTATAAGTCTACTCTCAAGAGTTGATCAAGGTACAAACGAACAAAATGTTTATATATCACATTTTCAAATATCTATTATTTTACATTTTACTCGATCTCCTAAACGGTTCAAGATTGGACATCGGGGTTTTCACCAGTGGATTTAGCACCTCATTTTACATAAAATAAGTCCTATAAGTCTACTCTCAAGAGTTGATCAAGGTACATACGAACAAAATGTTTATATATCACATTTTCAAATATCCATTTTTCTCCATTTTACTCGATCTCCTAAACGGTTCAAGATAGGACATCGCTGTTTTCACCAGTGGATTTAGCACCTCATTTTACATAAAATAGGTCCTATAAGTCTACTCTCAAGATTTGATAAAGGTAAAAACGAATAAAATGTATATATATCACATTTTCAAATTTCTATTTTTCTCGATTTTAGTCGATCTCCTAAACGGTTCAAGATAAGACATCGCGGTTTTTACCAGTGGATTTAGCACCTCATTTCACATAAAATAGGTCCTATAAGTCTACTCTCAAAAGTTGATAAAGGTACAAGCGAATAAAATGTTTAAATATCACATTTTCAAATATCTATTATTCTCCAATTTACTCGATCTCCTAAACGGTTAAAGATAGGACATCGAGGTTTTCACCAGTGGATTTAGCACCTCATTTTACATAAAATAAGTCCTATAAGTCTACTCTCAAGAGTTGATCAAGGTACAAACGAACAAAATGTTTATATATCACATTTTCAAATATCTATTATTCTACATTTTACTCGATCTCCTAAACGGTTCAAGATTGGACATCGGGGTTTTCACCAGTGGATTTAGCACCTCATTTTACATAAAATAAGTCCTATAAGTCTACTCTTAAGAGTTGATAAAGGTACAAACGAATAAAATGTTTATATAACACATATTCAAATATCTATTATTCTCCATTTTACTCGATCTCCTAAACGGTTAAAGATAGGACATCGTGGTTTTTACCAGTGAATTTAGCACCTCATTTTACATAAAACAAGTCCTATAAGTCTACTCTCAAGAGTTGATCAAGGTACAAACGAACAAAATGTTTATATATCACATTTTCAAATATCTATTATTCTCCATTTTACTCGATCTCCTAAACGGTTCAAGATAGGACATCGCGCTTTTCACCAGTGGATTTAGCACCTCATTTTACATAAAATAAGTCCTATAAGTCTACTCTTAAGAGTTGATAAAGGTACAAACGAATAAAATGTTTATATATCACATATTCAAATATCTATTATTCTCCAATTTACTCGATCTCCTAAACGGTTAAAAATAGGACATCGCGGTTTTCACCAGTGGATTTAGCAACTTATTTTACATAAAATAAGTCCTATAAGTCTACTCTCAAGAGTTGATAAAGGTACACACGAATAAAATGTTTATATATCACATTTTCAAATATCTATTATTTTCTATTTTACTCGATCTCCTCAACGGTTAAAGATAGGACATCGCGGTTTTCACGAGTGGATTTAGCACTATATTTTACATAAAATAACTCCTATAAGTCTACTCTCAAGAGTTGATAAAGGTACAAACGAATAAAATGTTTATATATCACATTTTCAAATATCTATTATCATCCATTTTACTCGATCTCCTAAACGGTTAAAAATAGGATATCGCGGTTTTTACCAGTTGATTTAGCACCTCTTTTTACCTAAAATAAGTCCTTTAAGTCTACTCTTAAGAGTTGATAAAGGTACAAACGAATAAAATGTTTATATATCACATTTTCAAATATCTATTATTCTCCATTTTACTCCATCTCCTAAACGGTTAAAGATAGGACATCGCGGTTTTCATCAGTGGATTAAGCACCCCATTTTACATAAAATAAGTCCTATAAGTCTATTCTCAAGAGTTGATAAAGGTAAAAACGAATAAAATGTTTATATATCAAATTTTCAAATATCTATTATTTTCCATTTTACTCGATCTCCTAAACGGTTAAAGATAGGACATCGTGGTTTTCACCAGTGGATTTAGCACCTCATTTTACATAAAATAGGTCCTATAAGTCTACTCTCAAATGTTGATAAAGGTACAAACGAATAAAATGTTTATATATCACATTTTCAAATATCTATTTTTCTCCATTTTACTCGATCTCCTAAAAGGTTAAAGATAGGACATCGAGGTTTTCACCAGTGGATTTAGCACCTCATTTTACATAAAATAGGTCCTATAAGTCTACTCTCAAGAGTTGATAAAGGTAAAAACGAATAAAATGTATATATATCACATTTTCAAATTTCTATTTTTCTCGATTTTAGTCGATCTCCTAAACGGTTCAAGATAGGACATCGCGGTTTTTACCAGTGGATTTAGCACCTCATTTCACATAAAATAGGTCCTATAAGTCTACTCTCAAAAGTTGATAAAGGTACAAGCGAATAAAATGTTTAAATATCACATTTTCAAATATCTATTATTCTCCAATTTACTCGATCTCCTAAACGGTTAAAGATAGGACATCGAGGTTTTCACCAGTGGATTTAGCACCTCATTTTACATAAAATAGGTCTTATAAGTCTACTCCCAAAAGTTGATAAAGGTACAAACGAATAAAATGTTTATATATCACATTTTCAAATATCTGTTATTATCAATTTTACTCGATCTCTTAAACGGTTAAAGATAGGAAATCGCGGTTTTCAACTGTGAATTTAGCACTATATTTTACATAAAATATGTCCTATAAGTCTACTCTCAAGAGTTGATAAAAGTACAAACGAATAAAATGTTTATATACATCATTATCAAATATCTATTATCATCCATTTTACTCGATCTCCTAAACGGTTAAAAATAGGACATCGCGGTTTTTACCAGTTGATTTAGCACCTCTTTTTACCTAAAATAAGTCCTATAAGTCTACTCTTAAGAGTTGATAAAGGTACAAACGAATAAATTGTTTATATATCACATTTTCAAATATCTGTTATTATCAATTTTACTCGATCTCTTAAACGGTTAAAGATAGGACATCGCTGTTTTTACCAGTGGATTTAGCACCTCATTTTACATAAAATAAGTCCTATAAGTCTACTCTCAAGAGTTGATAAAGGTACAAACGAATAAAATGTTTATATATCACATTTTCAAATATCTATTATCATCCATTTTACTCGATCTCCTAAACGGTTAAAAATAGGATATCGCGGTTTTTACCAGTTGATTTAGCACCTCTTTTTACCTAAAATAAGTCCTTTAAGTCTACTCTTAAGAGTTGATAAAGGTACAAACGAATAAAATGTTTATATATCACATTTTCAAATATCTATTATTCTCCATTTTACTCCATCTCCTAAACGGTTAAAGATAGGACATCGCGGTTTTCATCAGTGGATTAAGCACCCCATTTTACATAAAATAAGTCCTATAAGTCTATTCTCAAGAGTTGATAAAGGTAAAAACGAATAAAATGTTTATATATCAAATTTTCAAATATCTATTATTTTCCATTTTACTCGATCTCCTAAACGGTTAAAGATAGGACATCGTGGTTTTCACCAGTGGATTTAGCACCTCATTTTACATAAAATAGGTCCTATAAGTCTACTCTCAAATGTTGATAAAGGTACAAACGAATAAAATGTTTATATATCACATTTTCAAATATCTATTATTCTACATTTTACTCGATCTCCTAAACGGTTCAAGATTGGACATCGGGGTTTTCACCAGTGGATTTAGCACCTCATTTTACATAAAATAAGTCCTATAAGTCTACTCTCAAGAGTTGATCAAGGTACAAACGAACAAAATGTTTATATATCACATTTTCAAATATCTATTATTCTACATTTTACTCGATCTCCTAAACGGTTCAAGATTGGACATCGGGGTTTTCACCAGTGGATTTAGCACCTCATTTTACATAAAATAAGTCCTATAAGTCTACTCTTAAGAGTTGATAAAGGTACAAACGAATAAAATGTTTATATAACACATATTCAAATATCTATTATTCTCCATTTTACTCGATCTCCTAAACGGTTAAAGATAGGACATCGTGGTTTTTACCAGTGAATTTAGCACCTCATTTTACATAAAACAAGTCCTATAAGTCTACTCTCAAGAGTTGATCAAGGTACAAACGAACAAAATGTTTATATATCACATTTTCAAATATCTATTATTCTCCATTTTACTCGATCTCCTAAACGGTTCAAGATAGGACATCGCGCTTTTCACCAGTGGATTTAGCACCTCATTTTACATAAAATAAGTCCTATAAGTCTACTCTTAAGAGTTGATAAAGGTACAAACGAATAAAATGTTTATATATCACATATTCAAATATCTATTATTCTCCAATTTACTCGATCTCCTAAACGGTTAAAAATAGGACATCGCGGTTTTCACCAGTGGATTTAGCAACTTATTTTACATAAAATAAGTCCTATAAGTCTACTCTCAAGAGTTGATAAAGGTACACACGAATAAAATGTTTATATATCACATTTTCAAATATCTATTATTTTCTATTTTACTCGATCTCCTCAACGGTTAAAGATAGGACATCGCGGTTTTCACGAGTGGATTTAGCACTATATTTTACATAAAATAACTCCTATAAGTCTACTCTCAAGAGTTGATAAAGGTACAAACGAATAAAATGTTTATATATCACATTTTCAAATATCTATTATCATCCATTTTACTCGATCTCCTAAACGGTTAAAAATAGGATATCGCGGTTTTTACCAGTTGATTTAGCACCTCTTTTTACCTAAAATAAGTCCTTTAAGTCTACTCTTAAGAGTTGATAAAGGTACAAACGAATAAAATGTTTATATATCACATTTTCAAATATCTATTATTCTCCATTTTACTCCATCTCCTAAACGGTTAAAGATAGGACATCGCGGTTTTCATCAGTGGATTAAGCACCCCATTTTACATAAAATAAGTCCTATAAGTCTATTCTCAAGAGTTGATAAAGGTAAAAACGAATAAAATGTTTATATATCAAATTTTCAAATATCTATTATTTTCCATTTTACTCGATCTCCTAAACGGTTAAAGATAGGACATCGTGGTTTTCACCAGTGGATTTAGCACCTCATTTTACATAAAATAGGTCCTATAAGTCTACTCTCAAATGTTGATAAAGGTACAAACGAATAAAATGTTTATATATCACATTTTCAAATATCTATTATTCTCCATTTTACTCGATCTCCTAAAAGGTTAAAGATAGGACATCGAGGTTTTCACCAGTGGATTTAGCACCTCATTTTACATAAAATAGGTCCTATAAGTCTACTCTCAAGAGTTGATAAAGGTAAAAACGAATAAAATGTATATATATCACATTTTCAAATTTCTATTTTTCTCGATTTTAGTCGATCTCCTAAACGGTTCAAGATAGGACATCGCGGTTTTTACCAGTGGATTTAGCACCTCATTTCACATAAAATAGGTCCTATAAGTCTACTCTCAAAAGTTGATAAAGGTACAAGCGAATAAAATGTTTAAATATCACATTTTCAAATATCTATTATTCTCCAATTTACTCGATCTCCTAAACGGTTAAAGATAGGACATCGAGGTTTTCACCAGTGGATTTAGCACCTCATTTTACATAAAATAGGTCTTATAAGTCTACTCCCAAAAGTTGATAAAGGTACAAACGAATAAAATGTTTATATATCACATTTTCAAATATCTGTTATTATCAATTTTACTCGATCTCTTAAACGGTTAAAGATAGGAAATCGCGGTTTTCAACTGTGAATTTAGCACTATATTTTACATAAAATATGTCCTATAAGTCTACTCTCAAGAGTTGATAAAAGTACAAACGAATAAAATGTTTATATACATCATTATCAAATATCTATTATCATCCATTTTACTCGATCTCCTAAACGGTTAAAAATAGGACATCGCGGTTTTTACCAGTTGATTTAGCACCTCTTTTTACCTAAAATAAGTCCTATAAGTCTACTCTTAAGAGTTGATAAAGGTACAAACGAATAAATTGTTTATATATCACATTTTCAAATATCTGTTATTATCAATTTTACTCGATCTCTTAAACGGTTAAAGATAGGACATCGCTGTTTTTACCAGTGGATTTAGCACCTCATTTTACATTAAATAAGTCCTATAAGTCTACTCTCAAGAGTTGATAAAGGTACAAACGAATAAAATGTTTATATATCACATTTTCAAATATCTATTATCATCCATTTTACTCGATCTCCTAAACGGTTAAAAATAGGATATCGCGGTTTTTACCAGTTGATTTAGCACCTCTTTTTACCTAAAATAAGTCCTTTAAGTCTACTCTTAAGAGTTGATAAAGGTACAAACGAATAAAATGTTTATATATCACATTTTCAAATATCTATTATTCTCCATTTTACTCCATCTCCTAAACGGTTAAAGATAGGACATCGCGGTTTTCATCAGTGGATTAAGCACCCCATTTTACATAAAATAAGTCCTATAAGTCTATTCTCAAGAGTTGATAAAGGTAAAAACGAATAAAATGTTTATATATCAAATTTTCAAATATCTATTATTTTCCATTTTACTCGATCTCCTAAACGGTTAAAGATAGGACATCGTGGTTTTCACCAGTGGATTTAGCACCTCATTTTACATAAAATAGGTCCTATAAGTCTACTCTCAAATGTTGATAAAGGTACAAACGAATAAAATGTTTATATATCACATTTTCAAATATCTATTATTCTCCATTTTACTCGATCTCCTAAAAGGTTAAAGATAGGACATCGAGGTTTTCACCAGTGGATTTAGCACCTCATTTTACATAAAATAGGTCCTATAAGTCTACTCTCAAGAGTTGATAAAGGTAAAAACGAATAAAATGTATATATATCACATTTTCAAATTTCTATTTTTCTCGATTTTAGTCGATCTCCTAAACGGTTCAAGATAGGACATCGCGGTTTTTACCAGTGGATTTAGCACCTCATTTCACATAAAATAGGTCCTATAAGTCTACTCTCAAAAGTTGATAAAGGTACAAGCGAATAAAATGTTTAAATATCACATTTTCAAATATCTATTATTCTCCAATTTACTCGATCTCCTAAACGGTTAAAGATAGGACATCGAGGTTTTCACCAGTGGATTTAGCACCTCATTTTACATAAAATAGGTCTTATAAGTCTACTCCCAAAAGTTGATAAAGGTACAAACGAATAAAATGTTTATATATCACATTTTCAAATATCTGTTATTATCAATTTTACTCGATCTCTTAAACGGTTAAAGATAGGAAATCGCGGTTTTCAACTGTGAATTTAGCACTATATTTTACATAAAATATGTCCTATAAGTCTACTCTCAAGAGTTGATAAAAGTACAAACGAATAAAATGTTTATATACATCATTATCAAATATCTATTATCATCCATTTTACTCGATCTCCTAAACGGTTAAAAATAGGACATCGCGGTTTTTACCAGTTGATTTAGCACCTCTTTTTACCTAAAATAAGTCCTATAAGTTTACTCTTAAGAGTTGATAAAGGTACAAACGAATAAATTGTTTATATATCACATTTTCAAATATCTGTTATTATCAATTTTACTCGATCTCTTAAACGGTTAAAGATAGGACATCGCTGTTTTTACCAGTGGATTTAGCACCTCATTTTACATAAAATAAGTCCTATAAGTCTACTCTCAAGAGTTGATAAAGGTACAAACGAATAAAATGTTTATATATCACATTTTCAAATATCTATTAATATCCATTTTACTCGATCTCCTAAACGGTTAAAGATACATCGCGGTTTTCACCAGAGGATTTAGTACCTCATTTTACATAAAATAAGACCTATAAGTCTACTCTCAAGAGTTGATAAAGGTACAAATGAATAAAATGTTTATATATCACATTTTCAAATATCTATTATTCTCCATTTTACTCGATCTCTTAAACGGTTAAAGATAGAACATCGCTGTTTTTACCAGTGGATTTAGCACCTCATTTTACATAAAATAAGTCCTATAAGTCTACTCTCAAGAGTTGATCAAGGTACAAACGAACAAAATGTTTATATATCACATTTTCAAATATCTATTATTCTCCATTTTACTCGATCTCCTAAACGGTTAAAAATAGGACATCGCGGTTTTCACCAGTGGATTTAGCACCTTATTTTACATAAAATAAGTCCTATAAGTCTACTCTCAAGAGTTGATAAAGGTTCACACGATCAAAATGTTTATATATCACATTTTCAAATATCTATTATTTTCTATTTTACTCGATCTCCTCAACGGTTAAAGATAGGACATCGCGGTTTTCACGAGTGGATTTAGCACCTCATTTTACATAAAATAAGTCTTACAAGTCTACTCTCAAGAGTTGATAAAGGGACAAACGAATAAAATGTTTATATATCACATTTTCAAATATCTATTATTCTCCATTTTACTCGATCTCCTAAACGGTTAAAGATAGGACATCGCGGTTTTCACCAGTGGGTTTAGCACCTCATTTTACATAAAATAACTCCTATAAGTCAACTCACTTTATATATCACATTTTCAAATATCTGTTATTATCAATTTTACTCGATCTCTTAAACGGTTAAAGATAGAAAATCGCTGTTTTTGCCAGTGGATTTAGCACCTTATTTTACATAAAATAAGTCCTATAAGTCTACTCTCAAGAGTTGATAAAGGTACAAACGAATAAAATGTTTATATATCACATTTTCAAATATCTGTTATTATCAATTTTACTCGATCTCTTAAACGGTTAAAGATAGGAACTCGCTGTTTTTGCCAGTGGATTTAGCACCTTATTTTACATAAAATAAGTCCTATAAGTCTACTCTCAAGAGTTGATAAAGGTACAAACGAATAAAATGTTTATATATCACATTTTCAAATATCTATTATTCTCCATTTTACTCCATCTCCTAAACGGTTAAAGATAGGACATCGCGGTTTTCATCAGTGGATTAAGCACCCCATTTTACATTAAATAAGTCCTATAAGTCTATTCTCAAGAGTTGATAAAGGTAAAAACGAATAAAATGTTTATATATCACATTTTCAAATATCTATTATTTTCCATTTTACTCGATCTCCTAAACGGTTATAGATAGGACATCGTGGTTTTCACCAGTGGATTTAGCACCTCATTTTACATAAAATAGGTCCTATAAGTCTACTTTTAAATGTTGATAAAGGTACAAACGAATAAATTGTTTATATATCACATTATCAAATATCTATTATTCTCCATTTTACTTGATCTCCTAAACGGTTAAAGATAGGACATCGCGGTTTTCACCAGTGGATTTAGAACCTTATTTTACATAAAATAGGTCTTATAAGTCTACTCTCAAGAGTTGATAAAGGTACAAACGAATAAAATGTTTATATATCACATTTTCAAATATCTATTATTCTCCATTTTACTCCATCTCTTAAACGGTTAAAGATAGGACATCGCGGTTTTCATCAGTGGATTAAGCACCCCATTTTACATTAAATAAGTCCTATAAGTCTATTCTCAAGAGTAGATAAAGGTAAAAACGAATAAAATGTTTATATATCACATTTTCAAATATCTATTATTTTCCATTTTACTCGAACTCCTAAACGGTTAAAGATAGGACATCGTGGTTTTCACCAGTGGATTTAGCACCTCATTTTACATAAAATAGGTCCTATAAGTCTACTTTTAAATGTTGATAAAGGTACAAACGAATAAATTGTTTATATATCATATTATCAAATATCTATTATTCTCCATTTTACTTGATCTCCTAAACGGTTAAAGATAGGACATCGCGGTTTTCACCAGTGGATTTAGAACCTTATTTTACATAAAATAGGTCCTATAAGTCTACTCTCAAGAGCTGATAAAGGTAAAAACGAATAAAATGTTTATATATCACATTTTCAAACACCTATTATTCTCCATTTTACTCGATCTCCTAAATGGTTATGGATAGGACATCGCGGTTTTCACCAGTGGATTTAGCACCTCATTTTACATAAAATAGGTCCTATAAGTCTACTCTCAAGAGTTGATAAAGGTAAAAACGAATAAAATGTTTATATATCACATTTTCAAATATCTATTTTTCTCCATTTTACTCGATCTCCTTAACGGTTAAAGATATGACATCGAGGTTTTCACCAGTGGATTTAGCACTTCATTTTACATGAAATAGGTCCTATAAGTCTACTGTCAAAAGTTGATAAAGGTACAAACGAATAAAATGTTTATGTATCACATTTTCAAATATCTATTAATATCCATTTTATTCGATCTCCTAAACGGTTCAAGATATTATTCTCCATTTTACTCGATCTTCTAAACGGTTAAAGATAGGACATCGAGGTTTTCACCAGTGGATTTAGCACCTCATTTTACATAAAATATGTCCTATAAGTCTACTCTCAAGAGTTGATAAAGGTACAAAATAATAAAATGTTTATATATCACATTTTCAAATATCAATTATTCTCCATTTTACTTGATCTCCTAAACGGTTAAAGATAGGACATCGCGGTTTTCACCAGTGGATTTAGCACTATATTTTACATAAAATAACTCCTATAAGTCTACTCTCAAGAGTTGATAAAGGTACAAACGAATAAAATGTTTATATATCACATTTTCAAATATCTGTTATTATCAATTTTACTCGATCTCTTAAACGGTTAAAGATAGGACATCGCGGTTTTCAACTGTGAATTTAGCACTATATTTTACATAAAATAAGTCCTATAAGTCTACTCTCAAGAGTTGATAATGGTAAAAACGAATAAAAGTTTATATAACACATTTTCAAATATCTATTTTTCTCCATTTTACTCGATCTCCTAAACGGTTTAAGATAGGACATCGCTGTTTTCACCAGTGGATGTAGCACCTCATTTTACATAAAATATGTCCTATAAGTCAACTCTCAAGAGTTGATAAATTTACAAACGAATAAAATGTTTATATATCACATTTTCAAATATCTGTTATTATCAATTTTACTCGATCTCTTAAACGGTTAAAGATAGGACATCGCTGTTTTTACCGGTGGATTTAGCACCTTATTTTACATAAAATAAGTCCTATAAGTCTACTCTCAAGAGTTGATAAAGGTACAAACGAATAAATTGTTTATATATCACATTTTCAAATATCTATTATTCTCCATTTTACTCGATCTCATAAACGGTTAAAGATAGGACATCGCGATTTTCACCAGTGAATTTAGCACTATATTTTACATAAAATAAGTCCTATAAGTCTACTCTCAAGAGTTGATAAAGGTACAAACGAATAAAATTTTTAAATATCACATTTTCAAATATCAATTATTCTCCATTTTACTCGATCTCCTAAACGGTTAAAGATAGGACATCGCGGTTTTCACCAGTGGATTTAGCACCTCATTTTACATAGAATATGTCCTATAAGTCTACTCTCAAGGGTTGATAAAGGTACACACGGATAAAATGTATATATATCACATTTTCAAATATCCATTATTCTCCATTTTACTCGATCTCCTAAACGGTTAAAGATAAGACATCGCGGTTTTTACCAGTGGATTTAGCACCTCATTTTACATAAAATAGGTCCTATAAGTCTACTCTCAAGAGTTGATAAAGGTAAAAACGAATAAAATGTTTATATATCACATTTTCAAACATCTATTATTCTCCATTTTACTCGATCTCCTAAACGGTTAAAGATAGGACATCGCGGTTTTCACCAGTGGATTTAGCACCTCATTTTACATAGAATATGTCCTATAAGTCTACTCTCAAGGGTTGATAAAGGTACAAACGAATAAAATGTTTATATATCACATTTTCAAATATCCATAATTCTCCATTTTACTCGATCTCCTAAACGGTTAAAGATAAGACATCGCGGTCTTCACCAGTGGATTTAGCACCTCATTTTACATAAAATAGGTCCTATAAGTTTACTCTCAAGAGTTGATAAAGGTAAAAACGAATAAAATGTTTATATATCACATTTTCAAATTTCTATTATTCTCCATTTTACTCGATCTCTTAAACGGTTAAAGATAGGACATCGAGGTTTCACCAGTGGATTTAGCACCTCAATTTACATGAAATAAGTCTTATAAGTCTACTATCAAGAGTTGATAAAGGTACAAACGAATAAAATGTTTATATATCACATTATCAAATATCTATTATTCTCCATTTTACTCGATCTCCTAAACGGTTAAAGATAAGACATCGCGGTTTTTACCAGTGGATTTAGCACCTCATTTAACATATAATAAGTCCAATAAGTCTACTCTCAAGAGTTGATCAAGGTACATACGAACAAAATGTTTATATATCACATTTTCAAATATCCATTTTTCTCCATTTTACTCGATCTCCTAAACGGTTCAAGATAGGACATCGCTGTTTTCACCAGTGGATGTAGCACCTCATTTTACATAAAATATGTCCTATAAGTCTACTCACAAGAGTTGATAAAGGTACAAACGAACAAAATGTTTATATATCACATTTTCAAATATCTATTATTCTACATTTTACTCGATCTCCTAAACGGTTCAAGATTGGACATCGGGGTTTTCACCAGTGGATTTAGCACCTCATTTTACATAAAATAAGTCCTATAAGTCTACTCTCAAGAGTTGATCAAGGTACAAACGAACAAAATGTTTATACATCACATTTTCAAATATCTATTATTTTACATTTTACTCGATCTCCTAAACGGTTCAAGATTGGACATCGGGGTTTTCGCCAGTGGATTTAGCACCTCATTTTACATTAAATAAGTCCTATAAGTCTACTCTCAAGAGTTGATCAAGGTACATACGAACAAAATGTTTATATATCACATTTTCAAATATCCATTTTTCTCCATTTTACTCGATCTCCTAAACGGTTCAAGATAGGACATCGCTGTTTTCACCAGTGGATTTAGCACCTCATTTTACATAAAATAGGTCCTATAAGTCTACTCTCAAGAGTTGATAAAGGTAAAAACGAATAAAATGTATATATATCACATTTTCAAATTTCTATTTTTCTCGATTTTAGTCGATCTCCTAAACGGTTCAAGATAGGACATCGCGGTTTTTACCAGTGGATTTAGCACCTCATTTCACATAAAATAGGTCCTATAAGTCTACTCTCAAAAGTTGATAAAGGTACAAGCGAATAAAATGTTTAAATATCACATTTTCAAATATCTATTATTCTCCAATTTACTCGATCTCCTAAACGGTTAAAGATAGGACATCGAGGTTTTCACCAGTGGATTTAGCACCTCATTTTACATAAAATAAGTCCTATAAGTCCACTCTCAAGAGTTGATCAAGGTACATACGAACAAAATGTTTATATATCACATTTTCAAATATCCATTTTTCTCCATTTTACTCGATCTCCTAAACGGTTCAAGATAGGACATCGCTGTTTTCACCAGTGGATGTAGCACCTCATTCTACATAAAATATGTCCTATAAGTCTACTCACAAGAGTTGATAAAGGTACAAACGAACAAAATGTTTATATATCACATTTTCAAATATCTATTATTCTACATTTTACTCGATCTAATAAAAGGTTAAAGATTGGACATCGGGGTTTTCACCAGTGGATTTAGCACCTCATTTTACATAAAATAAGTCCTATAAGTCTACTCTCAAGAGTTGATCAAGGTACAAACGAACAAAATGTTTATATATCACATTTTCAAATATCTATTATTCTTCATTTTACTCGATCTCCTAAACGGTTCAAGATAGGACATCGCGGTTTTCACCAGTGGATTTAGCACCTCATTTTACATAAAATAAGTCCTATAAGTCTACTCTTAAGAGTTGATAAAGGTACAAACGAATAAAATGTTTATATAACACATATTCAAATATCTATTATTCTCCATTTTACTCGATCTCCTAAACGGTTAAAGATAGGACATCGTGGTTTTTACCAGTGGATTTAGCATCTCATTTTACATAAAATAAGTCCTATAAGTCTACTCTCAAGAGTTGATCAAGGTACAAACGAACAAAATGTTTATATATCACATTTTCAAATATCTATTATTCTCCATTTTACTCGATCTCCTAAACGGTTCAAGATAGGACATCGCGCTTTTCACCAGTGGATTTAGCACCTCATTTTACATAAAATAAGTCCTATAAGTCTACTCTCAAGAGTTGATAAAGGTACACACGAATAAAATGTTTATATATCACATTTTCAAATATCTATTATTTTCTATTTTACTCGATCTCCTCAACGGTTAAAGATAGGACATCGCGGTTTTCACGAGTGGATTTAGCACCTCATTTTACATAAAATATGTCCTATAAGTCTACTCTCAAGAGTTGATAAAGGTAAAAACGAATAAAATGTTTATATATCACATTTTCAAATATCTATTTTTCTCCATTTTACTCGATCTCCTTAACGGTTAAAGATATGACATCGCGGTTTTCACCAGTGGATTTAGCACTATATTGTACATAAAATAACTCCTATAAGTCTACTCTCAAGAGTTGATAAAGGTACAAACGAATAAAATGTTTATATAACACATTTTCAAATATCTATTATCATCCATTTTACTCGATCTCCTAAACGGTTAAAAATAGGATATCGCGGTTTTTACCAGTTGATTTAGCACCTCTTTTTACCTAAAATAAGTCCTTTAAGTCTACTCTTAAGAGTTGATAAAGGTACAAACGAATAAAATGTTTATATATCACATTTTCAAATATCTATTATTCTCCATTTTACTCCATCTCCTAAACGGTTAAAGATAGGACATCGCGGTTTTCATCAGTGGATTAAGCACCCCATTTTACATAAAATAAGTCCTATAAGTCTATTCTCAAGAGTTGATAAAGGTAAAAACGAATAAAATGTTTATATATCAAATTTTCAAATATCTATTATTTTCCATTTTACTCGATCTCCTAAACGGTTAAAGATATTACATCGTGGTTTTCACCAGTGGATTTAGCACCTCATTTTACATAAAATAGGTCCTATAAGTCTACTCTCAAATGTTGATAAAGGTACAAACGAATAAAATGTTTATATATCACATTTTCAAATATCTATTATTCTCCATTTTACTCGATCTCCTAAAAGGTTAAAGATAGGACATCGAGGTTTTCACCAGTGGATTTAGCACCTCATTTTACATAAAATAGGTCCTATAAGTCTACTCTCAAGAGTTGATAAAGGTAAAAACGAATAAAATGTATATATATAACATTTTCAAATTTCTATTTTTCTCGATTTTAGTCGATCTCCTAAACGGTTCAAGATAGGACATCGCGGTTTTTACCAGTGGATTTAGCACCTCATTTCACATAAAATAGGCCCTATAAGTCTACTCTCAAAAGTTGATAAAGGTACAAGCGAATAAAATGTTTAAATATCACATTTTCAAATATCTATTATTCTCCAATTTACTCGATCTCCTAAACGGTTAAAGATAGGACATCGAGGTTTTCACCAGTGGATTTAGCACCTCATTTTACATAAAATAGGTCTTATAAGTCTACTCCCAAAAGTTGATAAAGGTACAAACGAATAAAATGTTTATATATCACATTTTCAAATATCTGTTATTATCAATTTTACTCGATCCCTTAAACGGTTAAAGATAGGAAATCGCGGTTTTCAACTGTGAATTTAGCACTATATTTTACATAAAATAAGTCCTATAAGTCTACTCTCAAGAGTTGATAAAAGTACAAACGAATAAAATGTTTATATACATCATTATCAAATATCTATTATCATCCATTTTACTCGATCTCCTAAACGGTTAAAAATAGGACATCGCGGTTTTTACCAGTTGATTTAGCACCTCTTTTTACCTAAAATAAGTCCTATAAGTCTACTCTTAAGAGTTGATAAAGGTACAAACGAATAAATTGTTTATATATCACATTTTCAAATATCTGTTATTATCAATTTTACTCGATCTCTTAAACGGTTAAAGATAGGACATCGCTGTTTTTACCAGTGGATTTAGCACCTCATTTTACATAGAATATGTCCTATAAGTCTACTCTCAAGGGTTGATAAAGGTACAAACGAATAAAATGTTTATATATCACATTTTCAAATATCCATTATTCTCCATTTTACTCGATCTCCTAAACGGTTAAAGATAAGACATCGCGGTCTTCACCAGTGGATTTAGCACCTCATTTTACATAAAATAGGTCCTATAAGTTTACTCTCAAGAGTTGATAAAGGTAAAAACGAATAAAATGTTTATATATCACATTTTCAAATTTCTATTATTCTCCATTTTACTCGATCTCTTAAACGGTTAAAGATAGGACATCGAGGTTTCACCAGTGGATTTAGCACCTCAATTTACATGAAATAAGTCTTATAAGTCTACTATCAAGAGTTGATAAAGGTACAAACGAATAAAATGTTTATATATCACATTATCAAATATCTATTATTCTCCATTTTACTCGATCTCCTAAACGGTTAAAGATAAGACATCGCGGTTTTTACCAGTGGATTTAGCACCTCATTTAACATATAATAAGTCCAATAAGTCTACTCTCAAGAGTTGATCAAGGTACATACGAACAAAATGTTTATATATCACATTTTCAAATATCCATTTTTCTCCATTTTACTCGATCTCCTAAACGGTTCAAGATAGGACATCGCTGTTTTCACCAGTGGATGTAGCACCTCATTTTACATAAAATATGTCCTATAAGTCTACTCACAAGAGTTGATAAAGGTACAAACGAACTAAATGTTTATATATCACATTTTCAAATATCTATTATTCTACATTTTACTCGATCTCCTAAACGGTTCAAGATTGTACATCGGGGTTTTCACCAGTGGATTTAGCACCTCATTTTACATAAAATAAGTCCTATAAGTCTACTCTCAAGAGTTGATCAAGGTACAAACGAACAAAATGTTTATATATCACATTTTCAAATATCTATTATTTTACATTTTACTCGATCTCCTAAACGGTTCAAGATTGGACATCGGGGTTTTCACCAGTGGATTTAGCACCTCATTTTACATAAAATAAGTCCTATAAGTCTACTCTCAAGAGTTGATCAAGGTACATACGAACAAAATGTTTATATATCACATTTTCAAATATCCATTTTTCTCCATTTTACTCGATCTCCTAAACGGTTTAAGATAGGACATCGCTGTTTTCACCAGTGGATTTAGCACCTCATTTTACATAAAATAGGTCCTATAAGTCTACTCTCAAGAGTTGATAAAGGTAAAAACGAATAAAATGTATATATATCACATTTTCAAATTTCTATTTTTCTCGATTTTAGTCGATCTCCTAAACGGTTCAAGATAGGACATCGCGGTTTTTACCAGTGGATTTAGCACCTCATTTCACATAAAATAGGTCCTATAAGTCTACTCTCAAAAGTTGATAAAGGTACAAGCGAATAAAATGTTTAAATATCACATTTTCAAATATCTATTATTCTCCAAATTACTCGATCTCCTAAACGGTTAAAGATAGGACATCGAGGTTTTCACCAGTGGATTTAGCACCTCATTTTACATAAAATAAGTCCTATAAGTCTACTCTCAAGAGTTGATCAAGGTACATACGAACAAAATGTTTATATATCACATTTTCAAATATCCATTTTTCTCCATTTTACTCGATCTCCTAAACGGTTCAAGATAGGACATCGCTGTTTTCACCAGTGGATGTAGCACCTCATTCTACATAAAATATGTCCTATAAGTCTACTCACAAGAGTTGATAAAGGTACAAACGAACAAAATGTTTATATATCACATTTTCAAATATCTATTATTCTACATTTTACTCGATCTCCTAAACCGTTCAAGATTGGACTTCGGGGTTTTCACCAGTGGATTTAGCACCTCATTTTGCATAAAATAAGTCATATAAGTCTACTCTCAAGAGTTGATCAAGGTACAAACGAACAAAATGTTTATATATCACATTTTCAAATATCTATTATTCTTCATTTTACTCGATCTCCTAAACGGTTCAAGATAGGACATCGCGGTTTTCACCAGTGGATTTAGCACCTCATTTTACATAAAATATGTCCTATAAGTCTACTCTCAAGGGTTGATAAAGGTACAAACGAATAAATTGTTTATATATCACATTTTCAAATATCTGTTATTATCAATTTTACTCGATCTCTTAAACGGTTAAAGATAGGACATCGCTGTTTTTACCAGTGGATTTAGCACCTCATTTTACATAGAATATGTCCTATAAGTCTACTCTCAAGGGTTGATAAAGGTACAAACGAATAAAATGTTTATATATCACATTTTCAAATATCCATTATTCTCCATTTTACTCGATCTCCTAAACGGTTAAAGATAAGACATCGCGGTCTTCACCAGTGGATTTAGCACCTCATTTTACATAAAATAGGTCCTATAAGTTTACTCTCAAGAGTTGATAAAGGTAAAAACGAATAAAATGTTTATATATCACATTTTCAAATTTCTATTATTCTCCATTTTACTCGATCTCTTAAACGGTTAAAGATAGGACATCGAGGTTTCACCAGTGGATTTAGCACCTCAATTTACATGAAATAAGTCTTATAAGTCTACTATCAAGAGTTGATAAAGGTACAAACGAATAGAATGTTTATATATCACATTATCTAATATCTATTATTCTCCATTTTACTCGATCTCCTAAACGGTTAAAGATAAGACATCGCGGTTTTTACCAGTGGATTTAGCACCTCATTTAACATATAATAAGTCCAATAAGTCTACTCTCAAGAGTTGATCAAGGTACATACGAACAAAATGTTTATATATCACATTTTCAAATATCCATTTTTCTCCATTTTACTCGATCTCCTAAACGGTTCAAGATAGGACATCGCTGTTTTCACCAGTGGATGTAGCACCTCATTTTACATAAAATATGTCCTATAAGTCTACTCACAAGAGTTGATAAAGGTACAAACGAACTAAATGTTTATATATCACATTTTCAAATATCTATTATTCTCCAATTTACTCGATCTCCTAAACGGTTAAAAATAGGACATCGCGGTTTTCACCAGTGGATTTAGCACCTCATTTAACATATAATAAGTCCAATAAGTCTACTCTCAAGAGTTGATCAAGGTACATACGAACAAAATGTTTATATATCACATTTTCAAATATCCATTTTTCTCCATTTTACTCGATCTCCTAAACGGTTCAAGATAGGACATCGCGCTTTTCACCAGTGGATTTAGCACCTCATTTTACATAAAATAAGTCCTATAAGTCTACTCTTAAGAGTTGATAAAGGTACAAACGAATAAAATGTTTATATATCACATATTCAAATATCTATTATTCTCCAATTTACTCGATCTCCTAAACGGTTAAAAATAGGACATCGCGGTTTTCACCAGTGGATTTAGCAACTTATTTTACATAAAATAAGTCCTATATGTCTACTCTCAAGAGTTGATAAAGGTACACACGAATAAAATGTTTATATATCACATTTTCAAATATCTATTATTTTCTATTTTACTCGATCTCCTCAACGGTTAAAGATAGGACATCGCGGATTTCACGAGTGGATTTAGCACCTCATTTTACATAAAATATGTCCTATAAGTCTACTCTCAAGAGTTGATAAAGGTACAAAATAATAAAATGTTTATATATCACATTTTCAAATATCTATTATTCTCCATTTTACTTGATCTCCTAAACGGTTAAAGATAGGACATCGCGGTTTTCACCAGTGGATTTAGCACTATATTGTACATAAAATAACTCCTATAAGTCTACTCTCAAGATTTGATAAAGGTACAAACGAATAAAATGTTTATATATCACATTTTCAAATATCTATTATCATCCATTTTACTCGATCTCCTAAACGGTTAAAAATAGGATATCGAGGTTTTTACCAGTTGATTTAGCACCTCTTTTTACCTAAAATAAATCCTTTAAGTCTACTCTTAAGAGTTGATAAAGGTACAAACGAATAAAATGTTTATATATCACATTTTCAAATATCTATTATTCTCCATTTTACTCCATCTCCTAAACGGTTAAAGATAGGACATCGCGGTTTTCATCAGTGGATTAAGCACCCCATTTTACAAAAAATAAGTCCTATAAGTCTATTCTCAAGAGTTGATAAAGGTAAAAACGAATAAAATGTTTATATATCAAATTTTCAAATATCTATTATTTTCCATTTTACTCGATCTCCTAAACGGTTAAAGATAGGACATCGTGGTTTTCACCAGTGGATTTAGCACCTCATTTTACATAAAATAGGTCCTATAAGTCTACTCTCAAATGTTGATAAAGGTACAAACGAATAAAATGTTTATATATCACATTTTCAAATATCTATTATTCTCCATTTTACTCGATCTCCTAAAAGGTTAAAGATAGGACATCGAGGTTTTCACCAGTGGATTTAGCACCTCATTTTACATAAAATAGGTCCTATAAGTCTACTCTCAAGAGTTGATAAAGGTAAAAACGAATAAAATGTATATATATCACATTTTCAAATTTCTATTTTCCTCGATTTTAGTCGATCTCCTAAACGGTTCAAGATAGGACATCGCGGTTTTTACCAGTGGATTTAGCACCTCATTTCACATAAAATAGGTCCTATAAGTCTACTCTCAAAAGTTGATAAAGGTACAAGCGAATAAAATGTTTAAATATCACATTTTCAAATATCTGTTATTATCAATTTTACTCGATCTCTTAAACGGTTAAAGATAGGAAATCGCGGTTTTCAACTGTGAATTTAGCACTATATTTTACATAAAATAAGTCCTATAAGTCTACTCTCAAGAGTTGATAAAAGTACAAACGAATAAAATGTTTATATACATCATTATCAAATATCTATTATCATCCATTTTACTCGATCTCCTAAACGGTTAAAAATAGGACATCGCGGTTTTTACCAGTTGATTTAGCACCTCTTTTTACCTAAAATAAGTCCTATAAGTCTACTCTTAAGAGTTGATAAAGGTACAAACGAATAAATTGTTTATATATCACATTTTCAAATATCTGTTATTATCAATTTTACTCGATCTCTTAAACGGTTAAAGATAGGACATCGCTGTTTTTACCAGTGGATTTAGCACCTCATTTTACATAAAATAAGTCCTATAAGTCTACTCTCAAGAGTTGATAAAGGTACAAACGAATAAAATGTTTATATATCACATTTTCAAATATCTATTAATATCCATTTTACTCGATCTCCTAAACGGTTAAAGATACATCGCGGTTTTCACCAGAGGATTTAGTACCTCATTTTACATAAAATAAGACCTATAAGTCTACTCTCAAGAGTTGATAAAGGTACAAATGAATAAAATGTTTATATATCACATTTTCAAATACCTATTATTCTCCATTTTACTCGATCTCTTAAACGGTTAAAGATAGAACATCGCTGTTTTTACCAGTGGATTTAGCACCTCATTTTACATAAAATAAGTCCTATAAGTCTACTCTCAAGGGTTGATCAAGGTACAAACGAACAAAATGTTTATATATCACATTTTCAAATATCTATTATTCTCCATTTTACTCGATCTCCTAAACGGTTGAAAATAGGACATCGCGGTTTTCACCAGTGGATTTAGCACCTTATTTTACATAAAATAAGTCCTGTAAGTCTACTCTCAAGAGTTGATAAAGGTTCACACGAACAAAATGTTTATATATCACATTTTCAAATATCTATTATTTTCTATTTTACTCGATCTCCTCAACGGTTAAAGATAGGACATCGCGGTTTTCACGAATGGATTTAGCACCTCATTTTACATAAAATAAGTCTTACAAGTCTACTCTCAAGAGTTGATAAAGGGACAAACGAATAAAATGTTTATATATCACATTTTCAAATAACTATTATTCTCCATTTTACTCGATCTCCTAAACGGTTAAAGATAGGACATCGCGGTTTTCACCAGTGGATTTAGCACTATATTTTACATAAAATAACTCCTATAAGTCTACTCTCAAGAGTTGATAATGGTAAAAACGAATAAAAGTTTATATAACACATTTTCAAATATCTATTTTTCTCCATTTTACTCGATCTCCTAAACGGTTTAAGATAGGACATCGCTGTTTTCACCAGTGGATGTAGCACCTCATTTTACATAAAATATGTCCTATAAGTCAACTCTCAAGAGTTGATAAATTTACAAACGAATAAAATGTTTATATATCACATTTTCAAATATCTGTTATTATCAATTTTACTCGATCTCTTAAACGGTTAAAGATAGGACATCGCTGTTTTTACCGGTGGATTTAGCACCTTATTTTACATAAAATAAGTCCTATAAGTCTACTCTCAAGAGTTGATAAAGGTACAAACGAATAAAATGTTTATATATCACATTTTCAAATATCTATTATTCTCCATTTTACTCGATCTCATAAACGGTTAAAGATAGGACATCGCGGTTTTCACCAGTGAATTTAACACTATATTTTACATAAAATAAGTCCTATAAGTCTACTCTCAAGAGTTGATAAAGGTACAAACGAATAAATTGTTTATATATCACATTTTCAAATATCTATTATTCTCCATTTTACTCGATCTCATAAACGGTTAAAGATAGGACATCGCGATTTTCACCAGTGAATTTAGCACTATATTTTACATAAAATAAGTCCTATAAGTCTACTCTCAAGAGTTGATAAAGGTACAAACGAATAAAATTTTTAAATATCACATTTTCAAATATCTATTATTCTCCATTTTACTCGATCTCCTAAACGGTTAAAGATAGGACATCGCGGTTTTCACCAGTGGATTTAGCACCTCATTTTACATAGAATATGTCCTATAAGTCTACTCTCAAGGGTTGATAAAGGTACACACAAATAAAATGTATATATATCACATTTTCAAATATCCATTATTCTCCATTTTACTCGATCTCCTAAACGGTTAAAGATAAGACATCGCGGTTTTCACCAGTGGATTTAGCACCTCATTTTACATAAAATAGGTCCTATAAGTCTACTCTCAAGAGTTGATAAAGGTAAAAACGAATAAAATGTTTATATTTCACATTTTTAAACATCTATTATTCTCCATTTTACTCGATCTCCTAAACGGTTAAAGATAGGACATCGCGGTTTTCACCAGTGGATTTAGCACCTCATTTTACATAGAATATGTCCTATAAGTCTACTCTCAAGGGTTGATAAAGGTACAAACGAATAAAATGTTTATATATCACATTTTCAAATATCCATTATTCTCCATTTTACTCGATCTCCTAAACGGTTAAAGATAAGACATCGCGGTCTTCACCAGTGGATTTAGCACCTCATTTTACATAAAATAGGTCCTATAAGTTTACTCTCAAGAGTTGATAAAGGTAAAAACGAATAAAATGTTTATATATCACATTTTCAAATTTCTATTATTCTCCATTTTACTCGATCTCTTAAACGGTTAAAGATAGGACATCGAGGTTTCACCAGTGGATTTAGCACCTCAATTTACATGAAATAAGTCTTATAAGTCTACTATCAAGAGTTGATAAAGGTACAAACGAATAAAATGTTTATATATCACATTATCAAATATCTATTATTCTCCATTTTACTCGATCTCCTAAACGGTTAAAGATAAGACATCGCGGTTTTTACCAGTGGATTTAGCACCTCATTTAACATATAATAAGTCCAATAAGTCTACTCTCAAGAGTTGATCAAGGTACATACGAACAAAATGTTTATAAATCACATTTTCAAATATCCATTTTTCTCAATTTTACTCGATCTCCTAAACGGTTCAAGATAGGACATCGCTGTTTTCACCAGTGGATGTAGCACCTCATTTTACATAAAATATGTCCTATATGTCTACTCACAAGAGTTGATAAAGATACAAACGAACAAAATGTTTATATATCACATTTTCAAATATCTATTATTCTACATTTTACTCGATCTCCTAAACGGTTAAAGATAGGACATCGCGGTTTTCATCAGTGGATTAAGCACCCCATTTTACATTAAATAAGTCCTATAAGTCTATTCTCAAGAGTTGATAAAGGTAAAAACGAATAAAATGTTTATATATCACATTTTCAAATATCTATTATTTTCCATTTTACTCGATCTCTTAAACGGTTAAAGATAGGACATCGAGGTTTCACCAGTGGATTTAGCACCTCAATTTACATGAAATAAGTCTTATAAGTCTACTATCAAGAGTTGATAAAGGTACAAACGAATAAAATGTTTATATATCACATTATCAAATATCTATTATTCTCCATTTTACTCGATCTCCTAAACGGTTAAAGATAAGACATCGCGGTTTTTACCAGTGGATTTAGCACCTCATTTAACATATAATAAGTCCAATAAGTCTACTCTCAAGAGTTGATCAAGGTACATACGAACAAAATGTTTATAAATCACATTTTCAAATATCCATTTTTCTCAATTTTACTCGATCTCCTAAACGGTTCAAGATAGGACATCGCTGTTTTCACCAGTGGATGTAGCACCTCATTTTACATAAAATATGTCCTATATGTCTACTCACAAGAGTTGATAAAGGTACAAACGAACAAAATGTTTATATATCACATTTTCAAATATCTATTATTCTACATTTTACTCGATCTCCTAAACGGTTAAAGATAGGACATCGCGGTTTTCATCAGTGGATTAAGCACCCCATTTTACATTAAATAAGTCCTATAAGTCTATTCTCAAGAGTTGATAAAGGTAAAAACGAATAAAATGTTTATATATCACATTTTCAAATATCTATTATTTTCCATTTTACTCGAACTCCTAAACGGTTAAAGATAGGACATCGTGGTTTTCACCAGTGGATTTAGCACCTCATTTTACATAAAATAGGTCCTATAAGTCTACTTTTAAATGTTGATAAAGGTACAAACGAATAAATTGTTTATATATCACATTATCAAATATCTATTATTCTCCATTTTACTTGATCTCCTAAACGGTTAAAGATAGGACATCGCGGTTTTCACCAGTGGATTTAGCACCTCATTTTACATAAAATAGGTCCTATAAGTCTACTCTCAAATGTTGATAAAGGTACAAACGAATAAAATGTTTATATATCACATTTTCAAATATCTATTATTCTCCATTTTACTCGATCTCCTAAAAGGTTAAAGATAGGACATCGAGGTTTTCACCAGTGGATTTAGCACCTCATTTTACATAAAATAGGTCCTATAAGTCTACTCTCAAGAGTTGATAAAGGTAAAAACGAATAAAATGTATATATATCACATTTTCAAATTTCTATTTTCCTCGATTTTAGTCGATCTCCTAAACGGTTCAAGATAGGACATCGCGGTTTTTACCAGTGGATTTAGCACCTCACTTCACATAAAATAGGTCCTATAAGTCTACTCTCAAAAGTTGATAAAGGTACAAGCGAATAAAATGTTTAAATATCACATTTTCAAATATCTGTTATTATCAATTTTACTCGATCTCTTAAACGGTTAAAGATAGGAAATCGCGGTTTTCAACTGTGAATTTAGCACTATATTTTACATAAAATAAGTCCTATAAGTCTACTCTCAAGAGTTGATAAAAGTACAAACGAATAAAATGTTTATATACATCATTATCAAATATCTATTATCATCCATTTTACTCGATCTCCTAAACGGTTAAAAATAGGACATCGCGGTTTTTACCAGTTGATTTAGCACCTCTTTTTACCTAAAATAAGTCCTATAAGTCTACTCTTAAGAGTTGATAAAGGTACAAACGAATAAATTGTTTATATATCACATTTTCAAATATCTGTTATTATCAATTTTACTCGATCTCTTAAACGGTTAAAGATAGGACATCGCTGTTTTTACCAGTGGATTTAGCACCTCATTTTACATAAAATAAGTCCTATAAGTCTACTCTCAAGAGTTGATAAAGGTACAAACGAATAAAATGTTTATATATCACATTTTCAAATATCTATTAATATCCATTTTACTCGATCTCCTAAACGGTTAAAGATACATCGCGGTTTTCACCAGAGGATTTAGTACCTCATTTTACATAAAATAAGACCTATAAGTCTACTCTCAAGAGTTGATAAAGGTACAAATGAATAAAATGTTTATATATCACATTTTCAAATACCTATTATTCTCCATTTTACTCGATCTCTTAAACGGTTAAAGATAGAACATCGCTGTTTTTACCAGTGGATTTAGCACCTCATTTTACATAAAATAAGTCCTATAAGTCTACTCTCAAGGGTTGATCAAGGTACAAACGAACAAAATGTTTATATATCACATTTTCAAATATCTATTATTCTCCATTTTACTCGATCTCCTAAACGGTTGAAAATAGGACATCGCGGTTTTCACCAGTGGATTTAGCACCTTATTTTACATAAAATAAGTCCTGTAAGTCTACTCTCAAGAGTTGATAAAGGTTCACACGAACAAAATGTTTATATATCACATTTTCAAATATCTATTATTTTCTATTTTACTCGATCTCCTCAACGGTTAAAGATAGGACATCGCGGTTTTCACGAATGGATTTAGCACCTCATTTTACATAAAATAAGTCTTACAAGTCTACTCTCAAGAGTTGATAAAGGGACAAACGAATAAAATGTTTATATATCACATTTTCAAATAACTATTATTCTCCATTTTACTCGATCTCCTAAACGGTTAAAGATAGGACATCGCGGTTTTCACCAGTGGGTTTAGCACCTCATTTTACATAATATAACTCCTATAAGTCAACTCACTTTATATATCACATTTTCAAATATCTGTTATTATCAATTTTACTCGATCTCTTAAACGGTTAAAGATAGGAAATCGCTGTTTTTGCCAGTGGATTTAGCACCTTATTTTACATAAAATAAGTCCTATAAGTCTACTCTCAGGAGTTGATAAAGGTACAAACGAATAAAATGTTTATATATCACATTTTCAAATATCTGTTATTATCAATTTTACTCGATCTCTTAAACGGTTAAAGATAGAACATCGTGGTTTTCACCAGTGGATTTAGCACCTCATTTTACATAAAATAGGTCCTATAAGTCTACTTTTAAATGTTGATAAAGGTACAAACGAATAAATTGTTTATATATCACATTATCAAATATCTATTATTCTCCATTTTACTTGATCTCCTAAACGGTTAAAGATAGGACATCGCGGTTTTCACCAGTGGATTTAGAACCTTATTTTACATAAAATAGGTCCTATAAGTCTACTCTCAAGAGTTGATAAAGGTACAAACGAATAAAATGTTTATATATCACATTTTCAAATATCTATTATTCTCCATTTTACTCCATCTCTTAAACGGTTAAAGATAGGACATCGCGGTTTTCATCAGTGGATTAAGCACCCCATTTTACATTAAATAAGTCTTATAAGTCTATTCTCAAGAGTTGATAAAGGTAAAAACGAATAAAATGTTTATATATCACATTTTCAAATATCTATTATTTTCCATTTTACTCGAACTCCTAAACGGTTAAAGATAGGACATCGTGGTATTCACCAGTGGATTTAGCACCTCATTTTACATAAAATAGGTCCTATAAGTCTACTTTTAAATGTTGATAAAGGTACAAACGAATAAATTGTTTATATATCACATTATCAAATATCTATTATTCTCCATTTTACTTGATCTCCTAAACGGTTAAAGATAGGACATCGCGGTTTTCACCAGTGGATTTAGAACCTTATTTTACATAAAATAGGTCCTATAAGTCTACTCTCAAGAGTTGTTAAAGGTAAAAACGAATAAAATGTTTATATATCACATTTTCAAATATCTATTATTCTCCATTTTACTCCATCTCTTAAACGGTTAAAGATAGGACATCGCGGTTTTCATCAGTGGATTAAGCACCCCATTTTACATTAAATAAGTCTTATAAGTCTATTCTCAAGAGTTGATAAAGGTAAAAACGAATAAAATGTTTATATATCACATTTTCAAATATCTATTATTTTCCATTTTACTCGAACTCCTAAACGGTTAAAGATAGGACATCGTGGTATTCACCAGTGGATTTAGCACCTCATTTTACATAAAATAGGTCCTATAAGTCTACTTTTAAATGTTGATAAAGGTACAAACGAATAAATTGTTTATATATCACATTATCAAATATCTATTATTCTCCATTTTACTTGATCTCCTAAACGGTTAAAGATAGGACATCGCGGTTTTCACCAGTGGATTTAGAACCTTATTTTACATAAAATAGGTCCTATAAGTCTACTCTCAAGAGTTGTTAAAGGTAAAAACGAATAAAATGTTTATATATCACATTTTCAAATATCTATTAATATCCATTTTACTCGATCTCCTAAACGGTTAAAGATACATCGCGGTTTTCACCAGAGGATTTAGTACCTCATTTTACATAAAATAAGACCTATAAGTCTACTCTCAAGAGTTGATAAAGGTACAAATGAATAAAATGTTTATATATCACATTTTCAAATACCTATTATTCTCCATTTTACTCGATCTCTTAAACGGTTAAAGATAGAACATCGCTGTTTTTACCAGTGGATTTAGCACCTCATTTTACATAAAATAAGTCCTATAAGTCTACTCTCAAGGGTTGATCAAGGTACAAACGAACAAAATGTTTATATATCACATTTTCAAATATCTATTATTCTCCATTTTACTCGATCTCCTAAACGGTTGAAAATAGGACATCGCGGTTTTCACCAGTGGATTTAGCACCTTATTTTACATAAAATAAGTCCTGTAAGTCTACTCTCAAGAGTTGATAAAGGTTCACACGAACAAAATGTTTATATATCACATTTTCAAATATCTATTATTTTCTATTTTACTCGATCTCCTCAACGGTTAAAGATAGGACATCGCGGTTTTCACGAATGGATTTAGCACCTCATTTTACATAAAATAAGTCTTACAAGTCTACTCTCAAGAGTTGATAAAGGGACAAACGAATAAAATGTTTATATATCACATTTTCAAATAACTATTATTCTCCATTTTACTCGATCTCCTAAACGGTTAAAGATAGGACATCGCGGTTTTCACCAGTGGGTTTAGCACCTCATTTTACATAATATAACTCCTATAAGTCAACTCACTTTATATATCACATTTTCAAATATCTGTTATTATCAATTTTACTCGATCTCTTAAACGGTTAAAGATAGGAAATCGCTGTTTTTGCCAGTGGATTTAGCACCTTATTTTACATAAAATAAGTCCTATAAGTCTACTCTCAGGAGTTGATAAAGGTACAAACGAATAAAATGTTTATATATCACATTTTCAAATATCTGTTATTATCAATTTTACTCGATCTCTTAAACGGTTAAAGATAGAACATCGTGGTTTTCACCAGTGGATTTAGCACCTCATTTTACATAAAATAGGTCCTATAAGTCTACTTTTAAATGTTGATAAAGGTACAAACGAATAAATTGTTTATATATCACATTATCAAATATCTATTATTCTCCATTTTACTTGATCTCCTAAACGGTTAAAGATAGGACATCGCGGTTTTCACCAGTGGATTTAGAACCTTATTTTACATAAAATAGGTCCTATAAGTCTACTCTCAAGAGTTGATAAAGGTACAAACGAATAAAATGTTTATATATCACATTTTCAAATATCTATTATTCTCCATTTTACTCCATCTCTTAAACGGTTAAAGATAGGACATCGCGGTTTTCATCAGTGGATTAAGCACCCCATTTTACATTAAATAAGTCTTATAAGTCTATTCTCAAGAGTTGATAAAGGTAAAAACGAATAAAATGTTTATATATCACATTTTCAAATATCTATTATTTTCCATTTTACTCGAACTCCTAAACGGTTAAAGATAGGACATCGTGGTATTCACCAGTGGATTTAGCACCTCATTTTACATAAAATAGGTCCTATAAGTCTACTTTTAAATGTTGATAAAGGTACAAACGAATAAATTGTTTATATATCACATTATCAAATATCTATTATTCTCCATTTTACTTGATCTCCTAAACGGTTAAAGATAGGACATCGCGGTTTTCACCAGTGGATTTAGAACCTTATTTTACATAAAATAGGTCCTATAAGTCTACTCTCAAGAGTTGTTAAAGGTAAAAACGAATAAAATGTTTATATATCACATTTTCAAATATCTATTATTCTCCATTTTACTCCATCTCTTAAACGGTTAAAGATAGGACATCGCGGTTTTCATCAGTGGATTAAGCACCCCATTTTACATTAAATAAGTCTTATAAGTCTATTCTCAAGAGTTGATAAAGGTAAAAACGAATAAAATGTTTATATATCACATTTTCAAATATCTATTATTTTCCATTTTACTCGAACTCCTAAACGGTTAAAGATAGGACATCGTGGTATTCACCAGTGGATTTAGCACCTCATTTTACATAAAATAGGTCCTATAAGTCTACTTTTAAATGTTGATAAAGGTACAAACGAATAAATTGTTTATATATCACATTATCAAATATCTATTATTCTCCATTTTACTTGATCTCCTAAACGGTTAAAGATAGGACATCGCGGTTTTCACCAGTGGATTTAGAACCTTATTTTACATAAAATAGGTCCTATAAGTCTACTCTCAAGAGTTGTTAAAGGTAAAAACGAATAAAATGTTTATATATCACATTTTCAAATATCTATTATTCTCCATTTTACTCCATCTCTTAAACGGTTAAAGATAGGACATCGCGGTTTTCATCAGTGGATTAAGCACCCCATTTTACATTAAATAAGTCTTATAAGTCTATTCTCAAGAGTTGATAAAGGTAAAAACGAATAAAATGTTTATATATCACATTTTCAAATATCTATTATTTTCCATTTTACTCGAACTCCTAAACGGTTAAAGATAGGACATCGTGGTATTCACCAGTGGATTTAGCACCTCATTTTACATAAAATAGGTCCTATAAGTCTACTTTTAAATGTTGATAAAGGTACAAACGAATAAATTGTTTATATATCACATTATCAAATATCTATTATTCTCCATTTTACTTGATCTCCTAAACGGTTAAAGATAGGACATCGCGGTTTTCACCAGTGGATTTAGAACCTTATTTTACATAAAATAGGTCCTATAAGTCTACTCTCAAGAGTTGATAAAGGTACAAACGAATAAAATGTTTATATATCACATTTTCAAATATCTATTATTCTCCATTTTACTCCATCTCTTAAACGGTTAAAGATAGGACATCGCGGTTTTCATCAGTGGATTAAGCACCCCATTTTACATTAAATAAGTCTTATAAGTCTATTCTCAAGAGTTGATAAAGGTAAAAACGAATAAAATGTTTATATATCACATTTTCAAATATCTATTATTTTCCATTTTACTCGAACTCCTAAACGGTTAAAGATAGGACATCGTGGTATTCACCAGTGGATTTAGCACCTCATTTTACATAAAATAGGTCCTATAAGTCTACTTTTAAATGTTGATAAAGGTACAAACGAATAAATTGTTTATATATCACATTATCAAATATCTATTATTCTCCATTTTACTTGATCTCCTAAACGGTTAAAGATAGGACATCGCGGTTTTCACCAGTGGATTTAGAACCTTATTTTACATAAAATAGGTCCTATAAGTCTACTCTCAAGAGTTGTTAAAGGTAAAAACGAATAAAATGTTTATATATCACATTTTCAAACATCTATTATTCTCCATTTTACTCGATCTCCTAAATGGTTATGGATAGGACATCGCGGTTTTCACCAGTGGATTTAGCACCTCATTTTACATAAAATAGGTCCTATAAGTCTACTCTCAAGAGTTGATAAAGGTAAAAACGAATAAAATGTTTATATATCACATTTTCAAATATCTATTTTTCTCCATTTTACCCGATCTCCTTAACGGTTAAAGATATGACATCGAGGTTTTCACCAGTGGATTTAGCACTTCATTTTACATAAAATAGGTCCTATAAGTCTACTCTCAAAAGTTGATAAAGGTACAAACGAATAAAATGTTTATATATCACATTTTCAAATATCTATTAATATCCATCTTATTCGATCTCCTAAACGGTTCAAGATATTATTCTCCATTTTACTCGATCTTCTAAACGGTTAAAGATAGGACATCGAGGTTTTCACCAGTGGATTTAGCACCTCATTTTACATAAAATATGTCCTATAAGTCTACTCTCAAGAGTTGATAAAGGTACAAAATAATAAAATGTTTATATGTCACATTTTCAAATATCTTTTATTCTCCATTTTACTTGATCTCCTAAACGGTTAAAGATAGGACATCGCGGTTTTCACCAGTGGATTTAGCACTATATTTTACATAAAATAACTCCTATAAGTCTACTCTCAAGAGTTGATAAAGGTACAAACGAATAAAATGTTTATATATCACATTTTCAAATATCTGTTATTATCAATTTTACTCGATCTCTTAAACGGTTAAAGATAGGACATCGCGGTTTTCAACTGTGAATTTAGCACTATATTTTACATAAAATAAGTCCTATAAGTCTACTCTCAAGAGTTGATAATGGTAAAAACGAATAAAAGTTTATATAACACATTTTCAAATATCTATTTTTCTCCATTTTACTCGATCTCCTAAACGGTTTAAGATAGGACATCGCTGTTTTCACCAGTGGATGTAGCACCTCATTTTACATAAAATATGTCCTATAAGTCAACTCTCAAGAGTTGATAAATTTACAAACGAATAAAATGTTTATATATCACATTTTCAAATATCTGTTATTATCAATTTTACTCGATCTCTTAAACGGTTAATGATAGGACATCGCTGTTTTTACCGGTGGATTTAGCACCTTATTTTACATAAAATAAGTCCTATAAGTCTACTCTCAAGAGTTGATAAAGGTACAAACGAATAAAATGTTTATATATCACATTTTCAAATATCTATTATTCTCCATTTTACTCGATCTCATAAACGGTTAAAGATAGGACATCGCGGTTTTCACCAGTGAATTTAACACTATATTTTACATAAAATAAGTCCTATAAGTCTACTCTCAAGAGTTGATAAAGGTACAAACGAATAAATTGTTTATATATCACATTTTCAAATATCTATTATTCTCCATTTTACTCGATCTCATAAACGGTTAAAGATAGGACATCGCGATTTTCACCAGTGAATTTAGCACTATATTTTACATAAAATAAGTCCTATAAGTCTACTCTCAAGAGTTGATAAAGGTACAAACGAATAAAATTTTTAAATATCACATTTTCAAATATCTATTATTCTCCATTTTACTCGATCTCCTAAACGGTTAAAGATAGGACATCGCGGTTTTCACCAGTGGATTTAGCACCTCATTTTACATAGAATATGTCCTATAAGTCTACTCTCAAGGGTTGATAAAGGTACACACAAATAAAATGTATATATATCACATTTTCAAATATCCATTATTCTCCATTTTACTCGATCTCCTAAACGGTTAAAGATAAGACATCGCGGTTTTCACCAGTGGATTTAGCACCTCATTTTACATAAAATAGGTCCTATAAGTCTACTCTCAAGAGTTGATAAAGGTAAAAACGAATAAAATGTTTATATTTCACATTTTCAAACATCTATTATTCTCCATTTTACTCGATCTCCTAAACGGTTAAAGATAGGACATCGCGGTTTTCACCAGTGGATTTAGCACCTCATTTTACATAGAATATGTCCTATAAGTCTACTCTCAAGGGTTGATAAAGGTACAAACGAATAAAATGTTATATATCACATTTTCAAATATCCATTATTCTCCATTTTACTCGATCTCCTAAACGGTTAAAGATAAGACATCGCGGTCTTCACCAGTGGATTTAGCACCTCATTTTACATAAAATAGGTCCTATAAGTTTACTCTCAAGAGTTGATAAAGGTAAAAACGAATAAAATGTTTATATATCACATTTTCAAATTTCTATTATTCTCCATTTTACTCGATCTCTTAAACGGTTAAAGATAGGACATCGAGGTTTCACCAGTGGATTTAGCACCTCAATTTACATGAAATAAGTCTTATAAGTCTACTATCAAGAGTTGATAAAGGTACAAACGAATAAAATGTTTATATATCACATTATCAAATATCTATTATTCTCCATTTTACTCGATCTCCTAAACGGTTAAAGATAAGACATCGCGGTTTTTACCAGTGGATTTAGCACCTCATTTAACATATAATAAGTCCAATAAGTCTACTCTCAAGAGTTGATCAAGGTACATACGAACAAAATGTTTATAAATCACATTTTCAAATATCCATTTTTCTCAATTTTACTCGATCTCCTAAACGGTTCAAGATAGGACATCGCTGTTTTCACCAGTGGATGTAGCACCTCATTTTACATAAAATATGTCCTATATGTCTACTCACAAGAGTTGATAAAGGTACAAACGAACAAAATGTTTATATATCACATTTTCAAATATCTATTATTCTACATTTTACTCGATCTCCTAAACGGTTAAAGATAGGACATCGCGGTTTTCATCAGTGGATTAAGCACCCCATTTTACATTAAATAAGTCCTATAAGTCTATTCTCAAGAGTTGATAAAGGTAAAAACGAATAAAATGTTTATATATCACATTTTCAAATATCTATTATTTTCCATTTTACTCGAACTCCTAAACGGTTAAAGATAGGACATCGTGGTTTTCACCAGTGGATTTAGCACCTCATTTTACATAAAATAGGTCCTATAAGTCTACTTTTAAATGTTGATAAAGGTACAAACGAATAAATTGTTTATATATCACATTATCAAATATCTATTATTCTCCATTTTACTTGATCTCCTAAACGGTTAAAGATAGGACATCGCGGTTTTCACCAGTGGATTTAGAACCTTATTTTACATAAAATAGGTCCTATAAGTCTACTCTCAAGAGTTGTTAAAGGTAAAAACGAATAAAATGTTTATATATCACATTTTCAAACATCTATTATTCTCCATTTTACTCGATCTCCTAAATGGTTATGGATAGGACATCGCGGTTTTCACCAGTGGATTTAGCACCTCATTTTACATAAAATAGGTCCTATAAGTCTACTCTCAAGAGTTGATAAAGGTAAAAACGAATAAAATGTTTATATATCACATTTTCAAATATCTATTTTTCTCCATTTTACCCGATCTCCTTAACGGTTAAAGATATGACATCGAGGTTTTCACCAGTGGATTTAGCACTTCATTTTACATAAAATAGGTCCTATAAGTCTACTCTCAAAAGTTGATAAAGGTACAAACGAATAAAATGTTTATATATCACATTTTCAAATATCTATTAATATCCATCTTATTCGATCTCCTAAACGGTTCAAGATATATTCTCCATTTTACTCGATCTTCTAAACGGTTAAAGATAGGACATCGAGGTTTTCACCAGTGGATTTAGCACCTCATTTTACATAAAATATGTCCTATAAGTCTACTCTCAAGAGTTGATAAAGGTACAAAATAATAAAATGTTTATATGTCACATTTTCAAATATCTTTTATTCTCCATTTTACTTGATCTCCTAAACGGTTAAAGATAGGACATCGCGGTTTTCACCAGTGGATTTAGCACTATATTTTACATAAAATAACTCCTATAAGTCTACTCTCAAGAGTTGATAAAGTTACAAACGAATAAAATGTTTATATATCACATTTTCAAATATCTGTTATTATCAATTTTACTCGATCTCTTAAACGGTTAAAGATAGGACATCGCGGTTTTCAACTGTGAATTTAGCACTATATTTTACATAAAATAAGTCCTATAAGTCTACTCTCAAGAGTTGATAATGGTAAAAACGAATAAAAGTTTATATAACACATTTTCAAATATCTATTTTTCTCCATTTTACTCGATCTCCTAAACGGTTTAAGATAGGACATCGCTGTTTTCACCAGTGGATGTAGCACCTCATTTTACATAAAATATGTCCTATAAGTCAACTCTCAAGAGTTGATAAATTTACAAACGAATAAAATGTTTATATATCACATTTTCAAATATCTGTTATTATCAATTTTACTCGATCTCTTAAACGGTTAAAGATAGGACATCGCTGTTTTTACCGGTGGATTTAGCACCTTATTTTACATAAAATAAGTCCTATAAGTCTACTCTCAAGAGTTGATAAAGGTACAAACGAATAAAATGTTTATATATCACATTTTCAAATATCTATTATTCTCCATTTTACTCGATCTCATAAACGGTTAAAGATAGGACATCGCGGTTTTCACCAGTGAATTTAACACTATATTTTACATAAAATAAGTCCTATAAGTCTACTCTCAAGAGTTGATAAAGGTACAAACGAATAAATTGTTTATATATCACATTTTCAAATATCTATTATTCTCCATTTTACTCGATCTCATAAACGGTTAAAGATAGGACATCGCGATTTTCACCAGTGAATTTAGCACTATATTTTACATAAAATAAGTCCTATAAGTCTACTCTCAAGTGTTGATAAAGGTACAAACGAATAAAATTTTTAAATATCACATTTTCAAATATCTATTATTCTCCATTTTACTCGATCTCCTAAACGGTTAAAGATAGGACATCGCGGTTTTCACCAGTGGATTTAGCACCTCATTTTACATAGAATATGTCCTATAAGTCTACTCTCAAGGGTTGATAAAGGTACACACAAATAAAATGTATATATATCACATTTTCAAATATCCATTATTCTCCATTTTACTCGATCTCCTAAACGGTTAAAGATAAGACATCGCGGTTTTCACCAGTGGATTTAGCACCTCATTTTACATAAAATAGGTCCTATAAGTCTACTCTCAAGAGTTGATAAAGGTAAAAACGAATAAAATGTTTATATTTCACATTTTCAAACATCTATTATTCTCCATTTTACTCGATCTCCTAAACGGTTAAAGATAGGACATCGCGGTTTTCACCAGTGGATTTAGCACCTCATTTTACATAGAATATGTCCTATAAGTCTACTCTCAAGGGTTGATAAAGGTACAAACGAATAAAATGTTTATATATCACATTTTCAAATATCCATTATTCTCCATTTTACTCGATCTCCTAAACGGTTAAAGATAAGACATCGCGGTCTTCACCAGTGGATTTAGCACCTCATTTTACATAAAATAGGTCCTATAAGTTTACTCTCAAGAGTTGATAAAGGTAAAAACGAATAAAATGTTTATATATCACATTTTCAAATTTCTATTATTCTCCATTTTACTCGATCTCTTAAACGGTTAAAGATAGGACATCGAGGTTTCACCAGTGGATTTAGCACCTCAATTTACATGAAATAAGTCTTATAAGTCTACTATCAAGAGTTGATAAAGGTACAAACGAATAAAATGTTTATATATCACATTATCAAATATCTATTATTCTCCATTTTACTCGATCTCCTAAACGGTTAAAGATAAGACATCGCGGTTTTTACCAGTGGATTTAGCACCTCATTTAACATATAATAAGTCCAATAAGTCTACTCTCAAGAGTTGATCAAGGTACATACGAACAAAATGTTTATAAATCACATTTTCAAATATCCATTTTTCTCAATTTTACTCGATCTCCTAAACGGTTCAAGATAGGACATCGCTGTTTTCACCAGTGGATGTAGCACCTCATTTTACATAAAATATGTCCTATATGTCTACTCACAAGAGTTGATAAAGGTACAAACGAACAAAATGTTTATATATCACATTTTCAAATATCTATTATTCTACATTTTACTCGATCTCCTAAACGGTTCAAGATTGGACATCGGGGTTTTCACCAGTGGATTTAGCACCTCATTTTACATAAAATAAGTCCTATAAGTCTACTCTCAAGAGTTGATCAAGGTACAAACGAACAAAATGTTTATATATCACATTTTCAAATATCTATTATTTTACATTTTACTCGATCTCCTAAACGGTTCAAGATTGGACATCGGGGTTTTCACCAGTGGATTTAGCACCTCATTTTACATAAAATAAGTCCTATAAGTCTACTCTCAAGAGTTGATCAAGGTACATACGAACAAAATGTTTATATATCACATTTTCAAATATCCATTTTTCTCCATTTTACTCGATCTCCTAAACGGTTCAAGATAGGACATCGCTGTTTTCACCAGTGGATTTAGCACCTCATTTTACATAAAATAGGTCCTATAAGTCTACTCTTAAGAGTTGATAAAGGTAAAAACGAATAAAATGTATATATATCACATTTTCAAATTTCTATTTTTTTCGATTTTAGTCGATCTCCTAAACGGTTCAAGATAGGACATCGCGGTTTTTACCAGTGGATTTAGCACCTCATTTCACATAAAATAGGTATTATAAGTCTACTCTCAAAAGTTGATAAAGGTACAAGCGAATAAAATGTTTAAATATCACATTTTCAAATATCTATTATTCTCCAATTTACTCGATCTCCTAAACGGTTAAAGATAGGACATCGAGGTTTTCACCAGTGGATTTAGCACCTCATTTTACATAAAATAAGTCCTATAAGTCTACTCTCAAGAGTTGATCAAGGTACATACGAACAAAATGTTTATATATCACATTTTCAAATATCCATTTTTCTCCATTTTACTCGATCTCCTAAACGGTTCAAGATAGGACATCGCTGTTTTCACCAGTGGATGTAGCACCTCATTCTACATAAAATATGTCCTATAAATCTACTCACAAGAGTTGATCAAGGTACAAACGAACAAAATGTTTATATATCACATTTTCAAATATCTATTATTCTTCATTTTACTCGATCTCCTAAACGGTTCAAGATAGGACATCGCGGTTTTCACCAGTGGATTAAGCACCTCATTTTACATAAAATAAGTCCTATAAGTCTACTCTTAAGAGTTGATAAAGGTACAAACGAATAAAATGTTTATATAACACATATTCAAATATCTGTTATTCTCCATTTTACTCGATCTCCTAAACGGTTAAAGAGAGGACATCGTGGTTTTTACCAGTGGATTTAGCACCTCATTTTACATAAAATAAGTCCTATAAGTCTACTCTCAAGAGTTGATCAAGGTACAAACGAACAAAATGTTTATATATCACATTTTCAAATATCTATTATTCTCCATTTTACTCGATCTCCTAAACGGTTCAAGATAGGACATCGCGCCTTTCACCAGTGGATTTAGCACCTCATTTTACATAAAATAAGTCCTATAAGTCTACTCTTAAGAGTTGATAAAGGTACACACGAATAAAATGTTTATATATCACATTTTCAAATATCTATTATTTTCTATTTTACTCGATCTCCTCAACGGTTAAAGATAGGACATCGCGGTTTTCATCAGTGGATTAAGCACCCCATTTTACATAAAATAAGTCCTATAAGTCTATTCTCAAGAGTTGATAAAGGTAAAAACGAATAAAATGTTTATATATCAAATTTTCAAATATCTATTATTTTCCATTTTACTCGATCTCCTAAACGGTTAAAGATAGGACATCGTGGTTTTCATCAGTGGATTTAGCACCTCATTTTACATAAAATAGGTCCTATTAGTCTACTCTCAAATGTTGATAAAGGTACAAACGAATAAAATGTTTATATATCACATTTTCAAATATCTATTATTCTCCATTTTACTCGATCTCCTAAAAGGTTAAAGATAGGACATCGAGGTTTTCACCAGTGGATTTAGCACCTCATTTTACATAAAATAGGTCCTATAAGTCTACTCTCAAGAGTTGATAAAGGTAAAAACGAATAAAATGTATATATATCACATTTTCAAATTTCTATTTTTCTCGATTTTAGTCGATCTCCTAAACGGTTCAAGATAGGACATCGCGGTTTTTACCAGTGGATTTAGCACCTCATTTCACATAAAATAGGTCCTATAAGTCTACTCTCAAAAGTTGATAAAGGTACAAGCGAATAAAATGTTTAAATATCACATTTTCAAATATCTATTATTCTCCAATTTACTCGATCTCCTAAACGGTTAAAGATAGGACATCGAGGTTTTCACCAGTGGATTTAGCACCTCATTTTACATAAAATATGTCTTATAAGTCTACTCCCAAAAGTTGATAAAGGTACAAACGAATAAAATGTTTATATATCACATTTTCAAATATCTGTTATTATCAATTTTACTCGATCTCTTAAACGGTTAAAGATAGGAAATCGCGGTTTTCAACTGTGAATTTAGCACTATATTTTACATAAAATAAGTCCTATAAGTCTACTCTCAAGAGTTGATAAAAGTACAAACGAATAAAATGTTTATATACATCATTATCAAATATCTATTATCATCCATTTTACTCGATCTCCTAAACGGTTAAAAATAGGACATCGCGGTTTTTACCAGTTGATTTAGCACCTCTTTTTACCTAAAATAAGTCCTATAAGTCTACTCTTAAGAGTTGATAAAGGTACAAACGAATAAATTGTTTATATATCACATTTTCAAATATCTGTTATTATCAATTTTACTCGATCTCTTAAACGGTTAAAGATAGGACATCGCTGTTTTCACCAGTGGATTTAGCACCTCATTTTACATAAAAAAAAGTCCTATAAGTCTACTCTCAAGAGTTGATAAAGGTACAAACGAATAAAATGTTTATATATCACATTTTCAAATATCTATTATTCTCCATTTTACTCGATCTCCTAAACGGTTAAAGATAGGACATCGCGGTTTTTAACAGTGGATTTAGCACCTCATTTTACATAAAAAAAAGTCCTATAAGTCTACTCTCAAGAGTTGATAAAGGTACAAAATAATAAAATGTTTATATATCACATTTTTAAATATCTATTATTCTCCATTTTACTCCATCTCCTAAACGGTTAAAGATAGGACATCGCGGTTTTCATCAGTGGATTAAGCACACCATTTTACATAAAATAAGTCCTATAAGACTATTCTCAAGAGTTGATAAAGGTAAAAACGAATAAAATGTTTATATATCACATATTCAAATATCTATTATTCTCCATTTTACTCGATCTCCTAAACGGTTCAAGATAGGACATCGCGCTTTTCACCAGTGGATTTAGCACCTCATTTTACATAAAATAAGTCCTATAAGTCTACTCTTAAGAGTTGATAAAGGTACAAACGAATAAAATGTTTATATATCACATATTCAAATATCTATTATTCTCCAATTTACTCGATCTCCTAAACGGTTTAAAATAGGACATCGCGGTTTTCACCAGTGGATTTAGCAACTTATTTTACATAAAATAAGTCCTATAAGTCTACTCTCAAGAGTTGATAAAGGTACACACGAATAAAATGTTTATATATCACATTTTCAAATATCTATTATTTTCTATTTTACTCGATCTCCTCAACGGTTAAAGATAGGACATCGCGGTTTTCATCAGTGGATTAAGCACCCCATTTTACATAAAATAAGTCCTATAAGTCTATTCTCAAGAGTTGATAAAGGTAAAAACGAATAAAATGTTTATATATCAAATTTTCAAATATCTATTATTTTCCATTTTACTCGATCTCCTAAACGGTTAAAGATAGGACATCGTGGTTTTCATCAGTGGATTTAGCACCTCATTTTACATAAAATAGGTCCTATAAGTCTACTCTCAAATGTTGATAAAGGTACAAACGAATAAAATGTTTATATACCACATTTTCAAATATCTATTATTCTCCATTTTACTCGATCTCCTAAAAGGTTAAAGATAGGACATCGAGGTTTTCACCAGTGGATTTAGCACCTCATTTTACATAAAATAGGTCCTATAAGTCTACTCTCAAGAGTTGATAAAGGTAAAAACGAATAAAATGTATATATATCACATTTTCAAATTTCTATTTTTCTCGATTTTAGTCGATCTCCTAAACGGTTCAAGATAGGACATCGCGGTTTTTACCAGTGGATTTAGCACCTCATTTCACATAAAATAGGTCCTATAAGTCTACTCTCAAGAGTTGATAAAGGTAAAAACGAATAAAATGTATATATATCACATTTTCAAATTTCTATTTTTCTCGATTTTAGTCGATCTCCTAAACGGTTAAAGATAAGACATCGAGGTTTTCACCAGTGGATTTAGCACCTCATTTTACATAAAATATGTCTTATAAGTCTACTCCCAAAAGTTGATAAAGGTACAAACGAATAAAATGTTTATATATCACATTTTCAAATATCTGTTATTATCAATTTTACTCGATCTCTTAAACGGTTAAAGATAGGAAATCGCGGTTTTCAACTGTGAATTTAGCACTATATTTTACATAAAATAAGTCCTATAAGTCTACTCTCAAGAGTTGATAAAAGTACAAACGAATAAAATGTTTATATACATCATTATCAAATATCTATTATCATCCATTTTACTCGATCTCCTAAACGGTTAAAAATAGGACATCGCGGTTTTTACCAGTTGATTTAGCACCTCTTTTTACCTAAAATAAGTCCTATAAGTCTACTCTTAAGAGTTGATAAAGGTACAAACGAATAAATTGTTTATATATCACATTTTCAAATATCTGTTATTATCAATTTTACTCGATCTCTTAAACGGTTAAAGATAGGACATCGCTGTTTTCACCAGTGGATTTAGCACCTCATTTTACATAAAAAAAAGTCCTATAAGTCTACTCTCAAGAGTTGATAAAGGTACAAACGAATAAAATGTTTATATATCACATTTTCAAATATCTATTATTCTCCATTTTACTCGATCTCCTAAACGGTTAAAGATAGGACATCGCGGTTTTTAACAGTGGATTTAGCACCTCATTTTACATAAAAAAAAGTCCTATAAGTCTACTCTCAAGAGTTGATAAAGGTACAAAATAATAAAATGTTTATATATCACATTTTTAAATATCTATTATTCTCCATTTTACTCCATCTCCTAAACGGTTAAAGATAGGACATCGCGGTTTTCATCAGTGGATTAAGCACACCATTTTACATAAAATAAGTCCTATAAGACTATTCTCAAGAGTTGATAAAGGTAAAAACGAATAAAATGTTTATATATCACATATTCAAATATCTATTATTCTCCATTTTACTCGATCTCCTAAACGGTTCAAGATAGGACATCGCGCTTTTCACCAGTGGATTTAGCACCTCATTTTACATAAAATAAGTCCTATAAGTCTACTCTTAAGAGTTGATAAAGGTACAAACGAATAAAATGTTTATATATCACATATTCAAATATCTATTATTCTCCAATTTACTCGATCTCCTAAACGGTTTAAAATAGGACATCGCGGTTTTCACCAGTGGATTTAGCAACTTATTTTACATAAAATAAGTCCTATAAGTCTACTCTCAAGAGTTGATAAAGGTACACACGAATAAAATGTTTATATATCACATTTTCAAATATCTATTATTTTCTATTTTACTCGATCTCCTCAACGGTTAAAGATAGGACATCGCGGTTTTCATCAGTGGATTAAGCACCCCATTTTACATAAAATAAGTCCTATAAGTCTATTCTCAAGAGTTGATAAAGGTAAAAACGAATAAAATGTTTATATATCAAATTTTCAAATATCTATTATTTTCCATTTTACTCGATCTCCTAAACGGTTAAAGATAGGACATCGTGGTTTTCATCAGTGGATTTAGCACCTCATTTTACATAAAATAGGTCCTATAAGTCTACTCTCAAATGTTGATAAAGGTACAAACGAATAAAATGTTTATATACCACATTTTCAAATATCTATTATTCTCCATTTTACTCGATCTCCTAAAAGGTTAAAGATAGGACATCGAGGTTTTCACCAGTGGATTTAGCACCTCATTTTACATAAAATAGGTCCTATAAGTCTACTCTCAAGAGTTGATAAAGGTAAAAACGAATAAAATGTATATATATCACATTTTCAAATTTCTATTTTTCTCGATTTTAGTCGATCTCCTAAACGGTTCAAGATAGGACATCGCGGTTTTTACCAGTGGATTTAGCACCTCATTTCACATAAAATAGGTCCTATAAGTCTACTCTCAAGAGTTGATAAAGGTAAAAACGAATAAAATGTATATATATCACATTTTCAAATTTCTATTTTTCTCGATTTTAGTCGATCTCCTAAACGGTTAAAGATAAGACATCGAGGTTTTCACCAGTGGATTTAGCACCTCATTTTACATAAAATATGTCTTATAAGTCTACTCCCAAAAGTTGATAAAGGTACAAACGAATAAAATGTTTATATATCACATTTTCAAATATCTGTTATTATCAATTTTACTCGATCTCTTAAACGGTTAAAGATAGGAAATCGCGGTTTTCAACTGTGAATTTAGCACTATATTTTACATAAAATAAGTCCTATAAGTCTACTCTCAAGAGTTGATAAAAGTACAAACGAATAAAATGTTTATATACATCATTATCAAATATCTATTATCATCCATTTTACTCGATCTCCTAAACGGTTAAAAATAGGACATCGCGGTTTTTACCAGTTGATTTAGCACCTCTTTTTACCTAAAATAAGTCCTATAAGTCTACTCTTAAGAGTTGATAAAGGTACAAACGAATAAATTGTTTATATATCACATTTTCAAATATCTGTTATTATCAATTTTACTCGATCTCTTAAACGGTTAAAGATAGGACATCGCTGTTTTCACCAGTGGATTTAGCACCTCATTTTACATAAAAAAAAGTCCTATAAGTCTACTCTCAAGAGTTGATAAAGGTACAAACGAATAAAATGTTTATATATCACATTTTCAAATATCTATTATTCTCCATTTTACTCGATCTCCTAAACGGTTAAAGATAGGACATCGCGGTTTTTAACAGTGGATTTAGCACCTCATTTTACATAAAAAAAAGTCCTATAAGTCTACTCTCAAGAGTTGATAAAGGTACAAAATAATAAAATGTTTATATATCACATTTTTAAATATCTATTATTCTCCATTTTACTCCATCTCCTAAACGGTTAAAGATAGGACATCGCGGTTTTCATCAGTGGATTAAGCACACCATTTTACATAAAATAAGTCCTATAAGACTATTCTCAAGAGTTGATAAAGGTAAAAACGAATAAAATGTTTATATATCACATATTCAAATATCTATTATTCTCCATTTTACTCGATCTCCTAAACGGTTCAAGATAGGACATCGCGCTTTTCACCAGTGGATTTAGCACCTCATTTTACATAAAATAAGTCCTATAAGTCTACTCTTAAGAGTTGATAAAGGTACAAACGAATAAAATGTTTATATATCACATATTCAAATATCTATTATTCTCCAATTTACTCGATCTCCTAAACGGTTTAAAATAGGACATCGCGGTTTTCACCAGTGGATTTAGCAACTTATTTTACATAAAATAAGTCCTATAAGTCTACTCTCAAGAGTTGATAAAGGTACACACGAATAAAATGTTTATATATCACATTTTCAAATATCTATTATTTTCTATTTTACTCGATCTCCTCAACGGTTAAAGATAGGACATCGCGGTTTTCATCAGTGGATTAAGCACCCCATTTTACATAAAATAAGTCCTATAAGTCTATTCTCAAGAGTTGATAAAGGTAAAAACGAATAAAATGTTTATATATCAAATTTTCAAATATCTATTATTTTCCATTTTACTCGATCTCCTAAACGGTTAAAGATAGGACATCGTGGTTTTCATCAGTGGATTTAGCACCTCATTTTACATAAAATAGGTCCTATAAGTCTACTCTCAAATGTTGATAAAGGTACAAACGAATAAAATGTTTATATACCACATTTTCAAATATCTATTATTCTCCATTTTACTCGATCTCCTAAAAGGTTAAAGATAGGACATCGAGGTTTTCACCAGTGGATTTAGCACCTCATTTTACATAAAATAGGTCCTATAAGTCTACTCTCAAGAGTTGATAAAGGTAAAAACGAATAAAATGTATATATATCACATTTTCAAATTTCTATTTTTCTCGATTTTAGTCGATCTCCTAAACGGTTCAAGATAGGACATCGCGGTTTTTACCAGTGGATTTAGCACCTCATTTCACATAAAATAGGTCCTATAAGTCTACTCTCAAAAGTTGATAAAGGTACAAGCGAATAAAATGTTTAAATATCACATTTTCAAATATCTATTATTCTCCAATTTACTCGATCTCCTAAACGGTTAAAGATAGGACATCGAGGTTTTCACCAGTGGATTTAGCACCTCATTTTACATAAAATAGGTCTTATAAGTCTACTCCCAAAAGTTGATAAAGGTACAAACGAATAAAATGTTTATATATCACATTTTCAAATATCTGTTATTATCAATTTTACTCGATCTCTTAAACGGTTAAAGATAGGAAATCGCGGTTTTCAACTGTGAATTTAGCACTATATTTTACATAAAATAAGTCCTATAAGTCTACTCTCAAGAGTTGATAAAAGTACAAACGAATAAAATGTTTATATACATCATTATCAAATATCTATTATCATCCATTTTACTCGATCTCCTAAACGGTTAAAAATAGGACATCGCGGTTTTTACCAGTTGATTTAGCACCTCTTTTTACCTAAAATAAGTCCTATAAGTCTACTCTTAAGAGTTGATAAAGGTACAAACGAATAAATTGTTTATATATCACATTTTCAAATATCTGTTATTATCAATTTTACTCGATCTCTTAAACGGTTAAAGATAGGACATCGCTGTTTTCACCAGTGGATTTAGCACCTCATTTTACATAAAATAGGTCCTATAAGTCTACTCTCAAATGTTGATAAAGGTACAAACGAATAAAATGTTTATATATCACATTTTCAAATATCTATTCTTCATTTTACTCGATCTCCTAAACGGTTAAAGATAGGACATCGAGGTTTTCACCAGTGGATTTAGCACCTCATTTTACATAAAATAGGTCCTATAAGTCTACACTCAAGAGTTGATAATGGTAAAAACGAATAAAATGTATATATATCTCATTTTCAAATTTCTATTTTTCTCCATTTTAGTCGATCTCCTAAACGGTTCAAGATAGGACATCGCGGTTTTCACCAGTGGATTTAGCACCTCATTTCACATAAAATAGGTCCTATAAGTCTACTCTCAAAAGTTGATAAAGGTACAAACGAATAAAATGTTTATATATCACATTTTCAAATATCTATTATTCTCCATTTTACTCGATCTCCTAAACGGTTAAAGATAGGACATCGCGGTTTTTAACAGTGGATTTAGCACCTCATTTTACATAAAAAAAAGTCCTATAAGTCTACTCTCAAGAGTTGATAAAGGTACAAAATAATAAAATGTTTATATATCACATTTTCAAATATCTATTATCGTCCATTTTACTCGATCTCCTAAACGGTTAAAAATAGGACATCGCGGTTTTTACCAGTTGATTTAGAACCTCTTTTTACCTAAAATAAGTCCTATAAGTCTACTCTTAAGAGTTGATAAAGGTACAAACGAATAAAATGTTTATATAACACATTTTTAAATATCTATTATTCTCCATTTTACTCCATCTCCTAAACGGTTAAAGATAGGACATCGCGGTTTTCATCAGTGGATTAAGCACACCATTTTACATAAAATAAGTCCTATAAGACTATTCTCAAGAGTTGATAAAGGTAAAAACGAATAAAATGTTTATATATCACATATTCAAATATCTATTATTTTCCATTTTACTCGATCTCCTAAACGGTTAAAGATAGGACATCGTGGTTTTCACCAGTGGATTTAGCACCTCATTTTACATAAAATAGGTCCTATAAGTCTACTCTCAAGAGTTGATAATGGTAAAAACGAATAAAATATATATATATCTCATTTTCAAATTTCTATTTTTCTCCATTTTAGTCGATCTCCTAAACGGTTCAAGATAGGACATCGCGGTTTTCACCAGTGGATTTAGCACCTCATTTCACATAAAATAGGTCCTATAAGTCTACTCTCAAAAGTTGATAAAGGTACAAACGAATAAAATGTTTATATATCACATTTTCAAATATCTGTTATTATCAATTTTACTCGATCTCTTAAACGGTTAAAGATAGGACATCGCGGTTTTCACCAGTGGGTTTAGCACCTCATTTTACTTAAAATAAGTCTTACAAGTCTACTCTCAAGAGTTGATAAAGGGACAAACGAATAAAATGTTTATATATCACATTATCAAATATCTATTATTTTCCATTTTACTCGATCTCCTAAACGGTTAAAGATAGAACATCGTAATTTTCACCAGTGGATTTAGCACCTCATTTTACATAAAATAGGTCCTATAAGTCAACTTTTAAATGTTGATAAAGGTACAAACGAATAAAATGTTTATATATCACATTATCAAATATCTATTATTCTCCATTTTACTTTATTTCCTAAACGGTTAAAGATAGGACATCGCGGTTTTCACCAGTGGATTTAGAACCTCATTTTACATAAAATAGGTCCTATAAGTCTACTCTCAAGAGTTGATAAAGGTAAAAACGAATAAAATGTTTATATATCACATTTTCAAACTTCTATTATTCTCCATTTTACTCGATCTCCTAAATGGTTATAGATAGGACATCGCGGTTTTCACCAGTGGATTTAGCACCTCATTTTACATAAAATAGGTCCTATAAGTCTACTCTCAAGAGTTGATAAAGGTAAAAACGAATAAAATGTTTATATATCACATTTTCAAATATCTATTTTTCTCCATTTTACTCGATCTCCTTAACGGTTAAAGATATGACATCGTGGTTTTCACCAGTGGATTTAGCACTTCATTTTACATAAAATAGGTCCTATAAGTCTACTCTCAAAAGTTGATAAAGGTACAAACGAATAAAATGTTTATATATCACATTTTCAAATATCTATTATTCTCCATTTTACTCGATCTTCTAAACGGTTAAAGATAGGACATCGAGGTTTTCACCAGTGGATTTAGCACCTCATTTTACATAAAATAGGTCCTATAAGTCTACTCTCAAGAGTTGATAAAGGTAAAAACGAATAAAATGTTTATATATCACATTTTCAAATATCTATTTTTCTCCATTTTACTCGATCTCCTAAACGGTTCAAGATAGGACATCGCGGTTTTCACCAGTGGATTTAGCACCTCATTTTACATAAAATAGGTCCTATAAGTCTACTCTCAAGAGTTGATAAAGGTACAAACGAATAAAATGTTTATATATCACATTTTCAAATAACTAATTTTATCCATTTTACTCGATCTCCTAAACGGTTCAAGATAGGACATCGCGGTTTTTACCAGTGGATTTAGCACCTCATTTCACATAAAATAGGTCCTATAAGTCTACTCTCAAAAGTTGATAAAGGTACAAGCGAATAAAATGTTTAAATATCACATTTTCAAATATCTATTATTCTCCAATTTACTCGATCTCCTAAACGGTTAAAGATAGGACATTGAGGTTTTCACCAGTGGATTTAGCACCTCATTTTACATAAAATAGGTCTTATAAGTCTACTCCCAAAAGTTGATAAAGGTACAAACGAATAAAATGTTTATATATCACATTTTCAAATATCTGTTATTATCAATTTTACTCGATCTCTTAAACGGTTAAAGATAGGAAATCGCGGTTTTCAACTGTGAATTTAGCACTATATTTTACATAAAATAAGTCCTATAAGTCTACTCTCAAGAGTTGATAAAAGTACAAACGAATAAAATGTTTATATACATCATTATCAAATATCTATTATCATCCATTTTACTCGATCTCCTAAACGGTTAAAAATAGGACATCGCGGTTTTTACCAGTTGATTTAGCACCTCTTTTTACCTAAAATAAGTCCTATAAGTCTACTCTTAAGAGTTGATAAAGGTACAAACGAATAAATTGTTTATATATCACATTTTCAAATATCTGTTATTATCAATTTTACTCGATCTCTTAAACGGTTAAAGATAGGACATCGCTGTTTTCACCAGTGGATTTAGCACCTCATTTTACATAAAATAGGTCCTATAAGTCTACTCTCAAATGTTGATAAAGGTACAAACGAATAAAATGTTTATATATCACATTTTCAAATATCTATTATTCTTCATTTTACTCGATCTCCTAAACGGTTAAAGATAGGACATCGAGGTTTTCACCAGTGGATTTAGCACCTCATTTTACATAAAATAGGTCCTATAAGTCTACACTCAAGAGTTGATAATGGTAAAAACGAATAAAATGTATATATATCTCATTTTCAAATTTCTATTTTTCTCCATTTTAGTCGATCTCCTAAACGGTTCAAGATAGGACATCGCGGTTTTCACCAGTGGATTTAGCACCTCATTTCACATAAAATAGGTCCTATAAGTCTACTCTCAAAAGTTGAAAAAGGTACAAACGAATAAAATGTTTATATATCACATTTTCAAATATCTATTATTCTCCATTTTACTCGATCTCCTAAACGGTTAAAGATAGGACATCGCGGTTTTTAACAGTGGATTTAGCACCTCATTTTACATAAAAAAAGTCCTATAAGTCTACTCTCAAGAGTTGATAAAGGTACAAAATAATAAAATGTTTATATATCACATTTTCAAATAACTAATTTTATCCATTTTACTCGATCTCCTAAACGGTTCAAGATAGGACATCGCGGTTTTCACCAGTGGATTTAGCACCTCATTTTACTTAAAATAAGTCTTATAAGTCTACTCTCAAGAGTTGATAAAGGTACAAACGAATAAAATGTTTATATATCACATTTTCAAATATCTATTATTCTCCATTTTACTCGATCTCCTAAACGATTAAAGATAGGACATCGCGGTTTTCACCAGTGGATTTAGCACCTCATTTTACATATAATAAGTCCTATTAGTCTACTCTCAAAAGTTGATAAAGGTACAAACGAATAAAATGTTTATATATCACATTTTCAAATATCTATTAATATCCATTTTACTCGATCTCCTAAACGGTTCAAGATAGGACATCGCGGTTTCCACCAGTAGATTTAACACCTCATTTTACATGAAATAAGTCTTATAAGTCTACTCTCAAGAGTTGATAAAGGTACAAACGAATAAAATGTTTATATATCACATTTTCAAATATCTATTATTCTCCATTTTACTCGATCTCCTAAACGGTTGAAGATAGGACATCGCGGTTTTCACCAGTGGATTTAGCACCTCATTTTACTTAAAATAAGTCTTATAAGTCTACTCTCAAGAGTTGATAAAGGTACAAACGAATAAAATGTTTATATATCACATTATAAAATATCTATTATTCTCCATTTTACTCGATCTCCTAAACGGTTAAAGATAGGACATCTCGGTTTTCACCAGTGGATTTAGCACCTCATTTTACATAAAATAACTCCTATAAGTCTACTCTCAAGAGTTGATAAAGGTACAAACGAATAAAATGTTTATATATCACATTTTCAAATAACTATTTTTATCCATTTTACTCGATCTCCTAAACGGATCAAGATAGGACATCGCGGTTTTCACCAGTGGATTAAGCACCTCATTTTACATAAAATAAGTCCTATAAGTCTACTCTTAAGAGTTGATAAAGGTACAAACGAATAAAATGTTTATATATAACATATTCAAATATCTATTATACTCCATTTTACTCGATCTCCAAAAAGGTTAAAAATAGGACATCGCGGTTTTCACCAGTGGATTTAGCACCTCATTTTACATAAAATAAGTCCTATAAGTCTACTCTTTAGAGTTGATAAAGGTACAAACGAATAAAATGTTTATATATCACATTTTCAAATATCTATTATTCTCCATTTTACTCGATCTCCTAAACGGTTAAAGATAGGACATCGCGGATATTACCAGTGGATTTAGCACCTCATTTTACATAAAATAAGTCCTATAAGTCTACTCTCAAGAGTTGATAAAGGTACAAACGAATAAAATGTTTATATATCACATTTTCAAATATCTATTATTCTCCATTTTACTCGATCTCCTAAACGGTTCAAGATAGAACATCGGGGTTTTCACCAGTGAATTTAGCACCTCATTTTACATAAAATAAGTCCTATAAGTCAACTCTCAAGAGTTGATCAAGGTACAAACGAACAAAATGTTTATATATCACATTTTCAAATAACTATTTTTATCCATTTTACTCGATCTCCTAAACGGATCAAGATAGGACATCGCGGTTTTCACCAGTGGATTTAGCACCTCATTTTACATAAAATAAGTCCTATAAGTCTACTCTCAAGAGTTGATAAAGGTACAAACGAATAAAATGTTTATATATCACATTTTCAAATAACTATTTTTATCCATTTTACTCGATCTCCTAAACGGATCAAGATAGGACATCGCGGTTTTCACCAGTGGATTTAGCATCTCATTTTACATAAAATAAGTCTTATAAGTCTACTCTCAAGAGTTGATAAAGGTACAAACGAATAAAATGTTTATATATCACATTTTCAAATATCTATTTTTTTCCATTTTACTCGATCTCCTAAACGGTTCAAGATAGGACATCGCAGTTTTCACCAGTGGATGTAGCACCTCATTTTACATAAAATATGTCCTATAAGTCTACTCTCAAGAGTTGATAAAGGTACAAACGAACAAAATGTTTATATATCACATTTTCAAATATCTAAATTTCTACATTTTACTCGATCTCCTAAACGGTTTAAGATAGGACATCGCGGTTTTCACCAGTGGATTTAGCACCTCATTTTACATAAAATAAGTTCTATAAGTCTACTCTTAAGAGTTGATAAAGGTTCAAACGAATAAAATGTTTATATATCACTTTATAAAATATCTATTATTCTCCATTTTACTCGATCTTCTAAACGGTTAAAGATAGGACATCGCGGTTTTCACCAGTGGATTTAGCACCTCAATTTACATAAAATAACTCCTATAAGTCTACTCTCAAGTGTTGATAAAGGTACAAACGAATTAAATGTTTGTATATCACATTTTCAAATATCTATTAATATCCATTTTACTCGATATCCTAAACGGTTAAAGATAGGACATCGCGGTTCTCACCAGTGGATTTAGCACCTCATTTTACATATAATAAGTCCTATTAGTCTACTCTCAAAAGTTGATAAAGGTACAAACGATTAAAATGTTTATATATCACATTTTCAAATATCTATTAATATCCATTTTACTCGATCTCCTAAACGGTTCAAGATAGGACATCGGGGTTTTCACCAGTGGATTTAGCACCTCATTTTACATAAAGTAAGTCCTATAAGTCTACTCTCAAGAGTTGATCAAGGTACAAACGGACAAAATGTTTATATATCACATTTTCAAATATCTATTATTCTCCATTTTACTCGATCTCCTAAACGGTTCAAAATAGGACATCGCGGTTTTTACCAGTGGATTTTGCACCTCAATTTACATAAAATAAGTCCTATAAGTCTACTCTTTAGAGTTGATAAAGGTACAAACGAACAAAATGTTTATATATCACATTTTCAAATATCTATTATTTTCCATTTTACTCGATCTCCTAAACGGTTAAATAGAGGACATCGCGGTTTTCACCAGTGGATTTAGCACCTCATTTTACATAAAATAAGTCCTATAAGTCTACTCTTTAGAGTAGATAAAGGTACAAACGAACAAAATGTTTATATATCACATTTTCAAATATCTATTATTTTCCATTTTACTCGATCTCCTAAACGGTTAAAGATAGGACATCGCGGTTTTCACCAGTGGATTTAGCACCTCATTTTACATAAAATAGGTCCTATAAGTCTACTCTCAAGAGTTGATAAAGGTAAAAACGAATAAAATGTTTATATATCACATTTTCAAATATCTATTATTCTCCATTTTACTCGATCTCCTAAACGGTTAAAGATAGGACATCGCGGTTTTCACCAGTAGATTTAGCACCTCATTTTACATGAAATAAGTCTTATAAGTCTACTCTCAAGAGTTGATAAAGGTCCAAACGAATAAAATGTTTATATATCACATTTTCAAATAACTATTTTTATCCATTTTACTCGATCTCCTAAACGGATCAAGATAGGACATCGCGGTTTTCACCAGTGGATTTAGCACCTCATTTTACATAAAATAAGTCCTATAAGTCTACTCTCAAGAGTTGATAAAGGTACAAACGAATAAAATGTTTATATATCACATTTTCAAATAACTATTTTTATCCATTTTACTCGATCTCCTAAACGGATCAAGATAGGACATCGCGGTTTTCACCAGTGGATTTAGCATCTCATTTTACATAAAATAAGTCTTATAAGTCTACTCTCAAGAGTTGATAAAGGTACAAACGAATAAAATGTTTATATATCACATTTTCAAATATCTATTTTTTTCCATTTTACTCGATCTCCTAAACGGTTCAAGATAGGACATCGCAGTTTTCACCAGTGGATGTAGCACCTCATTTTACATAAAATATGTCCTATAAGTCTACTCTCAAGAGTTGATAAAGGTACAAACGAACAAAATGTTTATATATCACATTTTCAAATATCTAAATTTCTACATTTTACTCGATCTCCTAAACGGTTTAAGATAGGACATCGGAATTTTCACCAGTGGATTTAGCACCTCATTTTACATAAAATAAGTCCTATAAGTCTACTCTCAAGAGTTGATCAAGGTACAAACGAACAAAATGTTTATATATCACATTTTCAAATATCTATTATTCTCCATTTTACTCAATCTCCTAAACGGTTCAAGATAGGACATCGCGGTTTTCACCAGTGGATTTAGCACCTCATTTTACATAAAATAAGTTCTATAAGTCTACTCTTAAGAGTTGATAAAGGTTCAAACGAATAAAATGTTTATATATCACATTATAAAATATCTATTATTCTCCATTTTACTCGATCTTCTAAACGGTTAAAGATAGGACATCGCGGTTTTCACCAGTGGATTTAGCACCTCAATTTACATAAAATAACTCCTATAAGTCTACTCTCAAGAGTTGATAAAGGTACAAACGAATAAAATGTTTGTATATCACATTTTCAAATATCTATTAATATCCATTTTACTCGATATCCTAATCGGTTAAAGATAGGACATCGCGGTTCTCACCAGTGGATTTAGCACCTCATTTTACATATAATAAGTCCTATTAGTCTACTCTCAAAATTTGATAAAGGTACAAACGATTAAAATGTTTATATATCACATTTTCAAATATCTATTAATATCCATTTTACTCGATCTCCTAAACGGTTCAAGATAGGACATCGGGGTTTTCACCAGTGGATTTAGCACCTCATTTTACATAAAGTAAGTCCTATAAGTCTACTCTCAAGAGTTGATCAAGGTACAAACGGACAAAATGTTTATATATCACATTTTCAAATATCTATTATTCTCCATTTTACTCGATCTCCTAAACGGTTCAAAATAGGACATCGCGGTTTTTACCAGTGGATTTAGCACCTCAATTTACATAAAATAAGTCCTATAAGTCTACTCTTTAGAGTTGATAAAGGTACAAACGAACAAAATGTTTATATATCACATTTTCAAATATCTATTATTTTCCATTTTACTCGATCTCCTAAACGGTTAAATAGAGGACATCGCGGTTTTCACCAGTGGATTTAGCACCTCATTTTACATAAAATAAGTCCTATAAGTCTACTCTTTAGAGTAGATAAAGGTACAAACGAACAAAATGTTTATATATCACATTTTCAAATATCTATTATTTTCCATTTTACTCGATCTCCTAAACGGTTAAAGATAGGACATCGCGGTTTTCACCAGTGGATTTAGCACCTCATTTTACATAAAATAGGTCCTATAAGTCTACTCTCAAGAGTTGATAAAGGTAAAAACGAATAAAATGTTTATATATCACATTTTCAAATATCTATTATTCTCCATTTTACTCGATCTCCTAAACGGTTAAAGATAGGACATCGCGGTTTTCACCAGTAGATTTAGCACCTCATTTTACATGAAATAAGTCTTATAAGTCTACTCTCAAGAGTTGATAAAGGTCCAAACGAATAAAATGTTTATATATCACATTTTCAAATATCTATTATTCTCCATTTTACTCGATCTCCTAAACGGTTGAAGATAGGACATCGCGGTTTTCACCAGTGGATTTAGCACCTCATTTTACTTAAAATGAGTCTTATAAGTCTACTCTCAAGAGTTGATAAAGGTCCAAACGAATAAAATGTTTATATATCACATTATAAAATATCTATTATTCTCCATTTTACCCAATCTCCTAAACGGTTAAAGATATTACATCGCGGTTTTCACCAGTGGATTTAGCACCTCATTTTACATAAAATAACTCCTATAGGTCTACTCTCAAGATTTGATAAAGGTACAAACGAATAAAATGTTTATATATCACATTTTCAAATATCTATTAATATCCATTTTACTCGATATCCTAAACGGTTAAAGATAGGACATCGCGGTTTTCACCAGTTGATTTAGCACGTCATTTTACATATAATAAGTCCTATTAGTCTACTCTCAAAAGTTGATAAAGGTACAAACGAATAAAATGTTTAAATATCACATTTTCAAATATCTATTAATATTCATTTTACTCGATATCCTAAACGGTTAAAGATAGGACATCGCGGTTTCCACAAGAGGATTTAGCACCTCATTTTACATAAAATAAGTCCTATAAGTCTACTCTCAAGAGTTGATAAAAGTACAAACAAATAAAATGTTTATATATCACATTTTCAAATATCTATTATTCTCCATTTTACTCCATCTCCTAAACGGTTAAAAATAGGATATCGCGGTTTTCACCAGTAAATTTAGAACCTCATTTTATATAAAAAAAGTCCTATAAGTCTACTCTCAATAGTTGATAAAAGTACAAACAAATAAAATGTTTATATATCACATTTTCAAATATCTATTATTCTCCACTTTACTCCATCTCCTAACCGGTTAAAGATAGGACATCGCGGTTTTCACCAGTGGATTTAGAACCTCAATTTATATAAAATAGGTCCTATAAGTCTACTCTCTTGAGTTGATAAAGGTAACAACGAATAAAATGTTTATATATCACATTTTCAAATATCTATTATTTTCTATTTTACTCGATCTCCTAAACGGTTAAAGATAGGACATCGCGGTTTTCACCAGTCGATATAGCACCTTATTTTACATAAAATAAGTCCTATAAGTCTACTCTTAAGAGTTGATTAAGGTACAAACGAATAAAATGTTTATATATCACATTTTCAAATATCTATTATTCTCCATTTTACTCGATCTCCTAAACGGTTAGAGATATCACATCGCGGTTTTCACCAGTGGATTTAGCACCTCATTTTACATAAAATAGGTCCTATAAGTCTACTCTCAAGAGTTGATAAAGGTAAAAACGAATAAAATGTTTATATATCACATTTTCAAATATCTATTATTTTCCATTTTACTCGATCTTCTAAACGGTAAAAGATAGGACATCGCGGTTTTCACCAGTGGATTTAGCACCTCATTTTACATATAATAAGTCCTATAAGTCTACTCTCAAGAGTTGATAAAGGTAAAAACGAATAAAATGATTATATATCACATTTTCAAATATCTATTTTTCTCCATTTTACTCGATCTCCTAAACGGTTCAAGATAGGACATCGCGGTTTTCACCAGTGGATTTAGCACCTCATTTTACATAAAATAGGTCCTATAAGTCTACTCTTAAGAGTTGATAAAGGTACAAACGAATAAAATGTTCATATATCACATTTTTAAATATCTATTATTTTCCATTTTACTCAATCTCCTAAACGGTTAAAGATAGGACATCGCGGTTTTCCCTAGTGGATTTAGCACCTCATTTAACATAAAATAAGTCCTATAAGTCTACTCTCAAGAGTTGATAAAGGTACAAACGAATAAAATGTTTATATATCAAATTTTCAAATACCTATTATTCTCCATTTTACTCGATCTCCTAAACGGTTCAAGATAGGACATCGCAGTTTTCCCCAGTGGATTTAGCACCTCATTTAACATAAAATAAATCCTATAAGTCTACTCTTAAGAGTTGATAAAGGTTCAAACGAATAAAATGTTTATATATCACATTATAAAATATCTATTATTCTCCATTTTACTCGATCTTCTAAACGGTTAAAGATAGGACATCGCGGTTTTCACCAGTGGATTTAGCACCTCAATTTACATAAAATAACTCCTATAAGTCTACTCTCAAGAGTTGATAAAGGTACAAACGAATAAAATGTTTGTATATCACATTTTCAAATATCTATTAATATCCATTTTACTCGATATCCTAAACGGTTAAAGATAGGACATCGCGGTTCTCACCAGTGGATTTAGCACCTCATTTTACATATAATAAGTCCTATTAGTCTACTCTCAAAAGTTGATAAAGGTACAAACGATTAAAATGTTTATATATCACATTTTCAAATATCTATTAATATCCATTTTACTCGATCTCCTAAACGGTTCAAGATAGGACATCGGGGTTTTCACCAGTGGATTTAGCACCTCATTTTACATAAAGTAAGTCCTATAAGTCTACTCTCAAGAGTTGATCAAGGTACAAACGGACAAAATGTTTATATATCACATTTTCAAATATCTATTATTCTCCATTTTACTCGATCTCCTAAACGGTTCAAAATAGGACATCGCGGTTTTTACCAGTGGATTTAGCACCTCAATTTACATAAAATAAGTCCTATAAGTCTACTCTTTAGAGTTGATAAAGGTACAAACGAACAAAATGTTTATATATCACATTTTCAAATATCTATTATTTTCCATTTTACTCGATCTCCTAAACGGTTAAATAGAGGACATCGCGGTTTTCACCAGTGGATTTAGCACCTCATTTTACATAAAATAAGTCCTATAAGTCTACTCTTTAGAGTAGATAAAGGTACAAACGAACAAAATGTTTATATATCACATTTTCAAATATCTATTATTCTCCATTTTACTCGATCTCCTAAACGGTTAAAGATAGGACATCGCGGTTTTCACCAGTAGATTTAGCACCTCATTTTACATGAAATAAGTCTTATAAGTCTACTCTCAAGAGTTGATAAAGGTCCAAACGAATAAAATGTTTATATATCACATTTTCAAATAACTATTTTTATCCATTTTACTCGATCTCCTAAACGGATCAAGATAGGACATCGCGGTTTTCACCAGTGGATTTAGCACCTCATTTTACATAAAATAAGTCCTATAAGTCTACTCTCAAGAGTTGATAAAGGTACAAACGAATAAAATGTTTATATATCACATTTTCAAATAACTATTTTTATCCATTTTACTCGATCTCCTAAACGGATCAAGATAGGACATCGCGGTTTTCACCAGTGGATTTAGCATCTCATTTTACATAAAATAAGTCTTATAAGTCTACTCTCAAGAGTTGATAAAGGTACAAACGAATAAAATGTTTATATATCACATTTTCAAATATCTATTTTTTTCCATTTTACTCGATCTCCTAAACGGTTCAAGATAGGACATCGCAGTTTTCACCAGTGGATGTAGCACCTCATTTTACATAAAATATGTCCTATAAGTCTACTCTCAAGAGTTGATAAAGGTACAAACGAACAAAATGTTTATATATCACATTTTCAAATATCTAAATTTCTACATTTTACTCGATCTCCTAAACGGTTTAAGATAGGACATCGGAATTTTCACCAGTGGATTTAGCACCTCATTTTACATAAAATAAGTCCTATAAGTCTACTCTCAAGAGTTGATCAAGGTACAAACGAACAAAATGTTTATATATCACATTTTCAAATATCTATTATTCTCCATTTTACTCAATCTCCTAAACGGTTCAAGATAGGACATCGCGGTTTTCACCAGTGGATTTAGCACCTCATTTTACATAAAATAAGTTCTATAAGTCTACTCTTAAGAGTTGATAAAGGTTCAAACGAATAAAATGTTTATATATCACATTATAAAATATCTATTATTCTCCATTTTACTCGATCTTCTAAACGGTTAAAGATAGGACATCGCGGTTTTCACCAGTGGATTTAGCACCTCAATTTACATAAAATAACTCCTATAAGTCTACTCTCAAGAGTTGATAAAGGTACAAACGAATAAAATGTTTGTATATCACATTTTCAAATATCTATTAATATCCATTTTACTCGATATCCTAAACGGTTAAAGATAGGACATCGCGGTTCTCACCAGTGGATTTAGCACCTCATTTTACATATAATAAGTCCTATTAGTCTACTCTCAAAAGTTGATAAAGGTACAAACGATTAAAATGTTTATATATCACATTTTCAAATATCTATTAATATCCATTTTACTCGATCTCCTAAACGGTTCAAGATAGGACATCGGGGTTTTCACCAGTGGATTTAGCACCTCATTTTACATAAAGTAAGTCCTATAAGTCTACTCTCAAGAGTTGATCAAGGTACAAACGGACAAAATGTTTATATATCACATTTTCAAATATCTATTATTCTCCATTTTACTCGATCTCCTAAACGGTTCAAAATAGGACATCGCGGTTTTTACCAGTGGATTTAGCATCTCAATTTACATAAAATAAGTCCTATAAGTCTACTCTTTAGAGTTGATAAAGGTACAAACGAACAAAATGTTTATATATCACATTTTCAAATATATATTATTTTCCATTTTACTCGATCTCCTAAACGGTTAAATAGAGGACATCGCGGTTTTCACCAGTGGATTTAGCACCTCATTTTACATAAAATAAGTCCTATAAGTCTACTCTTTAGAGTAGATAAAGGTACAAACGAACAAAATGTTTATATATCACATTTTCAAATATCTATTATTTTCCATTTTACTCGATCTCCTAAACGGTTAAAGATAGGACATCGCGGTTTTCACCAGTGGATTTAGCACCTCATTTTACATAAAATAGGTCCTATAAGTCTACTCTCAAGAGTTGATAAAGGTAAAAACGAATAAAATGTTTATATATCACATTTTCAAATATCTATTATTCTCCATTTTACTCGATCTCCTAAACGGTTAAAGATAGGACATCGCGGTTTTCACCAGTAGATTTAGCACCTCATTTTACATGAAATAAGTCTTATAAGTCTACTCTCAAGAGTTGATAAAGGTCCAAACGAATAAAATGTTTATATATCACATTTTCAAATATCTATTATTCTCCATTTTACTCGATCTCCTAAACGGTTGAAGATAGGACATCGCGGTTTTCACCAGTGGATTTAGCACCTCATTTTACTTAAAATGAGTCTTATAAGTCTACTCTCAAGAGTTGATAAAGGTCCAAACGAATAAAATGTTTATATATCACATTATAAAATATCTATTATTCTCCATTTTACCCAATCTCCTAAACGGTTAAAGATATTACATCGCGGTTTTCACCAGTGGATTTAGCACCTCATTTTACATAAAATAACTCCTATAGGTCTACTCTCAAGATTTGATAAAGGTACAAACGAATAAAATGTTTATATATCACATTTTCAAATATCTATTAATATCCATTTTACTCGATATCCTAAACGGTTAAAGATAGGACATCGCGGTTTTCACCAGTTGATTTAGCACGTCATTTTACATATAATAAGTCCTATTAGTCTACTCTCAAAAGTTGATAAAGGTACAAACGAATAAAATGTTTATATATCACATTTTCAAATATCTCTTCTCCATTTTACTCGATCTCCTAAAAGGTTATAGATAGGACATCGCGGATATCAGTCAATTTAGCATACCATTTTATATAAAATTAGTTATATAACAACTGACATTTTTAGACATCTGTCATTCTTGACATCTGTCATATTTTGACATCTGTCAATTTTGACATCTGTCATTTTTGACATTTGTCATTCTTGACATTTGTCATTTTTTGACATCTGTCATTCTTGACATCTGTCATTTTTTGACAGCTTACATTTTTGACAGCCGTCATTCTTTGACAACTGAATAAATTATTTATATATCACATTTTTAAATATCTATTATTCTCCATTTTACTCAATCTCCTAAACGGTTAAAGATAGGACATCGCGGTTCTCACCAGTGGATTTAGCACCTTATTTTACATAAAATAAGTCCTATAAGTCTACTCTCAAGAGTTGATAAAGGTACAAACAAATAAAATGTTTATATACCACATTATCAAATATCTATTATTCTCCATTTTACTCGATCTCCTAAACGGTTCAAGATAGGACATCGCGGTTTTCACCAGTGGATTTAGCACCTCATTTTACTTAAAATAAGTCTTATAAGTCTACTCTCAAGAGTTGATAAAGGTACAAACGAATAAAATGTTTATATATCACATTATAAAATATCTATTATTCTCCATTTTACTCGATCTCCTAAACGGTTAAAGATAGGACATCTCGGTTTTCACCAGTGGATTTAGCACCTCATTTTACATAAAATAACTCCTATAAGTCTACTCTCAAGAGTTGATAAAGGTACAAACGAATAAAATGTTTATATATCACATTTTCAAATAACTATTTTTATCCATTTTACTCGATCTCCTAAACGGATCAAGATAGGACATCGCGGTTTTCACCAGTGGATTAAGCACCTCATTTTACATAAAATAAGTCCTATAAGTCTACTCTTAAGAGTTGATAAAGGTACAAACGAATAAAATGTTTATATATAACATATTCAAATATCTATTATACTCCATTTTACTCGATCTCCAAAAAGGTTAAAAATAGGACATCGCGGTTTTCACCAGTGGATTTAGCACCTCATTTTACATAAAATAAGTCCTATAAGTCTACTCTTTAGAGTTGATAAAGGTACAAACGAATAAAATGTTTATATATCACATTTTCAAATATCTATTATTCTCCATTTTACTCGATCTCCTAAACGGTTAAAGATAGGACATCGCGGATATTACCAGTGGATTTAGCACCTCATTTTACATAAAATAAGTCCTATAAGTCTACTCTCAAGAGTTGATAAAGGTACAAACGAATAAAATGTTTATATATCACATTTTCAAATATCTATTATTCTCCATTTTACTCGATCTCCTAAACGGTTCAAGATAGAACATCGGGGTTTTCACCAGTGAATTTAGCACCTCATTTTACATAAAATAAGTCCTATAAGTCAACTCTCAAGAGTTGATCAAGGTACAAACGAACAAAATGTTTATATATCACATTTTCAAATAACTATTTTTATCCATTTTACTCGATCTCCTAAACGGATCAAGATAGGACATCGCGGTTTTCACCAGTGGATTTAGCACCTCATTTTACATAAAATAAGTCCTATAAGTCTACTCTCAAGAGTTGATAAAGGTACAAACGAATAAAATGTTTATATATCACATTTTCAAATAACTATTTTTATCCATTTTACTCGATCTCCTAAACGGATCAAGATAGGACATCGCGGTTTTCACCAGTGGATTTAGCATCTCATTTTACATAAAATAAGTCTTATAAGTCTACTCTCAAGAGTTGATAAAGGTACAAACGAATAAAATGTTTATATATCACATTTTCAAATATCTATTTTTTTCCATTTTACTCGATCTCCTAAACGGTTCAAGATAGGACATCGCAGTTTTCACCAGTGGATGTAGCACCTCATTTTACATAAAATATGTCCTATAAGTCTACTCTCAAGAGTTGATAAAGGTACAAACGAACAAAATGTTTATATATCACATTTTCAAATATCTAAATTTCTACATTTTACTCGATCTCCTAAACGGTTTAAGATAGGACATCGGAATTTTCACCAGTGGATTTAGCACCTCATTTTACATAAAATAAGTCCTATAAGTCTACTCTCAAGAGTTGATCAAGGTACAAACGAACAAAATGTTTATATATCACATTTTCTAATATCTATTATTCTCCATTTTACTCAATCTCCTAAACGGTTCAAGATAGGACATCGCGGTTTTCACCAGTGGATTTAGCACCTCATTTTACATAAAATAAGTTCTATAAGTGTACTCTTAAGAGTTGATAAAGGTTCAAACGAATAAAATGTTTATATATCACATTATAAAATATCTATTATTCTCCATTTTACTCGATCTTCTAAACGGTTAAAGATAGGACATCGCGGTTTTCACCAGTGGATTTAGCACCTCAATTTACATAAAATAACTCCTATAAGTCTACTCTCAAGAGTTGATAAAGGTACAAACGAATAAAATGTTTGTATATCACATTTTCAAATATCTATTAATATCCATTTTACTCGATATCCTAAACGGTTAAAGATAGGACATCGCGGTTCTCACCAGTGGATTTAGCACCTCATTTTACATATAATAAGTCCTATTAGTCTACTCTCAAAAGTTGATAAAGGTACAAACGATTAAAATGTTTATATATCACATTTTCAAATATCTATTAATATCCATTTTACTCGATCTCCTAAACGGTTCAAGATAGGACATCGGGGTTTTCACCAGTGGATTTAGCACCTCATTTTACATAAAGTAAGTCCTATAAGTCTACTCTCAAGAGTTGATCAAGGTACAAACGGACAAAATGTTTATATATCACATTTTCAAATATCTATTATTCTCCATTTTACTCGATCTCCTAAACGGTTGAAGATAGGACATCGCGGTTTTCACCAGTGGATTTAGCACCTCATTTTACTTAAAATGAGTCTTATAAGTCTACTCTCAAGAGTTGATAAAGGTCCAAACGAATAAAATGTTTATATATCACATTATAAAATATCTATTATTCTCCATTTTACCCAATCTCCTAAACGGTTAAAGATAGGACATCGCGGTTTTCACCAGTGGATTTAGCACCTCATTTTACATAAAATAACTCCTATAGGTCTACTCTCAAGATTTGATAAAGGTACAAACGAATAAAATGTTTATATATCACATTTTCAAATATCTATTAATATCCATTTTACTCGATATCCTAAACGGTTAAAGATAGGACATCGCGGTTTTCACCAGTTGATTTAGCACGTCATTTTACATATAATAAGTCCTATTAGTCTACTCTCAAAAGTTGATAAAGGTACAAACGAATAAAATGTTTATATATCACATTTTCAAATATCTATTAATATTCATTTTACTCGATATCCTAAACGGTTAAAGATAGGACATCGCGGTTTCCACAAGAGGATTTAGCACCTCATTTTACATAAAATAAGTCCTATAAGTCTACTCTCAAGAGTTGATAAAAGTACAAACAAATAAAATGTTTATATATCACATTTTCAAATATCTATTATTCTCCATTTTACTCCATCTCCTAAACGGTTAAAAATAGGATATCGCGGTTTTCACCAGTAAATTTAGAACCTCATTTTATATAAAAAAAGTCCTATAAGTCTACTCTCAATAGTTGATAAAAGTACAAACAAATAAAATGTTTATATATCACATTTTTAAATATCTATTATTCTCCACTTTACTCCATCTCCTAAACGGTTAAAGATAGGACATCGCGGTTTTCACCAGTGGATTTAGAACCTCAATTTATATAAAATAGGTCCTATAAGTCTACTCTCTTGAGTTGATAAAGGTAACAACGAATAAAATGTTTATATATCACATTTTCAAATATCTATTATTTTCTATTTTACTCGATCTCCTAAACGGTTAAAGATAGGACATCGCGGTTTTCACCAGTCGATATAGCACCTTATTTTACATAAAATAAGTCCTATAAGTCTACTCTTAAGAGTTGATTAAGGTACAAACGAATAAAATGTTTATATATCACATTTTCAAATATCTATTATTCTCCATTTTACTCGATCTCCTAAACGGTTCAAGATAGGACATCGCGGTTTTCACCAGTGGATTTAGCACCTCATTTTACATAAAATAGGTCCTATATGTCTACTCTTAAGAGTTGATAAAGGTACAAACTAATAAAATGTTCATATATCACATTTTTAAATATCTATTATTTTCCATTTTACTCAATCTCCTAAACGGTTAAAGATAGGACATCGCGGTTTTCCCTAGTGGATTTAGCACCTCATTTAACATAAAATAAGTCCTATAAGTCTACTCTCAAGAGTTGATAAAGGTACAAACGAATAAAATGTTTATATATCAAATTTTCAAATACCTATTATTCTCCATTTTACTCGATCTCCTAAACGGTTCAAGATAGGACATCGCAGTTTTCCCCAGTGGATTTAGCACCTCATTTAACATAAAATAAATCCTATAAGTCTACTCTCAAGAGTTGATAAAGGTAAAAACGAATAAAATGTTCATATATCACATTTTTAAATATCTATTATTTTCCATTTTACTCAATCTCCTAAACGGTTAAAGATAGGACATCGCGGTTTTCACCAGTGGATTTAGCACCTTATTTAACATAAAATAAGTCCTATTAGTCTACTCTCAAGAGTTGATAAAGGTACAAACGAATAAAATGTTTATATATCACATTTTCAAATATCTATTATTCTCCATTTTACTCGATCTCCTAAACGGTTAAAGATAGGACATCGCGGTTTTCACCAGTGGATTTAGCACCTTATTTAACATAAAATAAGTCCTATAAGTCTACTCTCAAGAGTTGATAAAGGCACAAACAAATAAAATGTTTATATATCACATTTTCAAATATCTCTTGTCCATTTTACTCGATCTCCTAAAAGGTTATAGATAGGACATCGCGGATATCAGTCAATTTAGCATACCATTTTATATAAAATTAGTTATATAACAACTGACATTTTTAGACATCTGTCATTCTTGACATCTGTCATATTTTGACATCTGTCAATTTTGACATCTGTCATTTTTGACATTTGTCATTCTTGACATTTGTCATTTTTTGACATCTGTCATTCTTGACATCTGTCATTTTTTGACAGCTTACATTTTTGACAGCCGTCATTCTTTGACAACTGAATAAATTATTTATATATCACATTTTTAAATATCTATTATTCTCCATTTTACTCAATCTCCTAAACGGTTAAAGATAGGACATCGCGGTTCTCACCAGTGGATTTAGCACCTTATTTTACATAAAATAAGTCCTATAAGTCTACTCTCAAGAGTTGATAAAGGTACAAACAAATAAAATGTTTATATACCACATTATCAAATATCTATTATTCTCCATTTTACTCGATCTCCTAAACGGTTCAAGATAGGACATCGCGGATTTCACCAGTGGTTTTAGCACATCATTTTACATAAAATAGGTCCTATAAGTCTACTCTCAAGGGTTGATAAAGGTACAAACGAATAAAATGTTTATATATCACATTTTCAAATATACATTATTCTTCATTTTACTCGATCTCCTAAATGGTTAAAGATAGGACATCGCGGTTTTCACCAGTGGATTTAGCACCTCATTTTACATAAAATAAGTCCTATAAGTCTACTCTCAAGAGTTGATAAAGGTACAAACGAATAAAATGTTTATATATCACATTTTCAAATATCCATTATTCTCCATTTTACTCGATCTCCTAGACGGTTAAAGATATTACATCGCGGTTTTCACCAGTGGATTTAGAACCTCATTTTACATAAAATAGGTCCTATAAGTCTACTCTCAAGAGTTGATAAAGGTATAAACGAATAAAATGTTTATATATCACATTTTCAAATATCTATTATTCTCCATTTTACGCGATCTCCTAAACGGTTAAAGATATCACATCGCGGTTTTCACCAGTAGATTTAGCACCTCATTTTACATAAAATAGGTCCTATAGTTCTACCTTCATGAGTTGATCAAGGTACAAACGAATAAAATGTTAATATATCACATTTTCAAATATCTATTATTCTCCATTTTACTCGATCTCCTAAACGGTTAAAGATAGGACATCGCGGTTTTCACCAGTAGATTTACCACCTCATTTTACATAAAATAAGTCCTATAAGTCTACTCTCAAGAGTTGATAAAAGTACATGCAAATAAAATGTTTATATATCACATTTTCAAATATCTATTATTCTCCATTTTACTCCATCTCCTAAACGGTTAAAGATAGGATATCGCGGTTTTCACCAGTGGATTTAGAACCTCATTTTATATAAAATAGGTCCTATAAGTCTACTCTCAAGAGTTGATAAAGGAACAAACGAATAAAATGTTTTTATATCATATTATCAAATATCTATTATTCTCCATTTTACTCGATCTCCTAAACAGTTAAAGATAGGACATCGCGGTTTTTACCAGTGGATTTAGCACCTCATTTTACATAAAATAAGTCCTATAAGTCTACTCTCAAGAGTTGATAAAGGTACAAACGAATAAAATGCTTATATATCACATTTTCAAATATCTATTATTTTCTATTTTACTCGATCTAATAAACGGTTAAAGATAGGACATCGCAGTTTTTACCAGTGGATTTAGCACCACATTTTACATAAAATAAGTCCTATAAGTCTACTCTTAAGAGTTGATAAAGGCACAAACGATTAAAATGTTTATATATCACATTTTCAAATATCTATTATTCTCCATATTACTCGATCTCCTAAACGGTTAAAGATAAGACATCGCTGATTTCACCAGAAGATTTAGCACCTCATTTTACATAAAATAGGTCCTATAAGTCTACCCTCAAGAGTTGATCAAGGTAAAAACGAATAAAAGGTTAATATATCACATTTTCAAATATCTATTTTTCTCCATTTTACTCGATCTTTTAAACGGTTCAAGATAGGACATTGCGGTTTTCACCAGTGGATTTAGCACCTCATTTTACATAAAACAGGTCCTATAAGTCTACCCTCATGAGTTGATCAAGGTACAAACGAATAAAATGTTAATAAATCACATTTTCAAATATCTATTATTCTCCATTTTACTCGATCTCCTAAACGGTAAAAGATAGGATATCGTGGTTTTCATCAGTGGATTAAGCACCCCATTTTACATAAAATAAGTCCTATAAGTCTACTCTCAAGAGTTGATAAAGGTAAAAACGAATAAAATGTTTAGATATCACATTTTCAAATATCTATTATTCTCCATTTTACTCGATCTCCTAAACGGTTAAAGATAGGACATCGCAGTTTTCACCAGTGGATTTAGCACCTCATTTTACATAAAACAGGTCCTATAAGTCTACCCTCATGAGTTGATCAAGGTACAAACGAATAAAATGTTTATATATCACATTTTCAAATATCTATTATTCTCCATTTTACTCCATCTCCTAAACGGTTAAAGATAGGATATCGCGGTTTTCACCAGTGGATTTAGCACCTTATTTTACATAAAATAAGTCCTATAAGTCTACTCTTAAAAGTTGATAAAGGTACAAACGAATAAAATGTTTATATACCACATTATCAAATATCTATTATTCTCCATTTTACTCGATCTCCTAAACGGTTCAAGATAGGACATCGCCGATTTCACCAGTGGATTTAGCACATCATTTTACATAAAATAGGTCCTATAAGTCTACTCTCAAGGGTTGATAAAGGTACAAACGAATAAAATGTTTATATATCACATTTTCAAATATACATTATTCTTCAATTTACTCGATCTCCTAAACGGTTAAAGATATTACATCGCGGTTTTCACCATTGGATTTAGAACCTCATTTTACATAAAATAGGTCCTATAAGTCTACTCTCAAGAGTTGATAAAGGTAAAAACGAATAAAATGTTTATATATCACATTTTCAAATATCTATTATTTTCCATTTTACTCGATCTCCTAAACGGTTAAAGATATCACATCGCGGTTTTCACTAGTGGATTTAGCACCTCATTTTACATAAAATAGGTCCTATAGTTCTACCTTCATGAGTTGATCAAGGTACAAACGAATAAAATGTTAATATATTACATTTTCAAATATCTATTATTCTCCATTTTACTCGATCTCCTAAACGGATAAAGATAGGACATCGCGGTTTTCACCAGTGGATTTACCACCTCATTTTACATAAAATAAGTCCTATAAGTCTACTCTCAAGAGTTGATAAAAGTACAAACAAATAAAATGTTTATATATCACATTTTCAAATATCTATTATTCTCCATTTTACTCCATCTCCTAAACGGTTAAAGATAGGATATCGCGGTTTTCACCAGTGGATTTAGAACCTCATTTTATATAAAATAGGTCCTATAAGTCTACTCTTAAGAGTTGTTAAAGGTACAAACGAATAAAATGTTTATATATCACATTTTCAAATATCAATTTTTCTCCATTTTACTCGATCTCCTAAACGGTTCAAGCTAGGACATCGCGGTTTTCACCAGTGGATTTAGCACCTCATTTTACATAAAATAAGTCCTATAAGTCTACTCTTAAGAGTTGATAAAGGTACAAACGAATAAAAAGTATATATATCACATTTTCAAATTTCTATTATTCTCCATTTTACTCGATCTCCTAAACGGTTAAAGATAAGACATCGCGGTTTTCACCAGTGGATTTAGCACCTCATTTTACATAAAACAGGTCCTATAAGTCTACCCTCATGAGTTGATCAAGGTACAAACGAATAAAATGTTAATATATCACATTTTCACATATTTATTATTCTCCATTTTACTCGATCTCCTAAACGGTAAAAGATAGGACATCGCGGTTTTCATCAGTGGATTAAGCACCCCATTTTACATAAAATAAGTCCTATAAGTCAACTCTCAAGGGTTGATAAAGGTAAAAACGAATAAAATGTTTATATAACACATTTTCAAATATCTATTATTCTCCAATTTACTCGATCTCCTAAACGGTTAAAGATAGGACTTCGCGATTTTCATCAGTGGATTAAGCACCCTATTTTACATAAAATAAGTCTTATAAGTCAACTCTCAAGAGTTGATAAAGGTAAAAACGAATAATATGTTTATATATCACATCTACAAATATCTATTATTCTCCATTTTACCCGATCTCCTAAACGGTTAAAGATTGGACATCGAGGTTTTCATTAGTGGATTTAGCACCTCATTTTACATAAAATAGGTCCCATAAGTCTACTCTCAAGAGTTGATAAAGGTAAAAACGAATAAAATGTTTATATATCACATTTTCAAATATCCATTATTCTCCATTTTACTCGATCTCCTAAACGGTTAAAGATAGGACATCGCGGTTTTCACCAGTGGATTTAGCACCTCGTTTTACATAAAATATGTCCTATAAGTCTTCTCTCAAGAGTTGATAAAGGTACAAACGAACAAAATGTTTATATATCACATTTTCAAATATCTATTATTCTACATTTTACTCGATCTCCTAAACGGTTAAAGATAGGACATCGCGGTTTTCACCAGTGAATTTAGCACCTCATTTTACATAAAATAAGTCCTATAAGTCTACTCTCAAGAGTTGATAAAGGTACAAACGAATAAAATGTTTATATATCACATTATCAAATATCTTTTATTCTCCATTTTACTCGATCTCCTAAACGGTTAAAGATAGGACATCGCGGTTTTCACCAGTGAATTTAGCACCTCATTTTACATAAAATAAGTCCTATAAGTCTACTCTCAAGAGTTGATAAAGGTACAAACGAATAAAATGTTTATATATCACATTATCAAATATCTATTATTCTCCATTTTACTCGATATCCTAAACGGTTAAAGATAGGACATCGAGGATTTTACCAGTGGATTTAGCACCTCATTTTACATAAAATAGGTCCTATAAGTCTACTCTCAAGAGTTGATAAAGGTACAAACGAATAAAATGTTTATATATCACATTTTCAAATATCTATTATTCTCCATTTTACTCGATCTCCTAAACGGTTAGAGATAGAACATCGAGGTTTTCACCAGTGGATATAGCACCTCATTTTACATAAAATAAGTCCTATAAGTCTACTCTCAAGGGTTGATCAAGGTACAAACGAACAAAATGTTTATATATCACATTTTCAAATATCTATTATTCTCCATTTAACTCAATCTCCTAAACGGTTCAAGATAGGACATCGCGGTTTTCACCAGTGGATTTAGCACCTCATTTTACATAAAATAAGTCCTATAACTCTACTCTCAAGAGTTGATAAAGGTACAAACGAATAAAATGTTTATATATCACATTATCAAATATCTATTATTCTCCATTTTACTCGATCTCCTAAATGGTTAAAGATAGGACATCGCGGTTTTCACCAGTGGATTTAGCACCTCATTTTACATAAAATAGGTCCTATAAGTCTACTCTCAAGAGTTGATAAAGGTAAAAACGAATAAAATGTTTATATATCACATTTTCAAATTTCTATTATTCACCATTTTACTCGATCTCCTAAACGGTTAAAGATAGGACATCGCGGTTTTCACCAGTGGATTTAGAACCTCATTTTACATAAAATAGGTTCTATAAGTCTACTCTCAAGAGTTGATAAAGGTAAAAACGAATAAAATGTTTATATATCACATTTTCAAATAACTATTTTTATCCATTTTACTCGATCTCCTAAACGGTACAAGATAGGACATAGGGGTTTTCACCAGTCAATTTGGCACCTCATTTTACATAAAATAAGTCCTATAAGTCTACCCTCAAGAGTTGATCAAGGTACAAACGAACAAAATGTTTATATATCACATTTTCAAATATCTATTATTCTCCATTTTACTCGATCTCCTAAACGGTTCAAGGTAGGACATCGCGGTTTTCACCAGTGGATTTAGCACTTAATTTTACATAAAATAAGTTCTATAAGTCTACTCTTAAGAGTTGATAAAGGTATAAACGAACAAAATGTTTATATATCACATATTCAAATATCTATTATTCTCCATTTTACTCGATCTCCTAAAAGGTTAAAAATAGGACATCGCGGTTTTCACCAGTGGATTTAGCACCTCATTTTACATAAAATAAGTCCTATAAGTCTACTTTTTAGAGTTGATAAAGGTACAAACGAATAAAATGTTTATATATCACATTTTCAAATATCTATTATTCTCCATTTTACTCGATCTCCTAAACGGTTAAAGATAGGACATCGCAGTTTTCACCAGTGGATTTAGCACCACATTTTACATAAAATAACTTCTATAAGTCTACTCTCAAGAGTTGATAAAGGTACAAACGAATAAAATGTTTATATATCACATTTTCAAATATCTATTAATATCCATTTTACTCGATATCCTAAACGGTTAATGATAGGACATCGCGGTTTTCACCAGTGGATTTAGCACCTCATTTTACATATAATAAGTCCTATTAGTCTACTCTCAAAAGTTGATAAAGGTACAAACGAATAAAATGTTTATATATCACATTTTCAAATATCTATTAATATCCATTTTACTCGATCTCCTAAACGGTTGAAGATAGGACATCGGGGTTTTCACCAGTGGCTTTAGCACCTCATTTTACATAAAATAAGTCCTATAAGTCTACTCCTTAGAGTTGATAAAGGTACAAACGAATAAAATGTTTATATATCACAATTTCAAATATCTGTTATTCTCCATTTTACTCGATCTCCTAAACGGTTAAAGATAGGACATCGAGGTTTTCACCAGTGGATTTAGCACCTCATTTTACATAAAATAGGTCCTATAAGTCTACTCTCAAGAGTTGATAAAAGTAAAAACGAATAAAATGTTTATATATCACATTTTCAAATATCTATTATTCTCCATTTTACTCGATCTCCTAAACGGTTAAAGATAGGACATCGCGGTTTTCACCAGTGGATTTAGCACCTCATTTTACATAAACTAACTTCTATAAGTCTACTCTCAAGAGTTGATAAAGGTACAAACGAATAAAATGTTTATATATCACATTTTCAAATATCTATTAATATCCATTTTACTCGATATCCTAAACGGTTAAAGATAGGACATCGCGGTTTTCACCAGTGGATTTAGCACCTTATTTAACATAAAATAAGTCCTATTAGTCTACTCTCAAGAGTTGATAAAGGTACAAACGAATAAAATGTTTATATATCACATTTTCAAATATCTATTATTCTCCATTTTACTCGATCTCCTAAACGGTTAAAGATAGGACATCGCGGTTTTCACCAGTGGATTTAGCACCTTATTTAACATAAAATAAGTCCTATAAGTCTACTCTCAAGAGTTGATAAAGGCACAAACAAATAAAATGTTTATATATCACATTTTCAAATATCTCTTCTCCATTTTACTCGATCTCCTAAAAGGTTATAGATAGGACATCGCGGATATCAGTCAATTTAGCATACCATTTTATATAAAATTAGTTATATAACAACTGACATTTTTAGACATCTGTCATTCTTGACATCTGTCAGATTTTGATATCTGTCAATTTTGACATCTGTCATTTTTGACATTTGTCATTCTTGACATTTGTCATTCTTGACATTTGTCATTTTTTGACATCTGTCATTCTTGACATCTGTCATTTTTTGACAGCTTACATTTTTAACAGCCGTCATTCTTTGACAACTGAATAAATTATTTATATATCACATTTTTAAATATCTATTATTCTCCATTTTACTCAATCTCCTAAACGGTTAAAGATAGGACATCGCGGTTCTCACCAGTGGATTTAGCACCTTATTTTACATAAAATAAGTCCTATAAGTCTACTCTCAAGAGTTGATAAAGGTACAAACAAATAAAATGTTTATATACCACATTATCAAATATCTATTATTCTCCATTTTACTCGATCTCCTAAACGGTTCAAGATAGGACATCGCGGATTTCACCAGTAGTTTTAGCACATCATTTTACATAAAATAGGTCCTATAAGTCTACTCTCAAGGGTTGATAAAGGTACAAACGAATAAAATGTTTATATATCACATTTTCAAATATACATTATTCTTCATTTTACTCGATCTCCTAAACGGTTAAAGATAGGACATCGCGGTTTTCACCAGTGGATTTAGCACCTCATTTTACATAAAATAAGTCCTATAAGTCTACTCTCAAGAGTTGATAAAGGTACAAACGAATAAAATGTTTATATATCACATTTTCAAATATCCATTATTCTCCATTTTACTCGATCTCCTAGACGGTTAAAGATATTACATCGCGGTTTTCACCAGTGGATTTAGAACCTCATTTTACATAAAATAGGTCCTATAAGTCTACTCTCAAGAGTTGATAAAGGTATAAACGAATAAAATGTTTATATATCACATTTTCAAATATCTATTATTCTCAATTTTACTCGATCTCCTAAACGGTTAAAGATATCACATCGCGGTTTTCACCAGTGGATTTAGCACCTCATTTTACATAAAATAGGTCCTATAGTTCTACCTTCATGAGTTGATCAAGGTACAAACGAATAAAATGTTAATATATCACATTTTCAAATATCTATTATTCTCCATTTTACTCGATCTCCTAAACGGTTAAAGATAGGACATCGCGGTTTTCACCAGTAGATTTACCACCTCATTTTACATAAAATAAGTCCTATAAGTCTACTCTCAAGAGTTGATAAAAGTACATGCAAATAAAATGTTTATATATCACATTTTCAAATATCTATTATTCTCCATTTTACTCCATCTCCTAAACGGTTAAAGATAGGATATCGCGGTTTTCACCAGTGGATTTAGAACCTCATTTTATATAAAATAGGTCCTATAATTCTACTCTCAAGAGTTGATAAAGGAACAAACGAATAAAATGTTTTTATATCATATTATCAAATATCTATTATTCTCCATTTTACTCGATCTCCTAAACAGTTAAAGATAGGACATCGCGGTTTTTACCAGTGGATTTAGCACCTCATTTTACATAAAATAAGTCCTATAAGTCTACTCTCAAGAGTTGATAAAGGTACAAACGAATAAAATGCTTATATATCACATTTTCAAATATCTATTATTTTCTATTTTACTCGATCTAATAAACGGTTAAAGATAGGACATCGCAGTTTTTACCAGTGGATTTAGCACCTCATTTTACATAAAATAAGTCCTATAAGTCTACTCTTAAGAGTTGATAAAGGCACAAACGATTAAAATGTTTATATATCACATTTTCAAATATCTATTATTCTCCATATTACTCGATCTCCTAAACGGTTAAAGATAAGACATCGCTGATTTCACCAGTGGATTTAGCACCTCATTTTACATAAAATAGGTCCTATAAGTCTACCCTCAAGAGTTGATCAAGGTAAAAACGAATAAAAGGTTAATATATCACATTTTCAAATATCTATTTTTCTCCATTTTACTCGATCTTTTAAACGGTTCAAGATAGGACATCGCGGTTTTCACCAGTGGATTTAGCACCTCATTTTACATAAAACAGGTCCTATAAGTCTACCCTCATGAGTTAATCAAGGTACAAACGAATAAAATGTTAATAAATCACATTTTCAAATATCTATTATTCTCCATTTTACTCGATCTCCTAAACGGTAAAAGATAGGATATCGTGGTTTTCATCAGTGGATTAAGCACCCCATTTTACATAAAATAAGTCCTATAAGTCTACTCTCAAGAGTTGATAAAGGTAAAAACGAATAAAATGTTTAGATATCACATTTTCAAATATCTATTATTCTCCATTTTACTCGATCTCCTAAACGGTTAAAGATAGGACATCGCAGTTTTCACCAGTGGATTTAGCACCTCATTTTACATAAAACAGGTCCTATAAGTCTACCCTCATGAGTTGATCAAGGTACAAACGAATAAAATGTTAATATATCACATTTTCAAATATCTATTATTCTCCATTTTACTCCATCTCCTAAACGGTTAAAGATAGGATATCGCGGTTTTCACCAGTGGATTTAGCACCTTATTTTACATAAAATAAGTCCTATAAGTCTACTCTTAAAAGTTGATAAAGGTACAAACGAATAAAATGTTTATATACCACATTATCAAATATCTATTATTCTCCATTTTACTCGATCTCCTAAACGGTTCAAGATAGGACATCGCCGATTTCACCAGTGGATTTAGCACATCATTTTACATAAAATAGGTCCTATAAGTCTACTCTCAAGGGTTGATAAAGGTACAAACGAATAAAATGTTTATATATCACATTTTCAAATATACATTATTCTTCAATTTACTCGATCTCCTAAACGGTTAAAGATATTACATCGCGGTTTTCACCATTGGATTTAGAACCTCATTTTACATAAAATAGGTCCTATAAGTCTACTCTCAAGAGTTGATAAAGGTAAAAACGAATAAAATGTTTATATATCACATTTTCAAATATCTATTATTCTCCATTTTACTCCATCTCCTAAACGGTTAAAGATAGGATATCGCGGTTTTCACCAGTGGATTTAGAACCTCATTTTATATAAAATAGGTCCTATAAGTCTACTCTTAAGAGTTGTTAAAGGTACAAACGAATAAAATGTTTATATATCACATTTTCAAATATCTATTTTTCTCCATTTTACTCGATCTCCTAAACGGTTCAAGCTAGGACATCGCGGTTTTCACCAGTGGATTTAGCACCTCATTTTACATAAAATAAGTCCTATAAGTCTACTCTTAAGAGTTGATAAAGGTACAAACGAATAAAAAGTATATATATCACATTTTCAAATTTCTATTATTCTCCATTTTACTCGATCTCCTAAACGGTTAAAGATAAGACATCGCGGTTTTCACCAGTGGATTTAGCACCTCATTTTACATAAAACAGGTCCTATAAGTCTACCCTCATGAGTTGATCAAGGTACAAACGAATAAAATGTTAATATATCACATTTTCACATATTTATTATTCTCCATTTTACTCGATCTCCTAAACGGTAAAAGATAGGACATCGCGGTTTTCATCAGTGGATTAAGCACCCCATTTTACATAAAATAAGTCCTATAAGTCAACTCTCAAGGGTTGATAAAGGTAAAAACGAATAAAATGTTTATATATCACATTTTCAAATATCTATTATTCTCCAATTTACTCGATCTCCTAAACGGTTAAAGATAGGACTTCGCGATTTTCATCAGTGGATTAAGCACCCTATTTTACATAAAATAAGTCTTATAAGTCAACTCTCAAGAGTTGATAAAGGTAAAAACGAATAAAATGTTTATATATCACATCTACAAATATCTATTATTCTCCATTTTACCCGATCTCCTAAACGGTTAAAGATTGGACATCGAGGTTTTCATTAGTGGATTTAGCACCTCATTTTACATAAAATAGGTCCCATAAGTCTACTCTCAAGAGTTGATAAAGGTGAAAACGAATAAAATGTTTATATATCACATTTTCAAATATCCATTATTCTCCATTTTACTCGATCTCCTAAACGGTTAAAGATAGGACATCGCGGTTTTCACCAGTGGATTTAGCACCTCATTTTACATAAAATATGTCCTATAAGTCTACTCTCAAGAGTTGATAAAGGTACAAACGAACAAAATGTTTATATATCACATTTTCAAATATCTATTATTCTACATTTTACTTGATCTCCTAAACGGTTAAAGATAGGACATCGCGGTTTTCACCAGTGAATTTAGCACCTCATTTTACATATAATAAGTCCTATTAGTCTACTCTCAAAAGTTGATAAAGGTACAAACGAATAAAATGTTTATATATCACATTTTCAAATATCTATTAATATCCATTTTACTCGATCTCCTAAACGGTTCAAGATAGGACATCGCGGTTTTCACCAGTGAATTTAGCACCTCATTTTACATATAATAAGTCCTATTAGTCTACTCTCAAAAGTTGATAAAGGTACAAACGAATAAAATGTTTATATATCACATTTTCAAATATCTATTATTCTCCATTTTACTCGATCTCCTAAACGGTTCAAGGTAGGACATCGCGGTTTTCACCAGTGGATTTAGCACTTAATTTTACATAAAATAAGTTCTATAAGTCTACTCTTAAGAGTTGATAAAGGTACAAACGAACAAAATGTTTATATATCACATATTCAAATATCTATTATTCTCCATTTTACTCGATCTCCTAAAAGGTTAAAAATAGGACATCGCGGTTTTCACCAGTGGATTTAGCACCTCATTTTACATAAAATAAGTCCTATAAGTCTACTCTCAAGAGTTGATAAAGGTACAAACGAATAAAATGTTTATATATCACATTATCAAATATCTATTATTCTCCATTTTACTCGATCTCCTAAACGGTTAAAGATAGGACATCGCGGTTTTCACCAGTGAATTTAGCACCTCATTTTACATAAAATAAGTCCTATAAGTCTACTCTTTAGAGTTGATAAAGGTACAAACGAATAAAATGTTTATATATCACATTTTCAAATATCTATTAATATCCATTTTACTCGATCTCCTAAACGGTTAAAGATAGGACATCGAGGATTTTACCAGTGGATTTAGCACCTCATTTTACATAAAATAGGTCCTATAAGTCTACTCTCAAGAGTTGATAAAGGTACAAACGAATAAAATGTTTATATATCACATTTTCAAATATCTATTATTCTCCATTTTACTCGATCTCCTAAACGGTTAAAGATAGGACATCGAGGTTTTCACCAGTGGATTTTGCACCTCATTTTACATAAAATAGGTCCTATAAGTCTACTCTCAAGAGTTGATAAAGGTAAAAACGAATAAAATGTTTATATATCCCATTTTCAAATATCTATTTTTCTCCATTTTACTCGATCTCCTAAACGGTTAAAGATAGGACATCGCGGTTTTCACCAGTACATTTAGCACCTCAATTTACATAAAATAAGTCCTATAAGTCTACTCTCAAGAGTTGATCAAGGTACAAACTAACAAAATGTTTATATATCACATTTTCAAATATCTATTATTCTTCATTTTACTCGATCTTCTAAACGGTTAAAGATAGAACATCGAGGTTTTCACCAGTGGATATAGCACCTCATTTTACATAAAATAAGTCCTATAAGTCTACTCTCAAGGGTTGATCAAGGTACAAACGAACAAAATGTTTATATATCACATTTTCAAATATCTATTATTCTCCATTTAACTCAATCTCCTAAACGGTTCAAGATAGGACATCGCGGTTTTCACCAGTGGATTTAGCACCTCATTTTACATAAAATAAGTCCTATAAGTCTACTCTCAAGAGTTGATAAAGGTAAAAACGAATAAAATGTTTATATATCACATTTTCAAATAACTATTTTTATCCATTTTACTCGATCTCCTAAACGGTACAAGATAGGACATAGGGGTTTTCACCAGTCAATTTGGCACCTCATTTTACATAAAATAAGTCCTATAAGTCTACCCTCAAGAGTTGATCAAGGTACAAACGAACAAAATGTTTATATATCACATTTTCAAATATCTATTATTCTCCATTTTACTCGATCTCCTAAACGGTTCAAGGTAGGACATCGCGGTTATCACCAGTGGATTTAGCACTTAATTTTACATAAAATAAGTTCTATAAGTCTACTCTTAAGAGTTGATAAAGGTACAAACGAACAAAATGTTTATATATCACATATTCAAATATCTATTATTCTCCATTTTACTCGATCTCCTAAAAGGTTAAAAATAGGACATCGCGGTTTTCACCAGTGGATTTAGCACCTCATTTTACATAAAATAAGTCCTATAAGTCTACTTTTTAGAGTTGATAAAGGTACAAACGAATAAAATGTTTATATATCACATTTTCAAATATCTATTATTCTCCATTTTACTCGATCTCCTAAACGGTTAAAGATAGGACATCGCAGTTTTCACCAGTGGATTTAGCACCACATTTTACATAAAATAACTTCTATAAGTCTACTCTCAAGAGTTGATAAAGGTACAAACGAATAAAATGTTTATATATCACATTTTCAAATATCTATTAATATCCATTTTACTCGATATCCTAAACGGTTAATGATAGGACATCGCGGTTTTCACCAGTACATTTAGCACCTCATTTTACATAAAATAAGTCCTATAAGTCTACTCTCAAGAGTTGATCAAGGTACAAACGAACAAAATGTTTATATATCACATTTTCAAATATCTATTAATATCCAATTTACTCGATATCCTAAACGGTTAAAGATAGGACATCGCGGTTTTCACCAGTGGATTTAGCACCTCATTTTACATATAATAAGTCCTATTAGTCTACTCTCAAAAGTTGATAAAGGTACAAACGAATAAAATGTTTATGTATCACATTTTCAAATATCTATTTTTCTCCATTTTACTCGATCTCCTAAACGGTTCAAGATAGGACATCGGGGTTTTCACCAGTGGATTTAGCACCTCATTTTACATAAAATAAGTCCTATAAGTCTACTCTCAAGAGTTGATCAAGGTACAAACGAACAAAATGTTTATATATCACATTTTCAAATATCTATTATTCTTCATTTTACTCGATCTTCTAAACGGTTAGAGATAGAACATCGAGGTTTTCACCAGTGGATATAGCACCTCATTTTACATAAAATAAGTCCTATAAGTCTACTCTCAAGAGTTGATCAAGGTACAAACGAACAAAATGTTTATATATCACATTTTCAAATATCTATTATTTTCCATTTTACTCGATCTCCTAAACGGTTAAAGATAGGACATCGCGGTTTTCACCAGTAGATTTAGCACCTCATTTTACATGAAATAAGTCTTATAAGTCTACTCTTAAGAGTTGATAAAGGTACAAACGAATAAAATGTTTATATATCACATTATCAAATATCTATTATTCTCCATTTTACTCGATCTACTAAACGGTTAAAGATAGGACATCGCGGTTTTCACCAGTGGATTTAGCACCTCATTTTACATAAAATAAGTCTTATTAGTCTACTCTCAAAAGTTGATAAAGGTACAAACGAATAAAATGTTTCTATATCACATTATCAAATATCTATTATTCTCCATTTTACTCGATCTCCTAAACGGTTAAAGATAGGACATCGCGGTTTTCACCAGTGGATTTAGCACCTCATTTTACATAAAATCAGTCTTATTAGTCTACTCTCAAAAGTTGATAAAGGTACAAACGAATAAAATGTTTATATATCACATTATCAAATATCTATTATTCTCCATTTTACTCGATCTCCTAAACGGTTAAAGATAGGACATCGCGGTTTTCACCAGTGGATTTAGCACCTCATTTTACATAAAATAAGTCCTATTAGTCTACTCTCAAAAGTTGATAAAGGTACAAACGAATAAAATGTTTATATATCACATTTTCAAATATCTATTATTCTCCATTTTACTCGATCTCCTAAATGGTTAAAGATAAGACATCGCGGTTTTCACCAGTGGATTTAGCACCTCATTTTACATAAAATAGGTCCAATAAGTCTACTTTCAAGAGTTGATAAAGGTAAAAACGAATAAAATGTTTATATATCACATTTTCAAATATCTATTAATATCCATTTTACTCGATCTCCTAAACGGATCTAGATAGGACATCGGGGTTTTCACCAGTGGATTTAGCACCTCATTTTACATAAAATAAGTCCTATAAGTCTACTTTTAAGAGTTGATAAAGGTACAAACGAATAAAATGTTTATATATCACATTTTCAAATATCTATTATTCTCCATTTTACTCGATCTCCTAAATGGTTAAAGATAGGACATCGCGGTGTTCACCAGTGGATTTAGAACCTCATTTTACATAAAATAGGTCCTATAAGTCTACTCTCAAAAGTTGATAAAGGTACAAACGAATAAAATGTTTATATATCACATTATCAAATATCTATTATTCTCCATTTTACTCGATCTCCTAAACGGTTAAAGATAGGACATCGCGGTTTTCACCAGTGGATTTAGCACCTCATTTTACATAAAATAAGTCCTATTAGTCTACTCTCAAAAGTTGATAAAGGTACAAACGAATAAAATGTTTATATATCACATTTTCAAATATCTATTATTCTCCACTTTACTCGATCTCCTAAATGGTTAAAGATAGGACATCGCGGTTTTCACCAGTGGATTTAGAACCTCATTTTACATAAAATAGGTCCTATAAGTCTACTCTCAAGAGTTGATAAAAGTAAAAACGAATAAAATATTTATATATCACATTTTCAAACATCTATTATTCTCCATTTTACTCGATCTCCTAAATGGTTAAAGATAGGACATCGCGGTTTTCACCAGTGGATTTAGCACCTCATTTTACATAAAATAAGACCTATAAGTCTACTCCTTAGAGTTGATAGAGGTACAAACGAATAAAATGTTTATATATCACAATTTCAAATATCTATTATTCTCCATTTTACTCGATCTCCTAAACGGTTAAAGATAGGACATCGAGGTTTTCACCAGTGGATTTAGCACCTCATTTTACATATAATAAGTCCTATTAGTCTACTCTCAAAAGTTGATAAAGGTACAAACGAATAAAATGTTTATATATCACATTTTCAAATATCTATTAATATCCATTTTACTCGATCTCCTAAACGGTGGAAGATAGGACATCGGGGTTTTCACCAGTGGCTTTAGCACCTCATTTTACATAAAATAAGTCCTATAAGTCTACTCCTTAGAGTTGATAGAGGTACAAACGAATAAAATGTTTATATATCACATTTTCAAATATCTATTAATATCCATTTTACTCGATATCCTAAACGGTTAAAGATAGGACATCGCGGTTTTCACCAGTGGATTTAGCACCTCATTTTACATAAAATAAGTCCTATAAGTCTACTCCTTAGAGTTGATAGAGGTACAAACGAATAAAATGTTTATATATCACAATTTCAAATATCTATTATTATCCATTTTACTCGATCTCCTAAACGGTTAAAGATAGGACATCGAAGTTTTCACCAGTGGATTTAGCACCTCATTTTACATAAAATAAGTCCTATAAGTCTACTCTCAAGAGTTGATCAAGGTACAAACGAACAAAATGTTTATATATCACATTTTCAAATCTCTATTATTCTTCATTTTACTCGATCTTCTAAACGGTTAAAGATAGGACATCGAGGTTTTCACCAGTGGATTTAGCACCTCATTTTACATAAAATAAGTCCTATAAGTCTACTCTCAAGGGTTGATCAAGGTACAAACGAACAAAATGTTTATATATCACATTTTCAAATATCTATTATTCTCCATTTTACTCGATCTCCTAAACGGTTCAAGATAGGACATCGCGGTTTTCACCAGTGGATATAGCACCTCATTTTACATAAAATAAGACCTATAAGTCTACTCTCAAGAGTTGATAAAGGTACAAACGAATAAAATGTTTATATATCACATTTTCAAATATCTATTAATATCCATTTTACTCGATCTCCTAAACGGTTGAAGAAAGGACATCGGGGTTTTCACCAGTAGCTTTAGCACCTCATTTTACATAAAATAAGTCCTATAAGTCTACTCCTTAGAGTTGATAGAGGTACAAACGAATAAAATGTTTATATATCACAATTTCAAATATCTATTATTCTCCATTTTACTCGATCTCCTAAACGGTTCAAGATAGGACATCGCGGTTTTCACCAGTGGATTTAGCACCTCATTTTACATAAAATAAGTCCTATAAGTCTACTCTCAAGAGTTGATAAAGGTACAAACGAATAAAATGATTATATATCACATTTTCAAATATCTATTATTCTCCATTTTACTCGATCTCCTATACGGTTCAAGATAGGACATCGGGGTTTTCACCAGTGGATTTAGCACCTCATTTTACATAAAATAAGTCCTATAAGTCTACTCTTAAGAGTTGATAAAGGTACAAACGAATAAAATGTTTATATATCACATTTTCAAATATCTATTATTCTCCACTTTACTCGATCTCCTAAATGGTTAAAGATAGGACATCGCGGTTTTCACCAGTGGATTTAGAACCTCATTTTACATAAAATAGGTCCTATAAGTCTACTCTCAAGAGTTGATAAAAGTAAAAACGAATAAAATATTTATATATCACATTTTCAAACATCTATTATTCTCCATTTTACTCGATCTCCTAAATGGTTAAAGATAGGACATCGCGGTTTTCACCAGTGGATTTAGCACCTCATTTTACATAAAATAGGTCCTATAAGTCTACTTTCAAGAGTTGATAAAGGTAAAAACGAATAAAATGTTTATATATCACATTTTCAAATACCTATTTTTCTCCATTTTACTCGATCTCCTAAACGGTTCAAGATAGGACATCGCTGTTTTCACCAGTGGATGTAGCACCTCATTTTACATAAAGTATGTCCTATAAGTCTACTATCAAGAGTTGATAAAGGTACAAACGAACAAAATGTTTATATATCACATTTTCAAATATCTATTATTCTACATTTTACTCGATCTCCTAAACGGTTCAAGACTGGACATCGGGGTTTTCACCAGTGGATTTAGCACCTCATTTTACATAAAATAAGTCCAATAAGTCTACTCTCAAGAGTTGATCAAGGTACAAACGAACAAAATGTTTATATATCACATTTTCAAATATCTATTATTCTCCATTTTACTCGATCTCCTAAACGGTTCAAGATAGGACATCGCGGTTTTCACCAGTGGATTAAGCACCTCATTTTACATAAAATAAGTCCTATAAGTCTACTCTCAAGAGTTGATCAAGGTACAAACGAACAAAATGTTTATATATCACATTTTCAAATATCTATTATTTTCCATTTTACTCGATCTCCTAAACGGTTAAAGATAGGACATCGCGGTTTTCACCAGTAGATTTAGCACCTCATTTTACATGAAATAAGTCTTATAAGTCTACTCTTAAGAGTTGATAAAGGTACAAACGAATAAAATGTTTATATATCACATTATCAAATATCTATTATTCTCCATTTTACTCGATCTACTAAACGGTTAAAGATAGGACATCGCGGTTTTCACCAGTGGATTTAGCACCTCATTTTACATAAAATAAGTCCTATAAGTCTACTCTCAAGAGTTGATCAAGGTACAAACGAACAAAATGTTTATATATCACATTTTCAAATATCTATTATTTTCCATTTTACTCGATCTCCTAAACGGTTAAAGATAGGACATCGCGGTTTTCACCAGTAGATTTAGCACCTCATTTTACATGAAATAAGTCTTATAAGTCTACTCTTAAGAGTTGATAAAGGTACAAACGAATAAAATGTTTATATATCACATTATCAAATATCTATTATTCTCCATTTTACTCGATCTACTAAACGGTTAAAGATAGGACATCGCGGTTTTCACCAGTGGATTTAGCACCTCATTTTACATAAAATAAGTCCTATTAGTCTACTCTCAAAAGTTGATAAAGGTACAAACGAATAAAATGTTTATATATCACATTATCAAATATCTATTATTCTAAATTTTACTCGATCTCCTAAACGGTTAAAGATAGGACATCGCGGTTTTCACCAGTGGATTTAGCACCTCATTTTACATAAAATCAGTCTTATTAGTCTACTCTCAAAAGTTGATAAAGGTACAAACGAATAAAATGTTTATATATCACATTATCAAATATCTATTATTCTCCATTTTACTCGATCTCCTAAACGGTTAAAGATAGGACATCGCGGTTTTCACCAGTGGATTTAGCACCTCATTTTACATAAAATAAGTCCTATTAGTCTACTCTCAAAAGTTGATAAAGGTACAAACGAATAAAATGTTTATATATCACATTATCAAATATCTATTATTCTCCATTTTACTTGATATCCTAAACGGTTCAAGATAGGACATCGCGGTTTTCACCAGTGGATTTAGCACCTCATTTTACATAAAATAAGACCTATAAGTCTACTCCTTAGAGTTGATAGAGGTACAAACGAATAAAATGTTTATATATCACAATTTCAAATATCTATTATTCTCCATTTTACTCGATCTCCTAAACGGTTAAAGATAGGACATCGAGGTTTTCACCAGTGGATTTAGCACCTCATTTTACATATAATAAGTCCTATTAGTCTACTCTCAAAAGTTGATAAAGGTACAAACGAATAAAATGTTTATATATCACATTTTCAAATATCTATTAATATCCATTTTACTCGATCTCCTAAACGGTTGAAGATAGGATATCGGGGTTTTCACCAATGGCTTTAGCACCTCATTTTACATAAAATAAGTCCTATAAGTCTACTCCTTAGAGTTGATAGAGGTACAAACGAATAAAATGTTTATATATCACAATTTCAAATATCTATTATTCTCCATTTTACTCGATCTCCTAAACGGTTAAAGATAGGACATCGAGGTTTTCACCAGTGGATTTAGCACCTCATTTTACATAAAATAGGTCCTATAAGTCTACTCTCAAAAGTTGATAAAGGTAAAAACGAATAAAATGTTTATATATCACATTTTCAAATATCTATTATTCTCCATTTTACTCGATCTCCTAAACGGTTAAAGATAGGACATCGCGGTTTTCACCAGTGGATTTAGCACCTCATTTTACATAAAATAACTTCTATAAGTCTACTCTCAAGAGTTGATAAAGGTACAAACGAATAAAATGTTTATATATCACATTTTCAAATATCTATTAATATCCATTTTACTCGATATCCTAAACGGTTAAAGATAGGACATCACGGTTTTCACCAGTGGATTTAGCACCTCATTTTACATAAAATAAATCCTATAAGTCTACTCCTTAGAGTTGATAGAGGTACAAACGAATAAAATGTTTATATATCACAATTTCAAATATCTATTATTCTCCATTTTACTCGATCTCCTAAACGGTTAAAGATAGGACATCGAGGTTTTCACCAGTGGATTTAGCACCTCATTTTACATAAAATAAGTCCTATAAGTCTACTCTCAAGAGTTGATCAAGGTACAAACGAACAAAATGTTTATATATCACATTTTCAAATCTCTATTATTCTTCATTTTACTCGATCTTCTAAACGGGTAAAGATAGGACATCGAGGTTTTCACCAGTGGATTTAGCACCTCATTTTACATAAAATAAGTCCTATAAGTCTACTCTCAAGGGTTGATCAAGGTACAAACGAACAAAATGTTTATATATCACATTTTCAAATATCTATTTGTCTCCATTTTACTCGATCTCCTAAACGGTTCAAGATAGGACATCGCGGTTTTCACCAGTGGATTTAGCACCTCATTTTACATAAAATAAGACCTATAAGTCTACTCTCAAGAGTTGATAAAGGTACAAACGAATAAAATGTTTATATATCACATTTTCAAATATCTATTAATATCCATTTTACTCGATCTCCTAAACGGTTGAAGATAGGACATCAGGGTTTTCACCAGTGGCTTTAGCACCTCACTTTACATAAAATAAGTCCTATAAGTCTACTCCTTAGAGTTGATAGAGGTACAAACGAATAAAATGTTTATATATCACAATTTCAAATATCTATTATTCTCCATTTTACTCGATCTCCTAAACGGTTCAAGATAGGACATCGCGGTTTTCACCAGTGGATTTAGCACCTCATTTTACATAAAATAAGTCCTATAAGTCTACTCTTTAGAGTTGATAAAGGAACAAACGAACAAAATGTTTATATATCACATTTTCAAATATCTATTATTCTCCATTTTACTCGATCTCCTAAACGGTTAAAGATAGGACATCGCGGTTTTTACCAGTAGATTTAGCACCTCATTTTACATGAAATAATTCTTATAAGTCTACTCTCAAGAGTTGATAAAGGTACAAACGAATAAAATGTTTATATAACACATTTTCAAATATCTATTTTTCTCCATTTTACTCGATCTCCTAAACAGTTCAAGATAGGACATCGCGGTTTTCACCAGTGGATGTAGCACCTCATTTTACATAAAATATGTCCTATAAGTCTACTCTCAAGAGTTGATAAAGGTAAAAACGAATAAAATGTTTATATATCATATTTTCAAATATCTATTATTCTCCATTTTACTCGATCTCCTAAACGGTTAAAGATATCACATCGCGGTTTTCACCAGTGGATTTAGCACCTCATTTTACATAAAATAACTCCTAAAAGTCTACTCTCAAGAGTTGATAAAGGTACAAACGAATAAAATGTTTATATATCACATTTTCAAATATCTATTATTCTCCATTTTACTCGATCTCCTAAACGGTTAAAAATTGGACATCGCGGTTTCCACAAGAGGATTTAGCACCTCATTTTACATAAAATAACTCCTATAAGTCTACTCTCAAGAGTTGATAAGGGTACAAACGAATAAAATGTTTATATACCACATTATCAAATATCTATTATTATCCATTTTACTCGATCTCCTTATCGGTTAAAGATAGGACATCGCGGTTTTCACCAGTGGATTTAGCACCTCATTTTACATAAAATAAGTCCTATAAGTCTACTCTCAAGAGTCGATAAAGGTACAAACGAATAAAATGTTTATATATCACATTTTCAAATATCTATTATTCTCCATTTTACTCGATCTCCTAAACGGATAAAGATAGGACATCGCGGTTTCACCAGTGGATTAAGCACCTCATTTTACATAAAATAAGTCCCATAAGTCTACTCTCAAGAGTTGATAAAGGTACAAACGAATAAAATGTTTATATATCACATTATCAAATATCTATTATTCTTCATTTTACTCGATCTCCTAAACGGTTAAAGAGAGTACATCGCGGTTTTCACCAGTGGATTTAGAACCTCATTTTACATAAAATTGGTCCTATAAGTCTACTCTCAAGAGTTGATAAAGGTAAAAACGAATAAAATGTTTATATATCACATTCTCAAATATCTATTATTCTCCATTTCGCTCGATCTCCTAAACGGTTAAAGATAGGACATCGCGGTTTTCACCAGTGGATTTAGCACCTTATTTTACATAAAATAAGTCCTATAAGTCTACTCTTAAAAGTTGATAAAGGTACAAACGAATTAATTGTTTATATATCACATTTTCAAATATCTATTATTCTCCATTTCACTCGATCTCCTAAACGGTTAAAGATAGGACATCGCGGTTTTCACCAGTGGATTTAGCACCTTATTTAACATAAAATAAGTCCTATAAGTCTACTCTTAAAAGTTGATAAAGGTACAAACGAATAAAATGTTTATATATCACATTTTAAAATATCTATTATTCTCTATTTCACTCGATCTCCTAAACGGTTAAAGATAGGACATCGCGGTTTTTACCAGTCGATTTAGCACCTCATTTTACATAAAATAACTCCTATAAGTCTACTCTCAAGAGTTGATAAAGGAACAAACGAATAAAATGTTTATATATCATATTATCAAATATTTATTATTCTCCATTTTACTCCATCTCCTAAACGGTTAAAGATTGGACATCGCGGTTTTCACCAGTGGATTTAAAACCTCATTTTACATAAAATAGGTCCTATAAGTCTACTCTCAAGAGTTGATAAAGGTAAAAACGAATAAAATGTTTATATATCACATTTTCAAATATCTATTATTCTCCATTTTACTCGATCTGCTAAACGGTTAAAGATAGAACATCGCGGTTTTCACCAGTGGATTTAGCACCTTATTTTACATAAAATAGGTCCTATAAGTCTACTCTTAAAAGTTGATAAAGGTACAAACGAATAAAATGTTTATATATCACATTTTAAAATATCTATTATTCTTCATTTCACTCGATCTCCTAAACGGTTAAAGATAGGACATCGCGGTTTTCACCAGTCGATTTAGCAAGTCATTTTACATAAAATAACTCCTATAAGTCTACTCTCAAGAGTTGATAAAGGTACAAACGAATAAAATGTTTATATATCACATTTTCAAATATCTGTTATTATTAATTTTACTCGATCTCTTAAACGGTTAGAGATAGGACATCGCGGTTTTTACCAGTGGATTTAGCACCTTACTTTACATAAAATAAGTCCTATAAGTCTACACTCAAGAGTTGATAAAGGTACAAACGAATAAAGTGTTTATATATCACATTTTCAAATATCTATTATTTTCCATTTTACTCGATCTCCTAAACGGTTAAAGATAGGACATCGCGGTTTTCACCAGTGGATTTAGCACCTTATTTTACATAAAATAAGTCCCATAAGTCTACTCTCAAGAGTTGATAAAGGTACAAACGAATAAAATGTTTATATATCACATTATCAAATATCTATTATTCTTCATTTTACTCGATCTCCTAAACGGTTAAAGAGAGTACATCGCGGTTTTCACCAGTGGATTTAGAACCTCATTTTACATAAAATTGGTCCTATAAGTCTACTCTCAAGAGTTGATAAAGGTAAAAACGAATAAAATGTTTATATATCACATTTTCAAATATCTATTATTCTCCATTTCGCTCGATCTCCTAAACGGTTAAAGATAGGACATCGCGGTTTTCACCAGTGGATTTAGCACCTTATTTTACATAAAATAAGTCCTATAAGTCTACTCTTAAAAGTTGATAAAGGTACAAACGAATTAATTGTTTATATATCACATTTTCAAATATCTATTATTCTCCATTTCACTCGATCTCCTAAACGGTTAAAGATAGGACATCGCGGTTTTCACCAGTGGATTTAGCACCTTATTTAACATAAAATAAGTCCTATAAGTCTACTCTTAAAAGTTGATAAAGGTACAAACGAATAAAATGTTTATATATCACATTTTAAAATATCTATTATTCTCTATTTCACTCGATCTCCTAAACGGTTAAAGATAGGACATCGCGGTTTTTACCAGTCGATTAAGCACCTCATTTTACATAAAATAACTCCTATAAGTCTACTCTCAAGAGTTGATAAAGGAACAAACGAATAAAATGTTTATATATCATATTATCAAATATTTATTATTCTCCATTTTACTCCATCTCCTAAACGGTTAAAGATTGGACATCGCGGTTTTCACCAGTGGATTTAAAACCTCATTTTACATAAAATAGGTCCTATAAGTCTACTCTCAAGAGTTGATAAAGGTAAAAACGAATAAAATGTTTATATATCACATTTTCAAATATCTATTATTCTCCATTTTACTCGATCTGCTAAACGGTTAAAGATAGAACATCGCGGTTTTCACCAGTGGATTTAGCACCTTATTTTACATAAAATAGGTCCTATAAGTCTACTCTTAAAAGTTGATAAAGGTACAAACGAATAAAATGTTTATATATCACATTTTAAAATATCTATTATTCTTCATTTCACTCGATCTCCTAAACGGTTAAAGATAGGACATCGCGGTTTTCACCAGTCGATTTAGCAAGTCATTTTACATAAAATAACTCCTATAAGTCTACTCTCAAGAGTTGATAAAGGTACAAACGAATAAAATGTTTATATATCACATTTTCAAATATCTGTTATTATTAATTTTACTCGATCTCTTAAACGGTTAGAGATAGGACATCGCGGTTTTTACCAGTGGATTTAGCACCTTACTTTACATAAAATAAGTCCTATAAGTCTACACTCAAGAGTTGATAAAGGTACAAACGAATAAAGTGTTTATATATCACATTTTCAAATATCTATTATTCTCCATTTCACTCGATCTCCTAAACGGTTAAAGATAGGACATCGCGGTTTTTACCAGTCGATTTAGCACCTCATTTTACATAAAATAACTCCTATAAGTCTACTCTCAAGAGTTGATCAAGGTACAAACGAACAAAATGTTTATATATCACATTTTCAAATATCTATTATTTTCCATTTTACTCGATCTCCTAAACGGTTAAAGATAGGACATCGCGGTTTTCACCAGTGGATTTAGCACCTTATTTTACATAAAATAAGTCCTATAAGTCTACTCTTAAAAGTTGATAAAGGTACAAACGAATAAAATGTTTATATATCACATTTTCAAATATCTATTATTCTCCATTTCACTCGATCTCCTAAACGGTTAAAGATAGGACATCGCGGTTTTCACCAGTGGATTTAGCACCTCATTTTACATAAAATAACTCCTATAAGTCTACTCTCAAGAGTTGATAAAGGAACAAACGAATAAAATGTTTATATATCATATTATCAAATATTTATTATTCTCCATTTTACTCCATCTCCTAAACGGTTAAAGATAGGACATCGCGGTTTTCACCAGTGGATTTAGCACCTTATTTAACATAAAATAAGTCCTATAAGTCTACTCTTAAAAGTTGATAAAGGTACAAACGAATAAAATGTTTATATATCACATTTTAAAATATCTATTATTCTCTATTATACTCGATCTCCTAAACGGTTAAAGATAGGACATCGCGGTTTTCACCAGTGGATTTAGCACCTTATTTTACATAAAATAAGTCCAATAAGTCTACTCTTTAGAGTTGATAAAGGTACAAACGAATAAAATGTTTATTTATCACATTTCAAAATATCTATTATTCTCCATTTCACTCGATCTCCTAAACGGTTAAAGATAGGACATCGCGGTTTCCACCAGTCGATTTAGCACCTCATTTTACATAAAATAACTCCTATAAGTCTACTCTTAAGGGTTGATAAAGGTACAAACGAATAAAATGTTTATATATCACATTTTCAAATATCTGTTATTATTAATTTTACTCGATCTCTTAAACGGTTAGAGATAGGACATCGCGGTTTTTACCAGTGGATTTAGCACCTTATTTTACACAAAATAAGTCCTATAAGTCTACTCTCAAGAGTTGATAAAGGTACAAACGAATAAAGTGTTTATATATCACATTTTCAAATATCTATTATTCTCCATTTTACTCGATCACCTAAACAGTTAAAGATAGGACATCGCGGTTTTCACCAGTGGATTTAGCACCTCATTTTACATAAAATAAGTCCTATAAGTCTACTCTCAAGAGTTGATAAAGGAACAAACGAATAAAATGTTTATATATCATATTATCAAATATCTATTATTCTCCATTATACTCGATCTCCTAAACGGTTAAAGATAGGGCATCGCGGTTGTCACCAGTGGATTTAGCACCTTATTTTACATAAAATAAGTCCTATAAGTCTACTCTCAAGAGTTGATAAAGGTACAAACAAATAAAATGTTAATATATCACATTTTCAAATATCTATTATTCTCCATTTTACTCGATCTCCTAAACGGTTAAAGATAGGACATCGCGGTTTTCACCAGTGGATTTAGCACCTTATTTTACATAAAATGAGTCCTATAAGTCTACTCTTAAAAGTTGATAAAGGTACAAAGGAATAAAATGTTTATATATCACATTTTAAAATATCTATTATTCTCCATTTCACTCGATCTCCTAAACGGTTAAAGATAGGACATCGCGGTTTTCACCAGTCGATTTAGCACTTCATTTTACATAAAATAACTCCTATAAGTCTACTCACAAGAGTTGATAAAGGTACAAACGAATAAAATGTTTATATATCACATTTTCAAATATCTGTTATTATTAATTTTACTCGATCTCTTAAACGGTTAAAGATAGGACATCGCGGTTTACACCAGTGGATTTAGCACCTCATTTTACATAAAATAAGTCCTATAAGTCTACTCTCAAGAGTTGATAAAGGAACAAACGAATAAAATGTTTATATATCATATTATCAAATATCTATTATTCTCCATTATACTCGATCTCCTAAACGGTTAAAGGTAGGACATCGCGGATTTCACCAGTGGATTTAGCACCTTATTTTACATAAAATAAGTCCTATAAGTCTACTCTCAAGAGTTGATAAAAGTACAAACAAATAAAATGTTTATATATCACATTTTCAAATATCTATTATTCTCCATTTTACTCCGTCTCCTAAACGGTTAAAGATTGGACATCGCGGTTTTCACCAGTGGATTTAGAACCTCATTTTACATAAAATAGGTCCTATAAGTCTACTCTCAAGAGTTGATAAAGGTAAAAACGAATAAAATGTTTATATATCACATTTTCAAATATCTATTATTCTCCATTTCACTCGATCTCCTAAACGGTTAAAGATAGGACATCGCGGTTTTCACCAGTCGATTTAGCAAGTCATTTTACATAAAATAACTCCTATAAGTCTACTCTCAAGAGTTGATAAAGGTACAAACGAATAAAATGTTTATATATCACATTTTCAAATATCTGTTATTATTAATTTTACTCGATCTCTTAAACGGTTAGAGATAGGACATCGCGGTTTTTACCAGTGGATTTAGCACCTTATTTTACATAAAATAAGTCCTATAAGTCTACTCTCAAGAGTTGATAAAGGTACAAACGAATAAAGTGTTTATATATCACATTTTCAAATATCTATTATTCTCCATTTTACTCGATCTCCTAAACGGTTAAAGATAGGACATCGCGGTTTTCACCAATGGATTTAGAACCTCATTTTACATAAAATAGGTCCTATAAGTCTACTCTCAAGAGTTGATAAAGGTAAAAACGAATAAAATGTTTATATATCACATTTTCAAATATCTATTATTCTCCATTTTACTCGATCTCCTAAACGGTTAAAGATATCACATCGCGGTTTTCACCAGTGGATTTAGCACCTCATTTTACATAAAATAAGTCCTATAAGTCTACTCTCAAGAGTTGATAAGGGTACAAACGAATAAAATGTTTATATACCACATTATCAAATATCTATTATTATCCATTTTACTCGATCTCCTTAACGGTTAAAGATAGGACATCGCGGTTTTCACCAGTGGATTTAGCACCTCATTTTACATAAAATAAGTCTTATAAGTCTACTCTCAAGAGTTGATAAAGGTACAAACGAATAAAGTGTTTATATATCACATTTTCAAATATCTATTATTCTCCATTTTACTCGATCTCCTAAACGGTTAAAGATAGGACATCGCGGTTTTCACTAATGGATTTAGCACCTCCTTTTACATAAAATAAGTCCTATAAGTCTACTCTCAAGGGTTGATAAAGTTACAAACGAATAAAACGTTTATATATGACATTTTCAAATATCTATTATTCTCCATTTTACTCGATCTCCTAAACGGTTAAAGATAAAACATCGCGGATTTCACCAGTGGATTTAGCACCTCATTTTACATAAAATAAGTCCTATAAGTCTACTCTCAAGGGTTGATAAAGGTACAAACGAATAAAACGTTTATATATGACATTTTCAAATATCTATTAATATCCATTTTACTCGATCTCCTAAACGGTTGAAGATAGGACATCGCGGTTTTCTCCAGATTATTTAGTACCTCATTTTACATAAAATAAGACCTATAAGTCTACTCTCAAGAGTTGATAAGGGTACAAACGAATAAAATGTTTATATACCACATTATCAAATATCTATTATTCTCCATTTTGCTCGATCTCCTTAACGGTTAAAGATAGGACATCGCGGTTATCAGTCAATTTAGCATACCATTTTATATAAAATTAGTTATATATCAACTGTCATTTTTAGACATATGTCATTCTTGACTTCAATGATTTTTTGACAGCTGTCATTTTTGACATCTGTCATTTTTTGACAGTTGTCAATCTTGACATTTGTCATTTTTTGACATCTGTTATTCTTGACATCTGTCACTCTTGACATCTGTCACACTTGACATCTGTCATTCTTGACATCTGTCACTCTTGACATCTGTCACTCTTGACATCTGTCATTCTTGACATCTGTCACTCTTGACATCTGTCATTCTTGACATTTGTCATTTTTGACATCTGTCATTTTTTGACATCTGTCAATTTTGACATCTGTCATTTTTGACATTTGTCATTCTTGACAAATGTCATTTTTTGACATCTGTCATTTTTTGACATCTGTCAATTTTGACATCTGTCATTTTTGACATTTGTCATTCTTGACATTTGTCATTTTTTGACATCTGTCATTTTTTGACAGCTGACATTTTTGACAGCCGTCATTCTTTGACTACTGAATAAAATATTTATATATCACATTTTTAAATATCTATTATTCTCCATTTTACTCAATCTCCTAAACGGTTAAAGATAAGACATCGCGGTTTTAACCAATGGATTTAGCAAATCATTTTACATAAAATAAGTCCTATAAGTCTACTCTTAAGAGTTGATAAAGGTACAAAAGAATAAAATGTTTATATATCACATTTTCAAATATCTATTATTCTCCATTTTACTCGATCTCCTAAACGGTTAAAGATAGGACATCGCGGATTTTACCAGTGGATTTAGCATCTCATTTTACATAAAATAAGTCCAATAAGTCTACTCTCAAGAGTTGATAAAGGTACAAACGAATAAAATGTTTATATATCACATTATAAAATATCCATTATTCTCCATTTTACTCGATCTCCTAAACGGTTGAAGATAGGACATCGCGGTTTTCACCAGTCGATTTAGCACCTCATTTTACATAAAATAACTCCTATAAGTCTACTCTCAAGAGTTGATAAAGGTACACACGAATAAAATGTTTATATATCACATTATAAAATATCTATTATTCTCCATTTTACTCGATCTCCTAAACGGTTGAAGATTGGACATCGCGGTTTTCACCAGTCGATTAAGCACCTCATTTTACATAAAATAAGTCTTATAAGTCTACTCTCAAGAGTTGATAAAGGTACACACGAATAAAATGTTTTTATATCACATTATCAAATATCTATTATTTTCCATTTTACTCGATCTCCTAAACGGTTAAAGATAGGACATCGCGGTTTTCACCAGTCGATTTAGCACCTCATTTTACATAAAATAAGTCCTATAAGTCTACTCTCAAGAGTTGATAAAGGTACAAACGAATAAAATGTTTATTAATCACATTTTCAAATATCTGTTATTATTAATTTTACTCGATCTCTTAAACGGTTAGAGATAGGACATCGCGGTTTTTACCAGTGGATTTAGCACCTTATTTTACATAAAATAAGTCCTATAAGTCTACTCTCAAGAGTTGATAAAGGTACAAACGAATAAAGTGTTTATATATCACATTTTCAAATATCTATTATTCTCCATTTCACTCGATCTCCTAAACGGATAAAGATAGGACATCGCGGTTTTCACCAGTCGATTTAGCAAGTCATTTTACATAAAATAACTCCTATAAGTCTACTCTCAAGAGTTGATAAAGGTACTAACGAATAAAATGTTTATATATCACATTTTCAAATATCTGTTATTATTAATTTTACTCGATCTCTTAAACGGTTAGAGATAGGACATCGCGGTTTTTACCAGTGGATTTAGCACCTTATTTTACATAAAATAAGTCCTATAAGTCTACTCTCAAGAGTTGATAAAGGTACAAACGAATAAAGTGTTTATATATCACATTTTCAAATATCTATTATTCTCCATTTTACTCGATCTTCTAAACGGTTAAAGATAGGACATCGCGGTTTACACCAGTGGATTTAGCATCTCATTTTACATAAAATAAGTCCTATAAGTCTACTCTCAAGAGTTGATAAAGGAACAAACGAATAAAATGTTTATATATCATATTATCAAATATCTGTTATTATTAATTTTACTCGATCTCTTAAACGGTTAGAGATAGGACATCGCGGTTTTTACCAGTGGATTTAGCACCTTATTTTACATAAAATAAGTCCTATAAGTCTACTCTCAAGAGTTGATAAAGGTACAAACGAATAAAGTGTTTATATATCACATTTTCAAATATCTATTATTCTCCATTTTACTCGATCTCCTAAACGGTTAAAGATAGGACATCGCGGTTTTCACCAATGGATTTAGCACCTCATTTTACATAAAATAAGTCCTATAAGTCTACTCTCAAGAGTTGATAAAAGTACAAACAAATAAAATGTTTATATATCACATTTTCAAATATCTATTATTCTCCATTTTACTCCATCTCCTAAACGGTTAAAAATTAGACATCGCGGTTTTCACCAGTGGATTTAGAACCTCATTTTACATAAAATAGGTCCTATAAGTCTACTCTCAAGAGTTGATAAAGGTAAAAACGAATAAAATGTTTATATATCACATTTTCAAATATCTATTATTCTCCATTTTACTCGATCTCCTAAACGGTTAAAGATATCACATCGCGGTTTTCACCAGTGGATTTAGCACCTCATTTTACATAAAATAAGTCCTATAAGTCTACTTTCAAGAGTTGATAAGGGTACAAACGAATAAAATGTTTATATACCACATTATCAAATATCTATTATTATCCATTTTACTCGATCTCCTTAACGGTTAAAGATAGGACATCGCGGTTTTCACCAGTGGATTTAGCACCTCCTTTTACATAAAATAAGTCTTATAAGTCTACTCTCAAGAGTTGATAAAGGTACAAACGAATAAAATGTTTATATATCGCATTATCAAATATCTATTATTCTCCATTTTACTCGATCTCCTTAACGGTTAAAGATAGGACATCGCGGTTATCAGTCAATTTAGCATACCATTTTATATAAAATTAGTTATATATCAACTGTCATTTTTAGACATATGTCATTCTTGACTTCAATGATTTTTTGACAGCTGTCATTTTTGACATCTGTCATTTTTTGACAGTTGTCAATCTTGACATTTGTCATTTTTTGACATCTGCTATTCTTGACATCTGTCACTCTTGACATCTGTCACACTTGACATCTGTCATTCTTGACATCTGTCACTCTTGACATCTGTCACTCTTGACATCTGTCATTCTTGACATCTGTCACTCTTGACATCTGTCATTCTTGACATTTGTCATTTTTGACATCTGTCATTTTTTGACATCTGTCAATTTTGACATCTGTCATTTTTGACATTTGTCATTCTTGACATTAGTCATTTTTTGACATCTGTCATTTTTTGACATCTGTCAATTTTGACATCTGTCATTTTTGACATTTGTCATTCTTGACATTTGTCATTTTTTGACATCTGTCATTCTTGACATCTGTCATTTTTTGACAGCTGACATTTTTGACAGCCGTCATTCTCTGACAACTGAATAAAATATTTATATATCACATTTTTAAATATCTATTATTCTCCATTTTACTCAATCTCCTAAACGGTTAAAGATAGGACATCGCGGTTTTAACCAATGGATTTAGCAAATCATTTTACATAAAATAAGTCCTATAGGTCTACTCTTAAGAGTTGATAAAGGTACAAAAGAATAAAATGTTTATATATCACATTTTCAAATATCTATTATTCTCCATTTTACTCGATCTCCTAAACGGTTAAAGATAGGACATCGCGGATTTCACCAGTGGATTTAGCATCTCATTTTACATAAAATAAGTCCAATAAGTCTACTCTCAAGAGTTGATAAAGGTACAAACGAATAAAATGTTTATATATCACATTATAAAATATCTATTATTCTCCATTTTACTCGATCTCCTAAACGGTTGAAGATAGGACATCGCGGTTTTCACCAGTCGATTTAGCACCTCATTTTACATAAAATAAGTCTTATAAGTCTACTCTCAAGAGTTGATAAAGGTACACACGAATAAAATGTTTATATATCACATTATCAAATATCTATTATTTTCCATTTTACTCGATCTCCTAAACGGTTAAAGATAGGACATCGCGGTTTTCACCAGTCGATTTAGCACCTCATTTTACATAAAATAAGTTCTATAAGTCTACTCTCAAGAGTTGATAAAAGTACAAACAAATAAAATGTTTATATATCACATTTTCAAATATCTATTATTCTCCATTTTACTCGATCTCCTAAACGGTTAAAGGTAGGACATCGCGGATTTCACCAGTGGATTTAGCACCTCATTTTACATAAAATAAGTTCTATAAGTCTACTCTCAAGAGTTGATAAAAGTACAAACAAATAAAATGTTTATATATCACATTTTCAAATATCTATTATTCTCCATTTTACTCCATCTCCTAAACGGTTAAAGATTGGACATCGCGGTTTTCACCAGTGGATTTAGAACCTCATTTTACATAAAATAGGTCCTATAAGTCTACTCTCAAGAGTTGATAAAGGTAAAAACGAATAAAATGTTTATATATCACATTTTCAAATATCTATTATTCTCCATTTTACTCGATCTCCTAAACGGTTAAAGATATCACATCGCAATTTTCACCAGTGGATTTAGCACCTCATTTTACATAAAATAAGTCATATAAGTCTACTATAACGAGTTGATAAGGGTACAAACGAATAAAATGTTTATATACCACATTATCAAATATCTATTATTCTCCATTTTACTCGATCTCCTAAACGGTTAAAGATAGGACATCGCGGTTTTAACCAGTGGATTTAGCACCTCATTTTACATAAAATAAGTCCTATAAGTCTACTCTCAAGAGCTGATAAAGGTACAAACGAATAAATTGTTTATATATCACATTTTCAAATATCTCTTCTCCATTTTACTCGATCTTCTAAAAGGTTAAAGAGAGGACATCGCGGTTATCAGTCAATTTAGCATACCATTTTATATAAAATTAGTTATATAACAACTGTCATTTTTAGACATCTGTCATTCTTGACATCTATGATTTTTTGACAGCTGTCATTTTTGACAGCCGTCATTCTTTGACAACTGAATAAAATGTTTATATATCACATTTTTAAATATCTATTATTCTCCATTTTACTCAATTTCCTAAACGGTTAAAGATAGGACATCGCGGTTTTCACCAGTGGATTTAGCACCTTATTTTACATAAAATAAGACCTATAAGTCTACTCTCAAGAGTTGATAAAGGTACAAAAAATAAAATGTTTATATATCACATTTTCAAATATCTATTATTCTCCATTTTACTCGATCTCCTAAACGGTTAAAAATAGGACATCGCGGATTTCACCAGTGGATTTAGCACCTCATTTTACATAAAATAAGTCCTATAAGTCTACTCTCAAGAGTTGATAAAGGTACAAACGAATAAAATGTTTATATATCACATTTTCAAATATCTGTTATTATTAATTTTACTCGATCTGTTAAACCGTTAGAGATAGGACATCGCGGTTTTTACCAGTGGATTTAGCACCCTATTTTACATAAAATAAGTATTATAAGTCTACTATCAAGAGTTGATAAAGGTACAAACGAATAAAGTGTTTATATATCACATTTTCAAATATCTATTATTCTCCATTTTACTCGATCTCCTAAACGGTTAAAGATAGGACATCGCGGTTTTAACCAGTGGATTTAGCACCTCATTTTACATAAAATAAGTCCTATAAGTCTACTCTCAAGAGTTGATAAAGGTACAAACGAATAAATTGTTTATATATCACATTTTCAAATATCTCTTCTCCATTTTACTCGATCTTCTAAAAGGTTAAAGATAGGACATCGCGGTTATCAGTCAATTTAGCATACCATTTTATATAAAATTAGTTATATAACAACTGTCATTTTTAGACATCTGTCATTCTTGACATCTATGATTTTTTGACAGCTGTCATTTTTGACATCTGTCATTTTTTGACAGTTGTCAATCTTGACATTTGTCATTTTTTGACATCTGTTATTCTTGACATCTGTCATTCTTGACATCTGTCACTCTTGACATTTGTCATTCTTGACATTTGTCATTTTTGACATCTGTCATTTTTTGACATCTGTCAATTTTGACATCTGTCATTTTTTACATTTGTCAATCTTGACATTTGTCATTTTTTGACATCTGTCATTCTTGACATCTGTCATTTTTTGACAGCTGACATTTTTGACAGCCGTCATTCTTTGACAACTGAATAAAATGTTTATATATCACATTTTCAAATAACTATTTTTATCCATTTTACTCGATCTCCTAAACGGTTAAAGATAGGACATCGCGGTTTTCACCAGTGGATTTAGCACCTTATTTTACATAAAATAAGTCCTATAAGTCTACTCTTAAAAGTTGATAAAGGTTCAAACGAATAAAATGTTTATATATCACATTTTAAAATATCTATTATTCTCCATTTTACTCCATCTCCTAAACGGTTAAAGATTGGACATCGCGGTTTTCACCAGTGGATTTAGTACCTCATTTTACATAAAATAGGTCCTATAAGTCTACTCTCAAGAGTTGATAAAGGTAAAAACGAATAAAATGTTTATATATCACATTTTCATATATCAATTATTCTCCATTTTACTCGATCTCCTAAACGGTTAAAGATATCACATCGCGGTTTTCACCAGTGGATTTAGCAAATCATTTTACATAAAATAAGTCCTATAAGTCTACTCTCAAGGGTTGATAAAGCTACAAACGAATAAAATGTTTATATATCACATTTTCAAATATCTATTATTCTCCATTTTACTCGATCTCCTAAACGGTTAAAGATAGGACATCGCGGTTTTAACCAGTGGATTTAGCACCTCATTTTACATAAAATAAGTCCTATAAGTCTACTCTCAAGAGTTGATAAAGGTACAAACGAATAAATTGTTTATATATCACATTTTCAAATATCTATTATTCTCCATTTTACTCGATCTCCTAAACGGTTAAAGATAGGACATCGCGGTTTTAACCAGTGGATTCAGCACCTCATTTTACATATAATAAGTCCTATAAGTCTACTCTCAAAAGTTGATAAAGGTACAAACGAATAAAATGTTTAAATATCACATTTTCAAATATCTATTATTCTCCATTTTACTCGATCTCCTAAACGGTTAAAGATAGGACATCGCGGTTTTAACCAGTGGATTCAGCACCTCATTTTACATAAAATAAGTCCATTAAGTCTACTCTCAAGAGTTGATAAAGGAACAAACGAATAAAATGTTCATATATCATATTAACTAATATCTATTATTCTCCATTATACTCGATTTCCTAAACGGTTAAAGATAGGACATCGCGGTTTTCACCAGTGGATTTAGCACCTCATTTTACATAAAATAAGTCCTATAAGTCTACTCTCAAGAGTTGATAAAGGTACAAACGAATAAAATTTGTATATATCACATTTTCAAATATCTATTATTCTCAGTTTTACTTGATCTCCTAAACGGTTAAAGATAGGACATCGCGGTTTTTACCAGTGGATTTAGCACCTCATTTTACATAAAATAAGTCCTATGAGTCTACCCTCAAGAGTTGATCAAGGTACAAACGAATAAAATGTTTATATATCACATTTTCAAATATCTATTATTATCCATTTTACTCGATCTCCTAAACGCTTAAAGATAGGACATCGCGGTTTTCTCCAAAGGATTTAGTACCTCATTTTACATAAAATAAGACCTATAAGTCTACTCTCAAGAGTTGATAAAGGTAAAACGAAAAAAATGTTTATATATCATATTTTCAAATATCTATTATTCTCCATTTTACTCGATCTCCTAAACGGTTAAAGATAGGACATCGCGGTTTTTACCAGTGGATTTAGCACCTCCTTTTACATAAAATAGGTCCTATAGGTCTACTCTCAAGAGTTGATAAAAGTAAAAACGTATAAAATATTTATATATCACATTTTCAAGGATCTATTATTTTCCATTTTACTCGATCTCCTAAACGGTAAAAGATAGGACATCGCGGTTTTCACCAGTGGATTTAGCACCTCATTTTACATAAAATAAGTCCTATAAGTCTACTCTCAAGAGTTGATAAAGGTACAAACGAATAAAATGTTTATATATCACATTTTCAAATATCTATTATTCTCCATTTTACTCGATCTCCTAAACGGTTAAAAATAGGACATCGCGGATTTCACCAGTGGATTTAGCACCTCATTTTACATAAAATAAGTCCTATAAGTCTACTCTCAAGAGTTGATAAAGGTACAAACGAATAAAATGTTTATATATCACATTTTCAAATATCTATTATTCTCCATTTTACTCGATCTCCTAAACGGTTAAAGATAGGACATCGCGGTTTTAACCAGTGGATTTAGCACCTCATTTTACATAAAATAAGTCCTATAAGTCTACTCTCAAGAGCTGATAAAGGTACAAACGAATAAATTGTTTATATATCACATTTTCAAATATCTCTTCTCCATTTTACTCGATCTTCTAAAAGGTTAAAGAGAGGACATCGCGGTTATCAGTCAATTTAGCATACCATTTTATATAAAATTAGTTATATAACAACTGTCATTTTTAGACATCTGTCATTCTTGACATCTATGATTTTTTGACAGCTGTCATTTTTGACAGCCGTCATTCTTTGACAACTGAATAAAATGTTTATATATCACATTTTTAAATATCTATTATTCTCCATTTTACTCAATTTCCTAAACGGTTAAAGATAGGACATCGCGGTTTTCACCAGTGGATTTAGCACCTTATTTTACATAAAATAAGACCTATAAGTCTACTCTCAAGAGTTGATAAAGGTACAAAAAATAAAATGTTTATATATCACATTTTCAAATATCTATTATTCTCCATTTTACTCGATCTCCTAAACGGTTAAAAATAGGACATCGCGGATTTCACCAGTGGATTTAGCACCTCATTTTACATAAAATAAGTCCTATAAGTCTACTCTCAAGAGTTGATAAAGGTACAAACGAATAAAATGTTTATATATCACATTTTCAAATATCTGTTATTATTAATTTTACTCGATCTGTTAAACCGTTAGAGATAGGACATCGCGGTTTTTACCAGTGGATTTAGCACCCTATTTTACATAAAATAAGTATTATAAGTCTACTATCAAGAGTTGATAAAGGTACAAACGAATAAAGTGTTTATATATCACATTTTCAAATATCTATTATTCTCCATTTTACTCGATCTCCTAAACGGTTAAAGATAGGACATCGCGGTTTTAACCAGTGGATTTAGCACCTCATTTTACATAAAATAAGTCCTATAAGTCTACTCTCAAGAGTTGATAAAGGTACAAACGAATAAATTGTTTATATATCACATTTTCAAATATCTCTTCTCCATTTTACTCGATCTTCTAAAAGGTTAAAGATAGGACATCGCGGTTATCAGTCAATTTAGCATACCATTTTATATAAAATTAGTTATATAACAACTGTCATTTTTAGACATCTGTCATTCTTGACATCTATGATTTTTTGACAGCTGTCATTTTTGACATCTGTCATTTTTTGACAGTTGTCAATCTTGACATTTGTCATTTTTTGACATCTGTTATTCTTGACATCTGTCATTCTTGACATCTGTCACTCTTGACATTTGTCATTCTTGACATTTGTCATTTTTGACATCTGTCATTTTTTGACATCTGTCAATTTTGACATCTGTCATTTTTTACATTTGTCAATCTTGACATTTGTCATTTTTTGACATCTGTCATTCTTGACATCTGTCATTTTTTGACAGCTGACATTTTTGACAGCCGTCATTCTTTGACAACTGAATAAAATGTTTATATATCACATTTTCAAATAACTATTTTTATCCATTTTACTCGATCTCCTAAACGGTTAAAGATAGGACATCGCGGTTTTCACCAGTGGATTTAGCACCTTATTTTACATAAAATAAGTCCTATAAGTCTACTCTTAAAAGTTGATAAAGGTAAAAACGAATAAAATGTTTATATATCACATTTTCATATATCAATTATTCTCCATTTTACTCGATCTCCTAAACGGTTAAAGATATCACATCGCGGTTTTCACCAGTGGATTTAGCAAATCATTTTACATAAAATAAGTCCTATAAGTCTACTCTCAAGGGTTGATAAAGCTACAAACGAATAAAATGTTTATATATCACATTTTCAAATATCTATTATTCTCCATTTTACTCGATCTCCTAAACGGTTAAAGATAGGACATCGCGGTTTTAACCAGTGGATTTAGCACCTCATTTTACATAAAATAAGTCCTATAAGTCTACTCTCAAGAGTTGATAAAGGTACAAACGAATAAATTGTTTATATATCACATTTTCAAATATCTATTATTTTCTATTTTACTCGATCTCCTAAACGGTTAAAGATAGGACATCGCGGTTTTCACCAGTGGATTTAGCACCTCATTTTACATATAATAAGTCCTATAAGTCTACTCTCAAAAGTTGATAAAGGTACAAACGAATAAAATGTTTAAATATCACATTTTCAAATATCTATTATTCTCCATTTTACTCGATCTCCTAAACGGTTAAAGATAGGACATCGCGGTTTTAACCAGTGGATTCAGCACCTCATTTTACATAAAATAAGTCCATTAAGTCTACTCTCAAGAGTTGATAAAGGAACAAACGAATAAAATGTTCATATATCATATTAACTAATATCTATTATTCTCCATTATACTCGATTTCCTAAACGGTTAAAGATAGGACATCGCGGTTTTCACCAGTGGATTTAGCACCTCATTTTACATAAAATAAGTCCTATAAGTCTACTCTCAAGAGTTGATAAAGGTACAAACGAATAAAATTTGTATATATCACATTTTCAAATATCTATTATTCTCAGTTTTACTTGATCTCCTAAACGGTTAAAGATAGGACATCGCGGTTTTTACCAGTGGATTTAGCACCTCATTTTACATAAAATAAGTCCTATGAGTCTACCCTCAAGAGTTGATCAAGGTACAAACGAATAAAATGTTTATATATCACATTTTCAAATATCTATTATTATCCATTTTACTCGATCTCCTAAACGCTTAAAGATAGGACATCGCGGTTTTCTCCAAAGGATTTAGTACCTCATTTTACATAAAATAAGACCTATAAGTCTACTCTCAAGAGTTGATAAAGGTAAAACGAAAAAAATGTTTATATATCACATTTTCAAATATCTATTATTCTCCATTTTACTCGATCTCCTAAACGGTTAAAGATAGGACATCGCGGTTTTTACCAGTGGATTTAGCACCTCCTTTTACATAAAATAGGTCCTATAGGTCTACTCTCAAGAGTTGATAAAAGTAAAAACGTATAAAATATTTATATATCACATTTTCAAATATCTATTATTTTCCATTTTACTCGATCTCCTAAACGGTAAAAGATAGGACATCGCGGTTTTCACCAGTGGATTTAGCACCTCATTTTACATAAAATAAGTCCTATAAGTCTACCCTCAAGAGTTGATCAAGGTACAAACGAATAAAATGTTTATATATCACATTTTCAAATATCTATTATTTTCTATTTTACTCGATCTCCTAAACGGTTAAAGATAGGACATCGCGGTTTTTACCAGTGGATTTAGCACCTTATTTTACATAAAATAAGTCCTATAAGTCTACTCTTAAGAGTTGATAAAGGTACAAACGAATAAAATGTTTATATATCACATTTCAAAATATCTATTATTCTCCATTTCACTCGATCTCCTAAACGGTTAAAGATAAGACATCGCGGTTTTCACCAGTGGATTTAGCACCTCATTTTACATATAATAAGTCCTATAAGTCTACTCTCAAAAGTTGATAAAGGTACAAACGAATAAAATGTTTATATATCACATTTTCAAATATCTATTATTCTCCATTTTACTCGATCTCCTAAACGGTTAAAGAAAGGACATCGCGGTTTCAACCAGTGGATTCAGCACCTCATTTTACATAAAATAAGTCCATTAAGTCTACTCTCAAGAGTTGATAAAGGAACAAACGAATAAAATGTTCATATATCATATTAACTAATATCAATTATTCTCCATTATACTCGATTTCCTAAACGGTTAAAGATAGGACATCGCGAATTTCACCAGTGGATTTAGCACCTCATTTTACACAAAATAAGTCCTATAAGTCTACTCTCAAGAGTTGATAAAGGTACAAACGAATAAAATGTTTATATATCACATTTTCAAATATCTATTATTCTCCATTTTACTCGATCTCCTAAACGGTTAATGATAGGACATCGCGGTTTTTACCAGTGGATTTAGCACCTCATTTTACAAAAAATAAGTCCTATAAGTCTACTCTCAAGAGTTGATAAAGGTACAAACGAATAAAATGTTAATATATCACATTTTCAAATATCTATTATTCTCCATTTTACTCGATCTCCTAAACGGTAAAAGATAGGACATTAAGGTTTTCATCAGTGGATTAAGCACCCCATTTTACAAAAAATAAGTCCTATAAGTCTACTCTCAAGAGTTGATAAAGGTAAAAACGAATAAAATGTTTATATATCACATTTTCAAATATCAATTATTCTCCATTTTACTCGATTTTCTAAACGGTTAATGATAGGACATCGCGGTTTTCACCAGTGGATTTAGCACCTCATTTTATATAAAATAAGTCCTATATGTCTACTCTCAAGAGTTGATAAGGGTACAAACGAATAAAATGTTAATATACCACATTATCAAATATCTATTATTCTCCATTTTACTCGATCTCCAAAACGGTTAAAGATAGGACATCGCGGATTTAACCAGTGGATTTAGCACCTCATTCTACATAAAATAGGTCCTATAAGTCTACCCTCAAGAGTTGATCAAGGTACAAACGAATAAAATGTTTATATATCACATTATCAAATATCTATTATTCTCCATTTTACTCGATCTCCAAAACGGTTAAAGATAGGACATCGCGGATTTAACCAGTGGATTTAGCACCTCATTCTACATAAAATAGGTCCTATAAGTCTACCCTCAAGAGTTGATCAAGGTACAAACGAATAAAATGTTTATATATCACATTTTCAAATATCTAATATTTTCGATTTTAGTCGATCTCCTAAACGGTAAAAGATAGGACATCGCGGTTTTCATCAGTGGATTTAGCACATCATTTTACATAAAATAAGTCCTTTAAGTCTACTCTTAAGAGTTGATAAAGGTACAAACGAATAAAATGTTTATATATCACATTTTCAAATATCTATTATTCTCCATTTTACTCGATCTCCTAAACGGTTAAAGATTGGACATCGCGGATTTCACCAGTGGATTTAGCACCTCATTTTACATAAAATAAGACCTATAAGTCTACTCTCAAGAGTTGATAAAGGTACAAACGAATAAAATGTATATATATATCACATTATCAAATATCTATTATTCTCCATTATACTCGATCTCCTAAACGGTTAAAGATTGGAAATCGCGGTTTTTACCAGTGGATTTAGCACCTCATTTTACATAAAATAAGTCCAATAAGTCTACTCTCAAGAGTTGATAAAGGTACAAACGAATAAAATTTTTATATATCACATTTTCAAATATCTATTATTCTCAGTTTTACTTGATCTCCTAATCGGTTAAAGATAGGACATCGCGGTTTTTACCAGTGGATTTAGCATCTCATTTTACATAAAATAAGTCCTATGAGTCTACCCTCAAGAGTTGATCAAGGTACAAACGAATAAAATGTTTATATATCACATTTTCAAATATCTATTATTCTCCATTATACTCGATTTCCTAAACGGTTAAAGATAGGACATCGCGGATTTCACCAGTGGATTTAGCACCTCATTTTACACAAAATAAGTCCTATAAGTCTACTCTCAAGAGTTGATAAAGGTACAAACGAATAAAATGTTTATATATCACATTTTCAAATATCTATTATTCTCCATTTTACTCGATCTCCTAAACGGTTAATGATAGGACATCGCGGTTTTTACCAGTGGATTTAGCACCTCATTTTACAAAAAATAAGTCCTATAAGTCTACTCTCAAGAGTTGATAAAGGTACAAACGAATAAAATGTTAATATATCACATTTTCAAATATCTATTATTCTCCATTTTACTCGATCTCCTAAACGGTAAAAGATAGGACATTAAGGTTTTCATCAGTGGATTAAGCACCCCATTTTACAAAAAATAAGTCCTATAAGTCTACTCTCAAGAGTTGATAAAGGTAAAAACGAATAAAATGTTTATATATCACATTTTCAAATATCAATTATTCTCCATTTTACTCGATTTTCTAAACGGTTAATGATAGGACATCGCGGTTTTCACCAGTGGATTTAGCACCTCATTTTATATAAAATAAGTCCTATATGTCTACTCTCAAGAGTTGATAAGGGTACAAACGAATAAAATGTTAATATACCACATTATCAAATATCTATTATTCTCCATTTTACTCGATCTCCAAAACGGTTAAAGATAGGACATCGCGGATTTAACCAGTGGATTTAGCACCTCATTCTACATAAAATAGGTCCTATAAGTCTACCCTCAAGAGTTGATCAAGGTACAAACGAATAAAATGTTTATATATCACATTATCAAATATCTATTATTCTCCATTTTACTCGATCTCCAAAACGGTTAAAGATAGGACATCGCGGATTTAACCAGTGGATTTAGCACCTCATTCTACATAAAATAGGTCCTATAAGTCTACCCTCAAGAGTTGATCAAGGTACAAACGAATAAAATGTTTATATATCACATTTTCAAATATCTAATATTTTCGATTTTAGTCGATCTCCTAAACGGTAAAAGATAGGACATCGCGGTTTTCATCAGTGGATTTAGCACATCATTTTACATAAAATAAGTCCTTTAAGTCTACTCTTAAGAGTTGATAAAGGTACAAACGAATAAAATGTTTATATATCACATTTTCAAATATCTATTATTCTCCATTTTACTCGATCTCCTAAACGGTTAAAGATTGGACATCGCGGATTTCACCAGTGGATTTAGCACCTCATTTTACATAAAATAAGACCTATAAGTCTACTCTCAAGAGTTGATAAAGGTACAAACGAATAAAATGTATATATATATCACATTATCAAATATCTATTATTCTCCATTATACTCGATCTCCTAAACGGTTAAAGATTGGAAATCGCGGTTTTTACCAGTGGATTTAGCACCTCATTTTACATAAAATAAGTCCAATAAGTCTACTCTCAAGAGTTGATAAAGGTACAAACGAATAAAATTTTTATATATCACATTTTCAAATATCTATTATTCTCAGTTTTACTTGATCTCCTAATCGGTTAAAGATAGGACATCGCGGTTTTTACCAGTGGATTTAGCATCTCAGTTTACATAAAATAAGTCCTATGAGTCTACCCTCAAGAGTTGATCAAGGTACAAACGAATAAAATGTTTATATATCACATTTTCAAATATCTATTATTATCCATTTTACTCGATCTCCTAAACGGTTAAAGATAGGACATCGCGGTTTTCACCAGTGGATTTAGCACCGGTACAAACGAGTAAAATGTTTATATATCACATTATCAAATATCTATTATTCCCCATTTTACTCGATCTCCAAAACGGTTAAAGATAGGACATCTCGGTTCTTACCAGTGGATTTAGCCCCTCATTTTACATAAAATAGGTCCTATAAGTCTACCCTCAAGAGTTGATCAAGGTACAAACGAATAAAATGTTTATATATCACATTTTCAAATATTCATTATTCTCCATTTTACTCGATCTCCTAAACGGTTCAAGATAGGACATCGCAATTTTCACAAGTGGATTTAGCACCTCATTTTTCATAAAATAAGACCTATAAGTCTACTCTCAAGAGTTGATAAAGGTACAAACGAATAAAATGTTTATATATCACATTTTCAAATATCTATTATTCTCCATTTTACTCGATCTCCTAAACGGTTAAAGATAGGACATCGCGGTTTTAACCAGTGGATTTAGCACCTCATTTTACATAAAATAAGTCCTATAAGTCTACTCTCAAGGGTTGATAAAGGTACAAACGAATAAAATGTTTATATATCACATTTTCAAATATCTATTATTCTCCATTTTACTCGATCTCCTATACGGTTAAAGATAGGACATCGCGGTTTTCACCAGTGGATTTAGCACCTCATTTTACATAAAATAAGTCCTATATGTCTTTTCTTAAGAGTTGATAAAGGTACAAACGAATAAAATGTTTATATATCACATTTTAAAATATCTCTTATTCTCCATTTCACTCGATCTCCTAAACGGTTAAAGATAAGACATCGCGGTTTTCACCAGTGAATTTAGCACCTCATTTTACATATAATGAGTCCTATAAGTCTACTTTCAAAAGTTGATAAAGGTACAAACGAATAAAATGTTTATATATCACATTTTCAAATATCTATTATTCTCCATTTTACTCGATCTCCTAAACGGTTATAGATAGGACATCGCGGTTTTAACCAATGGATTCAGCACCTCATTTTACATAAAATAAGTCCTTTAAGTCTACTCTCAAGAGTTGATAAAGGTACAAACGAATAAAATGTTTATATATCATATTTTCAAATATTTATTAATATCCATTTTACTTGATCTCCTAAACGGTTAAAGATAGGACATCGCGGTTTTCTCCAGAGGATTTAGTACCTCATTTTACATAAAATAAGACCTATAAGTCTACTCTCAAGAGTTGATAAAGGTACAAACGAATAAAATGTTTATATATCACATTTTCAAATATCTATTATTTTCTATTTTACTCGATCTCCTAAACGGTAAAAGATAGGACATCGCGGTTTTCATCAGTGGATTAAGCACCCCATTTTACATAAAAATAAGTCCTATAAGTCTACTCTCAAGAGTTGATCAAGGTACAAACGAATAAAATGTTTATATATCACATTTTCAAATATCCATTATTATCCATTTTACTCGATCTCCTAAACGCTTAAAGATAGGACATCGCGGTTTTCTCCAAAGGATTTAGTACCTCATTTTACATAAAATAAGACCTATAAGTCTACCCTCAAGAGTTGATCAAGGTACAAACGAATAAAATGTTTATATATCACATTTTCAAATATCTATTATTCTCCATTTTACTCGATCTCCTAAACGGTTAATGATAGGACATCACGGTTTTCATCAGTGGATTAAGCACCCCATTTTACATAAAAATAAGTCCTATAAGTCTACTCTCAAGAGTTGATAAAGGTAAAAACGAATAAAATGTTTATATATCACATTTTAAAATATCTATTATTCTCCATTTCACTCGATCTCCTAAACGGTTAAAGATAAGACATCGCGGTTTTCACCAGTGGATTTAGCACCTCATTTTACATAAAATAAGTCCTATATGTCTTTTCTTAAGAGTTGATAAAGGTACAAACGAATAAAATGTTTATATATCACATTTTAAAATATCTATTATTCTCCATTTCACTCGATCTCCTAAACGGTTAAAGATAAGACATCGCGGTTTTAACCAGTGGATTTAGCACCTCATTTTACATAAAATAAGTCCTATAAGTCTACTCTCAAGGGTTGATAAAGGTACAAACGAATAAAATGTTTATATATCACATTTTCAAATATCTATTATTCTCCATTTTACTCGATCTCCTATACGGTTAAAGATAGGACATCGCGGTTTTCACCAGTGGATTTAGCACCTCATTTTACATAAAATAAGTCCTATATGTCTTTTCTTAAGAGTTGATAAAGGTACAAACGAATAAAATGTTTATATATCACATTTTAAAATATCTATTATTCTCCATTTCACTCGATCTCCTAAACGGTTAAAGATAAGACATCGCGGTTTTCACCAGTGAATTTAGCACCTCATTTTACATATAATGAGTCCTATAAGTCTACTTTCAAAAGTTGATAAAGGTACAAACGAATAAAATGTTTATATATCACATTTTCAAATATCTATTATTCTCCATTTTACTCGATCTCCTAAACGGTTATAGATAGGACATCGCGGTTTTAACCAATGGATTCAGCACCTCATTTTACATAAAATAAGTCCTTTAAGTCTACTCTCAAGAGTTGATAAAGGTACAAACGAATAAAATGTTTATATATCATATTTTCAAATATTTATTAATATCCATTTTACTTGATCTCCTAAACGGTTAAAGATAGGACATCGCGGTTTTCTCCAGAGGATTTAGTACCTCATTTTACATAAAATAAGACCTATAAGTCTACTCTCAAGAGTTGATAAAGGTACAAACGAATAAAATGTTTATATATCACATTTTCAAATATCCATTATTCTCCATTTTACTCGATCTCCTAAACGGTTAAAGATAGGACATCGCGGTTTTAACCAGTGGATTTAGCACCTCATTTTACATAAAATAAGTCCTATAAGTCTACTATCAAGAGTTGATAAAGGTACAAATGAATAAATTGTTTATATATCACATTTTCAAATATCTATTATTTTCTATTTTACTCGATCTCCTAAACGGTAAAAGATAGGACATCGCGGTTTTCATCAGTGGATTAAGCACCCCATTTTACATAAAAATAAGTCCTATAAGTCTACTCTCAAGAGTTGATCAAGGTACAAACGAATAAAATGTTTATATATCACATTTTCAAATATCCATTATTATCCATTTTACTCGATCTCCTAAACGCTTAAAGATAGGACATCGCGGTTTTCTCCAAAGGATTTAGTACCTCATTTTACATAAAATAAGACCTATAAGTCTACCCTCAAGAGTTGATCAAGGTACAAACGAATAAAATGTTTATATATCACATTTTCAAATATCTATTATTCTCCATTTTACTCGATCTCCTAAACGGTTAATGATAGGACATCACGGTTTTCATCAGTGGATTAAGCACCCCATTTTACATAAAAATAAGTCCTATAAGTCTACTCTCAAGAGTTGATAAAGGTAAAAACGAATAAAATGTTTATATATCACATTTTAAAATATCTATTATTCTCCATTTCACTCGATCTCCTAAACGGTTAAAGATAAGACATCGCGGTTTTCACCAGTGGATTTAGCACCTCATTTTACATAAAATAAGTCCTATATGTCTTTTCTTAAGAGTTGATAAAGGTACAAACGAATAAAATGTTTATATATCACATTTTAAAATATCTATTATTCTCCATTTCACTCGATCTCCTAAACGGTTAAAGATAAGACATCGCGGTTTTCACCAGTGGATTTAGCACCTCATTTTACATATAATGAGTCCTATAAGTCTACTCTCAAAAGTTGATAAAGGTACAAACGAATAAAATGTTTATATATCACATTTTCAAATATCTATTATTCTCCATTTTACTCGATCTCCTAAACGGTTAAAGATAGGACATCGCGGTTTTAACCAGTGGATTCAGCACCTCATTTTACATAAAATAAGTCCTTTAAGTCTACTCTCAAGAGTTGATAAAGGAACAAACGAATAAAATGTTTATATATCACATTTTCAAATATTCATTATTTTCCATTTTACTCGATCTCCTAAACGGTTAAAGATAGGACATCGCGGTTTTCACCAGTGGATTTAGCACCTCATTTTACATAAAATAAGACCTATAAGTCTACTCTCAAGAGTTGATAAAGGTACAAACGAATAAAATGTTTATATATCACATTTTCAAATATCTATTATTCTCCATTTTACTCGATCTCCTAAACGGTTAAAGATAGGACATCGCGGTTTTAACCAGTGGATTTAGCACCTCATTTTACATAAAATAAGTCCTATAAGTCTACTCTCAAGGGTTGATAAAGGTACAAACGAATAAAATGTTTATATATCACATTTTCAAATATCTATTATTCTCCATTTTACTCGATCTCCTATACGGTTAAAGATAGGACATCGCGGTTTTCACCAGTGGATTTAGCACCTCATTTTACATAAAATAAGTCCTATATGTCTTTTCTTAAGAGTTGATAAAGGTACAAACGAATAAAATGTTTATATATCACATTTTAAAATATCTATTATTCTCCATTTCACTCGATCTCCTAAACGGTTAAAGATAAGACATCGCGGTTTTCACCAGTGAATTTAGCACCTCATTTTACATATAATGAGTCCTATAAGTCTACTTTCAAAAGTTGATAAAGGTACAAACGAATAAAATGTTTATATATCACATTTTCAAATATCTATTATTCTCCATTTTACTCGATCTCCTAAACGGTTATAGATAGGACATCGCGGTTTTAACCAATGGATTCAGCACCTCATTTTACATAAAATAAGTCCTTTAAGTCTACTCTCAAGAGTTGATAAAGGTACAAACGAATAAAATGTTTATATATCATATTTTCAAATATTTATTAATATCCATTTTACTTGATCTCCTAAACGGTTAAAGATAGGACATCGCGGTTTTCTCCAGAGGATTTAGTACCTCATTTTACATAAAATAAGACCTATAAGTCTACTCTCAAGAGTTGATAAAGGTACAAACGAATAAAATGTTTATATATCACATTTTCAAATATCCATTATTCTCCATTTTACTCGATCTCCTAAACGGTTAAAGATAGGACATCGCGGTTTTAACCAGTGGATTTAGCACCTCATTTTACATAAAATAAGTCCTATAAGTCTACTATCAAGAGTTGATAAAGGTACAAATGAATAAATTGTTTATATATCACATTTTCAAATATCTATTATTTTCTATTTTACTCGATCTCCTAAACGGTAAAAGATAGGACATCGCGGTTTTCATCAGTGGATTAAGCACCCCATTTTACATAAAAATAAGTCCTATAAGTCTACTCTCAAGAGTTGATCAAGGTACAAACGAATAAAATGTTTATATATCACATTTTCAAATATCCATTATTATCCATTTTACTCGATCTCCTAAACGCTTAAAGATAGGACATCGCGGTTTTCTCCAAAGGATTTAGTACCTCATTTTACATAAAATAAGACCTATAAGTCTACCCTCAAGAGTTGATCAAGGTACAAACGAATAAAATGTTTATATATCACATTTTCAAATATCTATTATTCTCCATTTTACTCGATCTCCTAAACGGTTAATGATAGGACATCACGGTTTTCATCAGTGGATTAAGCACCCCATTTTACATAAAAATAAGTCCTATAAGTCTACTCTCAAGAGTTGATAAAGGTAAAAACGAATAAAATGTTTATATATCACATTTTAAAATATCTATTATTCTCCATTTCACTCGATCTCCTAAACGGTTAAAGATAAGACATCGCGGTTTTCACCAGTGGATTTAGCACCTCATTTTACATAAAATAAGTCCTATATGTCTTTTCTTAAGAGTTGATAAAGGTACAAACGAATAAAATGTTTATATATCACATTTTAAAATATCTATTATTCTCCATTTCACTCGATCTCCTAAACGGTTAAAGATAAGACATCGCGGTTTTCACCAGTGGATTTAGCACCTCATTTTACATATAATGAGTCCTATAAGTCTACTCTCAAAAGTTGATAAAGGTACAAACGAATAAAATGTTTATATATCACATTTTCAAATATCTATTATTCTCCATTTTACTCGATCTCCTAAACGGTTAAAGATAGGACATCGCGGTTTTAACCAGTGGATTCAGCACCTCATTTTACATAAAATAAGTCCTTTAAGTCTACTCTCAAGAGTTGATAAAGGAACAAACGAATAAAATGTTTATATATCACATTTTCAAATATTCATTATTTTCCATTTTACTCGATCTCCTAAACGGTTAAAGATAGGACATCGCGGTTTTCACCAGTGGATTTAGCACCTCATTTTACATAAAATAAGACCTATAAGTCTACTCTCAAGAGTTGATAAAGGTACAAACGAATAAAATGTTTATATATCACATTTTCAAATATCTATTATTCTTCATTTTACTCGATCTCCTAAACGGTTAATGATAGAACATCGCGGTTTTAACCAGTGGATTTAGCACCTCATATTACATAAAATAAATCCTATAAGTCTACTCTCAAAAGTTGATAAAGGTACAAACGAATAAAATGTTTATATATCACATTTTCAAATATTCATTATTTTCCATTTTACTCGATCTCCTAAACGGTTAAAGATAGGAGATCGCGGTTTTCACCAGTGGATTTAGCACCTCATTTTACATAAAATAAGACCTATAAGTCTACTCTCAAGAGTTGATAAAGGTACAATCGAATAAAATGTTTATATATCACATTTTCAAATATCTATTATTCTTCATTTTACTCGATCTCCTAAACGGTTAATGATAGAACATCGCGGTTTTAACCAGTGGATTTAGCACCTCATTTTACATAAAATAAGTTCTATAAGTCTACTCTCAAGAGTTGATAAAGGTACAAACGAATAAAATGTTTATATATCACATTTTCAAATATCTATTATTCTCCATTTTACTCTATCTCCTAAACGGTTAAAGATAGGACATCGCGGTTTTAACCAGTGGATTTAGCACCTCATTTTACATAAAATAAGTCCTATAAGTCTACTATCAAGAGTTGATAAAGGTACAAATGAATAAATTGTTTATATATCACATTTTCAAATATCTATTATTTTCTATTTTACTCGATCTCCTAAACGGTTAAAGATAGGACATCGCGGTTTTCACCAGAGGATTTAGCACCTTATTTTACATAAAATAAGTAATATAAGTCTACTCTCAAGAGTTGATAAAGGTACAAACGAATAAAATGTTTATATATCACATTTTCAAATATCTATTATTCTCCATTTTACTCTATCTCCTAAACGGTTAAAGATAGGACATCGCGGTTTTAACCAGTGGATTTAGCACCTCATTTTACATAAAATAAGTCCTATAAGTCTACTATCAAGAGTTGATAAAGGTACAAATGAATAAATTGTTCATATATCACATTTTCAAATATCTATTATTTTCTATTTTACTCGATCTCCTAAACGGTTAAAGATAGGACATCGCGGTTTTCACCAGAGGATTTAGCACCTTATTTTACATAAAATAAGTAATATAAGTCTACTCTCAAGAGTTGATAAAGGTACAAACGAATAAAATGTTAATATATCACATTTTCAAATATCTATTATTCTCCATTTTACTCGATCTACTAAACGGTTAAAGATAGGACATCGCGGTTTTAACCAGTGGATTTAGCACCTCATTTTACATAAAATAAGTCCTATAAGTCTACTATCAAGAGTTGATAAAGGTACAAATGAATAAATTGTTTATATATCACATATTCAAATATCTATTATTTTATATTTTACTCGATCTCCTAAACGGTTAAAGATAGGACATCGCGGTTTTCACCAGAGGATTTAGCACCTTATTTTACATAAAATAAGTCCTATAAGTCTACTCTCAAGAGTTGATAAAGGTACAAACGAATAAAATGTTTATATATCACATTTTCAAATATTCATTATTTTCCATTTTACTCGATCTCCTAAACGGTTAAAGATAGGACATCGCGGTTTTCACCAGTGGATTTAGCAGCTCATTTTACATAAAATAAGACCTATAAGTCTACTCTCAAGAGTTGATAAAGGTACAAACGAATAAAATGTTTATATATCACATTTTCAAATATCTATTATTCTCCATTTTACTCGATCTCCTAAACGGTTAATGATAGGACATCGCGGTTTTCACCAGTGGATTTAGCACCTCATTTTACATAAAATAAGTCCTATATGTCTATTCTCAAGAGTTGATAAGGGTACAAACGAATAAAATGTTTGTATACCACATTATCAAATATCTATTATTTTCCATTTTACTCGATCTCCTTAACGGTTAAAGATAGGACATCGCGGTTTTCACCAGTGGATTAAGCACCTCATTTTACATAAAATACGTCTTATAAGTCTACTCTCAAGAGTTGATAAAGGTACAAACGAATAAAATGTTTATATATCACATTTTCAAATATTTATTAATATCCATTTTACTTGATCTCCTAAACGGTTAAAGATTGGACATCGCGGTTTTCTCCAGAGGATTTAGTACCTCATTTTACATAAAATAAGACCTATAAGTCTACTCTCAAGAGTTGATAAAGGTACAAACGAATAAAATGTTTATATATCACATTTTCAAATATCTATTATTCTCCATTTTACTCGATCTCCTAAACGGTTAAAGATAGGACATCGCAGTCTTTACCAGTGGATTTAGCACCTCATTTTACATAAAATAGGTCCTATAAGTCTACTCTCAAGAGTTGATAAAGGTAAAAACGTATAAAATATTTATATATCACATTTTCAAATATCTATTATTTTCCATTTTACTCGATCTCCTAAACGGTAAAAGATAGGACATCGCGGTTTTCACCAGTGGATTTAGCACCTCATATTACATAAAATAAGTCCTATAAGTCTACTCTCAAGAGTTGATAAAGGTACAAACGAATAAAATGTTTATATATCACATTATCAAATATCTATTATTATCCATTTTACTCGATCTCCTAAACGGTTAAAGATAGGACATCGCGGTTTTCACCAGTGGATTTAGCACCTCATTTTACATAAAATATGTCCTATAAGTCTACTCTCAAGGGTTGATAAAGGTACAAACGAATAAAATGATTATATATCACATTATCAAATATCTATTATTCCCCATTTTACTCGATCTCCAAAACGGTTAAAGATAGGACATCTCGGTTCTCACCAGTGGATTTAGTTCCTCATTTTACATAAAATAGATCCTATAAGTCTACCCTCAAGAGTTGATCAAGGTACAAACGAATAAAATGTTTATATATCACATTTTCAAATATTCATTATTCTCCATTTTACTCGATCTCCTAAACGGTTAAAGATAGGACATCGCGGTTTTCACAAGTATATTTAGCACCTCATTTTACATAAAATAAGACCTATAAGTCTACTCTCAAGAGTTGATAAAGGTACAAACGAATAAAATGTTTATATATCACATTTTCAAATATCTATTATTCTTCATTTTACTCGATCTCCTAAACGGTTAATGATAGGACATCGCGGTTTTAACCAGTGGATTTAGCACCTCATTTTACATAAAATAAGTCCTATAAGTCTACTCTCAAGAGTTGATAAAGGTAAAAACGAATAAAATGTTTATATATCACATTTTCAAATATCTATTATTCTCCATTTCACTCGATCTCCTAAACGGTTAAAGATAAGACATCGCGTTTTTCACCAGTGGATTTAGCACCTCATTTTACATATAATAAGTCCTATAAGTCTACTCTCAAGAGTTGATAAAGGTAAAAACGAATAAAATGTTTATATATCACATTTTAAAATATATATTATTCTCCATTTCACTCGATCTCCTAAACGGGTTAAGATAAGACATCGCGGTTTTCACCAGTGGATTTAGCACCTTATTTTACATAAAATAAGTCCTATAAGTCTACTCTTAAGAGTTGATAAAGGTACAAACGAATAAAATGTTTATATATCACATTTTAAAATATCTATTATTCTCCATTTCACTCGATCTCCTAAACGGTTAAAGATAAGACATCGCGTTTTTCACCAGTGGATTTAGCACCTCATTTTACATATAATAAGTTCTTTAAGTCTACTCTCAAAAGTTGATAAAGGTACAAACGAATAAAATGTTTATATATCACATTTTCAAATATCTATTATTCTCCATTTTACTCGATCTCCTAAACGGTTAAAGATAGGACATCGCGGTTTTAACCAGTGGATTCAGCAACTCATTTTACATATAATAAGTTCTATAAGTCTACTCTCAAAAGTTGATAAAGGTACAAACGAATAAAATGTTTATATATCACATTTTCAAATATCTATTATTCTCCATTTTACTCGATCTCCTAAACGGTTAAAGATAGGACATCGCGGTTTTAACCAGTGGATTCAGCACCTCATTTTACATAAAATAAGTCCTATAAGTCTACTCTCAAGAGTTGATAAAGGTACAAACGAATAAAGAGTTTATATATCACATTTTCAAATATCTATTATTCTCCATTTTACTCGATCTCCTAAACGGTTAAAGATAGGACATCGTGGTTTTCACCAGTGGATTTAGCACTATATTTTACATAAAATGAGTCCTATAAGTCTACTCTCAAGAGTTGATAAAGGTACAAACGAATAAAATGTTTATATATCACATTATCAAATATCTATTATTCCCCATTTTACTCGATCTCCAAAACGGTTAAAGATAGGACATCGCGGTTCTCACCAGTGGATTTAGCCCCTCATTTTACATAAAATAGGTCCTATAAGTCTACCCTCAAGAGTTGATCAAGGTACAAACGAATAAAATGTTTATATATCACATTTTCAAATATTCATTATTCTCCATTTTACTCGATCTCCTAAACGGTTAAAGATAGAACATCGCGGTTTTCACCAGTGGATTTAGCACCTCATTTTACATAAAATAAGTCCTATTAGTCTTCTCTCAAGAGTTGATAAAGGTACAAACGAATAAAATGTTTATATATCACATTATCAAATATCTATTATTTTCCATTTCACTCGATCTCCTAAACGGTTAAAGATGAGACATCGCGGTTTTCACCAGTGGATTTAGCACCTCATTTTACATATAATAAGTCCTATAAGTCTACTCTCAAAAGTTGATAAAGGTACAAACGAATAAAATGTTTATATATCACATTTTCAAATATCTATTATTCTCCATTTTACTCGATCTCCTAAACGGTTAAAGATAGGACATCGCGGTTTTCACCAGTGGATTTAGCACCTCATTTTACATAAAATAAGTCCTATAAGTCTACTCTCAAGGGTTAATAAAGGTACAAACGAATAAAATGTTTATATATCACATTTTCAAATATCCATTATTCTTCATTTTACTCGATCTCCTAAACGGTTAAAGATAGGACATCGCGGTTTCCACCAGTGGATTTAGCACATCATTTTACATAAAATAAGTTCTATAAGTCTACTCTCAAGAGTTGATAAAGGTACAAACGAATAAAATGTTTATATATCACATTTTCAAATATTTATTAATATCCATTTTACTTGATCTCCTAAACGGTTAAAGATTGGACATCGCGGTTTTCTCCAGAGGATTTAGTACCTCATTTTACATAAAATAAGACCTATAAGTCTACTCTCAAGAGTTGATAAAGGTACAAACGAATAAAATGTTTATATATCACATTTTCAAATATCTATTATTCTCCATTTTACTCGATCTCCTAAACGGTTAAAGATAGGACATCGCAGTCTTTACCAGTGGATTTAGCACCTCATTTTACATAAAATAGGTCCTATAAGTCTACTCTCAAGAGTTGATAAAGGTAAAAACGTATAAAATATTTATATATCACATTTTCAAATATCTATTATTTTCCATTTTACTCGATCTCCTAAACGGTAAAAGATAGGACATCGCGGTTTTCACCAGTGGATTTAGCACCTCATATTACATAAAATAAGTCCTATAAGTCTACTCTCAAGAGTTGATAAAGGTACAAACGAATAAAATGTTTATATATCACATTATCAAATATCTATTATTATCCATTTTACTCGATCTCCTAAACGGTTAAAGATAGGACATCGTGGTTTTCACCAGTGGATTTAGCACTATATTTTACATAAAATGAGTCCTATAAGTCTACTCTCAAGAGTTGATAAAGGTACAAACGAATAAAATGTTTATATATCACATTATCAAATATCTATTATTCCCCATTTTACTCGATCTCCAAAACGGTTAAAGATAGGACATCGCGGTTCTCACCAGTGGATTTAGCCCCTCATTTTACATAAAATAGGTCCTATAAGTCTACCCTCAAGAGTTGATCAAGGTACAAACGAATAAAATGTTTATATATCACATTTTCAAATATTCATTATTCTCCATTTTACTCGATCTCCTAAACGGTTAAAGATAGAACATCGCGGTTTTCACCAGTGGATTTAGCACCTCATTTTACATAAAATAAGTCCTATTAGTCTTCTCTCAAGAGTTGATAAAGGTACAAACGAATAAAATGTTTATATATCACATTATCAAATATCTATTATTTTCCATTTCACTCGATCTCCTAAACGGTTAAAGATGAGACATCGCGGTTTTCACCAGTGGATTTAGCACCTCATTTTACATATAATAAGTCCTATAAGTCTACTCTCAAAAGTTGATAAAGGTACAAACGAATAAAATGTTTATATATCACATTTTCAAATATCTATTATTCTCCATTTTACTCGATCTCCTAAACGGTTAAAGATAGGACATCGCGGTTTTCACCAGTGGATTTAGCACCTCATTTTACATAAAATAAGTCCTATAAGTCTACTCTGAAGGGTTAATAAAGGTACAAACGAATAAAATGTTTATATATCACATTTTCAAATATCCATTATTCTTCATTTTACTCGATCTCCTAAACGGTTAAAGATAGGACATCGCGGTTTCCACCAGTGGATTTAGCACATCATTTTACATAAAATAAGTTCTATAAGTCTACTCTCAAGAGTTGATAAAGGTACAAACGAATAAAATGTTTATATATCACATTTTCAAATATTTATTAATATCCATTTTACTTGATCTCCTAAACGGTTAAAGATTGGACATCGCGGTTTTCTCCAGAGGATTTAGTACCTCATTTTACATAAAATAAGACCTATAAGTCTACTCTCAAGAGTTGATAAAGGTACAAACGAATAAAATGTTTATATATCACATTTTCAAATATCTATTATTCTCCATTTTACTCGATCTCCTAAACGGTTAAAGATAGGACATCGCAGTCTTTACCAGTGGATTTAGCACCTCATTTTACATAAAATAGGTCCTATAAGTCTACTCTCAAGAGTTGATAAAGGTAAAAACGTATAAAATATTTATATATCACATTTTCAAATATCTATTATTTTCCATTTTACTCGATCTCCTAAACGGTAAAAGATAGGACATCGCGGTTTTCACCAGTGGATTTAGCACCTCATATTACATAAAATAAGTCCTATAAGTCTACTCTCAAGAGTTGATAAAGGTACAAACGAATAAAATGTTTATATATCACATTATCAAATATCTATTATTATCCATTTTACTCGATCTCCTAAACGGTTAAAGATAGGACATCGCGGTTTTCACCAGTGGATTTAGCACCTCATTTTACATAAAATATGTCCTATAAGTCTACTCTCAAGGGTTGATAAAGGTACAAACGAATAAAATGATTATATATCACATTATCAAATATCTATTATTCCCCATTTTACTCGATCTCCAAAACGGTTAAAGATAGGACATCTCGGTTCTCACCAGTGGATTTAGTTCCTCATTTTACATAAAATAGATCCTATAAGTCTACCCTCAAGAGTTGATCAAGGTACAAACGAATAAAATGTTTATATATCACATTTTCAAATATTCATTATTCTCCATTTTACTCGATCTCCTAAACGGTTAAAGATAGGACATCGCGGTTTTCACAAGTATATTTAGCACCTCATTTTACATAAAATAAGACCTATAAGTCTACTCTCAAGAGTTGATAAAGGTACAAACGAATAAATTGTTTATATATCACATTTTCAAATATCTATTATTCTTCATTTTACTCGATCTCCTAAACGGTTAATGATAGGACATCGCGGTTTTAACCAGTGGATTTAGCACCTCATTTTACATAAAATAAGTCCTATAAGTCTACTCTCAAGAGTTGATAAAGGTACAAACGAATAAAATGTTTATATATCACATTTTCAAATATCTATTATTCTCCATTTTACTCGATCTCCTAAACGGTTAAAGATAGGACATCGCGGTTTTAACCAGTGGATTTAGCACCTCATTTTACATAAAATAAGTCCTATAAGTCTACTCTCAAGAGTTGATAAAGGTAAAAACGAATAAAATGTTTATATATCACATTTTAAAATATATATTATTCTCCATTTCACTCGATCTCCTAAACGGGTTAAGATAAGACATCGCGGTTTTCACCAGTGGATTTAGCACCTTATTTTACATAAAATAAGTCCTATAAGTCTACTCTTAAGAGTTGATAAAGGTACAAACGAATAAAATGTTTATATATCACATTTTAAAATATCTATTATTCTCCATTTCACTCGATCTCCTAAACGGTTAAAGATAAGACATCGCGTTTTTCACCAGTGGATTTAGCACCTCATTTTACATATAATAAGTTCTTTAAGTCTACTCTCAAAAGTTGATAAAGGTACAAACGAATAAATTGTTTATATATCACATTTTCAAATATTTATTAATATCCATTTTACTCGATCTCCTAAACGGTTAAAGATAAGACATCGCGGTTTTCACCAGTGGATTTAGCATCTTATTTTACATAAAATAAGTCTTATAAGTCTACTCTTAAGAGTTGATAAAGGTACAAACGAATAAAATGTTTATATATCACATTTTAAAATACCTATTATTCTCCATTTCACTCGATCTCCTAAACGGTTAAAGATAAGACATCGCGGTTTTCACCAGTGGATTTAGCACCTCATTTTACATATAATAAGTTCTATAAGTCTACTCTCAAAAGTTGATAAAGGTACAAACGAATAAAATGTTTATATATCACATTTTCAAATATCTATTATTCTCCATTTTACTCGATCTCCTAAACGGTTAAAGATAGGACATCGCGGTTTTAACCAGTGGATTCAGCACCTCATTTTACATATAATAAGTTCTATAAGTCTACTCTCAAAAGTTGATAAAGGTACAAACGAATAAAATGTTTATATATCACATTTTCAAATATCTATTATTCTCCATTTTACTCGATCTCCTAAACGGTTAAAGATAGGACATCGCGGTTTTAACCAGTGGATTCAGCACCTCATTTTACATAAAATAAGTCCTATAAGTCTACTCTCAAGAGTTGATAAAGGTACAAACGAATAAAGAGTTTATATATCACATTTTCAAATATCTATTATTCTCCATTTTACTCGATCTCCTAAACGGTTAAAGATAGGACATCGTGGTTTTCACCAGTGGATTTAGCACTATATTTTACATAAAATGAGTCCTATAAGTCTACTCTCAAGAGTTGATAAAGGTACAAACGAATAAAATGTTTATATATCACATTATCAAATATCTATTATTCCCCATTTTACTCGATCTCCAAAACGGTTAAAGATAGGACATCGCGGTTCTCACCAGTGGATTTAGCCCCTCATTTTACATAAAATAGGTCCTATAAGTCTACCCTCAAGAGTTGATCAAGGTACAAACGAATAAAATGTTTATATATCACATTTTCAAATATTCATTATTCTCCATTTTACTCGATCTCCTAAACGGTTAAAGATAGAACATTGCGGTTTTCACCAGTGGATTTAGCACCTCATTTTACATAAAATAAGTAATATTAGTCTTCTCTCAAGAGTTGATAAAGGTACAAACGAATAAAATGTTTATATATCACATTATCAAATATCTATTATTTTCCATTTCACTCGATCTCCTAAACGGTTAAAGATGAGACATCGCGGTTTTGACCAGTGGATTTAGCACCTCATTTTACATATAATAAGTCCTATAAGTCTACTCTCAAAAGTTGATAAAGGTACAAACGAATAAAATGTTTATATATCACATTTTCAAATATCTATTATTCTCCATTTTACTCGATCTCCTAAACGGTTAAAGATAGGACATCGCGGTTTTCACCAGTGGATTTAGCACCTCATTTTACATAAAGTAAGTCCTATAAGTCTACTCTCAAGGGTTAATAAAGGAACAAACGAATAAAATGTTTATATATCACATTTTCAAATATCCATTATTCTTCATTTTACTCGATCTCCTAAACGGTTAAAGATAGGACATCGCGGTTTCCACCAGTGGATTTAGCACATCATTTTACATAAAATAAGTTCTATAAGTCTACTCTCAAGAGTTGATAAAGGTACAAACGAATAAAATGTTTATATATCACATTTTCAAATAACCATTATTCTCCATTTTACTCGATCTCCTAAACGGTTAAAGATATTACATCGCGGTTTTCACCAGTGGATTTAGAACCTCATTTTACATAAAATGGGTCCTATAAGTCTACTCTCAAGAGTTGATAAAGGTAAAAACGAATAAAATGTTTATATATCACATTTTCAAATATCTATTATTCTCCATTTTACTCGATCTCCTAAACGGTTAAAGATAGGACATCACGGTTTTAACCAGTGGATTTAGCACCTCATTTTACATAAAATAAGTCCTATAAGTCTACTATCAAGAGTTGATAAAGGTACAAATGAATAAATTGTTTATATATCACATTTTCAAATATCTATTATTTTCTATTTTACTCGATCTCCTAAACGGTTAAAGATAGGACATCGCGGTTTTCACCAGTGGATTTAGCACCTCATTTTACATAAAATATTTCCTATAAGTCTACTCTCAAGAGTTGATAAAGGTACAAACCAATAAAATGTTTATATATCACATTTTCAAATATCTGTTATTATTAATTTTACTCGATCTCTTAAACGGTTAGAGATAGGACATCGCGGTTTTTACCAGTGGATTTAGCACCTTATTTTACATAAAATAAGTCCTATAAGTCTACTCTCAAGAGTTGTAAAGGTACAAACGAATAAAGAGTTTATATATCACATTTTCAAATATCTATTATTCTCCATTTTACTCGATCTCCTAAACGGTTAAAGATAGAACATCGTGGTTTTCACCAGTGGATTTAGCACTATATTTTACATAAAATGAGTCCTATAAGTCTACTCTCAAGAGTTGATAAAGGTACAAACGAATAAATTGTTTATATATCACATTATCAAATATCTATTATTCCCCATTTTACTCGATCTCCAAAACGGTTAAAGATAGGACATCGCGGTTCTCACCAGTGGATTTAGCCCCTCATTTTACATAAAATAGGTCCTATAAGTCTACCCTCAAGAGTTGATCAAGGTACAAACGAATAAAATGTTTATATATCTCATTTTCAAATATCTATTATTCTCCATTTTACTCGATCTCCTAAACGGTTAAAGATAGGACATCGCGGTTTTCACCAGTGGATTTAGCACCTCATTTTACATAAAATAAGTCCTATAAGTCTACTCTCAAGGGTTAATAAAGGTACAAACGAATAAAATGTTTATATATCACATTTTCAAATATCCATTATTCTTCATTTTACTCGATCTCCTAAACGGTTAAAGATAGGACATCGCGGTTTCCACCAGTGGATTTAGCACATCATTTTACATAAAATAAGTCCTATAAGTCTACTCTCAAGAGTTGATAAAGGTACAAACGAATAAAATGTTTATATATCACATTTTCAAATATCCATTATTCTCCATTTTACTCGATCTCCTAAACGGTTAAAGATATTACATTGCGGTTTTCACCAGTGGATTTAGAACCTTATTTTACATAAAATGGGTCCTATAAGTCTACTCTCAAGAGTTGATAAAGGTAAAAACGAATAAAATGTTTATATATCACATTTTCAAATATCTATTATTCTCCATTTTACTCGATCTCCTAAACGGTTAAAGATAGGACATCACGGTTTTAACCAGTGGATTAAGCACCTCATTTTACATAAAATAAGTCCTATAAGTCTACTATCAAGAGTTGATAAAGGTACAAATGAATAAATTGTTTATATATCACATTTTCAAATATCTGTTATTATTAATTTTACTCGATCTCTTAAACGGTTAGAGATAGGACATCGCGGTTTTTACCAGTGGATTTAGCACCTTATTTTACATAAAATAAGTCCTATAAGTCTTCTCTCAAGAGTTGATAAAAGTACAAACGAATAAAATGTTTATATATCACATTATCAAATATCTATTATTCTCCATTTTACTCGATCTCCAAAACGGTTAAAGATAGGACATTGCGGTTTTCACCAGTGGATTTAGCACCTCATTTTACATAAAATAAGACATATAAGTCTACTCTCAACAGTTGATAAAAGTACAAACAAATAAAATGTATATATATCACATTATCAAATATCTATTATTCTCCACTTTACTCCATCTCCTAAACGGTTAAAGATAGGACATCGCGGTTTTCACCAGTGGATTTAGAACCTCATTTTATATAAAATAGGTCCTATAAGTCTACTCTCATGAGTTGATAAAGGTAAAAACGAATAAAATGTTTATATATCACATTTTCAAATATCTATTATCCTCCATTTTACTCGATCTCCTAAACGGTTATAGATAGGACATCGCGGTTTTTACCAGTGGATTTAGCACCTCATTTTACATAAAATAAGTCCTATAAGTCTACTCTCAAGAGTTGATAAAGATACAAACGAATAAAATGTTTATATATCACATTATCAAATATCTATTATTATCCATTTTACTCGATCTCCTAAACGGTTAAAGATAGGACTTCGAGATTTTCACCAGTGGATTTAGCACCTCATTTTACATAAAATAGGTCCTATAAGTCTACTCTCAAGAGTTGATAAAGGTAATAACGAATAAAATGTTTATATATCACATTTTCAAATATCTATTTTTCTCCATTTTACTCGATCTCCTAAACGGTTCAAGATAGGACATCGCGGTTTTCACCAGTGGATTTAGCACCTCATTTTACATAAAATAGGTCCTATAAGTCTACTCTCAAGAGTTGATAAAGGTACAAACGAATAAAATGTTTATATATCACATTTTCAAATATCTATTATTCTCCACTTTACTCCATCTCCTCAACGGTTAAAGATAGGACATCGCGGTTTTCACCAGTGGATTTAGAACCTCATTTTATATAAAATAGGTCTTATAAGTCTACTCTCATGAGTTGATAAAGGTAAAAACGAATAAATTGTTTATATATCACATTTACAAATATCTATTATTCTCCATTTTACTCGATCTCCTAAACGGTTAAAGATAGGACATCGCGGTTTTCACCAGTGGATTTAGAACCTCATTTTACATAAAATAGGTCCTATAAGTCAACTCTCAAGTTGATAAAGGTACAAACGAATAAAATGTTTATATATCACATTTACAAATATCTATTATTCTCCATTTTACTCGATCTCCTAAACGGTTAAAGATAGGACATCGAGGTTTTCACCAGTGAATTTGGCACCTCATTTTGCATAAAATAGGTCCCATAAGTCTACTCTCAAGAGTTGATAAAGGTAAAAACGAATAAAATGTTTATATCACATTTTCAAATATCTATTTTTCTCTATTTTACGCGATCTCCTAAACGGTTCGAGATAGGACATCACGGTTTTCACCAGTGGATTTAGCACCTCATTTTACATAAAATAAGTCCTATAAGTCTACTCTTAAGAGTTGATAAAGGTACAAACGAATGAAATGTTTATATATCACATTTTCAAATATCTATTATTCTCCATTTTACTCGATCTCCTAAACTGTTAAAGATATCACATCGCGGTTTTCACCAGTGGCTTAGCACCTCATTTTACATAAAATAGGTCCTATAAGTCTACTCTCAAGAGTTGATAAAGGTAAAAACGAATAAAATGTTTATATGTCACATGTTCAAATTTCTATTATTCTCCATTTTACTCGATCTCCTAAACGGTTAAAGACAGGACATCGCGGTTTTCACCAGTGGATTTAGCACTTCATTTTACATAAAATAGGTCCTATAAGTCTACCCTCAAGAGTTGATCAAGGTACAAACGAAAAAAATGTTTATATATACATTTTAAAATATCTATTATTTTCCATTTTACTCGATCTCCTAAACGGTTCAAGATAGGACATCGCGGTTTTCACCAGTGGATTTAGCACCTCATTTTACATAAAATAGGTCCTATAAGTCTACTCTCAAATGTTGATAAAGGTACAAACGAATAAAATGTTTATATATCACATTTTCAAATATCTATTATTCTCCATTTTACTCGATCTTTTAAACGCTTAAAGATAGGACATCGAGGTTTTCACCTGTGGATTTAGCACCTCATTTTACATAAAATAGATCCTATAAGTCTACTCTCAAGAGTTGATAAAGGTAAAAACGAATAAAATGTTTATATATCACATTTTCAAATATCTATTTTTCTCCATTTTACTCGATCTCCTAAACGGTTCAAGATAGGACATCGCGGATTTCACCAGTGGATTTAGCACCTCATTTTACATAAAATAGATCCTATAAGTCTACTCTCAAGAGTTGATAAAGGTACAAACGAATAAAATGTTTATATATCACATTTTCAAATATCTATTATTCTCCATTTTACTCGATCTTCTAAACGGTTAAAGATAGGACATCGAGGTTTTCACCTGTGGATTTAGCACCTCATTTTACATAAAATAGATCCTATAAGTCTACTCTCAAGAGTTGATAAAGGTAAAAACGAATAAAATGTTTATATATCACATTTTCAAATATCTATTTTTCTCCATTTTACTCGATCTCCTAAACGGTTCAAGATAGGACATCGAGGTTTTCACCAGTGGATTTAGCACCTTATTTTACATAAAATAGGTCCTATAAGTCTACTCTCAAGAGTTGATAAAGGTACAAACGAATAAATTGTTTATATATCACATTTTCAAATATCTATTATTCTCCAATTTACTCGATCTCCTAAACGGTTAAAGATATCACATCGCGGTTTTCACCAGTGGATTTAGCACCTCATTTTACATAAAATAAGTCCTATAAGTCTACTCTCAAGAGTTGATAAAGGAACAAACGAATAAAATGTTTATATATCATATTATCAAATATCAATTATTCTCCATTATACTCGATCTCCTAAACGGTTAAAGATAGGACATCGCGGATTTCACCAGTGGATTTAGCACCTCATTTTACATAAAATAAGACCTATTAGTCTACTCTCAAGAGTTGATAAAAGTACAAACAAATAAAATGTTTATATACCACATTATCAAATATCTATTATTCTCCATTTTACTCGATCTCCTTAACGGTTAAAGATAGGACATCGCGGTTTTCACCAGTGGATTTAGCACCTCATTTTACATAAAATAAGTCCTATATGTCTACTCTCAAGAGTTGATAAGGGTACAAACGAATAAAATGTTTATAAATCACATTTTCAAATATCTATTATTCTCCATTTTACTCGATCTCCTAAACGGTAAAAGATAGGATATCGCGGTTTTCATCAGTGGATTAAGCACCCCATTTTACATAAAATAGGTCCTATAAGTCTACTCTCAAGAGTTGATAAAGGTAAAAACGAATAAAAAATTTATATATCACATTATCAAATATCTATTATTCTCCATTTTACTCGATCTCCTAAACGGTTAAAGATAGGACATCGCGGTTTTCACCAGAGGATTTATTACCTCATTTTACATAAAATAGGTCCTATAAGTCTACTCTCAAGAGTTGATAAAGGTAAAAACGAATAAAATGTTTATATATCACATTTTCAAATATCTATTATT